>CM046353.1:10433571-11633571 GCA_025403435.1 Artocarpus heterophyllus
CCTATTCTGTTAACACGGGTATTGAGGTAATTAAATTAATTTTTAATGTATAAAAAAAAAAAATTGCTTCATTTAAATTTATTTTATAATATTTATTTTTATCTATTTTTAAATTTTCTAAAATTCTCCTATATTTATTTAGTATGATTACTAAAAAGCCTTAGAACTTCTAATAAATCTCAAAAATGTCATATTGGCATTATGTGTGTTAAAGTCTTTAGATGAGACATAAGGATATCTTTTCCAACTACTCTTGACCCTCATTTTCTTTATTTCCTCCGTGACATGCTTCAACATGTCTCCTCTATAATTGTTTTTATCACTTCTCTTCAAAGACTTCATCTTTTCTTCCTTTCTCTTCCACGGTTCCCACACTCTTCTTCTTATTTCTTTGCTGAAGCAAAATACTTAGAGAACTTCTTCAAGGCAGCCATAAAAATCAGCCACCATCACCTCCATTTGAGCAAGAATTTCAGTCATACCGAAGTAAAGGAACCTGTTTTGAAGCCATTTCAAGCTTCCAACTAACCATAATCCGAGGTTAGAATCTTATGAACAAATTTAGTTTTTCATTTATAAATTTTCTTTTATACTAAAGGATTATTCAAATTTGCGTTCTTAAACCTAAGTTTATGTTTGTTGCTATTTTGGAGCATATGTATGAAGTCTAAGTGTATATGCCCTAGACAGAAAATTTATATTGTTAAACTTTGTAATACCTCTATGGGCAGTGGTTATTTCTTGAAATTCTAAGATTAAATTAAAATAAATTTTATGAATGTAGTTGTATGTTGTGCTTTAGTTTTAATTGTCCTTATGCACGCCTTAGGATCAAGGGAGTATGGAGCTAACGTTAATTGATTCCAGGATTAAGAGACTGTTGATAAGCTTAAAAGGTAGGGATTCTATTACTCATCTTTTGTGAGGTTTTTATAGAATTAAAATTGATTGTTTTGCCGCAATATATATATATCTATGTTGAACTGATATTATATGTGTATCACATATGAAACTATGACATGGACTCGTCTTGTATTGTACGGCGAGGAACATAATGAATTGACACATGTTATAAATTGAGAAGCATGGTTAGGAAAACTAACTCTATTGATAATGATTTAATATAGAGAAATTGTGAGACATGAAGAGGGCGACGGTTACGTCCTTGGGCATGAATACCCTAAAAGGTAAAGTAGGGGGAAGGCGATGACGCTTCCTTGGGTTGAAAGTCCCAGAACACACTGTACAGGAATCGATTTGGTGAGGACTCGGGGCTTGATGTCCCCTCACCGGAACACCCTTGGAATGTTTATAGGGTGATCAAGTGCGCCCATTTGGGTTTCGATGAGTTGAGTGATACTCAATTTAACATGGATACCTAGGAACAATGATGATTGGTAATATTTGTATAAATGTGTAATTATGACACTTGGTAATGATTAACTACGGTATCCATAAGATGTGATCATAATAAACCTCATAATCTGGAATATGATGTGACTTACTAACCATGCAGATTTTAATGTGGTAATGATAAAAACCTAAAGGTGAGTAATGGCTTTCTCTACTGAGCATAGTGTTGCTCATTCCCTTATGTTTATATCTTTTCAGGACTCACTAAGTGTGAGGTGGCTACGAGAAATATAGTTGAGGAAGCGATGTAACTATATTACATTGGGACTGCTCAATTGTAAAGAATGTTCTTCATGATAATGTAAGCATCAATTGTTACTTTCTGTGACTGTAATTATAATGTGTTGAGGGTTAAAATGATGATGACAACAGTTTATATTATTAAATTTAAGGTGCTACATTAAAACTGTGGTTTATTTGTCGTTTATATTTTTATTTTTGAGTTGAGAGTTTTTATTTAAGTCCCGGGCAAATTTTATTTTTAAGGTTTTACTTTTATTGTTTATTTTTATTTTATCTCATTAAAAACTGTTAACCCCCATATAGGGGCGTTACAGAATTTTTGGTATCAGAGCCTAGGTTCGGTTAACCTAGGGAGTGTAGCACCACTTTAAAAAAATATATTTTTGAGATGGTTTTGAAGCTGAATTTTCATTGTCATCATCAAAATGAACCTTCACATTGATTTATACAGTCTAGAAGGATGTAACATGGAAAGGCCATAGAATGAAAATATTAATAGTTATATGAGTACAATAATTATATAGAAGGAAAGTATTAATAGTTATGAGGGAATGATAATTATATGGAATGAGTTTATAAGTAGAATGCTTATGAGAGATTCGTATAATATTAGGATCTATAAGCATATCTAATTCGTATAAACGATGAGAAATTCGTATAGATACGAGGATTTAAGAGCCTTTTGTCTCGTGAAAAACAATAAGAAATATAAGGCTTGATTTATTGATTTTAAAGTTTGACATAGATATGCCAAATTTTTCGTAATTGATTCAAACCTAAGTAATGATTATGTGTGGATTCGATGGAGCACATAAGTGTCAATGTCTTTTCTTAAAAGTTCTATATATTTGAGGAATATGATATAAGTTGAAAATCATGGTATTGAATCTTGAGAGAGATAAATGTTAGACTTTTGGTCTGTTGAGACTGTGTAAAGTCTAGAATGCATGAATCTCAAAATTGGAATATTTCGTTACGTACATTGTATTTAAGTGTATCAGTGAATCTTTATATATAGATGCAATAGAAAAATGATCAATAGGAGTTTCCTTAAGTAAATCATAATACTTAAGGCACTTATAATAATTTTGGATAATTACGATAAAATGTTTAAGTTTTAGATGTTTAGATGTGAATCTTTTGGTTACCTAAGGTTTTGTTATATGAGGAAATTATATATTGTATAAGTAGAATTGTGAGGATTGTAGATGTTCTTAAGTAGTAACATCAAGTGTCTTTGTTCATTGATATGGTCTACGTTGAAAGACGTAAATCGTATTGATTTCAAGGTTAGTCGCATTCTAAACCCTTGGTAGTAATGATGATGAATCCATTGATAGATGTTGAGTATTAGGAATAACATATGGGTGTATGCATTGTTCAATAAGGTTTTGATTAAAACAAAATTATTTGAGTTGCTGGAAGATTATGTTGTTATGAAATGATTTTAAATATCATTCAGGAAGATCCTTGTTGTCGTTAAATTAGATTTGTTGTTCATAGTTAACTTTATCTATAGTGGGCTTTGAATTGGGTTTAAGATTCATACAAATTGGTTTTCAATTTTATGTTTGTTATTTAACTCGTTCTAAATGTGTTAAGGCCCGAAACAACCTGACCATTTTCAACTAAGAACATTTGGGCCTAGTTTAAATCCTAAATCAGTTTGATTCACACTGTCTCTCCCACGTGGTCTCTATACGTGTCATATACAGTGGTTTAATTAATGTTTACAAATACGTTTACTGTGCATAGGAGCTTATTTCTCCGAGTTCACTTTTTCTCTCTTAATTTGTTATTTTCTCTCTAAATCGCAAATCCTCTTCTTTTTCATTAAAAATTCTTCTTTTTCTCTAAAAGAAGAAGGAATTCTAGGATTCTGCAATTTACTATCTTAATTTTTCCTTTCTATTTACTCTTCTTTCATCTCATCATGGACCCAAAGTACCAACACCTGAGAAAGTATTTCCCATCACTCTCCCAAAAGATTCTTAGAAAGAAATACAAGGCTAGAATTACTCGGTTGTGGATTCTTATGCGTTTTGGCATCCCTTGTGATGTGAGAATGTTAATAGAGGGGAAAATCCGTCCGAGTGACTTTAGTCAAGATGTCGGTTTACCAGGAACAGGTACCAGTCGTAGTGCAATGAAAAGAAGAGCTCGTGCCATCGTGGTCACTTGTAACAAATGTGGAAGACAAAATTGTAACGGTAAATGTACTTCACCTGGTTATATGTCTACGAATAGAGAGGATAAAATAAGGTTTTGTAGGGATGGACTTTCAAAGGAGAACTTGGATAGCATCCATCCTCCTCTCCACGGTCACCCTAGTGGATATGTTCAAGGAGCTATTTTTAAACTCTGGCCTAAATTTTATACAGAAAGACAACGCCTCAGGAATATGGTATTTCTAGATCCTGTTTGCCAAGCCATAAGAAAACTGGATGGGGAATAAGTCATCGCTCTATAAAGGTTATTTAGTCTTTACTTATTTGAAGCAGTTTTAGCTGATGTTCAACAGTTTGTGTTTTGCTTTTACTCAGAATATTTGCTTTTGTGTTTGAAATAATTGTGATTATTAGATTGATACAGTAAATGTTAATATCTTATTTAATTTATGATTTTCTTAAATATATATATAATAAAATATATTATCTTATCAGACACGTTACATACGGTACAGTAATATGTTTGAATTTTGAAAAGCTTATCCAGATATTTCAAGATTTGTGTCTCAAATTTCAAAAGTTCTACAGTATTTGTCGTTTATATTAAATTTCTAGACTTGGTGTATATTTGTCAAAAAGTCTACAGTTGTGTCAAGATGGTCTTCTGTCAAATTGTTCTCAATTGTCAAAAGTTATACAATTAGAGTCTAATCTTTTTCAAAAAGTGAATCAGATTTTCTGTAAACTATCAATCACCTTATCTTACTTTCTTATCCGCACAAGATTTTGTTTAAATCTTTGGATTACCTTTTCATTACCTACTCGTCTATCTCTTTAGCCCTTTTTGTATATTTCTCATCTTTAAAATCTCATGTAGAACCCGAAGTCTAAGTGGAGCAGACATTAAGCAACCACTTCTATAAACCAAATATGTCTACCTCCCAGTCCACGAAGAAAATAAAGAATGTCTGTGTCTTTTGTGGTTCCAGCTTTGGAAAAGATAAAGCTTATTTAGAAGCTGCAAATCACTTAGGGCAAGTCCTAGCACGCAAAAAGATTAACATAATCTATGGAGGTGGTAGTATAAAAATGATGGTAAATATGGCACTAGCAGCTAGGTCTAGCGACGCTACTGATGTAAGAATTTGGCCTCATATTCCAGTTGAAGGAAACCTTTGTAAGGAAGCCATAGGTAAGGGAGAAGGAGTCAGGAGTATCCCTAAAAATTTTAAAGACATAATCTATAATTCTGATGCTTTTATAGCATTACCTGGTGGTCTAGGTACTCTTGAGGAAATATTTATAGTTGCTTGTGGGCAATTGTTGGGCTTTTATTCCAAACCTTTGGGTCTGCTGAACGTAAAGGGTTTTTATGACGGTCTTTTGAAATTTCTAGATTACGCTGTGGAAGAAAACATCACTACAGAATCGGAGAGACAAATCTTTGTCACTGCTTCAACAGCTGAGGAATTGATAGATAAAATGCAAATCATACATCCAGAATCCGACACTGCAACATCCAAGCTTGAATGGGAAAGGGAAAGCCGGGAGCGGCCAATTGATTTGAATCTCCATCTGTAATCTTTTTGTTTTATCTTTGGCATGTAGGCATGTGTGTCCGTATTTCGTGTGTTACGAATAACCGTTTGCCTTGTATTCTGTGTTTCTTGTGGTACGTCGTTGTTAAATCTTTTAGATTCATTGAGCCTAATGCCGGGATGGCTGGATACGGAGTACTTGATGCTCTCGAAACGCATCCTTCTTAAGGTCCGATCTTTTGTTTATCGATGTTTTTGTATCCTCTAAGCATGCATGATATGGATAGCTGGTATACGGAGTGCCTTGTACTCTCGAAACGTATCCGTATCATGTTTGTAATGTGTAATATTCTGTTAATATTATGTGGAAGTACCAAAGTCAGTTATGGGGATATTCCATATGAAATATGAGTATATTATTTGGATTGAATGTTTGTGTCATGAGGATAGCTGTTTAATGAAAAATATGTCGGGTATGTTTGCAACCAGAGATTCCGTTTAATATCTCTATGAATAAGTTTAATGTATGGTTTTGAATAGAAGTGTTTGTGATATATGTTTTATGATTATGTTTTAGTTTATTAGTTGAGGTATGAAATCAAATCTATTTGACTTTTCCTTACTCAAAAAGGAAAAGGAACCTAAAGATGAAGTATATAAAATTTCTCTGGCAATCTCCTTAAATGTGATTGTAAATCACAGTCCATGGACAATGAAGGACTGGAATCATGATATGGTCAATATGTAGGCCTGATCAGATTCTTAGACTATTATACGGTGTTATAAGTTGAAACTTGTCAGAAATACTCTCATTGAGGGATTTAGGAGTAAGATTTATTATGCAAGTAAATAAGTGGAGATACGATAACTTAAATTTGGAGGACAAACAACATTAACGGTTTAGACTCAGAATTGGAATCATAGTGGAATCATAATTTTTACTAGTATTGCTAGAATTGAAATTTCGAGGACGAAATTTATTTAAGGGGGTAGAGCTGTGACACCCGTTATTCTCCTAACGGGTATTGAGGTAATTAAATTAATTTTTAATGTATAAAAAAAAAAATTGCTTCATTTAAATTTATTTTATAATATTTATTTTTATCTATTTTTAAATTTTCTAAAATTCTCCTATATTTATTTAGTATGATTACTAAAAAGCCTTAGAACTTCTAATAAATCTCAAAAATGTCATATTGGCATTATGTGTGTTAAAGTCTTTAGATGAGACATAAGGATATCTTTTCCAACTACTCTTGACCCTCATTTTCTTTATTTCCTCCGTGACATGCTTCAACATGTCTCCTCTATAATTGTTTTTATCACTTCTCTTCAAAGACTTCATCTTTTCTTCCTTTCTCTTCCACGGTTCCCACACTCTTCTTCTTATTTCTTTGCTGAAGCAAAATACTTAGAGAACTTCTTCAAGGCAGCCATAAAAATCAGCCACCATCACCTCCATTTGAGCAAGAATTTCAGTCATACCGAAGTAAAGGAACCTGTTTTGAAGCCATTTCAAGCTTCCAACTAACCATAATCCGAGGTTAGAATCTTATGAACAAATTTAGTTTTTCATTTATAAATTTTCTTTTATACTAAAGGATTATTCAAATTTGCGTTCTTAAACCTAAGTTTATGTTTGTTGCTATTTTGGAGCATATGTATGAAGTCTAAGTGTATATGCCCTAGACAGAAAATTTATATTGTTAAACTTTGTAATACCTCTATGGGCAGTGGTTATTTCTTGAAATTCTAAGATTAAATTAAAATAAATTTTATGAATGTAGTTGTATGTTGTGCTTTAGTTTTAATTGTCCTTATGCACGCCTTAGGATCAAGGGAGTATGGAGCTAACGTTAATTGATTCCAGGATTAAGAGACTGTTGATAAGCTTAAAAGGTAGGGATTCTATTACTCATCTTTTGTGAGGTTTTTATAGAATTAAAATTGATTGTTTTGCCGCAATATATATATATCTATGTTGAACTGATATTATATGTGTATCACATATGAAACTATGACATGGACTCGTCTTGTATTGTACGGCGAGGAACATAATGAATTGACACATGTTATAAATTGAGAAGCATGGTTAGGAAAACTAACTCTATTGATAATGATTTAATATAGAGAAATTGTGAGACATGAAGAGGGCGACGGTTACGTCCTTGGGCATGAATACCCTAAAAGGTAAAGTAGGGGGAAGGCGATGACGCTTCCTTGGGTTGAAAGTCCCAGAACACACTGTACAGGAATCGATTTGGTGAGGACTCGGGGCTTGATGTCCCCTCACCGGAACACCCTTGGAATGTTTATAGGGTGATCAAGTGCGCCCATTTGGGTTTCGATGAGTTGAGTGATACTCAATTTAACATGGATACCTAGGAACAATGATGATTGGTAATATTTGTATAAATGTGTAATTATGACACTTGGTAATGATTAACTACGGTATCCATAAGATGTGATCATAATAAACCTCATAATCTGGAATATGATGTGACTTACTAACCATGCAGATTTTAATGTGGTAATGATAAAAACCTAAAGGTGAGTAATGGCTTTCTCTACTGAGCATAGTGTTGCTCATTCCCTTATGTTTATATCTTTTCAGGACTCACTAAGTGTGAGGTGGCTACGAGAAATATAGTTGAGGAAGCGATGTAACTATATTACATTGGGACTGCTCAATTGTAAAGAATGTTCTTCATGATAATGTAAGCATCAATTGTTACTTTCTGTGACTGTAATTATAATGTGTTGAGGGTTAAAATGATGATGACAACAGTTTATATTATTAAATTTAAGGTGCTACATTAAAACTGTGGTTTATTTGTCGTTTATATTTTTATTTTTGAGTTGAGAGTTTTTATTTAAGTCCCGGGCAAATTTTATTTTTAAGGTTTTACTTTTATTGTTTATTTTTATTTTATCTCATTAAAAACTGTTAACCCCCATATAGGGGCGTTACAGGTCATTCAGTCCGAAGTGGGATGAACCGTATAAGGTCGTTAGAATTGTCCGACCAGGCACCTACAAGCTATCTGACATGGAGGATAACTTGCTTAGTTATCCTTGAAACACTGAGCTTCTAAAAAGATTCTTTTGTTAATTGAAGCTAAAAGCCTTTTTTGACATCTGGCTACATTCTTTTGTAACTAGGCTTGTCAAACAGGGTTGGAATGTAAATATACATACATTAATGAAAGCCTTAATTCCTACACCGTTCCATTGAGCAATAAGTGTTAAAGAAAATACAACCCCGAAAAAGGCTGCCATAACTTAGGTCCGAGTAACCAAACGTTAACTCCCGAAGAGGGAGAGTTACCCTGAACAACTGGACTGGGTGGCTGGTCAACATAATGCCAACCACTAGCCTGTCGTCGCATAAACCACCTAGATAAAGTCGCCCTAGCACAACCGTGCCCGACCGCCATTAGACTTATAAAAGTTCGAATGAACTTAAATAAGTCTAAGGGGGGCAAAAGGGTATAGGGTACCATACACCGTTGTGCTCTACCCGACCGAGAAAATGGGTCTTCCCTGCTCGACTAGACTCGGTGAACGCTTATAGTCTTTTTCTGAGGAGGTTTCTTCTCGAGGAACATTTCATTACTAAGACATTAAACTCGGCGAGAAAGGAATTGGGAAAATGCGAGTTCGGAACCCATGTTGAAAATGTTTTCTCCTGAGGAACATCTAACTTGGAAGAATTCCTAAATCTCTCTGGAGAAGCATCTAACTCCGAGAAACAAGGTTCAAATTTTGTTTTCGAAAAGCCCCACATGCTTTCAAACAACAAAATTTTTCATCTGAAAACAATCGCACTTGGAGAAAAACAAAAATTTCATTACAAGAAGCAGTAAGGAGGTACAAATAACCAGGCACCTCCCGAGCCCATATAAAGAAAAAAGGAGGAAAATAAAAACTAAACCTAGGCCCTGTCCCCAGCATTACCGTTTTCATCATCTCTGCCCTAGTCGTCGCCTTTGTCATAGCTGTCACCTTCGACGACGTCCTCTGGCTCAGGTTGCTGTGCCCCGCCTTGCTCTGGTTTGACGATGAGCAACCAATCGAAGTCCAATGCCTTGGGAAGTTTCTTGATAAGGTAATCCTAAAGGTCAGTCATCCTGAAGTAGTAGTAATCGGCATACTCTGAGGATGCTTTGAACTCTTCCACGGCCTGGGCGAGACGTCCGGGCAGCTCCTCCCTTAGGAACCGTTGATGCTTGGCCTAGGAGGCCCGCAGCTGTTCCTTAAGATGGATAACTTTGTCCCGGGACTAGTTGGCCTTATTCTTCAGCCCTTCGGCTGTCTTCCTCGCCTCCTCCGTCGTTGCCTTGGCCTGCTCGGCCTCTTCCTTTGCTTTCCTAGCCTCGTCCTCGGCTTAGGAAAAAGCCCCCTTAATTTGTTCTAGCTCGATGTTCTTGGCACCGAGCTCCTTCTTGACCTCATCCTTTTCAAGGGCGGTTTTGGTGTGCCTCTCCTTCTCGAGGTTAAGCTCCTTCCGCCCAACCATGTAAGCTAGGTCTAAGAGTGCACACGCTTGAGAAAATGGAGGTTAGAACGTGAAGAATGAGACAAGTCGAATGATGCTCGGTATAAGACCTTTACTCACCTTGGCGGTAGAGCATAAGACAGCGCTGGATAGACCTTTGAAGTCCTCTCCTCGAAGGTTATCCAAGAATGACTCCTCGAGAACGGCATCCCTGAGGTGGTCGAGGATAAGGCAGTGAGTATTCTGCCGCCTCGTCCGAGGGCGGCAACAAGACGGTTGTGACGGCGGGAGGCTGGGAATAGCTTGATGAAGCCCCCGTTCTGGTCGACGGAGGTGGGGGAACAATTTGGACTAGTTGGGGTTGCTGCTCAGACCTAGATGTCTGCTTTAGCCTTGGAGTCCTCTTCCGTTTAGATCCGACCACTGCTTTCCCATTGGAATGGCGAAGGCGCTCCATCAAAGCTCGCCTTTCTTCTTGGGTGGTCAGTCGTGAAGACATATTTGCATTTAAAACTAAGAAAATCTCCCATGTCAAGTCGAGCTTAGTGCAACAAAAAAAAAAAACTCAGAGCTTATTGTCTAATTCAGAGTTGGCATGACGGGTAAAGGAACCGAATGATGTGCATGAGGTACTCGTTTGCTACAGGTGGCCCTACATTGAATGAGCCACTCAACGAGTCCTCTGTACTGGACGATGATGGCTCCCTCGTCGGCCACCTGGATCTGGAGGTGCTTGACCTCAGGAAATCGGCAACACTCGGCTTCGCCATCATTACCTGCCTGGTCTGAGCAGGTTAAATGTTGACAAGGGGATTGGTTCTATTGGACTCCCTAAACCAGCCGTAACGGGAAAGGGTGTCTTTCTTGAGCAGGAATGACTATTGCCTCGTGGTCTTCGGGTTGGCAAACAGGTCCTCCACTGCCCTAATGATGTGGCTCGGTGCCTAAGGTCTCTTGGACTACATGTGCCCCTGCTCAAATGTCCTCAGGACACGTTGGTCCTTAGGGATGGCCTCACTGGCCCGAGCTAGGTAATTCTCCAAGCGTAGAACCACTCAAACTTCCAAAGCTTGTCCGAGTCGGGGTTGCTCAGAATGAAGTCATTTTTGAAGCCGATGACATAGTACTAGCCCGACTATCGAGAAAGCTTCTTCATTTTGTACACCTGTTTAAAGGCCTCCCACAGCGTCTTAGTAGCTCGGTGGTACCTTCACAGCACGTACATCCCGATCAGCGACCTGTAACTATTCGGGTTAAACTCGACAGGGCAGACATTCAGGTCATTTAGTATCCAGCGAAGGAAGGGGTGAAATCGCAAGCGTAGCTCGGCCCTTAAGAACTCGCATATAATGTTATACACCCTCGGGCGGAGTCAAGGGTGAATTGTTCTCTTCGGGCATGATAAGGACCACGTTGTCCAAAACGTCAAACTCTCGGCGCAGCTCCTCGAGCTGGGATTCAGTTATTGCACTGGAATAGGTCGTTGCTGATGTCTGTCTTGGCCATGATACATGGTAAGCAGTCACCCCCCAGTCTTGGGTGACTACGACTTTCTCGGCCTTGTCCTCGGTGGTGCTCTCCTCAGGCTCAACCTCCTCGGCTGCTTACTCCTCATCGGAGATCTCGACGGTTACCCGACCTATGACCTGGACCGAGAACCTGGCATCTTGACCAGAGGTACTCGGCACACTGATGGCTACCTCCAACTCAGCATGCTCCTGGGCAGTAACTCGGGATGTGGCAGCGGTGGCTGCCCCAATGTAGGGATCCTCGCCTCTACGCGGTCTCACTGACCGTCCCTCGTCCAACAAGTCAAGATATTCTTGCTCGGGTACCGTCCCAGCTCGACCCTTAGAATTTTGTCCAGTTGGCTTGCTCCGTCCTGTACTGGTAACAATCTTTCTATGTCAACCTCTACGGAGGTTGACTCCTTGGTCTCGGCACTGCTGTCTGACTAGGAAATGTTTACATTCTAGGAGTCCGAAAAGTAACTCATTTTTTCACAAGCTTTTTGAAAAATTACCAGATCGGGTTGTGGAAGCTCGAGAAAGAAAAGTTCTCGAGTTGTCAACTACAGCTCGGCAACTAAAACTCAAGAGTTGTGAAATGTGACCTTAATTATGCGTGAAAATGACAGGGAGTAAAGCCCTATTTATAGCAGCCTCAGGTGCAAACTCAGGCGCTAAAAATGAAGATGCGTGATGATTATGCCTGTCAGGGAAACACTCAATCGCGTTTCGACACATGTCCCTCCGAGCTTCATCGCTTGATCTTCCGTCTCCCTCCACCTCGGGATGCCGTTTAGGCTTCATCTTGAGCCGACCTCACCCTCTCAGCATAGTCCACCCAGTCAAGCATCGACCAGGTGAACTAGGGGGCTACTATTAAGGGTGAGCTTATCACCACTACCGAGGAGCCTTGTTCTGGGTGGTTGGCAAAATAGTTCGCCAAGTCCCACTGTGACACCCGTTATTCTCCTAACGGGTATTGAGGTAATTAAATTAATTTTTAATGTATAAAAAAAAAAATTGCTTCATTTAAATTTATTTTATAATATTTACTTTTATCTATTTTTAAGTTTGCTAAAATTCTCCTATATTTATTTAGTATGATTACTAAAAAGCCTTAGAACTTCTAATAAATATCAAAAATGTCATATTGACATTATGTGTGTTAAAGTCTTTAGATGAGACATAAGGATATCTTTTCCAACTACTCTTGACCCTCATTTTCTTTATTTCCTCCGTGACATGCTTCAACATGTCTCCTCTATAATTGTTTCTATCACTTCTTTTCAAAGACTTCATCTTTTCTTCCTTTCTCTTCCACGGTTCCCACACTCTTCTTCTCATTTCTTTGCTGAAGCAAAATACTTAGAGAACTTCTTCAAGGCAGCCATAAAAATCAGCCACCATCACCTCCATTTGAACAAGAATTTCAGTCATACCGAAGTAAAGGAACCTGTTTTGAAGCCATTTCAAGCTTCCAACTAACCATAATCCGAGGATCAAGGGAGTATGGAGCTAACGTTAATTGATTCCAGGATTAAGAGACTGTTGATAAGCTTAAAAGGTAGGGATTCTATTACTCATCTTTTGTGAGGTTTTTATAGAATTAAAATTGATTGTTTTGCCGCAATATATATATATCTATGTTGAACTGATATTATATGTGTATCACATATGAAACTATGACATGGACTCGTCTTGTATTGTACGGCGAGGAACATAATGAATTGACACATGTTATAAATTGAGAAGCATGGTTAGGAAAATTAACTCTATTAATAATGATTTAATATAGAGAAATTGTGAGACATGAAAAGGGCGACGGTTACGTCCTTGGGCATGAATACCCTAAAAGGTAAAGTAGGGGGAAGGCGATGACGCTTCCTTGGGTTGAAAGTCCCAGAACACACTGTACAGGAATCGATTTGGTGAGGACTCGGGGCTTGATGTCCCCTCACCGGAACACCCTTGGAATGTTTATAGGGTGATCAAGTGCGCCCATTTGGGTTTCGATGAGTTGAGTGATACTCAATTTAACATGGATACCTAGGAATAATGATGATTGGTAATATTTGTATAAATGTGTAATTATGACACTTGGTAATGATTAACTACGGTATCCATAAGATGTGATCATAATAAACCTCATAATCTGGAATATGATGTAACCTACTAACCATGCAGATTTTAATGTGGTAATGATAAAAACCTAAAGGTGAGTAATGGCTTTCTCTACTGAGCATAGTGTTGCTCATTCCCTTATGTTTATATCTTTTCAGGACTCACTAAGTGTGAGGTGGCTACGAGAAATATAGTTGAGGAAGCGATGTAACTATATTACATTGGGACTGCTCAATTGTAAAGAATGTTCTTCATGATAATGTAAGCATCAATTGTTACTTTCTGTGACTGTATTACAATGTGATGAGGGTTAAAATGATGATGACAACAGTTTATATTATTAAATTTAAGGTGCTACATTAAACTGTGGTTTAATTGTCGTTTATATTTTTATTTTTGAGTTGAGAGTTTTCATTTAAGTCCCGGGCAAATTTTATTTTTAAGGTGTTACTTTTATTATTTATTTTTATTTTATCTCATTAAAAACTGTTAACCCCCATATAGGGGCGTTACAGAATTTTTGGTATCAGAGCCTAGGTTCGGTTAACCTAGGGAGTGTAGCACCACTTTAAAAAAATATATTTTTGAGATGGTTTTGAAACTGAATTTTCATTGTCATCATCAAAATGAACCTTCACATTGATTTATACAGTCTAGAAGGATGTAACATGGAAAGGCCATAGAATGAAAATATTAATAGTTATATGAGTACAATAATTATATAGAAGGAAAGTATTAATAGTTATAAGGGAATGATAATTATATGGAATGAGTTTATAAGTAGAATGCTTACGAGAGATTCGTATAATATTAGGATCTATAAGCATATCTAATTCGTATAAACGATGAGAAATTCGTGTAGATACGAGGATTTAAGAGCCTTTTGTCTCGTGAAAAACAATAAAAAAAAAATATAAGGCTTGATTTATTGATTTTAAAGTTTGGCATAGATATGCCAAATTTTTCGTAATTGATTCAAACCTAAGTAATGATTATGTGTGGATTCGATGGAGCACATAAGCGTCAATATCTTTTCTTAAAAGTTCTATTTATTTGAGGAATATGATATAAGTTGGGAATCATGGTGTTGAATTTTGAGAGAGATAAATGTTAGACTTTTGGTCTGTTGAGACTGTGTAAAGTCTAGAATGCATGAATCTCAAAATTGGAATATTTTGTTACGTACATTGTATTTAAGTGTATCAGTGAATCTTTATATATAGATGCAATAGAAAAATGATCAATAGGAGTTTCCTTAAGTAAATCATAATACTTAAGGCACTTATAATAATTTTGGATAATTACGATAAAATGTTTAAGTTTTAGATGTTTAGATGTGAATCTTTTGGTTACCTAAGGTTTTGTTATATGAGGAAATTATATATTGTATAAGTAGAATTGTGAGGATTGTAGATGTTCTTAAGTAGTAACATCAAGTGTCTTTGTTCGTTGATATGGTCTACGTTGAAAGACGTAAATCGTATTGATTTCAAGGTTAGTCACATTCTAAACCCTTGGTAGCAATGATGATGAATCCATTGATAGATGTTAAGTATTATGAATAACATATGGGTGTATGTATTGTTCAATAAGGTTTTGATTAAAACAAAATTATTTGAGTTGCTGGAAGATTATGTTGTTATGAAATGATTTTAAATATCATTCAAGAAGATCCTTGTTGTCGTTAAATTAGATTTGTTGTTTATAGTTAACTTTATCTATAGTGGGCTTTGAATTGGGTTTAAGATTCATACGAATTGGTTTTCAATTTTATGTTTGTTATTTAACTCGTTCTAAATGTGTTAAGGCTCGAAACAACCTGACCATTTTCAACTTAGAACATTTGGGCCTAGTTCAAATCCTAAATCAGTTTGATTCACACTGTCTCTCCCACGTGGTCTCTATACGTGTCATATACAGTGGTTTAATTATTGTTTACATATACGTTTACTGTGCATAAGAGCTTATTTCTCCGAGTTCACTTTTTCTCTCTTAATTTGTTATTTTCTCTCTAAATCGCAAATCCTCTTCTTTTTCATTAAAAATTCTTCTTTTCCTCAAAAAGAAGAAGGAATTCTAGGATTCTGCAATTTACTATCTTAATTTTTCCTTTCTATTTACTCTTCTTTCATCTCATCATGGACCCAAAGTACCAACACCTGAGAAAGTATTTCCCATCACTCTCCCAAAAGATTCTCAGAAAGAAATACAAGGCTAGAATTACTCGGTTGTGGATTCTTATGCGTTTTGGTATCCCTTGTGATGTGAGAATGTTAATAGAGGGAAAAATCCGTCCGAGTGACTTTAGTCAAGATGTCGGTTTACCAGGAACAGGTACCAGTCGTAGTGCAATGAAAAGAAGAGCTCGTGCCATCGTGGTCACTTATAACAAATGTGGAAGACAAAATTGTAACGGTAAATGTACTTCACCTGGTTATATGTCTACGAATAGAGAGGATAAAATAAGGTTTTGTAGGAATGGACTTTCAAAGGAGAACTTGGATAGCATCCATCCTCCTCTCCACGGTCACCCTAGTGGATATGTTCAAGGAGCTATTTTTAAACTCTAGCCTAAATTTTATACAGAAAGACAACGCCTCAGGAATATGGTATTTCTAGATCCTGTTTGCCAAGCCATAAGAAAACTGGATGGGGAATAAGTCATCGCTCTATAAAGGTTATTTAGTCTTTACTTATTTGAAGCAGTTTTAGCTGATGTTCAACAGTTTGTGTTTTTCTTTTACTCAGAATATTTGCTTTTGTGTTTGAAATAATTGTGATTATTAGATTGATACAGTAAGTGTTAATATCTTATTTAATTTATGATTTTCTTAAATATATATATATAATAAAATATATTATCTTATCAGACACGTCACATACGGTACAGTAATATGTTTGAATTTTGAAAAACTTATCCAGATATTTCAAGATTTATGTCTCAAATTTCAAAAGTTCTACAGTATTTGTCGTTTATATTAAATTTCTAGACTTGGTGTATATTTGTCAAAAAGTCTACAGTTGTGTCATGAGGGTCTTCTGTCGAATTGTTCTCAATTGTCAAAAGTTATACAATTAGAGTCTAATCTTTTTCAAAAAGTGAATCAGATTTTCTGTAAACTATCAATCACCTTATCTTACTTTCTTATCCGCACAAGATTTTGTTTAAATCTTTGGATTACCTTTTCATTACCTACTCGTCTATCTCTTTAGCCCTTTTTGTATATTTCTCATCTTTAAAAACTTATGTAGAACCCGAAGTCTAAGTGGAGCAGACGTTAAGCAACCACTTCTATAAACCAAATATGTCTACCTCCCAGTCCACGAAGAAAATAAAGAATGTCTGTGTCTTTTGTGGTTCCAGCCTTGGAAAAGATAAAGCTTATTTAGAAGCTGCAAATCACTTAGGGCAAGTCCTAGCACGCAAGAAGATTAACATAATCTATGGGGGTGGTAGTATAAAAATGATGGTAAATATGGCACTAGCAGCTAGGTCTAGTGACGCTACTGATGTAAGAATTTGGCCTCATATTCCAGTTGAAGGAAACCTTTGTAAGGAAGCCATAGGTAAGGGAGAAGGAGTCAGGAGTATCCCTAAAAATTTTAAAGACATAATCTATAATTCTGATGCTTTTATAGCATTACCTGGTGGTCTAGGTACTCTTGAGGAAATATTTATAGTTGCTTGTGGGCAATTGTTGGGCTTTTATTCCAAACCTTTGGGTCTGCTGAACGTAAAGGGTTTTTATGACGGTCTTTTGAAATTTCTAGATTACGCTGTGGAAGAAAACATCACTACAGAATCGGAGAGACAAATCTTTGTTACTGCTTCAACAGCTGAGGAATTGATAGATAAAATGCAAATCATACATCCAGAATCCGACACTGCAACATCCAAGCTTGAATGGGAAAGGGAAAGCCGGGAGCGGCCAATTGATTTGAATCTCCATCTGTAATCTTTTTGTTTTATCTTTGGCATGTAGGCATGTGTGTCCGTATTTCGTGTGTTACGAATAACCGTTTGCCTTGTATTCTGTGTTTCTTGTGGTACGTTGTTGTTCAATCTTTTAGATTCATTGAGCCTAATGCCGGGATGGCTGGATACGGAGTACTTGATGCTCTCGAAACGCATCCTTCTTAAGGTCCGATCTTTTGTTTATCGATGTTTTTGTATCCTCTAAGCATGCATGATATGGATAGCTGGTATACGGAGTGCCTTGTACTCTCGAAACGTATCTGTATTATGTTTGTAATGTGTAATATTCTGTTAATATTATGTGGAAGTACCAGAGTCAGTTATGGGGATATTCCATATGAAATATGAGTATATTATTTGGGTTGAATTTTTGTGTCATGAGGATAGCTGTTTAATGAAAAATATGTCGGGTATGTTTGCAACTCTGAGATTCCGTTTAATATCTCTATGAGTAAGTTTAATGTATAGTTTTGAATAAAAGTGTTTGTGATATATGTTTTATGATTATGTTTTAGTTTATTAGTTGAGGTATGAAATCAAATATATTTGACTTTTCCTTACTCAAAAAGGAAAAGGAACCTAAAGATGAAGTATATAAAATTTCTCTGGCAATCTCCTTAAATGTGATTGTAAATCACAGTCCATGGACAATGAAGGACTGGAATCATGGTATGGTCAATATGTAGGCCTGATCAGATTCTTAGACTATTATACGGTGTTATAAGTTGAAACTTGTCAGAAATACTCTCATTGAGGGATTTAGGAGTAAGATTTATTATGCAAGTAAATAAGTGGAGATACGATAACTTAAATTTGGAGGACAAACAACATTAACGGTTTAGACTCAGAATTGGAATCATAGTGGAATCATAATTTTTACTAGTATTGCTAGAATTGAAATTTCGAGGACGAAATTTCTTTAAGGGGGGTAGAGCTGTGACACCCGTTATTCTCCTAACGGGTATTGAGGTAATTAAATTAATTTTTAATGTATAAAAAAAAAATTGCTTCATTTAAATTTATTTTATAATATTTACTTTTATCTATTTTTAAGTTTGCTAAAATTCTCCTATATTTATTTAGTATGATTACTAAAAAGCCTTAGAACTTCTAATAAATATCAAAAATGTCATATTGACATTATGTGTGTTAAAGTCTTTAGATGAGACATAAGGATATCTTTTCCAACTACTCTTGACCCTCATTTTCTTTATTTCCTCCGTGACATGCTTCAACATGTCTCCTCTATAATTGTTTCTATCACTTCTTTTCAAAGACTTCATCTTTTCTTCCTTTCTCTTCCACGGTTCCCACACTCTTCTTCTCATTTCTTTGCTGAAGCAAAATACTTAGAGAACTTCTTCAAGGCAGCCATAAAAATCAGCCACCATCACCTCCATTTGAGCAAGAATTTCAGTCATACCGAAGTAAAGGAACCTGTTTTGAAGCCATTTCAAGCTTCCAACTAACCATAATCCGAGGATCAAGGGAGTATGGAGCTAACGTTAATTGATTCCAGGATTAAGAGACTGTTGATAAGCTTAAAAGGTAGGGATTCTATTACTCATCTTTTGTGAGGTTTTTATAGAATTAAAATTGATTGTTTTGCCGCAATATATATATATCTATGTTGAACTGATATTATATGTGTATCACATATGAAACTATGACATGGACTCGTCTTGTATTGTACGGCGAGGAACATAATGAATTGACACATGTTATAAATTGAGAAGCATGGTTAGGAAAATTAACTCTATTAATAATGATTTAATATAGAGAAATTGTGAGACATGAAAAGGGCGACGGTTACGTCCTTGGGCATGAATACCCTAAAAGGTAAAGTAGGGGGAAGGCGATGACGCTTCCTTGGGTTGAAAGTCCCAGAACACACTGTACAGGAATCGATTTGGTGAGGACTCGGGGCTTGATGTCCCCTCACCGGAACACCCTTGGAATGTTTATAGGGTGATCAAGTGCGCCCATTTGGGTTTCGATGAGTTGAGTGATACTCAATTTAACATGGATACCTAGGAATAATGATGATTGGTAATATTTGTATAAATGTGTAATTATGACACTTGGTAATGATTAACTACGGTATCCATAAGATGTGATCATAATAAACCTCATAATCTGGAATATGATGTAACCTACTAACCATGCAGATTTTAATGTGGTAATGATAAAAACCTAAAGGTGAGTAATAGCTTTCTCTACTGAGCATAGTGTTGCTCATTCCCTTATGTTTATATCTTTTCAGGACTCACTAAGTGTGAGGTGGCTACGAGAAATATAGTTGAGGAAGCGATGTAACTATATTACATTGGGACTGCTCAATTGTAAAGAATGTTCTTCATGATAATGTAAGCATCAATTGTTACTTTCTGTGACTGTATTACAATGTGATGAGGGTTAAAATGATGATGACAACAGTTTATATTATTAAATTTAAGGTGCTACATTAAACTGTGGTTTAATTGTCGTTTATATTTTTATTTTTGAGTTGAGAGTTTTCATTTAAGTCCCGGGCAAATTTTATTTTTAAGGTGTTACTTTTATTATTTATTTTTATTTTATCTCATTAAAAACTGTTAACCCCCATATAGGGGCGTTACACCCACCTAGAGCAAATATTTGGTCCCAATATGCCTTGATCACCTGTCCAAGGTGCTTTTCAGGTTCCTTCGTGTCACACCATAACTGGTCGCCTCCTCGGGTTAGACACCAGCTCGGATCGGATTCTTTTTACTCGCAAGTTAGCTGCTACTCGCCATCATTGGCCAACAAATGGTGGACAACTCGCCATCGGATGGAAAATGATCCACCGACGGAGGGCACGACACTTGTCTTCTGCCTTTTAACAAGCCTTGATGTGACACACGGGCTATAGGTAAAACCCATCTAACACCCGGTCTAAGTGGCAACCTATAAATAGAGTGCATTTATTGCATTCAGGCATGCATGCTCCTTCCCACCTAACTAGCTCCTGTTCTCTGCTGAGCAACGCCTACCTTGAGTGTCGGAGAGCCCTTGTCTATTGACTAACCGTTTCTTTCTCGCATCCGAAGCGTCCCTCCTCTTGTTGTAGGTTCACCCAAAAAGGCAAAGATGAATAGGGAAGAGCTATCCACTGTGCACAGCCATACGTAGTGTTGATCTGCCGCCCCATTGCGATAAGCATCAACAAACATATTGTATTTATTTTGGACTTTCCAATTATATACCAAAATATTTCAATTATTTATCAAAATTTGCATTAAGAGTATCTTAAGAAAGACAAGGAGAAAACAAATACTAATTCCAAAACTACAGCAAAACTCCAACAATCGGGAAAACAACACTAATATGGCATTTGGGAAGTGTGGTTAAAACAAATTGTTGGAATCAATTTTGGTTAAAAACATTGTGTCATGAGTTTTTTATATTGTAACTTTTTGTTTTTTATTGTAACATGTGAGGGTTTTTCACTTTTTGTTGGTTAGAACCAAGCAGGAAAAATCTTTGTTTTATTTTCATTTTTCTATTCGATAACATTTTTATTCATTTTCTTAGTTAAAATTGAGCATTAACTAGCTCAACATATGAATTTGATACATTAAATGTCCTTATGTATAAAACAAAGTCTATTATTTTGATCTATTAAATAAGATCTAAAATAATTAACACCTTTTCCCAATTAACCTAAAATAAAAGTATATTTATTTAGGGCGTGTCTATGGTCCTCTCCCCCAAAAGGTATGGACCATCCAAATCAACGTAATATTTTTTTTATAAGATAATAACAATGTGTTATATTAAACATAGTTAATATCAAGATTTGATCATCTAAAATTGTAATATATTTTGTTCTAAAAGAAGATATATATCATATCCTTAATGTGCAAACATCAAATTAAAAAAAAAGTGTGAAAAATCTAAAATAGCTATGCTTTTTTTTAGAAACATTGCAACACCGTTTAGGAATCATAGTTGGGACTAAATAATTCAATCCAAACACAAACCGATGTTGACAATGTTAAAAGACAAAATAAATTCAAAAAATTAGTCTAAATTAAAATTTCAATTCAAACTCATTTGTTACAATCAAAACCATTCACTTTTTTTCACTCTTATATCTCAAGTTGAAAGATCTCATAACTTTTTTCATCTCAACTTTAATTGAGACTTTTTTTTTCCTTCCTATGCATTTAAAATGAAGCAAGGAACAACTATCCATATTGCCTATAAAAATTTGTGATATACATTGAGATTTTTTTAGTTATGTTAGGAAAATAATATCAGTTTAAACTAATGTTTTGAGCATCTATCCAAACCCAATTAAAATAATTTGGACTAATTGTTAGAACTTATTTTTTTCTTTTAACATCATCAAACACCAGTTTGTGTTTGGACTGAATTCTTCAGTCCAAGCTATGGTTCCCAAACAAGTCACAATGTTTTTTAAAAAATATAGCTATTTCCAATTTTTTATATATTTTTTTAAAAATTTGATGTCTCCACGTTAAAGATATGATATATATTCTTTTTTAGAACAAAACATATGATAATATTGAATGATTAGAGCTTAATCTTATGTTTAATATAACATATTCATATTATTCTATAAAAATTGTTACGTTGGTTTAGACGGTCCATACTTTTGGAACATGAGGATCGTAGACATTCTCTATTTATTTATATTTCAAAAAAAATGTCAAAAAAAAAAAAAACTTATCATTCCATCTTAAACTTTTTTTCATTTAAATTGTAAACTATAGCGGTTTCTTCCGCCGGAAATTTAAAAGACGAGTCCTTCAATATGGTCGCCGTTGTTTAGATGGAAAACGACGGCTGTGAGTTAATGAAGGGTGGAAACCGAAACGAGCAACCGGTTCCAGTATACTACCAGTTAATTGTATCTTTTTGAACAAGAGATGAATATCCAAAACAACATGTCGCCAGGCCACCAGTCAAAACATTATCATGGAAAGCCAATTTTGATTACGCAGAAATTTCAACAGAGCCAGTTACAGAAAAGCAATGATTGAAGATTTGATCTTCCACTTCAACACTAGCACCAATTCTTGTGGCAAACAAGGCATTGCATAATAAGAAACATGAAAAGAAGAAAGCAAATGAACACAGTTGGAATTATAAAATATAGTTCTAAGTAATTTTTATTTTAAATTTTGTGAGAAAAACAATTTTAAAACACATTTTTACTCAGTTTTCATATCCATCCAAGTCATGATCAGGAAGAGTCATGGATACAATACAAAGGCCACCTCCTGCCAGACCAAAACATTTGGAAATAGTTGCTTTCAAAAATGAAATATAGAGCATGTCCATTTAAAGCAAGGAATCATATTAAAGCAGTAGGTGAATTCCTTAATCTGAAATGGTCAGAAGGGTCTCTTTTTGGGATGAAATCCATTCACGGTCATCCCCCCGTCGACAGAAATAACCTGTCCAGTGATGTAAGAAGCAGCTGGCAGGCAGAGGAATGTTACCAAAGATGAGACTTCCTCAGGTTCAGCGACACGGTGTAGAGGAGTTTTATCAACGATCTCTTCCAAGAACTCCTTGCTATCAAGCAACTGTGGAAGGAAATAAGTTGAACTATTATTGATTTGAATAGCATACCATCCCACATTGTCTATGTAAATGTGAAAGAAGCTTGAGACAAAGAATGAATCACCAACTTCACTATTCAAGGCCTTGTTTGTTAGGGCGGAAAGTGGAAGGAGAGATTGGCACAGGCATATCAGCGGGTAAATTTTGAGATTCATGGTTCTGTGATCCCTCTTAATTTAGACGGGTTAGAGAAGGTGAATTTTACAAAAAAATTTTCCTTTTCTTAGCTTCTTCTTGTACCGAACACCTATGGGGAAAGATCTTCTCTTTTCCTTTCCATTTCCCTAGGTTATCTACCTCTCCCTCCAACCAGAAGAAAGCATGAATGAAATAAGACCACAGAGCATATAGATCACGCGCAAGAAAGAATATTACAGATTGTACAAGCGATGTCCTCGTGAACCAAGGTGCAACACAATTGGTTCTGATGTTGTCTTTTGCCCATTCACAAGCCAGATTCTTGGTGAGCTGATTGACGGCAGCTGAAAATAACAGAATAGAGTATGTACCAAAACCATTGGATTCAGCTCGTTAACGCCAGTTTAATTTGTCGAATGCTATTACAAACAGTTGACACCTCATCAGAATAGCAACTCACCTTTGGTTGCCACATAAATGGCTCCAGAACCTATATTAAGCAAACCAGCTACAGAAGAAATGAACACGATACTCCCCACTCCAGACGCTTTTAGAAGAGGGTGTGCCAGTTGACACAAGTGGTATGCAGACTCGAAGTTAGTAGAAAAAAGTAATGAGCACTCTTCGGCAGTGTAGTCGAGTGTTGGCTTTCTGATGTTTGTTCCCACATTGCTCACCTAGAGCCAAAAAGATTATGCAAACCCAATTTTTCGATGAAGAAAAAGAGACTTCCGAGGTGCAGTTCTTAAGTTTAACAAGATACCGAGGATGAAAACCTCAACAAATCTCACTGAACTCAAATCCCAAGTTTATTAAAGAAAAGACTTTCAGTATTTGTAGACACAGATGAGAAGAAAAACAACGTCTTAGTGATAGGGACCCTAGGCAAGAAACATGGTAATTCCAAATGTCAGACATGAGACATAAATAAGACGTATCTCCCTTCCAATTTTACAGAGTTTACAGAAAAGGCATCATAACAACCAGTACAATGTCCAAGTTTCTAGAGAAAAACACAGAGGAGTCTTAGTTCAGCACGTATGAGAGGAAATTTGTGTTTCAGTTCAAAACATGCTTAGTTACATATATGGACAAAAGTGCTATGTTCTCAACTATCAACCAAACTACAAGCACCAAGATCACAATTAACATGAAACAACATATTCTCCCCCTCTCTCTCTATATTATTTTTTTTTCATTTTTACCCCCACAATGCTTATAGACTGTTTGACAAGTTGGTGAGAACTAAAGTTTTAATCATAAGAACTATAACAGCTCTACACTGTAGTAATTTTTTTTTTTACTCCATTGTAGTTACTGAAAGCTTTACATTATATGTAGTTAAAATCAATTAGTTTTAACTAACATTTCAAACAAATGCTTAGAGCTTCTCTACGAAAAAAAAAAAAAAGAAAAAAGAAAAAAAAAGAGCTTCCACATTCATTAAAACAAAAGGATCAATTGAAAAGAGGACTAATAATGCTGTGGGGACAAACAAAATAATCATCAACCAGAAAACGCTCAAATAATTTCTTCAAAGTCTCTTAAAGTAGTAAAACGCTCATTATGAATCTCAATTCCCTACTCTAATAATAATAATAATAAATAAATAAATAATACCCATCAAACAAAAAAAATTATAATAATCAACTTACGAGAATGTTGAGCTTGCCATTAAAAGCCGAAGACACCTCTTGAATGAACTTGTCTCTCTGGGTTTTGGAAGAAGCATCACAAACCGACCCAGACACCACTAATCCTCTTCCTTCCTATTCCTTGAGGCACTTTTCGAGCTCCATTTCGTTCCGCGAACACGTGTACACGGCCGCACCGAATTCCGCCAGTTCCTCCACCACGGCGCCCCTGAAACAGTCCATATATATATATATATATATGAGATAATTACAGAAACAAATTAAAAACCCATTATTGATTTCGCGAGAAAGAGCAAGAAAATGAGAGGAAAAATAAGTTACCCGATTCCACGGCTGCCACCAGTGACAAGGGCAGTCATTCCCTTGAGAGACCATCTTGAGCTTGAGATTCCGAGGCTGCTCTCCGATTGATCTGCCTTGGCCATAATCGCCCACCTTTTTTTTTTTTTTTCCCTTCAAGTTTCAAGTTTAAAGCAGCTCTTTTTATTCCCACTAACAGACCGAATCTAATCACTCTCTATCCAATCAAATCGACTTACAAGTAAAACCAAGACTTACAGATACAATCAACGGAAAAGAAAGAGGGTCAATCACATCACTATATTTTATAGTTTTTATTATTTTTTATTTTTATATATTACAAAAGTATTTTTTAAATTTAAATTTTTTTTTAATTTTATTTTATAGATTCTTTTGGCTTAAAAATATAGAGGTATGATAAAAATATTTTTAATCAAATCTAATTTGTTTATAAAATATATGATTTTTTAGAAAAATTTTAAAAAATATATTTTAAAATTTAAAAAGTCATAAAACTTAAGATCTTTTTTTTGTTAATTTGATGTTTTGTTTTAGGATTTTTTATTTTTTTAACATATAAAATATTTATCATATCTATTTGAGGATAGTCATATTGTTTTGATCAATTTTTTATTCATGGAGATGAAATTGAAATAAGTTTTTAAAATTTCATGTATACGTTTGTAGTTTCTAAAAATAAAAAGATAAATTAAGAAATAATTAAAACTAAGAGGTACAATTATATAATTAACTTAAAAAAAACAAACGAAAAAGCCCAAAAAAGGACAAATTGAAAATGAATAAGATGTTTGGAATGGTGGTAGGAACCGTTGGTTAGAACCACTTTTATTGTAGCATGTGAGCGCTTTACACTATAGCGATATTTTTTATTGTTACGTAGCATATAAGAGTTTTACACTGCTTATAACTAAAAAAGTACTGGGTACCACTTTTGTCAAACAAGGTTCAAGTCTTACGTCATTTGCCATTTGGAACTTCACATGATCGAAATGTATAAATTTTTTTGGGCTCAATATGTAAATATCAAGTTAATTATTAGTTAATGCATTGAGAATTTTTATAAATGTCATTTTTTAAGATTTCATTTTATAAATACTATATATATTTATCTATAGTACAACTTAACATGTAATATAAATAATAATATGGTGTAATTTTATATAAGTGTGACATGAATAAAAACATTTAAAAGTGTAGCATAACATGCAATTTTTTCTGGTAGACATTAGCATGATAGGAATTATTATTGGTTAACGCATTCAAAAGAAATTATAAGTTACCATAATGCTACTCTACAATACGGTAATTTGTTAGCAATAGACGATAATCGGATAAATCATATTAAAATCACGTTTTTCTCATATAAAATCACACATTGCTGCATAATAAGTGTACTACTTACTACGCTATCACATACTTTATTTTCCTTAAAATGGGATCAAATAATCCAATATGTCACAAAAATTAATGGTCCTTTATACTGGTTTTGCAAACTAGACCTAAATCTACATGTATTTTTCCCCTTTATTAATTTTAGTATTTTGACACACACACATCTATATAAATTTATCTATTAGGCAATCCTCTTGTTATTTTTGTTCAAGACATCTAATGGTTCAAATTAATCGATTCTTTATTTAATTTAAATATAATGGCTAGGATTTCTCCACTTG
Organism: Artocarpus heterophyllus; assembly: GCA_025403435.1. Taxonomy (NCBI): domain Eukaryota; kingdom Viridiplantae; phylum Streptophyta; class Magnoliopsida; order Rosales; family Moraceae; genus Artocarpus; species Artocarpus heterophyllus. The sequence continues at coordinate 10,460,440 of CM046353.1, forward strand.
GCTTATATATTATCTTACACTTTAATAAGTACTCAACGTAATAACTTTTTTCTTTTATAAAAACTTTTGTTACTTCAATGTATATTTATATTTTTTTTATGTTTTATTTTAACTTTATAAATAACAAACCTTTTCAAATCTTGCTAATTTACATATAAAGACAACTACATAGGTGCTTAACTTCATTTTGTGAAATATAATATATTCATATTATATAACATTTTTTAAATATGAAATATAATTATTACTTGTCATACATAAATATTGATAGTATTGAAATAACATTTATAAGTATTATGCATAGCATAGAAATACAAACAAATAAATAAATAAATCAATATATATTTACTTAGCAAAATTAATACAAACACAATTTAAAAAATAGTAGTTGAATTAAAACAACAGATAATGTTTCCTTAAAAAAAAAGTTAATTGTCTATTTAATTTTACAATGATAAATAATCAAAAATTGTTTTTATACTAAAATATCATTAACATATTAATAATTTAAGATGTTTTGTTTTCAAAAGGAATGCATATATATATATATATATGTATGTATGTATATGTATAAAAAGTGTTTGCTGTACAACACCCCGTAAATGAAGGAACAAAACTTCGGGCAAACGACAGCCGTAGATATGAATGTGGACGACTGTGATGAGCATAGGGACAATCATAGGTGGTTCTGATTCTAATAGAGGCAATCCTAGCCTTTGAAACCGGTGTCAGAAGTGGACATTATTGGTTCTGATCTTGGACCATTTTCTAGTTGAGCTTTATTTCAGATAGGCCCATGTTCCACTGGGCTCATTCTATCGGGCACATTGCTGTGGCCTAAGGCTTAGGTTCAATCTTCTTTCTTTTATCTGCAACCAAAATCATGCCAGTAAAGTTCATTTATTTATAGAAAAAAGATTCTGCATGTATATTTAATATTTATTAATAGAAGAAAGTTAAATATTCCAGCATTGAAGACCTATACTTATGTCTTTAATTTGGGAGGCTAAAAAGGTAAGAAGTTGCGGTAAGACTAGAAAGGAAAAAAATACGCTTCTTTTTTTTTAGGGACAAAGTAATCTCAACTGCAGTCTATGAGGATAAAAGTAACCTTAACCATCTTCTTCATAAAAAAAAAAGAGGTGATCTTAACTATAGTCGATAATGATAATTTAAAAATAATTAATTAAACTTTTTTTGACACACTTGTTTGATCTCTTCACTTTAAACCATTTACAGTGTAAAGATTTCAGCAGCTATGTAGTATAAAGTAAAAAAATTATAGTACAAAGTTTTTATATGTTATAATTTTTAAACTCGTTTTTCATTTCAAACTGATTTGTTAAACTCCTTATGATTCTTATAGTGTGTTCATAAAGTGTAGTTTAAACTAATTTTAGTTAAAAACACTGTAACATGTGAGAGTTTTATGCTATAGCAACTAAAAATTTTAGTTGAAACTGATCTTACATACTTTATTAATCAAATTAGAAATATAAATTATTTTTGATATGATGAAAAAGAAAATGTAATACCAATAATGTTCACTATCATAAGGCCCTTTTTTCTTTGTTTTTCAGTAGCAAAGATAATCTTGCAATGAATCTACCCCACCATTCATAGCGTTGTAAGATCCAATAGTGGTGAGGAATAAAGGAACTGCAAAATGGGCTACAAGATGGACAACATTCAACTAATGCTTCAACCAGCATAAGCAAAAGAGTGAAATGTGCTATATGCAAAGGACATGGGCACAACAAAGTAACATACAACCTTCAATGTAGCAGAAGAATAAACACTCCATCATGTTCCAGCCAAAGCCTGAGGATCACACAACATAATCAATTTCCTCGCTCCGGCTAACATGACCACACCTAATGCCCTAAAATATATGACGCTGCATGACAACAAATATAATCAAGGAACTAATCAATTCATCCCTCTTTAGATGCTGACACGATGACACATGATGAGAGCTCTTGCTGGGACAATGATTTCTTACTTCAACGCATGTAATAAGTTAAATGCTACAACTGCGAAGCTTTAATGCATTATTATGTGAAATTGTCACTTTTTTGCCACCACCTTGTATGTTTCATTATTAACTATTGTTCTTGATTAATGCTACTTATTTGTAATATAGGTATTTCATTTTGCTACTTGCTGGACTTTCACTTCTCCTACTATCATTTCTAACCTTCATATTCAGTGAATGTTGAACATATGGTTAGTTTCTTTTTGGTTACATTGTATAAAAATACATACGCCAAAATTGCTTCTCATTACTTGTGTTGTCCTTAGATTTCATCAAAATTATTCAATAGTACAAAATTAAATTTCATTTCTCCATCTCTCGGTGCTTTCAACTAAACCAATACTATTTTTTTTTTTTTCTTTTTCCTTTCTCAACTCCTTATTCTGCACTCTTCATATACTTTTACAAGCAAAACAATAAACCAATTGAATTACACCATTTGTAAAACACAAAAGACCTATTATGTAGCAATTGTCCTTAACTTTTTCTTCTCTTAACTTCAAAACAACTTTTAAGAAAAACTAAAACTCTTGCTAATATTGTAACTTACAGTCCAAAACATGTAACAGTACTCTTACCCTTCATAAAAACTTTTAATAAACTTGAATAAACTTAACACAACATTCCTAAACTGCTTCTTACATTTTTTCCAAACACGTCATAATGTATCAAACAGTTACTTTCTTTCCTAGTAAGGTTATTGCTTCTTCTCAATGGGATGTTACTGTGTCGTTTTTCTTGTGCGGTGCCATCATTTTTTAACACTAACCCCCTATTTGCTTAATGGTGGTTTCCACCACAAACTCAGTTATGAATAGTGTAAAGTTCTCACATGCTACAGTAAAAAAGAAAAAGTTGCTATAGTGTAAAGCTCTCACATGCTATAGTAAAAACAGTTTCCACTAATGGTTTCTACTACTAGCCAAACACCCGCTAAAATTATACAATTCATGGTACAATGACAATAACCAGAATTTTTCAAAATTATAAAAATATCTACACTACTTGAAATCGGCATCTCTTGTTTCCCAACATACTTCAATGTCTCACTTACAAGATTTGTCGGTTGACAAGATCTTGTCAGAAGATCTTCAACTAATTTGCAAGATTTGCTACAGCTATGAATGAAACAAAGCACTGACACGTATGCCTATATATATATGTGTGTTAAACATGTATGCCCTAAGGAGTAAAATGTAATATATTTTTGAAAACATTTTATTCATAAAGCATTTATTTATTATTTATATACTAATTGTTGTCCTCTTTATGTTCATATTTGTTAAATTTATGAAAAGAAAACAAACATTTGGGACTATTGGTCTAAACTTTTAAGAATCAGGCATATAATAGACAAATTATGTGAAAGACATGATTCTTAAGGTAACAGTCTAAATCATAAGATCCGTGATCGAGGAATAAAGTTGGGCGCTTTATTCATGCAAAGTTTGTTATGTTGTCTATATCCCTAACGGGAGATAGCTTGTCCTGGCCATCGGAGGGGGACTTTGTGAATAGAAATATTGGTGTATTGTCATAGGTGACGATGTATTGGATTATGACATAGAGTGAAATTGATTTGAATTAATAATTTTGTTTGGGCTAATCAATTCACTTTAGACAATCATATGTGTTGTATCTTAATCGTGAAACGACTAATAGGCCCGTTGTCTTGACTCATGTCTTTTTATGTACCAAAGAGTGATATCTTGATTTTATGATGGTATGCACATTGATACGTAGGAGACATGACTCTTAATAACGTAGACTTATTATTTATGGATACAGAATCCATAGTTTCATTGGTGGAGTTAATGATATCCTCTTATATGCGTTATCCTGTAATTGGAAGACTAGAGTGCTCAACCATTCAGATGCATATGTGTGATTGAATGATATATTATCTTTAGATAGTAAGTTTTCCGATGATGAGATAATAGAATGTAAGATAAAATAAATTGGGAAGGTAAGACAGAATTTATCCTTAAGCTGATTATGGATATCTTATGGGGATACAATATATTATGATATGTCATGGATGCTTAGCTTATTTGGAGCTTCATAATTTTATATAGTTTCAGAGTAAAGCTCTAAGCTTTTAGTGGAGTAGTGTTAGAGTTGATAATTATAAAATATGTATATGGGATATTGTATTTTATATTTATCGGGAGCTTGAACTATATAGGTCTATCAAGTCTCCTTTGCTAGCTTATAATAAATCCTATAATGATACGTCGTGCTTTTTCAATAAATTGGTGACTTATGTTAAATTATTAGATTGGCTTAAATTCGATAGGATCAGATAATTCATATCTGTTTATCGGTTAAATTAATTTTTTATAAATTATTCAAGATAAACTTGTTAAATTATTGGGAATATTTATTTTCCTAGAGATTATCTAAATATGACTATTTTAATCAGATCACTTTCATATTGGGTTATTTGAATTAAAACTAAGGCTCTACCCAAAGAATCTTGGGTGGAAAATAAAAGATTCTCAGAGATCATTTATCGTAAGTTTGGTACGCCGATCTTCAAGTTCAGCCTATCATGGAGTAAGCTCTACAGGCCGATAAGAAAGTTCAGTCTACCGACCGAGCGATAAACTAATTACACGTTTTCACGCGATTTTATCAAATATTGATCTAGATTTGAGTTTTTGAGGCCTTATCTGATAAGAACTAACCCTGGGTCCAACCTTTGTAAATAAAGAGTAAGTTTCCTGAGTTATTAGTTGATAAATTAAGAGTGAGTACTCTAGGCTGTGAGTCTTTGAAAACTCCCTAAGAGTTATTGTTCACAAATCACAAACCTTAGTTTTAGGTTTCTTCAATTGGTTAGAATGAGAGTCACCAGAGAAGAGTTATACGACGTGTGCCCACACACACTTTGATCGTGGATAAAGAAAAGCAAAGAAAACTAGTTGGTTGAGGCTCTTCTGAAACGTTCTTCTCTTCACAAATTGCAAGAGCTCTTCGAATTACAAGGTTAGTAAGATCTTGTTAATTTATGTATATAGCATGACAAACTTATGTCTTAGAAAATACTTTGATTAAATTTTTTAAAATTCTGTTGCGTAATTATTTTTCCAACAATATATATATATATATATATATATATATATATATATATATATATATATATATATATTAGTTAAAAACAAATTTTCTTACAGGGGGAACGCCTTAGGCATGTCCCTCATGCTAGTACATTTTAAAGGTTGATAAATTTGGTTCATTCAATTCTAAATTTAGCTACAGTAAATTATTTGATTCTATCTTTTTTTTTTTTGCAGTTTATTGTTATATTTGTAGCTTGTAAGATTTGATTTTTTTGTTAAATCTGGAAGATCTTAACCTGTTGAAAATTGATATGGATAATAAATTTGCTGTCATGTCAATTATAATAGCCACAAACTAGGCTGATAGTATTTTGAACGAGCAATTTCTTAATTAACTTAAATTCGACACTTTTGAGGAATTACGACTGCAGTAATGAAAGTAGTGCAAAAGAAATCTCTATTCTTTAATAGAATTAATAGTTGGACTATTTTTATTTCCATAAAATATTTAGCGTATGTAATCTTGTAAAACAGATCTCTCTATTCTTTAACAGAATCAATAGGTGGATCAATTTATTGATTATAATTACATCAATTTTGTTTCGAATAAATGAAAATGGCGCTTTCATTAAAAAATAATTCTTCCCTAAAAAGTTGAGAGGCCAATTAAAAAAAAAAGGGACAAGAAGAACTTATGGAGGTTGGAAGAATAGGAAATGCCATGATAACAACCAACGCTCCCATAAAAACGTATCATCAAAGTATAAATACATAGTATTTCGAAAGGAATTTTCAAGCATGTGTTCCTGTTTATGGGCCAGCGCGACAATGCACCCGCTCTTCAATACAGTAACCAAGCCAAAAAATTTTCTCAGGGGTTAATAGCTATAATAAAATTTTAATTATACTCTACAATTATTAATATTTTACGTACATTTGTCTGTGACAGGTCTTAAAAATGTTGTAAATAATATTATGAAGGCTATATATCTAAAATATCTTTTTGAATATAAACAACGAAAATATCATTCATCGACTGATCCCATTCAATTGCGTAGTCAAGTCTTCACAACGTTCATGGTAGAAGACACCTTCTTTTTAGTAGCAACAACAACCAACAGAATTAATGCTAATGTTAGAAATAGAAATTTTTACCAATTCTTATACCTCTATTTTGAGTTTATTTAAAAACCATACCTTCAGATTTTGATTTTATCAAATGTATGCCTTCAGATTAGATTTAATACATAACTTTATACCTTATCTTAGTCAATAATTGATTTTTCACTTTTAAAATGATCAAATTACTCTTAGGTAAAAGAGATACATTATTAAATCTTTCAAAAATAAAAAGAATACAAAGACAAAAATACACAAAACACCTATTTTGAGGTTATATTTTATATTTTAAAGTCAAAACCCTTAGTATAAAGTTTTTTTAAGTTATTAGGTTTTTTATGTTTTAATTTGAGGGTATTTTAAGAAATTTCTCTTGTGAAAATTGAAGGTTAATCAAGTAAAGGTATAAATTTATATATTAAATATAATTTAAAGGTATATATAGGATGAGATATCAAAAATGAAAATATAGTATTTAAATAAATCTAAAATACAAGATAAATAACCCGTAAGAAATAAGCAAACTAATGGATAATCTGTTTGCTTGTTTGTCTTTTTTTAAAGAAAATTTTTGTTGCCTAACGCACTTGAATGACTGAAAGAGAGAGAGAGAGAGAGTTTAGATAAAGAACATAGAAGGTAAGATGTTTGCTTGCGCCTGCCGTGCGGAATAAGATATATATATAGATATATATATATATACTTGTATATTGTTCTTCATTTTTCAACAAGTTGATGCAAGGTATTAGGCATTAATACATTAGGCTTCAAATTGCTTATTAGGCTTGTGCATCTAGGCTTCAAATTGCTTGTTGTGCAAGCTTCAATACGTGAACACGTTAAACTTTTAGGAGGGGCTTTGATTTTTTTGCTCTGATTAGGGAGGCTTTGTTGTATATATTAGCTTATAAACTTATATATATATATATATATATATATATATATATATATATTAGGTAATATTAAAAAAACATAAAAGCCCCCTGCTCCTATTATGGCTTCGTCCCTGCTTCAATGGCACTGGATTCAGACTGGCATGTACTGTAGATAAAATTGAACCAATAATAACTCTATGAGAAGTGGTTAAACTATTTTTAGTTCAAAATATTATATCATGTAAGAGTTTTATATTATCGTTATTTTTTTCTATATACTGTAGTTATTGAGAGCTTTATGTTAAAGACGGTTCAAATTTACAAGTTTAAACTATTGTACCAAACACCCTATAAAGCTCCCAAAAAAAATTAAGAAATTTGTCACACTTATAATTCTTTAGTGTTGTACCAATCTATTCATGACTTAATATATAAATAAAGAGAGAAAATAAGAATCTTATAGCTTTTATAAAATCATATAAAGGGTCAAAATTCTTCAATTTTCAACCAATAAACAACTTTTTTGAATGCTTTCGTCTTGTGGTTTGCCAATAATTCGTTCAAGAAAATGCCTTTCAAATATTCCACTAGTACTATAAGCTATTAAAACGGACACTCTTTGTAGTACTGTTGTGAAAATAGTTGTTTATGTCCAAAATAGTAAGCTCATATGTAGGTATTATTATAGGCAAAGCGGATTTTTATGTGGTGCTTGTGAGAATTATTCAGACCAATAGTTCGAATCATTCTTTTATTCAATACTATAGTTGCTAAATGTTTTAATTACATTGTTATTTTTTTTTTACTCTAATTGCTAAGAGCGTTATATTGTGGATAATTCAAACTGAAGAGTTTAAATTGATGTGTCAAACGGAAGGCATTGACCCTAAGTTGGCGGTAAGGTTTCTAACAAAAAAATGTTGGCGGTAAGTCCACTCTTAAAATTTTTAAGCCTTTCTATCTTTTCTCTGATATTAATACTATAAACTAAAGAAGAGTCATTCAACACTACACAAAATGAAACAAATACACTGTATATAGTGCAGTGATTTACCATCCTTCACGTAAAAGATTGGTTCTTTGAAAAGTAATGTACGTGGGGATTAGTAATTAGTCTGTCCTAGAGAAAAATATCAAGAACTTTGGCTGCCGTTGGCCACTAAGTCTTTAGAAAATAACCATGTAAAATATTGTGGGTCATTTTGCAACAAATTACAGCATATGAAGTTTATGAACACGCTTGTATTGGGTTATTCAAGTGTTGTGTTGTGCCGTGCTTCATGCGCAAAAACCCTTACCTAATTTTTTTGACTGTATTATATGTTGGACTTATTATGGTGGTGATTCTCACTTGATCAAGTAAAGGGAGTACTTTCTCTCTTCACTCGATTAGTTCTTCCCGTCAAATAAGTCTTTAATGATTCATTTAATAGTCGTGTCAAGACACGTTGTGCCTCCTTGTTAGCATTTATTGAATTTTGTTTGATTTTTTCTATGGCCTATTTTCGGTGCAGTTTTTAAAACCATTAAATCTTATCAAGATCATATTTTTTTTTTTTTAAGAAATTTGACAGATAAAAAACAACTAATTACTGGCAGGTTACTTTTTCAATGCGTACCAAAGAAATCTCCTTCTTCCATAGCTATACGTATCAGGTTCGACTGCTCCAAAGTAGAGACCCTCCATTCCCTCGTGACCTCCTAAATTCCCACCAAACGAAAAGAAACAGCATTAACACACAAATCGTGGCCACCATCCAGGCCATGTGCGTCTCTGGCTCCTGATCTGCCACTACACATCTCACGCTGATCAGACACCTCTCTGACCTGTGTCTGTTTTGCACACACACACATATATATATATATGTGTGTGTGTGTGTATGTGTTTGCAAACAAAAAACACATATCAATCAAAGCTTCTTATTACTTTACCCCCCAAATATTGCTCTAGCTTAGGTCCTATCCCCAAGGCACTGCAATTACTAATACAAAAAATAAAAAATAAAAAAAACCTTGAACCATAATCCTCCCCATAAATTCTGCTTACGAAAAAACAGCTACTTTGTAGAAACCAACGTAAAAAACAATCGGTTATCTAGAATACACATAATGAATCTTTATACAACTTCTGGTAGTGGGAAAGGGTTTACTTTTGATGTGGAGAAAACTCTGTTGCTTTCTTATAATTTCTCTCTGCAAATTAAAAAAGTCCATTAAAGTTGGAAAACGATGTTTCATCATTTTTATCCTCTTGTAATTTTAGAAATATACCTTTGAAAATTGGGGTTCTTCCAAGATTATGACCTACGCTGTATTCTGGAGGGAAATTACTATAAGCAGGAGAAGATTCCAAACCTTATATATATAGGCTTTCATTAAGTGTTGATCGTCATGGTGGCTCAATTATGTTTGTGAATTGTAATAAATACGTATATATATATATACACACACATACATATATATATATAGACAGTGTATACGTAACAATATTATATACATACATATATATAGACAGTGTATACGTAACAATATTGGCACCTTAAGTAACAAACAAAAGGACGCGGAGATAGTGTCAATTAATGATATGTAAGTTTTGTTTCGTTCAATGTCTCTATATTGATGATTAAATTGTTTCGGCTATGATATTTTATTCAATCAGATTCCGGGGGTGGTTGGCTGTGGCCTTGTTTGGAAGGATCACATCAAAAGAGAAATTATAATTTTTTCTCCAGGCACTGATTAGTTATGGCAAGAATTGTACCTTGGAATTGGGGGACTTTTATATTTTATGGAAGTATAGTGTTGTAGAGGTAGAGACAACGATACACTGCCACGTAAGTAGTATAAAAATGTTGAGACTAAAGTTAGTGTCTTTAGTATTATTCTTATTACCTTTTAGATCGTAGGTGTGTCATCGGACCAACTGAGGTCGTGATTCGAACCTTTTAATCCTCTGGATTAAGCACCAAGTCTGGCCAATCTAGCTTAGTTAAGCGGGAGTAAATTAGAAATGCGAATATGAGACATCTGTTTACAACTATAATTTTAAACCTCAAGTCTTACTATATTCTTAAAGTGTCTTTGGTAGACGGAAAAAAATGATAAATAAGGTAGATCGGTATATAGATCAATGGAAAGATTTTGGTGCTCGTAATTATTTGATAAAAGGAAAAAGACAATAAAATGGATTAAACAAGGGATTTCAAAACTTTCAAAGCGCCTCAATTTTGATCTCTTCTAATAAGAATATATTAGGGGAGATAATCCATACTTGAGCTTCCTATGTATGTCCATTCTTATGTATGTCCCCAACTATTTAATTAGTCCTTTCAAGATGTAGCTGAAGCGAATTTTTAATACCAGTTAGCTTGTCAGTCTTCATAATAAGCGCCCATGGCTAAAGCAAAACAGTTAAAAAATATTCTCTCCCACTCGACAAAACTAATTTCTTCTTAGTCATGATCATCTGATCAACTATCAGTTGAATAGTACTGCATGGTACCTAGCTATACTGTGTTGTAGAAGAGTAAAATTCCGTACAATATTAATTGATCAGATACAGTTCATCTGATCGCTTTTAGATTAATCAGAACAAAATTTAACTGTAATTAGCGTCAAAGAAATTGATCAACTCTGGATCAAAGATATATCTACATGTACACACACACACACACACACACATCATATTAACTCGCATCAAAAAATTTGAAAACATATATATTAAGCTCATGAAGAAAAGAAATGCATATAATATATATACAAACATATATATATTTACATATGAAAGATATGCATATAGGACTTGAGACACATATAACATGGTATTAGTTGTTGGAGAAAAACAAGAGGAAAGATTGCATAATCAGCAGAGCATATATGTATATACATATAGAATTTATAATAAGAGAATTATAAGTAAGCTAATTAATTCTTTGACACTGAAAAAGAAACTGGCATCAGCATACATGACATCTCTCAAATTTTTTGATGAGATATAATTTAGGAGACATTAGTAAGTTAAAAAAAAAAAAAACAAAGAAAGAAGAAGAAAAGAAAGAAATCAGATGCACCAGTTATTTCTCTAATTTCAACTGATTCTAAGCGAGAGACGTGCAATATTTTCCAGCCAAAATTAACTATTTGACTTTTGGAGGTTCACCAAGCCTAAGCTCGAGGTCCAAATCATCATCCCTTGAATTACCTGCAGCTTCAGTGGTACTAACTTCATGAGTTACCTGGTTGGATTTAAGACGACACGGCTTCAGGAAAAAGGACATTAACTTTGGTCTCTTATAATTGCCTGTCTCATGCTCATGATGATCCCCGCAGAACCCAGTTGGTGATGGTGATGATGCTGATGAAAATGTTTTTTTCGGTCTGTTGTTTTCGCCAACAACCGCAATATTCAAGCCCACACACAAATCCGTTTCAGCAAAGCCATCTTCTGATAATTTCCTCGGATCCTTTTCCAAATCCAACATGACCCTCTTGGGAATTGATAAGTGATCATGATGATGGTCTGAAAAATTAGTACTAGAGACAAAAGGGCGTTCATCTGAAAGCCTAGAACTATAATTAGGTGAAAGAAACGTTGAAATATCATTAGTGCTAGAACTAGGGCTAGAATTAATTTGGTGATCAAGCTTCAAAGAAGAATATTCATGATTATCATGCATATCAGAGATTTCAGTACTATTGTGGGGTATACCTGGAAGGCAATAATATCGGTTAAGCCTTGCTCTATCTCTCCTGTGGATATTCATGTGACCCCCTAGGGCTTGAGCTGATTTGAACTCTCTCATACAGAAGCTACAAGTGTAAGATCTCGGAGGCCACACGCAACCCCCGGGGGACCCCGCGGCGGCACGAAGATCTTCAGAAAAACGCTTTTCTTCCCATGATGGTGATGATGATGATGAGCCGTTGATTGAGTTCATCATCAGGATCTCTTTCCTCCTCTGCATCCACATCAAATATTGATCATGATATTGATCACCGAAGCCCAACTCAATCGGAGATTAGTTATTACATATATATATTTTATTGGAAGTTTAGAATTTTGGATTTGAAGGGGTAGATATATTTGTATAGAGCTAGCTAGTGAGAAAAATAAGAGATATTATATTAAGGTTGAAAACTACTGCTTAACTTTGAATATGTGTGAAAACTAAAGGCTATACTTGAGAATCTATCAAGACAGAAAAAAAAAAAAAAAAAAAGGCTGACTAGAGCTAGTTTATAAAAGAGTGGGCTTAGTTTGCTCTATTTGTCGTCCTCCGTTGATATATTGCACTTTGTACTTGTCTAGCTTGTCCCCTACTTGAGTACAGGACTTTTTTAGCACTATTTGTTTTAGCAATTTGTGAAGAGGGTACACCTAGTTTAGCAACTGTCATATGCATGCATTTGATTTGATTCACATGCATGAAAAAAAAAGAAAAAAGAAAAGAAAGCCAAACGGTCAATGACAGGGATATGAAATTGATCCTTTTGAGTGAGAAATAGATTAAAAAAAAAAAAAAAAAACTCTCCACACACATACCGGCACATGCTGCAGCTATAGCCTAGCCACAAGAGACGTTGTGATTCAAATAATCTCTTTATAATTTGACATTTTCTTTTTTATTTATTTAAAAAAAGAACATTTTGGCCCTATATGTTACATATTCAAAGCCTATGATAATATTTCATAACTAACTAAACGAGTTTCAGTCAGTATTAAAGTCGGAAAGGAAATTAAGAATATTGGTCAAAAATATAAAATTTCTTAATTAATTATATAATCTTATTACAAACACAATACATAGAAGGCATGCTAATGGGAAAAAAAAAAATACCGGTATTGAGATAGAGTGCTAGCGATTGACAGGACAAACACTTGTGAATGTTGACATCTTGATTTCACTGTCTGCTTATCTCGGAATTATATAAAATTAAGGATGCCCCTAGTAGATGTCGTTCCGTGAATGTGTCCACTAGTTTTAAGAAAATTTCCATTGCAAAAAATTGTTGTCAAAATCTTTCGTTTCATTGCCTGGTGTATTTGGTAGTGCATGTTTGTTTGTTTGGAGAGGACTCAATCATCTGATTTCATATCAAAATTCACACATTATATAATTTGTAAATGACATCTGTGAAATTTTGATGATGATTGAGACACACTTTTTTTAAACTAGGTTGAGATTTTTATTTTTATTTTATTTTTATTTTTTTTTATCAACAATCACTTCCAGGAGATGACAAGTCTTAGTTTGAATTCTCTAAGTCTCCACAGCCTTAGTGCCCACGCTTTCGTACCCGTCAGAAGGATTTCATTATTTGTATTTCATCAATCAATTTAAAAGTTGTAGCAACTCATAAAGTGTCAAAACACTTTGTTACTTTTTCACATGTTAGATATAAAATAAGACTTAATTGTCATTCGTATTCGAACGATTTCCAACAACGTCCTCAAGAATCCTTTAATTAGCAGGTTTCCTGTCCAATTTAAGGCATTCACATTTATACATGAATCTCTCCATTTATGCACAAACAAACAAAGAAAAAGAAGAAGAAATTTCCAGTATTTAATAATTAATGACATTTGATATGGTCGAGATCTAACTGTTTGTTGATTAGTTTCTTGATTGATTTACGCAGATATGCAAAAAATTTTAAATCCAGAGAGTTGCTATTTCTTTTAAAAATATGTATAAATAGGATAAGTTCTTTGAGTAATAGTATGAATTGGAATCTGACTATGTCATGTTCTTTCATGCGCAAATTAGATATTATATTTTAATACCTGACAGGTTGTCTACCAATTAATTAAGCAAGCGATAATCAATAAGATACAATATTTGTCTACAACCTAATTTAGTCTATAAATAATCTTAACCCCTATCGGAGTTCAGGAGGAAATAAAATTTCTTTCCAACAAACTATTTAACCGACGCTTTCTAACGCAAAACGATCAAGTGGTTTGAAGAACTTTTGGCTAATTGTGCGTAGACTATATACATATATGAATCACTTTATATTTATGCCATAGCCATATATATATATAAGAAGCCAATGAAGCACAGGGGCAAGAATCCTCAACTTTTCTTTATTTGCACTTTTATATATGTATTGTAGCGAGTTTTTAAGTAGTCCTTGTAAACGAAAAAAAAAAAACCCCCGAGTCCCACATTTCTAAATTGTTGTCATGTAATGAATTTTATGCTGTTTATGTGTAGCTGGGTGCCATTTTCCATCTCAAATTACTTAAATCAAATAAAACACGCAAACAACAGGGAAGACGATATTCAAAATAATTTTAAAAAATCACATCTTTTTAATTATCAGGCTCATATGACACTTATAAATATTAACTCTTGCGTGGCTAATTGCATTTACGATCTAGTTGTGTATTCCATATAGACTGTTTGTGGATGTTGTTGACTGTGAAGGTGAATTGAGAATGAGTAAAGAATGGTGTGGGTCAATAGGAAACTACTGTTTTGTGCTATAACATAGGTACAAGTGATTTTGTCAGTAGAAGAAGCTATTGTATTGCGCCAATTTGAGACTTCAATATTTCTTTTATCTTACAGACTTCACAAAAAAAAAAAAAAGAAGATAATAATGTGATTTTATTTCTTAAAATATTGAAAAACTACTGCTTTAAATCAAAGCCCCAACAGATATCCTAAACATATAAGCAAGAATTTTCAATCTAATAAGGGCACATACTTATTCTTCTCTTATTTCACATATATATTTTCAATGGTGAACATATCCACCCTTTTATTTAAAAAAGTTTACAAAATAACTCTTTCGAAAGAATATCTAAATTAGTATCATAATGTTTTCAGGTTTGGAAAAATGCATCCTAGTAAATAATTAATTACACATGATTTTGATATGTTTGTAATATTTTATTATGTATTATCCACATAAATGTAGAGCCCGTTTGGTTAGAGTATTTGAATGAAGATTTAAATTTTTGTAAGAGAAAATACTGTAGCAAAATGATTCGAACCGTGATTCGAGTATCGAAACAAACGGGCCTGTAATTTTTTAGATTCAATTTTTATTTTTGCCTTAAATGTCAAAAGTTCTTGTGCTAGAAACTTGGTGCATGTCTCTCTGGGTATGTTGTATGCCCCTTCTGACATAAATCCACACATTTTTATGTCCCTTTCGATATTTTTTATGTCTCTACAGGATATGTCGCGTGTCTCTTTGGGATGTTTTTTGTGTTCCTCCAAGAAATGTCTCGTATTCTCCAAGACATATCATATGTCTCTCCAAGATATTTTTCTCCTCTATTTTTTTCTCTCTCCTCTCCCTTTCACTCTCTCTCCTCACCGTTGTTGCCCCCATCCCCGGCTCACTTGTGACATCATCAGCCATCACCGACATCAACGACGTCACCAACGGCCTAAAAAAAGAGAAAAAATGAAAGAAAATAAACAAAGTACACAACAATATCTAAAGTCGAAGATCAGTGAAGGATGGTTACAAATTCGAAGCTACAGCTCTGGCAGCGGGCTACTTGGTCAGACAATGACGGAGTTGCAGATCGAAAGCTTGAGCTTCGGCGGCAAGACAGTGGGGGCAGATTTGATTTTATGATCTCACCTTGTCGAGCCAATTGCGATCCCTCCAATATAAGACAGCGGCTTTGGGCCAGACAACGAAATCGCATCGACGTCACGAGATAGCGCCCGATCTTGCTTCGTCGGAGTTAAAAGTACGAACGAGCAAGCAGATCTGACTTTGCCAGATTGGAATCATGACATGCGAGCGATCTCCCTTTGGCTTTGCACGATCTTCGACGTGAGATTGAAGTTCAAGGGTATGGACTTGTCGCCAGAGTTCATGGCTTGGACTCATCGCGGAATTCATGGATTTTTAGGAGAGAGAATTTAGAAATATAAAAAACAATTATGTAGTATGAAAAAGTCGTGGCGTTAGTTTTGTGTGGTAGTACTTTTTTGAATTTTTTTATGCATAAAAAATGATGTTGTAAAAGTTTCACATGCAACTTTTTCTTTTATTATTTTGTTTTTATTTACCATTATGTTTTGTTTGCATTACATGAAAAAAAAATATATATATATATATTCTAATATATAGATGAAAATCATTGAATATAGGGCAAAACTCAAAAAAGATGAAATTAATCTTTTTAAAAATAGTAAAGATTCTACAAGAAAAGAGTTAAATTTGGTAGACATTGTAATTAAAGACTTCCTAAGTGTATGTTATGATTTTTATTTTATTTTATTATTTTTTTTGTATATGTGCTGATTAACTTTCAGTGAGATTTTTTTTTTTGGGATCTTTTTAGACATAAAGCAAAATGTCAATAGCGAAGTTAAAATATAGTCAAAACTTTTTGCATTTTTTTAGAATATAAAAAATTAGTGTCATTAAAATAATTACTATTTAATTATATAGTATAAGATGTAATATCATTATAATAAATACTACGTAATTTTTTCCAGTTTTTAAGACATTTTAAAAATTTTGTTGAATTTTAATTTTACCACAATAATACTATCGTAAGGGGGTTATTTACCTTTTTATATATTATATTTTAAATTTATTCAAGAATCATATCTTTGGTTATTGATCTCATCAAATGTATATTTTTGTATTAGATTTAATACACAAATCTATACTTTTTCATAGAAAACTTACAATTTTGACCCAAAAAAAGCTAAGATACCCTCCTATAGAGAAATTAAAAAATCCAAAGAAATGAAAAAAAAAAACTCATAGTTTTGACCACAAAGTGGGTGTCCCTTTGAGGGTTTTCTTTCTTTTTTTTTTTTTTTCTAATTTTTATTCTCTTCTACTTATGGATGATTTTATCATTTAAAATATCAAAATTAATTATTGACAAAGACAAAATACACATTTATATATTAAATCTAATTTGAAGGTATATATTTGATAAATTAAAAGTATAGTTTTTAAATAAACCTAATAAGATAGTATAAAAAAGTAAATATCCCTTGTCATATAATATAATTTTCTCTATTTTTATCAATTATATTTTATTCTAGTGAATAATTCTTGTTATAAAAAAATAGTGGTTATCTTGCACAAAAATGATTACAAAAATACATTTTTAATTTTACTTAATTATATGTTGTAGTTGTTAGGTCTCTCACTAAAAATCTTGGCATGATCAAGTCGTTTTACTGATTCAGATAATATATGTGTGATTTTAATTTACAGTAAGGTGTTTGAAAAAATGGTTTGAATTCTAAAGTTCAAAAGCAAAAATTGTAAAATTTTCACAAACGACAATGTAAAGTAAAAAAATAGTTCAATGTAAGGCTCTCATATACTACAATATATTATTCAAACTCTAGAGTCGAAATCCTTTTCCGCATACTACAATATCACTAATATTATACAACAAATTGGTTTAATTTGGATCAGGAATTATTCAACTAGTGCAGCTGATTAACAACCGACAAGGCCACCCAAGATCAACGTATTAAATGGAGCAGTCACTGAATAAACCAAAAGATTTATAACACGATACAAAAGGAATTGATTTTCTTTAATGAATTATTCTTTAAACGTACGGTCAAATTTATCAGGTGCAGCTGAAGAAATTACTAGTACTCTTGTAATTGTTTAATCTATTCTTCGGGGCTGAGCTGACTGGTTTTGGCTCTTTCTTTGTGTACAATTTAGTACAGCAATATAAAAGTATAATAGTACTACCATTTTGTAGATGTTGAAATCAAACGATATAAAATTGAGTACTACCATTTCTTGTTCATATGCAAACGATATAAACGTTGAAATCAAAAAGTCAGTTTCTTTTTCAGAAATTTAGTATACATATGATAAATTAATTACGTACGCTAAGAGGAAAAAATCTCATCAATATAAGACCAATAAGCACGAACTCTAGCCAAGACCCCAAAGAAAACATACCGCAAAAAGATGTAGTAATTTAAAATCTTAATATTTTACTTTGGAGAAGTAATTTCTTTCGGAACATGGAAAATAATGCCTGGTAGGTTACGTGCATTTTGAATTTTCATATCTTTATCAAATTATTTTTATTACTTATTATATTGTTTTAAATCTTATATGATTGGACAGTAGTGCATGTTATGAAGCCGTCAGAATCTTCTCAAAAATCATTTTTTCCTGCTAATCTGACACATAATTCTCCACTTTCTTAAAATTATCTTTGATAAAAATTTTGCCTCCACCAAGAATTTTTGAGTGACCTGATGTAATTCATTTTGCTGCTTATCGTGTCAGAGAATTCCATTTCGTTGATTTTTTTTTTTGGTTGCTCGAATTCCTTTTCGTTGATTAGCAGTTTGAACTGCTGATTAATCCAAACGCCTCTCATTTTTTTAATACCTTGGACATATTTTAATTATTGGTAAAGACTTAATGTCTGTATAAGGCCAATAATACTAATAATAATTAACAATTAAGAAGATTGGCCGTACGTGGATTATACTTTTAATTATCCAACAATCATGCATTGACTGTAACAAAACGATAACTATGGAAGCCTTGTTTTGAATACAAATTAAGGCAGCAAAACGTTGTCTTCTACTGTGAGATTCTACCTAAAAAATAAAAAACGTCTTCATTATAATTCTCGACTTGTATATATGGAACAATATAATCAGAATGAGAACACTAGATGCCCTTTCAAAGCTTAAGACTTAATCATAAGACAACAAAGAAGGAACTCTAAAATAATAACATTTTATTATATAAAGGATAATTATGATTTATAATAAGACATATATATATGGACAAAAAAAAATTCTTACGTCGAATATTATATGGAGACTTTAAGCAGAAGATATATGCATGTATGTTGATTTTTTGCAGTGACATGATACTCGATGACTACAAGGAAAAAAAACGTTTATTAATTGTGATCATTTACATAAATAATATAAAATTAAGGATGATACTTCAAACATATGCGTCTAGCTATAGAGACATGCTAAACATGACAAGAGTTATTTATTCTTAATTAAGAACCGTCCATGCAAAACAGAACGATATTAAAAACGAAAAACAATCAATTGCTGATCCTGCGTCTTCCTTTTCTCTCTTGAAAACCAAATGCTATATGATTTGAGCGGTAGGTAATTCATGAATTAGAAAATCACAACCTGAAAGCATAATTAGGATCTGTTTGGTAAATGGATGTAACACCCGAGTATTTTAAGTACAATAAAAATGCAATAACTAAGCATTATATTAAGATAAAAATAATGTATAAAAATATGAAAAATTATACAGTATTAGAATAATGTCGTGTAAGGAAGTACATTGATAAAGTTATGTAGTATGAAAATTACACTGTAAAAATAATGCAGTGTAAGAATTGAACTGTTTAAGTTTAAGCAGAATAGAAATTGGACTGTTTAAGTTCAAGCAGTATAGGAATAATATTGTTTCAAGAATATGGATGAATAAGTAATGCTGTAACAGTATAAAAAATATACTGGCAGTATAAAAAAATATTGTTAGTATAAATTTAAACTGTACAAAGTAAGATAATATTGGAATTACATTATGTGATGGATGTAAATAAGTACAAGAGGTTGTGGGACCTCATGAACAATATATAAAAGAACACTGACAGTATAGAAAAATATTGTCAGTATAAACTTGAACTGTGTGAAAAAGTGGGACCCATCATTGGACACTTAAATGAATGAGAACTTGCCACCACACCCCCCTTGATGTGGACCAATCCCACCATGCCAAAATTACCCTAACTTTTTATCAAAGATGACTAATGTTGGTAGTCATCAAATATGGTGGAAAATTACCAAAAATACCCCTTGATGTGGCCAATTAAATGTTGCCAAGATTAGGCAAACTTTAGCCCCTAAATAATGGCAAGTGATGACTAAGGGAGGTGATGTTGGAAAAATAGCACACAGTGAAATTTTAAAAAATTTTATATCAGAGTATTTTTCAAAACACAAGTTTGATATGCTATATGCATAACTTAACCAAATCTTACTAACATTTGTGTGCCGAAAAGCTCCTGCAATTAATGAAGAGAAGTAACATTCTAAAAGAGCCTCAACTAACTGATCTTCTTTGTTATTCTCTATCCACGATTGGAGTGAGTGTAGGCTCACACGTACAGCTCTTCCACCAAGTGACTTTCCTTCCAACCAATTGAGAGAACCCAAAGCAAGCATTCGTGATTTGTAAACAAGAGCTCTCAGGAAGTTTCTAGATTCTCACCAGCAGAGTATCAGTCTTAATCTTTCAATTGATCTAAATAACTTATGTGACTTACTTTCTATTTATAGAGGTTGGGTCCAGGGTCAGTCCTTATTAGATTAGGTCTCAAATTTTGAATTAGAATCAAATTCGGATAAATATCTAATAAGATCTGCATAAAAATGAGTGATCTTATCCTTCGTTCATTGGCAGGCCAACTAGGATGATCGGCAGGCCAAACAGGCCCCATCGGCAAGTCGAACTGCCAATTAATATCTCAGCAAATCTTTTATTTTTCACCTGAGATTCTATAGGATAAAGTCTCAATTTTAATTCAAATAACCCAATAGAAAAGTTATCTGATTAAAACAACTTTATCTAAATAATATCTAGGAAAATAAATGAATTCCTAATAATTCTACAAGTTTATCTTGATCTAATTTATTCAAAATTAAATCAACCGATAAACAGACAAGAATTATCCGATCTCAATAATTCAACAAGTTTATCTTGAATTAATTTTATCACAAAATTAATTCAACTAATAAACAGACATGAATTATTTAATTCTTTCGAATTTCAACCAATCTAATAAATCTGACATAAGTCACCAATTATTGAAAAAGCACGCCGTATCGTTACAGGATGTTGTGAGCTAGCAAAGGGGACCAAATAGACCTATATTGTTCAAACTCCCGATAAGTACAAAACCCAATATCCCAGATATACATTTCATAATTATCAACTCCAATGCTACTCCACTAAAAGCTTGGAGCTACACTCTCGAACGACATAGAATTACGAAGCCCGTATAGCTAAGTCTCCATGACATATCATAGTGTATCGTATCCCTATATGATTATCCATAATTGGCTTAAGGATAAGTTCTGACTTACCTTTCTGATTATTTTTATCTTACGTTCCATTATCTCACTATCGAAAAAGTTACCATCCAAAGATAGTATACCATTTGGTTATACCTATGTATCCAAATGGTTGAGCGCTCTAGTTTTTCAATTACAAGATAACGCATATAAGAGGATATCACTACTCCTAAAGAGGAGTTATGGATTCCATATCTATGAATAACAGGTCTACGCTATCAAGAGTTATGCCTCCAACGTACTGGCATGCATACCACTATTAAGATGTGGGTGTTACCCATTGGTACATCAAAAGACACAAGTCAAGACAACGGGCCCACTATTCATCTCAGGATTAAGATACAATACAAATGATTGTCTAAAGTGAATCGATTTGCCAAGACAGAATTATTAATCCAAATCAATTCACTTTATGTCTCGATCCAACACATCGTCACCTATGACAACGTGTCAATGTTTCTATTCATGGAGTCTATCTCCGATGGTCAAGACAAACCATCTTCCAATAGGGATATAGACAACATAATAATCTTTACATGAATAAAGCGTCCAACTTTATTCCTTCGATTGCGGATCTTACGATTTAGACCGTCACCTTAAGAATCACGTCTTTCACATAATCTGTCCATCATATACCCAATTCTTAAGGTTTAGACCGATAGTCTCAGACTATTGTTTGCTTAACATACATTCAACAAATATGAACATAAAGAGGACAAGATTTGGTATATAAACAATAAATAAATTCTTTATTGATAAAAATGTTTTCAAAAATTTATTACATTTTTACTCCTTAGGGCATACATGTCTAACAGGTGAGTCATCAAAGTTATAAAAATCATGCTTTGTTTAACATTTGTTCATGAAGTAGAAAACCAAAAATCCTTTTCGTCCAAAAACCGTCCCACTCTAGGTATCTTTTTCTCAAATTTTTGATGAAATCCAAGCCTCCAAGTTATGATTTGAAGCAAAAGTAAATGCAAGGAGAAAGAAGAAGGAAGTTTTAAGGTAAAAGTTCAAGCTTTTTCTTATGGAATTTGGTGATGTTCTTCAAGCTTTAGATGGGTTTTGACTGGGGTTTTGTCATGGTTTTTATCGAGAAGACATGACAAAGTTTGAGCTTGGCAAAGGAGGATCAAAGAGGTTGACAAAGCTTAGCTAAATTTATAAACTTTATACTTGAAAATTTTATGTTATAACATGCATGCCAAGTGTTTGGTGAAATGTTTTGGCTATGGTATGTAAAATGGACATTATGGTATGATTGGTTTATATTTTAGATTAATGATGATGATGATGGAAAGAAAGAAAATAAGGGTTTTGAGGCTAAAAATGGAAAACTGTTAAACTTTGTAAAGTTTAACTAATTTCAAGGTGATGGGGTTTTGAGGGCCTTAGAGGCTAATTTATTTACCAAATATGGTATAGAATTTTTGAACACAATGAGGGAAACAACTTTTATGAACAAAGTTTTGTGAAATTCCTAAAGGACTAAATTGTAAAGTTTTACAAAGGCTTGATAGATTTGAGAATCAGCCAAAAGTCCCTCTAAACGTTATAATTTCGAGAAAGTTAAAAGATGAAAGTTATAGAATGCATCAAAACTATTAGGATGGCATGAATAGTTTTTCAAAATTCTGTTCGGTTTAAGAGATATGAATTTTACGAAATTTTGAGCATAAAATTTCAAGAAGTGGAAACATTATGAAATGTTTAAAATTTGACCATGGAACTTTGTAAAGTTTTTTTCCTTTAGAAAAACTAAACATTTTGGTATATAGTGGTCGTTTTTGGTTCCGGGGGCAAAAATGTAAAGATTTTTGTGTTTCAGACCAAAACTGTAAAATTGCATGAAATTAGGTTTTCACCAAGGAATATTAGGTTCCTGCACACTACTTTGAGCAGTGATTAATCATAGATGCTAAGTTTTAAAGGATTCAAAGTTTAGTCAAGGAAAAAAAAATAGAAACGAATGTTAAGGTCAAAATGGTCATTCTGTAAAAAAGGCAAAAAAGGGACCCAAAATGCTCAATATCGAAAAACGCTCCTTAGCAAGAATTTTTTGTAATATGTAAGTAATGAAATGGTAGAGTTAAGCAATGAGTCTTATTAAGTTACAAAATTGACGAAAAACGCGTTACAGGTAAAATCGTCATTTTTGAGGAAACGCCTAGAATAGAGTCGAACACTCCGAATTAGCAAAACACTCTTAGATAGAAAATGTTCCGTAATACGTTAAGTAATGAAACCACTAGTGAGATGAAAATTTTAACTAACGGATGTTTAAGTAAAAGAAAGGTAACCCGATGGGTTATAGAGCTAAGTAAAAAGAATGATAACCTAATGGGTTATGGAATTAAGTAAAGGAAAAAGTAACCTGGTAGGTTACAAAGTTAAGAGCAAGGTAAACCAATGATTTATAAAGTTAACTAGAATGAAAGGTACAGTAACCTGCTGGATTACGAAGTTATAAGCAACAGGTTACAAATTTAAGTAAAGGGGAAAGGTAACCGCAGTGGGTTACCAAGCTAAGTATAAGAAAGTAAACCTATAATATACAAGTTAAGTTAAAAGGAAATGAATGTTTAATTTTTAAGTTATGTTATCAATTGAGTAGACTGGTAATAAGAAAAGCTAACTATTTAGTTAGGTGTCATATGAACAGGACACAGAAGCCAACTAATGAAAAGAAAAGAAATGAGACGGGAACGTTAGAGCTAGAGCCAGGTAAGTTTTAAATCTCACCTACAACATGAAGTAAATAATTTTTAAATGCATTTTATATATTTGCAAATGTGTTTGCAAATGTAATGCAAGCTGTTTTGAAAGTATGTCTTCACTTGTTATGCATAAAGTTTTAAAGATTAAGTAAAAGTTTGCAATGTATTTGCACTAATTATGTTTAAAGTATATTTACATTTTGTTAATGCATAATGTTTTACACTTTGAATTATAAGTTTTATGTTGCATTTGTTATGTAATAAGTTTTGCAGTACAAGTTATGATTTGCAAATATCTTTGCATTTGACATGATTGCATTTGATATGCTCACTAAAGTTAAAAAGAAGGTAAAGTAAAGATAAAAATAAAGTTTCATACTAACCTCCTTGACGTGAGGTATACAAGTAAAGTTAAAGTTTTGACCTCCTTGAGTAAGGTGCATGACCTCAATGGTCGATGGTCTCAAGTCTTCCACAAGGGAAGTATTATGTTTATGATCTCATGATTGATGATGTTAGTACGAACACTAAAGTAAGATGAGGAAAGTTAAGGAATAAAGATAGAAAGTTAAAGTAAGAAAAGAATGTTCATTAAATGCACATAATTGAAAGTTCATAATTGAGCATAAAAAAAATCATATATTTTGACTTTGCTTGTATTCCTTATTATAAAATGCTATGTGTTATGCTATGAAAGCCATTCCGAAAAAATGTTTTACGTAAAATGTTTATGGAAAACATTTTTATGTTGTCAAGAAAAGGTTTATAAATGATGTTTTATGAAAAACGTTTTTAGAAATGTTTATGAAAAACATTTAAGAAAAATATTTAAAGAGAAAGGTTTTAATGAGAAAAGTTTTTAAAGAATGTTTAAATGTTTTGTGAGATTATGTTTAAACTTACTGAGCGAAAGCTCATTAAAAGTTTCTTTATGCTGTAAGTAGTCCTACGGGTGACTAGTAAGATTTGTTTGGGGAGCTTGGTGCTGCAGAGGATAGATGTGGAGATTTATGTTTGGATACCACCATGGTATGCTTCCGTTGTTCAAAAGAAATGTTTTCCACTATTTGATATAGTGTTTTCAAAGTTTTAAGAAAATCAAAGTTTTAAGAAATGTTTTCAAAGTTTAAGTCATATTTTACGAAATATTTTATATAATTGTAAAGTTAAGTTTAAAGCTATGTTTCAGCAAATGTTTCTTATTAAGTTGTAAGAAAAAAAATTTGAAAGGTTTTAAAGTCAACTGTTGAGCAATATCTTAACTTAAATTATGACAGAAGTTGCAACAGCTTTTAAGAATGTTTTAAAGGATGTAAAGAGAAAAAAAAAATTATTTCAGTATTTTTCTTACTAAGTAAGTAAGATTAATGTTTAAGAAATGACGTTTAAGAAAGTTAAGTAACTGCCTGAAAAGACAGTTCGTCATAATAGATTTTAATTAGTGATTTGATTTGAGTTATGTAATTTCAATTAGGATTTGAGTTAGTTATTTGAATTGTTATTCGAATTGACGTTTGGATGTACATTTAAGTTTTAATCAGAGTATGGAATAAAATTGAAATTTATGTTTGGAGAGGTAGTGAAAATAGTTTTTGATTTATTAACAAATCTAATAAAATCTTAATGTTAATGATCTTAAAAAATATGCAATATGAATCTTAATTTATTCTTCTCTTCACTAGGAACACAATGAAAAAAGAATCATTTCACTTGGATATCAAATGAAGAAGTTATAATTTTTTTTCTCAAATATAGGAGAGAGAATTTTAGCTTTACTGTAGCAAAGATATCCGAGTATCAAAAGTTTAGGAGGGATCAGGACTCTGAAAACTTAGAGCCTGCTTAGTTTGAGTATTTGAATAGAGTATTTGAATGAAGATTTAAATTTTGTGAGAGAAAATACTGTAGCAAAATGATTCGAATCATGATTCGAACCATGAAACAAACGGGCCTTTAGATTCTTGATACTCAAAGGATTCAGATTTTAAGGAAACAAACATGTATCCAAAGAATTCTTGATATTCGAATTCAAATTTTAGTCCATTAAGTCCAAAAGATACACTAAACAAAAGGCCCTTAGTAACTATGCATGTAGATCTACAACTATTTTGAAAAGGAGCATCAATATTTTACCTTTCATGCACATTTTTTAATAAAATTTCTTATTATTATAATACTCATTATTAAAATTACTTTAAAAGACAAAAATATTTTAAAGAAATACTCATTATATATCCCACCTTAAAAAAAAAATTCTGTCCTACTTTTTTTTTTCTAAAAGAATATAGATAGACTCTAATATTAAAGAGTCTTCCCACCTAAAACTACGTGTTTTCTTTCTTATTCAAAATTCTTATTTTTCATTCAATTGTTATTGTTTAATATAAATGAATTATATAACTATTTGAACTCATTGATTTACGAAAAAAATTATGAATTGTACCTCGTGAATTTTTATTGTTTAATGTAAAGGAATTGTAAAAACAATTTGAGCCCCCAGTACTACTGATTCATTGGGTAAAAACTTAGGAATTGTATTAATGTATATATTGATTATAGTTCGCACTTAAGGAATGACTTTTGTAGTACTCTTGTAATTATATAAAAAGATTTGGCATAATAGCCATCAAAGTAAGAGTGAAATTTGTTTTATATATCTATTGAGTTGAAGTTTTAAATAAGATGGATGCTTTTTTTTTTGGGTATAAAAGGCTTTTTTAGACTACCTTGTGAGTTTGATTGGTTAGTTGGGGAAAAAAAACAGACAAACAAACATTATTTAAGCGTTAGGACTTTTTTAATATTTTAAGATACATGTAACATGTAGAATAGGGGTAGCTGAAGAAAGAGTATGGAATAGACGCACCATGTTGAAAAGGATTGCAATATGCTTTGGTGCGAAATTATATCTTATAAGTCAATTCATGAGCTAATCTTTATCAGAAAAAAAAGAAGAAAAAAGAACCCTCTAAATGCTTATTAAATTTAACTGTCTCTTTCAATGAAGAATAGATTATTATTTATTGGGTTGATTTTACAAATGGTCTCTGAGGTTTACCCTTAATCTCGATTTAGTCTATAATATTTAAAAAGTCTTATTTTGGTCTTTAATTGATTACTTTGTTTTATTTTCAATCTCTCTGTTAGTTAGCTATTAAATATTTAATGAAAAACTTTTGAAATGTAACATTTTAGTCTCTAATCTATTACTTTATTTTATTGTTAGTTCTTCTGTTATAACTAAGAGTTATTAGGGATTAAATTTGAAAAATTTTAAAGTGAAGAACTAAATATGAGGATTTTGATGCATGTAATTGAAAAAAAAAAAATCTTATCATATTATTAGTAAGATAAATTTTAATTTAAAAAAAAAGGCTGAATTTTTAATACCAATATATAAGTATTAAATAGTTATGTGTTGTAAATAACAAGCCATGGATTATGATTATATATATATATATATATATATATATGTAGATATAATTATATAATGTATAATCATTATTCTAAACATCATAGTTATTATATATATATACATACATGCATATATAATATACTGACATTAAATATTAAACTCTATTTTAAAAAAAATAAATTTAGTAATAATATGATAAATTGTTTTTATTTTAGTTATATGAATTAAAATCAGTTCTAGTTTCTCACTTTAGTGTTTTTTTTTTTCGTTTTAATCCCTTTAGTACCTTGCTAAGTGATAGATTAAAATTGAAACAAGGTAATAGATTGGGACCAAAAATGAAACAAAATAATAGATTAAAGGCCAAAATAAGATAATTTAAGAATATTTTATTAAATATTTAATATCTAACTGACGGAATGACCAAAAATAAAAAAAAGCAAATGATTAAGAATCAAAATGAGATTTTTTTAAATATTAGAGATTAAAATAAGACTGAAGGTAATCTTAAAAGGAATACATATGAAATTAATAATTATTTATTAAAAAGAAAGAAGAAGAAGAATCCCATATTATGTCAACAAATCGTCAGCATAACAAGTACCAAACTGCAACTATGCATAATGAATTCTTGCTGGGCCGAGACTTTGCTAGAGAAAATTAGAGGGATGTTGAAGAAGAGAAATCATAATTGCACCCAACAATTTATTAATGCAACCCATAATCAACTAAAAAAGACAACTTTATATAACTCATAAAAATATTTAAATAATTTTAAACACCTCCTTGTTTCTCTTCGTTAAATGTTTAATTTCTACAAAAACAAATATTTCTCTCTCCATCACTCATTCTAATTTACAGTCTCTCTCTTTTCTGTGCCTTTTTTTTTTTTTTTGTCCTTTCATTATCGGGAAAATACAACAAACAACATAATTAAATGGTGAAAGGAAGTAAATAACACATTGTATGAATTTTAGTAATAAATAACATAATTTTATTTTCGAACGTAAAATTTATATCTGTTTTCCATTTTTACCCCTTTGTCTCTCTCTCTCTAAGCTCTAAACGTTCCCTTCCCTCACGGCCAACAGTGCATAGCATTCTGGTGATGGAGATCTTCTCTGCTCGCGATTTCATCACTCCCGTTTGATGGAGCTTGCCCGTGCTGCCATGGCGACAGCTTGCGACGGTCAAAAGGCTTTACACACGATCGGTCCATTGCAGACTCGCGACAATTGTCGTCGTTGTCGTTTGACATAGTAACGATGACGGTGAACTGCAGAAAGAAAAAGGTGGAGACGTGAAGAAATGGAGGGAGGGAAGAGAGATCGGATATTTAAAGAGAGAGAAGAGAGATTTTTTTTTTTTTAATAGTTAAGTTAAGTAAGGATAGTTATGGTATTTAATTGTGTAGTAAATATGAATTGATTACAATTGTGCTATTTACTAATTTTTAATTTAGTTTATGCTATTAATTTTATTCTCCTATAAATTATACCATTTTCCACCTTCTCTCTTCATTATCTTTATTTTTTATTCCTCCCTCAATGTGTACGTTTAATATCCTTTTTGCTACTTATAAAAAAAAAAATGAAATATCAATTACTCGGGTTTTAGCCTTTTCTTTTCTTGGTATTGCTAACAAATCAAGAATAACATTAATAGATTAAATAAGCGCAATTGAAAGAATTAAAGAAAATGAACGAAAACCATAATGTCGTATGTTAGGCTTCTTACTTGTCTATAGTTGATAAGGGTTTTAGCTACCGCTTTGCTTAGAACCCTGCTAAAGATATATGCTACAGTTTTAACTGCTTCTCCTCAAAGCGATTCAAGTAAGAATGACTAATCATACTTCTCACCATGTCCTTAAGTGTTTTATTTTGTCTCTCAACAACACTATTCATGCTAGGTTTGCCTGACATTGTATATTGTGGAATGATTCCGCATTCCTTTAGGAAGATGGCGAAAGGTCCTAGAAGTTGTTCTTATGATCCATCATATCTACTATAGTACTCACTATCATAGTCAAATTTGACAGTCTTAATTTCTTGCCAAGCAAAATATTGCTTTATTTCCTCTAGGAAGTTTTTAACATTGGTGATCTCAATAATCGAGTCGCGAAACCCCTCAGAATAGAGCGTTTCATAATCATTAGACTTATAAAATTAGAGTGATCTCACTTTTTAATTTTAACCTCATTTGGGTTTTCCATTGTGACAAGGGGTCTCTATGCCCTTTATGCAAAGTTCAAATCTATTCATCCCAAAACGATTTCCACATTCTCTTTCCAAACCTTAAAGTTTATCCCCTTCAGCATTGGGATATTATTGACTTGAGCGGTAACACTTGTACTAGTAGCAATAAGAACTGAATAGAGAACAAAATAAAACAACATACTCACAATCACAACCATGTCATAATGAAAGCAAACAAATGACATAATCAAAACAAATTAAGGGGTCCATCTCAAGATACCGAGCACAACATTGATATCTAGTTTTTGGATAGAGATATCAACTGTAAGTAGTACTCTTAAAGCAGTAATTAAATACTGACAATAAATCTTGTCAAACAACAGCCTTTCTTTGAACCTACTATTGTTTATATGGAAACCTTTATAATTGTCACATATTTATTACAAAAGGTGTATTCGCTATTTGGCCAAACAATAACGTTCCTTTAGGCCTGTCACAATCCTATAAATAATAGACACACAAATATCTCGATATTTCTAATTAAATTTATCTACACAATCGAGATTACTTTGGCAACATGTTGTTTCAATCAATGTAATTAAAAATATAAGACATAAAATATGCAAATTGTAATTAAAACAATTGTCTTGAAGTTTCTTTAAATTAAAAAAAATTGCACAATTGTGGTAGCGCCATAGCACTATGACTTTTCTTACGCAGTGCCATGGCATGCCCCATAGGTGCTACGATGCTTTCTAGAATTTCGTAGCATGCCCTACGGCATCATGGTGCTGTGAAACTCATAGTTGTCTGTCTGTAGTGCGCCCCATGGGTGCCCTAATGCTGTGAAAATCACAACATCATCTACGAATGAGAACCGCTGTGCTAAATCAAAATTTTGTAATGCAATCCAAAATTTTTCTACCCTAAAATTCCAAAGATAAGGAAAGAAAAGAAAATAATATGTATGAAATAATTCTAATAATTTAACATGATTATCACTCTGACACCACGTGTTAGAAAACTTTAATCTTGACATTCTTAATTCTATAGAACCCTAAAATAGCAATAACACAATCCTAAGATCAAATCATGTTAGATTATCAAGGATCTGGATTGAGGAATAAATGCATGTATTTATAGAAGCAGCAATAGATTCTCTAGTGGAATAATGGTGGCGATTGATGAACAAGTTATTGTCTTCTTCAGTCAAATCTCATTAGTTCTTCAATGGGTATTTTCTCTCTAGATGGAATAGATGACAAAAGCTACAAAATAATTTGACGTCTTAGGGATTATAATCTATAATGCCTTCATATACCTTTCCATTAGAATCCTATTAAACCTAGTTATATCAGTATTAGGTACTCACTCATTAAATTTATACCCAATTAAAAGCCTATGAGCTATCCATAATTAGATCACTTAATAATAGCCCATCATAATTAAATAGCCATAATATAATTGTTACCCAATATGTTGCCCTCACAAAAGGAAAATGTAATTTTCCAACAGTATAATCACTAAAATTTAGTTGATTTTCCTTTTATGTCTCACCGAATTCCTTTTTTGAACAAATTATTCCTCATGGAAAAAATGAACAGAAGTAACTTCTTGTTTCATTGAACAATCTTTTCACACTAAAAACACTCCGAACGAATGGTTTATGGTTAATTGGGTTCATAGATTTGACCTAAAAGTTTGATTAGAAATTTAGGTTTTTGTAAGAAAAATATTGCAGTAACAAGGCTTGAATTATAGTCCAAATTATGAATCAAACTAGGGCTTGGATTTTAATAAAACAAAAGCGATGTTCTTGCAAAATTTTCAATAAAACAAGACCACTTATACACAGATAGCTAGCGCTCATATGGGAAAATGAATTGTCCGAAATGCATACAAATTGTGTAATAAAAATTGAGAAAAGTCAATGTAGAATGCATTTTCAGGCTTGACAAAAAAAATATACACAAGTTGTTGGAATTTTTTTTTTTTAAAAAAAAAACTGTTTGGATTTCATATATGCATGTAGAAGGGCAATTTAATTTGATCCACAAAAATATGCACAAGCTGTAGGAAAATGAAATGACGACGTCCACGATAAAGAAGACCTTTCAAAAACAAGTGCCACAAGAAAAACTAGAGTTTTAGAAAACAATAATAAGTTTTAAAGTTCGGCAGGATAATATAAAAAAAAAATATTATAGTTTGAGAGACACAATTAATACAGATAACATAATTTAAGAGAAATTCATAAAATTTATCCTAAATATATTAATGTTGTCTAATGAACCAAAAGGATAAACAAGCTATTTTAAAATTATTGATATATAACACGTTCCAAGAAAAAAAAAATTTAAAAATGTTGACGATGTGTATTCTGTTCGATTAGTAATCGGTGCCAACTTGTATTTGAACTGACTTGATCAATCCTCTGAAGTTTGAATATATTATACTAAGATGGTTATGTGTAGGATGTGATCCAATCTTGAATTTCACCATGCAAATCATAAAGTTAGACACGATATGAAAAATCAAGTCTTTGATTTAAATAAATATTAATTAGACGTTATGTTGGACCTTTTCTTTCTTTGAATTTGTGATATTTATAGTGTCAAACACAACATGCATGCAAAAAAGTAAACCGACGCGTTTTGTGTTTATCTGTTTTTTTTTTTTTTCAATGATATCCATATGTCAAATTGCATTGATATGTGAAATATATATACACACACGTGTATATATATATATATATATATCTTATTTCTGTCAGCTTCTCCCTTCGTATATAACATGAGTTGACATACATTATATATGTTTTTTTTTCGAGAAATTGCACCAAATATTATAATTTTAATTCTTAAATAAGCAAATAGCACACTTTTAAAAAATTTAAGTATATAGTATGTTTGGAATCACTTGTTCTTTTTAAGCACTTGAATTTTTAATTTTACCTCTTTTTTTTTCTTTTCTTTCTCTTCATTTTTGTTTTTTGTTATCTAACTGCTCATTCATGTTTCTCTCTGCGTTATTCTATACAAAAATAAATTTTGTATTAATAAAAGTGGGCTATTTGCTAAACACTGTTATATTTTGATCTAATTATTTTTATTTCTAATAAATAATGGCCTATTTGTCTCATTCTCTCATAGTAAATGGGTCGGGTAATGAGGCAAATAAGTTCTCAAGGCTTTTTATTTTGAAATTTCAAAAAAAAAAGAAGTAAATTGCACTATTGCATCTTAAACTTTTTTTTTTTTTGGCATAATACACCTTGAACTTCGAAAATCATTAGCAATTTAGGTCCATAACTAACGAGCATTAAAAAGCATGGATTTTGGTTATGAGATTGATACGTTAATTTTTTAAAAGGTAAAGAAAAGAGCACTGAATAGAAATTGAAAATAACTATTGGACTTTAATTGCCAATAATTTTAAAGTTCAAGGTGTATTTTGCTAAGATTAAAAAGTTAAAATGCATTATGCAAAAAATGACTAATTTGAAAAGTAACAATACAATTTACTATTTCAAAAATCCCAACAAATCCTAAGTGGGCGACGGCACTTGCCCAAACATACAAAACGTTTTTTCACGGAAATTACATTAGGAATAATAGTGGGTTAGGTTTTTCTCTTTATATTTTTCTCTCAAAAAGGAAATAGGAACACCGTCACCTGAAAAGTCATATCAGTCTTTTGAATGTGTATTATTATTATTATTCTCTTGCTTTCTCGAGTGTATTATTTTGGAATATAAAAAAAGACATATATCATTATTTATAAAAATTATACATGCTAACGTGTGAGTGAACTCACACGTCAATGAAGGTGCACCCCATCTTTTCTGCGCCCGCCTCCTACGCACGAGTGTAATCATGGGATCCCATAATCTTTCCTAATAAATCTAAATAATGACAATTTTTTTAATAATATTTAATTAGGATTAAATATAAAATCTGATAATTTAATATCATCAATAATCACGTAATCTCTTTCAAAAACTATCCCTTAATTTATCCAACATCTATTAGATATATTAATATCTAAATGACAAGATGCTAAATAAATTAAAATTTCTCCTTGTGAAAGTTTAGGATTAGAGAAATAGTTAGGAAACATTTTTTTGAAACTTTTGACAGTATATAGGAGAAGTTTTTTTACCATAGAAAGATATAGAATTTTCTTATCAAAAAATATTAAAATATCAAATTTAACCCTTTTTTCTTATCTCCCCATTCCGAACTTCCTAGACCATCTCTCTTCATTCTTCCTCGTCGGAATCACACCGATCATCGTCAGAGTTGCGCAAAGAGCAGGCATAGGAGTCGCATGAGGAGCACGCGTCATCGCCAAAGTCGCACCCGTCACTGGCATCTTTGTCGTCGCCTGAGGAGCAAGTAGCTGCCCATGGAGTCGTATAGAGGAGCATCGTGAGAAAGTGATAGTGAGAGATTGGGGGAGCAGAAAAAAGATGTAGGAGAGAAGTAGATGTGGATATTTTTGGTATTTTCTTATATGATTCATCTTAAATTGTTAATATTATGCTTCTTACTATTTTTTGAAATGATGCTTTTTACTAACTCTATTAGAACATTATGTCATTAATTTTAAGAAATTTATAAGAAATAGGCCAACTCGAAAGATGTTTGAAAGTAATTAGCATGTTACAAATTTTATTAAGTAATAGGCGAATATGCTTTTTAGTTGTAAATCTAAATTTTATCTAATGACCAAAATACCCTCACTATACAAAATTCTCAATTTGTAAACCCTAACCACCCTAAAGTTGTTGAGAAACTCCCTTTGCCAGTAATTGTGTAGGACTGACAAGCTCCGTATGACAACCTTCGCCACCATCGTCCAGAACGGCGTGATGACGATTGCCTTCCTCCCATCAGCATGTCAGTGGAGGTTGACAACGGCGCCACGTCGATGTTGTCGCACACTGTCGCCAAAAGGAAGTTGCCAAGCCAACCTCGTGACGTCAAGTGCTTCCCTTCACAAGGCTTCGTAACAATTCATCGTACAAATAGGGATGAGGGTGGACGGGGAGAATCTCTATCAATCAGCTGACGAAGGGGAATGCGCCGTCTCGCAATGAGCTCATTGTTGTTGTCCTCGTGAAGAACTTGTTGGCATTATCCTCGTTGCGAACTCACCGGTGTCATCCTCGCCAAATGAAGGTGCATTTTCATGGAGAAAGAAAGGAGGAGAGAGAAGGGGAAGAGAGAAAGATGGGAAGAGAGAGAATGAGTGTTAAGGTTTGAAGGATAAATTAAGTGGATATTTTTTACAAGTTTAAGGAAATTAAAATTTGGATTTTTCTAAATACGCTATTTAATTCTTTTAAAATTTTGGTTAATAATTCCTTTATCAGTTTATTCTCTTTCCTCATTCTCCCTTGATTCTTAATGATTCTTATAATTATCCTATTTCCCTCTTTCTCCTTGAGAATTTTGCCACACATCGAGTTCATGAGAAAGGCTCAACTCGCTAATCTACTCTAATTGGAAGAAGAGGAAAATAGGCCAAACTCAAGGACTAATAAAATTAATAAGCCAAAGATTAAAAAATGTTAGTCAATAATATAAAAGCTCCAAATCTAAATTTACTCATTAGGTAAATTACAAAAATATCCCATTCTTAGAGGATGAATTTTTCCGTCTCATGCTCCCTCTCTCTCCTCTTTCTCTCTCTCTTGGAGGATTACTGTCGCCAGAAATTGCAAGTGCTCATGTGTAGTGCTCTTGCACAAGGGTGATCTTCATTGATGGAGATTAATGTCCACTACAATCGTTGTTGATGGAGGAGATCTTTCATTTTTGCTTCTTCGTCGCCTGCATTGTTGATGCCCTCAATGAAGAGAGGAAAGAGGAAAACATTAGAGGCCTTGCGACGAACTCCCGCCGAAGCTACTCCGACGAGGTGATGGCACAAACCATTGGAGAAGAAACCGGCACAATGATTACGCCATCAGAAGCTATTGACAACAATGAAGCTTGTACGACAACTGTGAAAGGAGAGAGAATGAGGAAGATAGGGATGGGTGCTCTGCGATTTCTATTGTCATTCTTGTCGGAGCACAACTGGCCATCATCGGAAGAGATTGACCAAGAGGGAGAGGAGAGATAAAAGGGATTTTAGTGAGCGAGAGTGGGTGATAAAGAGAGAAGAAAGAGAATAAAGAAAGATAGAACCTGCTGAGGAGGTTGAAATTGAAAAGCTAAATAAATAAAATTACAATTGGTATGTTACTTTTCAATTATTGGAAAAATCTTGTCAACTTTCAAATGATTCAATATTTAGTTCATCTAGTGTAATTTCTCTTATTAATTTAGTGTATAGTTGGTGTAATAATTTAAATGAGCTAGTCCAGGGACCGTATAGGCACATACAATAATTGCTCTAAATAATTAATCAATTATTTAATTTCGATTCTATTTCGCTACAGCATTAAAACTACAATCCACAATTATATGTCATCAAGGAATTTGATTGCCAATCCACGGCACATTGTGTTTTTACTTTATAGTTCTTTATAATTTGATTGATATATTGACTGTCTAATCAAATATAATTTGATTATAGTCCTTTATAATTACGTCTTGTAGTATCTAATCAAGTATAGTCAAATATGTTGACTTTTTGTAATGAACTTATTTCAACAATATCTATAATGAATGACATTGATTTATAATTAATGTTGGCATAATCTCGCCAGATAGTTTAATAATCAAAAACTGAAAACTCGTCAAGAAACATATATCATACAAATTTCATATTAGTAATTTATAAATCGAATATTCCCTCCAAATCACTGAGAATATTGATTCTAAGTGAATTCACTCATTAGTAACTCAAATAAAACTATATTTAATATGAAATTATATTTAACCTAGGATTAAGATTTAAGTAAAAACAATATTTATGAGATTTAATAAGTTTGACAATCATTTTAATGTTAATTATATTTCATTTCTAATCTTCTTTAGTGTAGACAAAGTACACTAGTAAATTCATATATGAACTAGGCAAATTATTTGACGGATTTACTATAGTCTTACAATTAACAAAATGTCCAACTTTATTTATCATTTAATATATTGTATTTCTTTAATCAAAAGATAACTTGTATTTATGTTTTTTATGCAAACTTGTAAATTTCACATAAATGCATATAATGTGATTAGATAGATGTTTAGTCAATGACAGTTATGCACAAAAGAAATACTTCAATATCTTAGAAAGTAAGAAATACTCAAAAATACTAAAAAGAATATCTTAGAAAATATATTTACAAAATATTCTCTAAAAAGAAAAAAATCCCAACATTCATGGCATAAAAAATTATAGAGAACTATTATAAAGTATTAAATTGAGCTGTTAAGAGTTGATATTAGTTCAAAATTGTATCTTAATTCATTTTGTCCTAAACTAAAATCTTGATTCTGCTTTAACGAGTCAGAGTTCCTTGTCGATGGTAACCCAACATTTTTTTTATGGTAGAGTCAAAAAATTAACTACGGGTCCTTTTAATGTCAACTCAGAACTGACTCGTCTTAAAACAAGTCATGTTCGAGTAACTTGCATGACATTAAAATGACATGTCTGACTCACCATTAATTATTTAAATATTTTCTCTTATTATCAAATATACCCATAAAACAAAATTCTAGCTCACTTAATCTCATATCAAACTTTAAACTAAATTAATTTTAACTCTTGAACAATAAGAAGATGATTTTAACTTGATCACTTGAGACTGTTATTTTATTGGACTTGTTATTTTATTGGATGTCTTTAAAAATTTTAGGACTTAATTTTTTGTTGTTATAGTATGGAACTCATTTGATTTTGAGAAAATTTGTTTTATTTTTATTTTTAAATTATATTAATGTAAATTCAAAGCTAAAAAAGGTCACAAGTTAGTGTGGGTTACTACGTGTTATTGATGGGTTGCGAGTCATTAGCGGGTTGTGGATCATTAGCGTTCCATAGGTTATCTAAAGAATGGGTTAGTATGGGTCGTGTTCGTGTCAATTTGACATAACAGGTCATGTTAGTGTTGAGATTTCTCAACCCGTTCATGTCACGGGTCGGATTAGCGTCGAGCTAGTTTATGTAAAATTTGACCATCAACCTGACCCGTCGGCACGAATTACCACCTCTAGTACTCAACGACATCCATTAGCCCGATGTTTGATATTAAACCTCTACTTTCCTACCACTACTACTACCACCACCACCACCACCACCACTACCACTGCTGTTAGAGAATCAAGGTCAAGATTCGACACTTCATCAAAGAAGATGTAAGACCTTGAGAGGGAGTGAGGGGTTAAAAACCATTCTCGACGTCAAAAATAAACACCAATTTTCATAGCTTTGATTGCATGGGGGCTTATTTAACTGGTTTGAGTATTAGAGTGTGTTCTATATGTACACCACTAGAAAGCCAATATGAAGAAAAATAAAGAATGTAAAGGACTATTGATGTTATGATTGTTTTTTAATACTACTATAATATAGAGCACAAAAATAAATCATACTAAACCCTAATAATCGTTAGTTCAATTTAGAGATGTTAAAACAGGCTGGGCCTAGTATGCCAGCATGAGCACGACACATTAAAAAGCAAGCACGGCACAGTATGACACAATTATTAAATAAGCCTAGCCTATCCCACTTGTTAAACAGGCTGGGCTTGGTGTAACTATTAGGCACAAAGTATGTTAAGGGCATAGTATAGTAAGAGCCTAGCTTGGCATGAGCATGAGCACGAGCACGTTAAAAGCACGTTGGGGTCCAATTATAAGCACGATACCTTCTTTGATTTATATAAAAACTAAATAATGAAAACCACACCTTACAAGATTCTACAAAGTTATTGTCCTCAAAAAAAGTTTTTTTTTTTTTATATATATCAATAATGCACTTTCTTATGTTACGATTTAGTGTTTCCCTTTGTTTTTTTTTTTTTTTTGTAAATTTAACATTAGGTAGGAAAAAGACAAATTAAAAGCTAAAAATACAATAAAAAAGCACAAACATTGATATGGGCATGAGCATGGCCTAACCACTTTATGGGTATGGCCCATTAATAAATTGGGTCATGGGCTGGGCTTGACGACACAAAAATTAAGTAGGTCTCGGGTCTAGCACAACATGATAAATAAATAGGCATGCACAACATGAGACAGCTTGGGCCTAAATTAAATGGGCGGAGTTGGGCAAGGCTAGCCCATTTGACATCTTTGGTTCAACTAGAATAAAAACTTCAGATTAACTTTGATTCTTCTAGCCAATTTCTATTAAGAGCCCTCTTTTGTTGAAAAAACATAGAGAAAAACATGTATTTTTTTGTTGGTGGTCTAGAGTAGGGACCTTTAGTTATTTATAAGTAGCCTTATCATGTTTTTCCCATCAAGAAAATGATTCAAATAATGGATCATAAACTATGCTTCTTTTTTTTGGTGAATGACATATATGGCGATTATAGAGAATTTAAATGTCTTTTTATGGAGCTAATGTTAATATTGCCAAATAATTCATTGGGTTAATTACATAATTATACCTCTTAATTTTAATTATTACTCAATTTGTCCTTTTGCTCTTAGAAATTACAAAGGTATTCTTGAAATTTTAAAAACTTATTCCAATTTCATCCCTATGAATAAAAAAAAAATAGGTAAAACAACATAACTACCCTTAAATAGTTATGATAAATATTTTATATATTAAAAACAAAAAAAATCCTAAAACAAAACATGAAATTTAAAAAAAATAATAAGTTTTATGACTTTTTTAAATTTTAAAATATATATTTTTAATTTTTTCTCAAGAAGAAACATATATTTTATAAACAAATTAGATTTAGTCAATAGTATTGTTTTTATCTTATCTCTATATTTTTAAGTCAAAAAAGTTTACAAGAGATAAAATTGAAACTAGTTTTTCAAATTTAAGGATACCTTTGTAGTTTTTAAAAACTAAGAGACATATGGAAGGCATTCTAGGTATTACCTCAAAGGTTTTTCAAGACCATAAATACTATTAAAGACCTAATATTGTGTTGGTAAGTTATTAATTCTAATTAGTGAAGATATTAAAGATCTGAATTTATATGCATAATGAATATATCACTTTTACTTTCAAACCCCACAAATCACGTTAATCTGGAATCACATATTTGGCACATAAGATATTTAAGCACTTACTTTCTCATTAGAATAAAATATATACACCAACACTTGAAAACATAAGAACATCCCTTAAAAAAACCATAAGATCACATGGAAGTTGTAATGTGCAAGAAATTTCTTTAATTTAAATCCAGAATTAATTTGGATATAAATAATAAATTTTCCTCGATAGATCATAGTTTGCAAAATTACAATGCAATGTTAATTATTTACGGATAATGTTAATGTGTGTTATGTATGTGAATTTTATGTAATACATAATATTGTTGATACATAAATTTTGTGAGTTTAAATGCTCAAAATTTTGTAAAAGATATCCTTAAAATGAAATTCATAAACTATAATAAAGGGGAAATATGCCATTTTTAGTAGAAAACTATGCCTTGGTCCAGAACAGTATAAAAATGATTAATTATCAGTCAATTAAACTGGTAAAGGATTTTGTGTAAGCGATTTATCAGTTAATGGAACACAATATAGGAAGACACATAAAGGTAAAAAGGGTGCATAATACAATGTAATTATACTACTTAAGCAAAAATATAGATATATGGGATACTATGACGGAATTAGGAAATGTAGGTATCAAGTAAGTTATTATATCCTAGACTGTTTAAGAATCTATTTTCTCCATTTTTTTCACTAATGGTATAGGATAAACACAATATGATATAAAACTACAATGTGTAAAGTTTGTGTGACCCACCATAAAATACCACACAAAAGGGTGAAATTTTGCCACAATATCTATAGATGTGGCTAGATGTTGCTCATGGCTTTGGAGCAAAGAAATTACCACAAAAGTTCAAAAGTGATGACTATGTATAATGAGTCATCAAGTTGTGATAACTTACACTTAGAACTTCATCTTATCCATGCAAAATTTGGAATAAAAAATTACTTCACTTCTCCCCTTGGGTTCACAGCCTCTAGATTGTCCCCTCCCAATTTTATTTGCTCAAAAACAACTCAAAAATCCACCTTCTAATCAAGAGTAAATACCAAGACCAAGAGCTAAGTTCAAGGAAAGGCAATTCTAGAAGATAAATCCTAGACTTTTCTCATGTCTTACAAGAGTTTTCTTTGGGTTAGAAGGAATTTTGATGGAGACCTTCTTGCTATGATTTATCTCTAGGAAGATAGACAAGATCAAGTTTTGTGGATACTTACAAGTTCACAAACCCTTTGGTAAAAAGCTTTATCTTCTATTTTCAAGTTTGCCATTATTTTGATTTTTTTTTTTTTAAAATCAAGTTTGGCATGTAGTTGCTTAAAAAAGGACTATGGCATGTTTAAGGAATTCTATGGCATGTTTATGTGATGTGTTTTGTGTATGTTTATAATGAGTGAAGGCTAGATAATAGAATTTTCATACTTTGAAATTTAAGTTTGAGAAACTTGATTTTAAAACAAAATTTAGATAAGACCTCAAAGAGAGATGATTTTGAAGATCTTTGAGGTCAATTTATTTTTCAAGCAAAGCATAAGTTTTGCCAAAACAGTGACAGTTACAACTTTTGTGAACAAAATTTTGTGAAATTCAAAAAGGACTAAATTATAAGAATTTATACAAGTTCGACAAAATTGAAATGACAAAAAACTCCACTATGTAATTGAAATTTAAGAAACATTAAAACACAAAAAATGTAGAATTCATCGAAACTATTATAAATTTTGGATGGCTCATGAAAATTCTGCACAATTTTTGAGTTATGAATTTTATAAGTTTTAATCGTAAAAATATATTCAAAAAAGTGTTAAAAAAAATGTATTTAAACTAAGGAATGTAACTTAGTTTAATAGTTCTCTATAATTTTTTATGCCATGAATGTAGGGATTGTATGCTTTTCAGAGAATATTTTGTAAATATATTTTCTAAGATATTTTTTAGTATTTTTTACTTTCTAATATATTGAAGTAGTTTTTAGTATTTCTTTTGTGCATAACTATCATTGACTAGACATCCATTTAATCACATTATATGTATTTATGTGAAATTTACAAGTATGCATAAAAAACATAAATATAAGTTATCTTTTGATTAAAGAAATACAATATATTAAATGATAAATAAAGGTGGACATTTTGTTAATTATAAGACTATAGTAAATTCGTCAAATAATTTGCCTAGATCATATATGAATTTACTAGTGTACTTTATCTGCACTAAAAAAGATTACAAATGAGATTTAATTAACATTAAAATATCTGTCAAACTTATTAAATCTCATAAATATTGTTTTTACTTAAATCTTAATCCTAGGTTATATATAATTTCATATTAAATAAAATTTTATTTGAGTTACTAATGAGTGAATTCACTTAGAATCAATATTCTCAATGA
This sequence comes from Artocarpus heterophyllus, assembly GCA_025403435.1. Classification (NCBI taxonomy): domain Eukaryota; kingdom Viridiplantae; phylum Streptophyta; class Magnoliopsida; order Rosales; family Moraceae; genus Artocarpus; species Artocarpus heterophyllus. The sequence goes on from CM046353.1 coordinate 10,502,509, forward strand.
CTTAGCGGCAATATTCGATTTATAAATTACTAACATAGAATTTGTATGATATATATTTCTTGACGAGTTTTTAGTTTTTGATTATTAAACTATCTGGCGAGATTATGTCAACATTAATTATAAATCAATGTCATTCATAGTTGATATTGTTGAAATATGATCATCACAAAAATCAACATATTTGATTATACTTGATTAGACAGTGCAAGACGTAATCATAAAGGACTCTAATCAAATTATATTTGATTAGACAGTCAACAGTTATATACTTTTATAAGTTTCAAAAAGATGTTTCTGAACTATTTCTCTAATCCTAAACTTTCACAAGGAAAAATTTTAATTTATTTAGCATCTTGTCATTTAGATATTAATATGTCTAATAGATGTTGGATAAATTAAGGGATAGTTTTTGAAAGAGATTACGTGATTATTGATAATATTAAATTAGTAGATTTTATATTTAATCCTAATCAAATATTATTAAGAAAATTATTATTATTTAGATTTATTAAGAAAGATTATGGGATCCCATGATTACACTCATGCGTAGGAGGCGGGCGCAGAAAAGATGGGGTGCACCTTCATTGACGCGTGACTTCACTCCCACGTTAGCATGTGTAATTTTTATAAATAATGATATATGTCCTTTTTTATATTCCAAAATAATACACTCAAGAAAGCTAGAGAATAATAATAATAATACACATTCAAAAGACTGATATGACTTTTTAGGTCAGAGAAAAATATGAAGAGAAAAACCTAACCCACTATTATTCCTAATGTAATTTCCGTTAAAAAACGTTTTGCATGTTTGGGTAAGCGCCGTAGCCGGCTTAGCATTTGTTGGGATCTTTAAAATCGTAAATTGTATTGTTACACTTCAAATTAGTCATTTTTTGCATAATGCATTTTAACTTTTTAATCTTAGCAAAACACACTTTGAATTTTAAAATTATTGACAATTAAAGTCTAATAGCTATTTTAAATTTCTGTTCAGTGCTCTTTTCTTTACCTTTTAAAAAATTGACGTACAAATCTCATAATCAAAATCCATGCTTTTTAATGCTCGTTAGTTATGGACCTGAATTGCCAATGATTTTCGAAGTTTAAGATGTATTATGCAAAAAAATGAATAGTTTAAGATGCAATAATGTAATTTACTTTTTTTTGAAATTTCAAAATAAAAGGCCTTGAGAACTTATTTTCCTCATTACCCGACACGTTTAGTACGAGAGAATGAGGGAAATATGCCATTATTAATTAGAAATAAAAATAAATAGATCAAAATATAACAGTGTTTAGTAAATAGCCCACTTTTATTAAAACAAAATTTATTTTTGTACAAAATAACGTAGAGAGAAACACGAAGAAGCAGTTAGATAACAAAAAACAAAAATGAAAAGAAAGAAAAGAAAAAAAAAGAAAAGAAAAAAGAAGAGGTAAAATTGAAAATTCAAGTGTTTAAAAAGAACAAGTGATTTTAAAAATGCTATGTACTTAAATTATTTAAAAGTGTGCTATTTACTTATTTAAGAATTAAAATTATACTATTTCATGCAATTTTCTGGAAAAAATATATATAATGTTTGTCAACTCATGTTATATATAAAGGAAGGAGCTGACAGAAATAAGATAGATATCTATACGTGTGTGTTTATATTTCACATGTCGATGCAATTTGACAAATGGATATCAATGAAAAAAAAAAAACAGATAAACACAAAACGCGCCGGTTTACCTTTTTGCATGCATGTTGTTTTTGACACTATAAATGTCACAAATTCAAAGAAAGAAAAGGTCCAAAACAAGGTCTAATTAATATTTATTTCAATCAAAGACTTGATTTTTCATATCGTGTCGAACTCTATGATTTGAATGCTGAAATTCAAGATTGGATCACATCCTACACATAACCATCTTGGTATAATATATTCAAACTTCAGAGGATTGATCAAGTCAGTTCAAATACAAGTTGGCACCGATTACTAATCGAACAGAATACACATCGTCAACAATTTTTTAATATTTTTTTTCTTGGAACGTGTTATATATCAATAATTTGAAAATAGCTTGTTTATTCTTTTGGTTCATCAGACAACATTAATATATTTAGGATAAATTTTATGAATTTCTTTTAAATTACGTCATTTGTATTAGTTGTGTCTCTCAAACTATAATATTTTTTTATATTATCCTGGTGAAAATTAAAAGTTATTATTGTTTTTTGAAACTCTAGTTTTTCTCGTGGCACTTGTTTTTGAAAGGTCTTCTTTATCGTGGACGTCGTCATTTCATTTTCCTATAGCTTGTGCATATTTTTGTGGATCAAATTAAATTGCCCTTCTACATGCATATATGAAATCTAAACAGTTTTTTTTTTTCAAAAAAAAATTTCCCAACAACTTGTGTATATATTTTTTTTTTATCAAGCCTGAAAATGCATTCTACATTGACTTTTCTCAATTTTTATTACACAATTTGTATGCATTTCGGACAATTCATTTTCCCATATGAGCGCTAGCTATCTGTGTATAAGTGGTCTTGTTTTATTGAAAATTTTGCAAGAACATCGCTTTTGTTTTATTAAAATCCAACCCCTAGTTTGATTCATAATTTGGACTATAATTTAAGCCTTTTTACTATAATATTTTTCTTTCAAAAATCTAAATTTCTAATCAAACTTTTAGGTCAAATCCATGAACCCAATTAACCATAAATCATTCGCTCGGAGTGTTTTTAGTGTGAAAAGATTGTTCAATGAAACAAGAAGTTACTTCTGTTCATTTTTTCCATGAGAAATAATTTGGTTCAAAAAAGGAATTCCGTGAGACATAAAAGGGAAATCAACAAAATTTTAGTGATTACACTGTTGGAAAATTACGTTTTCCTTTTGTGAGGGCAACATGTTGGGTAACAATTATATTATGGCTATTTAATTATGATGGGCTATTATTAAGTGATCTAATTATGGATAGCTCATAAGCTTCTAATTGGGTATAAATTTAATGAGTGAGTACCTAATACTAATCTAACTAGGTTTAATAGGATTCTAGTGGAATGGTATGTGAAGGCATTATAGGTTATAGTCCCCGAGATATCAAATTATTCTGTAGCTCTTGTCATCTATTCCATCTAGAGAGAAAATACCCATTGAATAACTAATGAGATTTGACTGGGGAAGACAGTAACTCGCTCATCAATCATCACCATTATTCTGCTAGAGAACTATTGTTGCTTCTATAAAGATATGCATTTATTCCTCAATCAAGATCCTTGATAATCTAACATGATTTGATCCTTGGATTGTGTTATTGCTATTTTAGGGTTCTTTAAAATTATGAATGTCAAGATTAAAGTTTTCTAACACGTCGTATCAGAGTGATAATCATGTTAGATTATTAGAATTATTTCATACAAATTATTTTCTTTTCTTTCCCTATCTTTGGAATTTTAGGGTAGAAAAATTTTCGATTTCATTATAAAATTTTGATTTAGCATAGCGGTGCTCATTCACAGATGATGTTGTGATTTTCGTAGCATTATGGACCCATGGGCGCGCTGCAGACAGACAACTATGAGTTTCACAGCACCACGATGCCGTAGGGCGTGATACGAAATTCTCATAAGCGTCGTAGCGCCTATGGGGCATGCCACACCGTTGCGTAAGAAAAGTTGTAGTGCTGTGGCGCTACCACAATTGTGCAAGTTTTTTTTTTAATATAAAGAAATTTCAAGACAATTGTTTTAATTACAATTTGCATATTTTATGTCTTATATTTTTAATTACATTGATTGAAACAATATGTTGCCAAAGTAATCTCGATTGTGTAGATAAATTTAATTAGAAATATCAAGATATTTGTGTGTCTATTATTTATGGGATTGTGACTGGCCTAAAGGAAGGTTATTGTTTGGCCAAATAGTGAATACACCTTTTGTAATAAATATGTGAAAATTATAAAGCTTTCCATGTAAACAATAGTTGGTTCAAAGAAAGGCTGCTATTTGACAGGATTTATTGTCAATATTTAATTACTACTTTAAGAGTGCCACTTACAATTGATATTTCTGTCCAAAAACTATATGTCAATGTTGTGCTCGATATCTTGAGATGGACCCCCTAATTTGTTTTGATTATGTCATTTGTTTGCTTTCATTATGAAATGTTTGTGATTGTGAGTATGTTGTTTTATTTTGTTCTCTATTTGGTTTCTATGGCTACTGCTACAACTGTTACCGCTCAAGTCAATAAGATTCCAATGTTGAATGGGATAAACTTTAAGTTTTGGAAAGAGAATGTGGAAATCATTTTGGGACATATGGATTTGAACTTTGCGTTAAGGGCATAGCGACCCATTGTCACTACGGAAAACCCAAATGAGGTCAAAATTAAAAAGTGAGATCACTCTAATCATATGAATCTAATGATTATGAAACGCTCTATTTTGAGGCGTTTCGGGACTCTATTACTGAGGGCACCAATGTTAAGAACTTCCTAGATGAAATAGAGCAATATTTTGCTAAAAAAAAAAAAGGTCAGAAACAAGTAACCTTTAGCTAATCTAGTTTCCATAAAGTATAAAGGAAAGGGAAATATAAAAGAGTACATCATGGAGATGTCTCATATTGGTTCAAAACTAAAGTCACTAAAGTTAGAACTGTCTGAAAACTTGCTCATGCATTTAGTTTTGATTTCTCTTCCTACACAATACGGATAATTCAAAGTAAGCTATATCACCCAAAAGGACAAAGAGACTCTTATGAGCTTATATCTTATTGTGTGCAAAAAGTGTTGGAAAAATCGGTTCGGTGAAGTAGCAAAATTTTAAAAAATTTATGAAACACCTAATAAACTAACTTATGATGCTATAAACAATAAAGTAAACAACACTTTTGATTGAACAATCTTTAAGAATGAATCTTTACCTTCAGATTTTCAATATTATTCTCTTCCTTTAGATCGTTGCGTGTATGGGCACAACTCAGTAAATCTTCACCAGAGCTATAATCCTTCCAACTACTAAAGTGTTTAAGAACTAGGATTACTAAAGATGAGTAACCCAGGCTCTCTTCTCTAATTTACACTTAGGCAATCTTTTTTACTCTTAAGAACAAATGAAGACCCTAGGTCTCTATTTAAAGAAGTAGTTAGGAGATAATTTTCTCTCATTTATTTGTAATTGGCACCATCTTTAAGGAGACTTATCTCCAGAAATCAACCAATCATAATATAGGGATTTGTGATTATCTACATCATCCAGGATAAATTGAATGCAAACAATTCAATTTAAATTATAATTTCATTATCCAAGATAATTATCTAATTCAAGTAATTGTATATAATTATCCTCTATCTATAATTAAATTCAACTAGGATTTAAATTAATTACTCAAATACAAATTTAATTAATTATTTGAAATCCCAATTACCAATTTGAATAATTATTTTCCATAATTAATTCTCCTAGAAAATCAAGTAGATTGGTGCCACCTTAGAGTGCATAAGCCCACTAGTAGTCTAACCGGACTGAGGCCCACGCGTCCCATTAGGCTCGACGGTCCGACTTGCATATACTTCTGTCTTATCGATTGTAATCCGAACTTGCTCGATCTGTCACAAAGGAATTAGTGAGCTAGCATTGGAACCTGATAGACACATATTATCGATAACAAATAAATTAATCCCATTTAATTATTTGTTTAATTATTAACTTTGGTGTCACTCCACTATAGACTTGAAGCTACACTCTTGGTAATATATCTTATTATGAGACTCTTGAAATATAAGTCTTGTCCGTGACCTTTCATATTACGTGTATCCCTATAGGTTATTTATAATCGGATGAAGGACTAAGTTCTGTTTCATTTTCTGATTATTTAATCTCAAAGTTCTACTATTCCACCATTGAGAAATTCATTCCTTGTATAACACATACAAAAAGAATATCATTTAGTTACTATATATATCCAGATGACTGAGGTCTCGTTATATTTTCCAATACTCGAATAATGCTTTTAAAAGGATAACATTAACTTTTTGTTAGAGAGCTATAGATTCCATATCTATAGATTATGCTTTCATCGGTTATAGATTGCGTATCTAACATATCGACCATGTAGGCTTCATTCATCGAAACTCTTGTCTTTGGCATATAAAAAAATGTAAGCTATAAGTTATGAATCTATTTTAAGATTAAGTGCACATAAATGATTATCAAAGAGAGTTGATTTAAATTAAATAGAATTATTATTAAATCAATTCAACTTTAGGTCTAATTTAGGTACGACCACAATTAGGTGTACTACACTAATGTGTCTACCATGGAGTCATATATGCTCTAACGACTAAAATAAGTCGCCTCCCAAATTAGACTAGATTCCCGGTACAACCTTGTCATGTATAAAATGCCTAACTCTATGCATAGACTAAGAACTACATAATTTAGATTATTAATCTTCAAATCGGATCTTTCTACACATAAACTCCATATATGCCAAATTATAAGATTTAATTCTACTAATCATGGATCATATATTTAATAATATATAATCATTAATATGATAATAATATAAGGGCCATTATTAATATATATAACATTCATATTATTATTTATTTAATCAAAATTATTATAAATATAACTAAAATATTTATTTTTTAGGGCATAAAGAAGATCTTCTTATAAACTTCTCTCTCAACTAAACAACGGCATTTAAAGCCAGTCATATTATTATCGTTGGAAAAACAGGGTGAAATCGGATTTTTTGTTGCGAGCCACGTGGCTCGTCATAAAACAGAATAAGAATTTAAAAAAAAAAAAAGAAGAAGAGTAAAGTGGGAATGTAGTTTCTTGTTACCGGTCAATCACGATCAAATCAACCAATGAAGTCTGGATATTATGGCCTAGTAATCAATGTAGTCTCCACTCTTAACACCCCACCCCGTACAAATGAAAACCACCAAAAAAAAAAGGTGAACGGAAAAATTTACATATTTTAGGCAGATTCTTTATTAAACTAAAGGCCCATTTGGCATGGTTTTTATTTGTGTTTTTTTTGTCTATAAAAGAAAAAAAAAATAAAAGCTATAATTTTTTAATAAATATTTAAAATTATTTTTATAAAAAATCTTTTATAAATTAAAATAGTTTTAATTTTATTTAAAAGTTATAAAAATATTATATTTAAGCTTATAATATTTTATTAATGCTTTTGACACAAGTTTCAAAAGCCCTTAAAAATTACAAGTTTTAAAGTTTATTTTAGAATTTTTTTTTTGAAAATCTATATTTTGTAGCTTAAACATGAAACGTTTTTAGAGACCGCTTGACAAATCATCCAAATACTTTTAAAAATATCTTTTAGACTAAGGAAACCACAAGCAGCTTATAAGAAGCTTATAAGAAGCCCTCTTAAACACACCTTAGATGACAGTGACTAAATAAATCATTAAATCTTTTTTATCATGTCACATATATCCCTATTTATTATGTGCAAATCCTAATTTAATATGCTTGACTAAATTCCGGTGAGGCTACGTCTACGTTATAGATATAACATACACCTTTTTTATTTTTTCATACGAGCCTTTTTTTTTAATCTTTATCTACATGATCTTTTTTTTTTTTAAAAATAAAGGGAAGGGAGAATGCCACCTATTTTCGAGTAGGGCAAAGCCTGACTCGAACGCTCAATCTATGGTTAGGGTGGAGAGACTTACAACAAACTAAACTGTCCTCACTTGTCATATGATCTACTTTTACAACATATATAATTACATCTTTTGTAATTAAAACATGGCAATTTTGCTACCAGGTTATTTGTAATTAAATTTAATAGCCATTGAAATTTCTCTTAATTAGTATACCTTGCCAATAATCTATTTTCATTGTTTAGTCTTTTTTTAAGTATTGGTTAGTCATTAAACTATTCGTATTTATACATTCAAATGTTGTTGTTCATCTTAAAATATTGCCATCGATCACTATATAGGTTATTAATATAAATAACTAGTCACTAAAAAAAGTTGCTTATAACCTAGATTGTATTCCATTCCTTTTGCCACGACCCAGCCTTTTGAGTTGTTCCTTAGTATCTTACTTACTTAGCTATAAAATTTTGGAAACAATTTTTTTTTTTTGTCTATATAAAACTTTTCCATTTTACATTTATTACAGCATTGTTTCCAAAAAAGTTTAGACTTCACACTTAACTTATATTACATCATACTTCATACTTAATATTTCCTTCAAATTACATATATCAAATTTATTTAATATATAGCGAAAACATTCCTATAGTGATATCCATACCCTTGTCTACACATTTGCCCATGTATCATTACCAGCTCAACAATGATTCTATTTTGGCCTCTTGGTTGGATGTCTTACAGCATGAAATACCTAGAGAAAATTAGGAGGAATGCCACTAATTTTGGTCTGGATTGAATTATGCCACAACCAAAAAAACTCTTGTAATTTCTGCGACAATGGTTAAACAAATAGTGATTGTAGAGACTAAAATACCTTAAATTAGTTTAGGGTTTATTTTCAATTTTCCTATCTAACCGTAGAACAGAATTATGTCTTAGGAGAATGGGTAAGTTGGCTAGTATACTAAATAAATTGATGTGACAGTGTGACATTTTTTAAAAAGTTTTTTTTTTGTTGTGGCACATTTCAATCTGAGTTTCTTGTTTGTGGAAAATGTCTAAAGTTCCCAAATACTTAAGCTAATCATGGATTGGTTTTCTAAAAATAAACCCAAGCGTTACGAAATTGGTTTTCTCTTATCCAACATTACCTTTTCATTTCTAATGGAATATGGAAAAACTCTTGCTAAGGGCATTTTTCTATCTCAGACATTTCGGGGTCTGTTGAGGTTGTTTTGCGAAAAACTGATGTTTTGCCCTCGATAGGCATTTGAAAACTTTTTGAGTCCGTTTTTGCTAAATTATTGAAAAATGTTACTTATTAACTACAGGGAAAGAAAAATGAGCGTTGACTTTCTTTTGCGGTAAAATCTATTTTAACAAAACTTTATGATTTTGATCCAAATTATGAAAATTTTGACGATTTTGCTCCATGCTAAAAAATGATCATTTTATACGGTTGGGCTCGATTTTTCGCAAGGGTTGTTATTTTCCAAAATTCCTAAGTTTAAATACGTTTTGCAATTAAATTCCTTGTTTAAAGCATCATGTATGGTTTATCAACCTAAATTAAAAGACTAGTAAAATGATTCACTAGGCAAGTAGAGAAAGTGTTGTATTAGCTCCTGACTTAAGGGGAGTCTTAAGTTATGCTATAGTCTCGGTGTTACAATAACTTATGTGTGCATATGGTATGAAAACTTGAGCCCTAAGTTAAAGATATGGAAAGAATAATCAATGTTCATAAACAAGCATAAATAGGTCATGCATATAAGTAGAATATATCTGTGAGCTATGTTTAGACTTACTGAGCAGTAGCTCACCTAGTTATTTGAGAACTTTAGACATTTGCCACAAATAGGAAACTTGGATTGAAATGTGCCACAATAAAAAAAAAACTTTTTTAAAAAATGTCACACTGTCACATCAATTTACTTAGTACACTAGCCAACTTACCCATTCTCCTAAGACATAATTCTTTTCCACGGTTAGATAGGAAAATTGAAAACAAACCCTAAACTAATTTGGGGTATTTTAGTCTCTACAATTGCTATTTGTTTAACCATTGTCGCAGAAATTACAAGAGTTTTTTTAGTTGTGGCATAATTCAATCCATACCAAAATTAGTGGCATTCCTCCTAATTTTCTCTAGGTATTTCATGCTGTAAGACATCCAACCAAGAGGCCAAAATAGAATCATTGTTGAGCTGGTAACGATACATGGGCAAATGTGTAGGCAAGGGTATGGATATCACTATAGGAATGTTTTCGCTGTATATTAAATAAATTTGAAATATGTAATTTGAAGGAAATATTAAGTATGAAGTATGATGTAATATAAGTTAAGTGTGAAGTCTAAACTTTTTTGGAAACAATGCTGTAATAAATGTAAAATGGAAAAGTTTTATATAGACACAAAAAAAAAAAATTGTTTCCTAAATTTTATAGCTAAGCAAGTAAGGTATTAAGGAACAACTCAAAAGGCTGGGTCGTGGCAAAAGTAATGGAATACAATCTAGGTTATAAGCAACTTTTTTTAGTGACTAGTTATTTATATTTAATAACCTTATAGTGATCGATGGCAATATTTTAAGATGAACAACAACATTTGAATGTATAAATACGAATAGTTTAATGACTAACCAATACTTAAAAAAAGACTAAACAATGAGAATAGATTATTGGCAAGGTATACATAATTAAGAGAAATTTCAATGGCTATTAAATTTAATTACAAATAACCTGGTAGCAAAATTGCCATGTTTTAATTACAAAAGATGTAATTATATATGTTGTAAAAGTAGATCATATGACAAGTGAGGACAGTTTAGTTTGTTGTAAGTCTCTCCACCCTAACCATAGATTAAGCGTTCGAGTCAGGCTTTGCCCTACTCGAAAATAGGTGGCATTCTCCCTTCCCTTTATTAAAAAAAAAAAAAAGATCATGTAGATAAAGATTAAAAAAAAAGGCTTGTATGAAAAAATAAAAAAGGTGTATGTTAAATCTATAACGTAGACGTAGCCTCACCGGAATTTAGTCAAGCATATTAAATTAGGATTTGCACATAATAAATAGGGATATATGTGACATGATAAAAAAGATTTAATGATTTATTTAGTCACTGTCATCTAAGGTGTGTTTAAGAGGGCTTCTTATAAGCTGCTTGTGGTTTCTTTAGTCTAAAAGATATTTTTAAAAGTATTTGGATGATTTGTCAAGCGGTCTCTAAGGGCCCGTTTGCTTCAAGTATTTGAATAGAGTATTTGAATGAAGATTTGAATTTTTGTGAGAGAAAACACTGTAGCAAAATGATTCGAATCGTGATTCAAGTATCGAAACAAATGGGCCCTAAAAACGTTTCATGTCTAAGCTACAAAATATAGATTTTTTTAAAAAAAATTTAAAATAAACTTTAAAACTTGTAATTTTTAAGGGCTTTTGAAACTTGTGTCAAAAGCGTTAATAAAATATTATAAGCTTAAATATAATATTTTTATAACTTTTAAATAAAATTAAAATCATTTTAACTTATAAAACATTTTTTAAAAATATAATTTTAAATATTTATTAAAAAATTATAATTTTTATTTTTTTTCTTTTACAGACTAAAAAATCACAAATAAAAACCATGCCAAATGAGCCTTTTGTTTAATAAAGAATCTGCCTAAAATATGTAAATTTTTCCGTTCACCTTTTTTTTTTTGGTGGTTTTCATTTGTACGGGGTGGGGTGTTAAGAGTGGAGACTACATTGATTACTAGGCCATAATATCCAGACCCCATTGGTTGATTTGATCGTGATTGACCGGTAACAAGAAACTACATTCCCACTTTACTCTTCTTCTTTTTCTTTTTTTTTTAAATTCTTATTCTGTTTTATGACGAGCCACGTGGCTCGCAACAAAAAATCCGATTTCACCCTGTTTTTCCAACGATAATCATATGACTGGCTTTAAATGCCGCTGTTTAGTTGAGAGATAAATTTATAAGAAGATCTCTTGTTACCATATTTCGTACACTGTTATCATTCACTGTACGGACATCTCTCTGTCTCTTTCGTCAAGCTTTGGAGAGAAAAAGAAAAGAAAAGAAAAGAAAGGAAAAGAAAAAAACTCAGAGATATACAAAACACAAAGGAAGAAGAAGGAAAATAAAAATAAAAAAAAAGGAAAGCTTTCCCTTTTCTGAGAGCCCAGGTGTAAAAGGCAATCCTGAAAAAGAAAGGGAAACTCAGAGCCTGTGACGTCCGACATTCTGGGCAGCCCCAAAACTTTTTTTTTGGGGGCAGTTTCGTTATTCATATAAGAAACGGAGAAGAACTTTTGACGACAAAGAAGAGACGAAGAAGAAGAAAGAGAAAATGATTATGAAGCCGAGTCGACTCGGACCGAGTCACGACCTGGTCAAGGCCTCCAATTTTTTCGCTCTCCCCGAGAAGCCGAGCGACTTCTTCGTCCTCTTAATACGCGTCGGTCTTCTGGTCTGCTTCGTCGCGTCGATCACGCTCGCTCTCCACTCGGCTTTCTTCTCCAAATCTTCCCTCCGGTTCGCCCTCCCGGACAGGCTCCGAACCGGCCGAGGAGGGTTTTCTTCCCCGGCCGAGCAAAACGACGACGTATGGCCCACCAACATATCACACGTTCTCTTCGGAATCGGCGCCTCCGTGAACACGTGGCGCAACCGCAGCCGCTACAGCCAGCAGTGGTGGGACCCCGGGTCAACCCGCGGTTACGCCTGGCTCGACGGCAAACCGGAGAGAAACATCACCGTCTCGCTTCCTTACAAGGTCTCCGCCGACTGGACCCGGTTCAGATTCTCCAGCTCTCAATCGGCGGTTCGGATCGCCCGGGTCGTATTGGAAAGTTTCAGGCTCGGGTGCCCGAACGTGAGGTGGTTCGTGATGGGGGACGACGATACGGTGTTCTTCGCTGATAACCTCGTTTCGGTACTGGCGAGCTATGATCATAATCAGATGTACTATATTGGCGGGAACTCCGAGAGCGTGGAGCAGGACGTGATGCACACGTACGACATGGCGTTTGGCGGCGGCGGTTTCGCCATCAGCTACCCTCTGGCCGCTCGCCTGGCCAAACTATTGGACGGCTGTCTAGACAGGTACTACTATTTCTACGGCTCTGATCAGAGGATCTGGGCGTGCGTCAGTGAGATCGGCGTGCCTCTCACCCTCCACCGTGGGTTCCACCAGGTACGGACTTACGTGGCTTTTCCTCACACGTTTGAATATTATTGTTTCTTTTTTTTTTTTAATTCCGAGTTGTGGGAGTGGTCAAAAGAGTTTAGGCCCGTCTCCCGTCCGTTCCGTTGTCCACTTTGGTTTCGCCACGTGTTACGCTAGGTTTTTTTGGCCGTTACCGCCGGGGAATATTCCGTTGGCGATTTTGGGAAAAAGAGGAGAATTTAATTACGACTTCACCGTTGGAGACGTGAAAGGAACCATTTAATTGTGGGACCAATCAAACTTTTGTGTTTGTTTTCAAGGGTTGTTTAATACTTTTAATTTCAACCCATCATTTACAATAATTATAATAAAAAATAAAAAGTTTTTACGTTATATTTTTTAAAGTTAAAACGTCAATAACGATTAAAGTTTCAAATTAAAGCTATAATCTTTTGCTTCCATCCGGTGGGTTGTAATTTCACTTGAATAGTCATAGGGTATGGTGCCAACACTAGGAGGCTTGCATTTAATTTTCAAATTCTAATTGATATTTCATTTCGAATTGGATTCTAGATCAGTTGTGGACACAGATAATGAACCTTTATCGTTAGACTTTAAAATGGCCGTTTTCAGATTTTTTTTATTATTTGAAAAAATTAAACACCATATGTTGTTCGTCATAAAAGTTCAAATAAATTTGATTTTATGTTGAAACTTCTTTTTTAAATCCATGAACCAACAGGCGGGCCTTTAAAAACAACTGCTATGAGCAAAAAAAAGAAAAAGAAAAGGGAATGGTGCAGTGGTGTATCGAATAAACTATTGTATTCGAAGTAAGTCCCCGGAATAATTAAAGAAATTTTGAAGGGAAAAGGTTATGGAGGATAGCTATTAAAGAAATTGTGATGGAAAAAAGATCGTAAGAGAAAAATTCACTCATCGGGCTAAATGAAGGAAAAAGTGAAAAAGAGGACGTTGTTAAAGTTTCTAGCATGTGGTCTCATGGGACGTGGCGAGCTTACATGGGTTTTTGGGATTCGTGTAATAGTTCTTTTGAGGATAAAATATAAAAGGGTATTTAGGAAGAAAAACCGTCTTTTAACCCATAGGCTTATAATATTTTTATCGGCAAAACTATAAGCTTCAGTTTATTATATAATCTACCTTTTATGTTAGGTTTTATTATTTTATAAATAGTAGGTTATAATTTTATTGGGTTAAGTAAGATTATGTATTTAAAAATATAGTTGAAATTTAAAGTTAGAACTAAAATGCTATAATATGTAAAATTTTTATGTTATAGTATATATTTGTTTTACAACGTAGCATGTGTGAGCTTTATATTATAACAGTTGAAACTTTGATCTTGAAACTTAGTTTTCAAACACTGTTTAATAGGTGTCTGAGAAAACGGTTGAAACTAAAAATGTTGGTTTAAAAATTATGACGTGCAAGAACATTATATTGTAGCAATTTTTTATTTTTTTACACAACGGTTGAGAGTTTCACACTCTTTATTGGTTAGAATCAAGATGCCAAACAAAAGCTAATTCAATATCTTTCAACCTTTAGAATCCTATGGGATAAAAAGTTATTTACATGATCAAAAGGAGAGAGAATTTAATCGACACTTGATAACAATTAAGTGCTTAAAATTATGTCTGCTAGTAGTTTGATACATTACTTCAGCTTCTCAAAATTTTTGTTCCCATTATGAAAGAAAATTTTCATGATAGATTACAAAAATACAAAACCAAGACGACACACTTATAAATGGTACAAACTTATAAATTATTGTGACCCAAAACTGTATTTAGAAAATTAAAAGTAACACACTTATAAATGGTACAAACACAAATTTTGTGATCAAAAATTGTATTTATAAAACTAAAAGTCATAAACAATTACCTTACTCTTGAACACATTACATAATATTTTATTCATACAATTAAAAGCCACAAGTTATTGTACCTTACTCATAAACACATTATTTATAAGTATTATTTGTTTAATTCTATTTTTTCAATTATCATGAATTGCTATAACAATTATAATTTTGGCCTCTAAAATACACATATATGTGTATAATAATTTTTGATGACCCTATTTTATATATATTTTTTTCAATAAAATGATATTCATGATTAGAAACATAGCCAAACAATAAAATAATATTTAATTCTATCATTCCACTATAGTTCTAAAATAATAACAATAATAATATTCTATTCGGACTTTTCTTTTGGCTAATGCATGATGGAAGACAAGTTGATATTCTTCAAAACTTTTAGAGACGTGTGACAGTTGTCCCAGTATCTAAAAAATAAATAAAAAATCCAAGGCTCCATAAGGAATGGAGAGAAATATGCCTCTCTTATATGTGAGTCGACAAAGACTGAACCTAGGTCAGAAACATGGTTGCTAATAAAAGCATGATTATTAAAATATTCATTGACACTATAATACTTCTAGTTGAATGTTTAATCGCATAAAGGATTTGTGTCACATATCATTTAAAGATACAAAAATTTTTTAAAAAAACTTTTAAGATATTAGGCCACCTGTTAATATATGTTGATCGTTTAGGACGAGGGTCAAAGTCCTTACATGGTGTTAGCAAATGAACGACTCCTCCCACAAGATTGATGCCTGCTCCATAAAAAGCACCATCTTACAATGGGCTTGTAGAGGACAAAAACTGTCCAATCTTTTGGTCCTACTAAGTAGGACCCATTTGTTCTTTTGCACATTGAGTCGTTTGTTGTGAAGTCAGATTGCTATGCGTTTGAACTTAAACACTTTATCATTTGAGAGTTTTAAACTGTAAAATATTTTTAATTTTTAATGAAACACGTAAGAGTTTTATACTATTCACGATTTAAACTTATGAATATAAATGAACGGTGAGAAAGAAAGACGTATGTAACACGTTGGTAACATTTTTCAACCTGTCCTCTCTTGGCACTAGGAGACCGACTCTTTGTCCTGTTCTCCTGTGGGGTTTACTTCAAGATGACGAGGGTCCTAGAAATTGAAGTGTTTGTTCGTCTTTTTCTACTGAAAAATCAATCCATTTTTTCTTACAAGGGTAGCTTGCTGCAAGGTCCACAAGCGTTTAAATGCTACTCGCGTTGTATTTCTATACGTCACATACGTGTTGGTTGGTGGGTCGTTGTTTGAATATAGTTGAAGAATCCTCAGGGCTGATTCCAAGGTTTTAGATCCGAAAAGAATTTCTGTACACTCACAATGGAAATGCAAGATGACCATTGCTAATTAGGACGAAAGCAAATTGCACTTGTGAGATTTGACACTCGCTATTTATTATTCAAGGCTCAAAACTTGCAAAGAAACAAATATTCATATCATAGTTTAACAAAATTGCATTCATGCATTGTAAACTTTCAATTTTAGCATTTAAGGTCCTAAAAAATACAATCTTTGTTGATGTGTTTCTATTGATAATTGACGTCAATTACTGGATGACAATTTGGGTCTAAAATTTCAAAACTTTAAAAGTTAAGTATTCAACTTGCCAACCAATCTAAAGTTTAGGGTTTACTTGTGGAAAAATTTTAGGTAATTTTCGTCTACTAATTGATATCTATTAGCTGATGGACCACATTTATAACAAATTTTAAAATTTAAGATGTAACTTGTCAAAATTAAAAGTTAATGATCGAAATTGCCAAATACTAAAAGTTTAGGGGGGCACCAATGCAATGAACCCAAACTTTCACTTCTTAAAGATAAAAAAATAGAGATAATCATTAGTATCACAGAACTTCAACCCATTTGTTTGGTGGATTAGATTCAGAACCCTTCAATATTTAACGATGTTTCATGTGCTACTCGGTCGGGATAGTTGGTAGTACTCTTTAGGTTCACGATGTTAAAGAATAAAATTATTATTATTTTTAAATGACATATAGAATTAAGCGTGCCACATGTTTCCTAGGCAAGATATTAACATGTGTTATGTAGCTAATCTACTAAGTAGCTGAACTAAAATTTGGAAGTTTGTATGATTGATTCATTTGTTTCTTGTATTTATTTATTTATTTTTTTTTTCAGTTAGATATCAAGGGAGACCCATATGGTATTCTAGCAGCTCATCCTTTGGTTCCACTAGTGTCCCTCCATCATCTTGACTACTTGAATCCAATGTTTCCGGGGATGACCCAAATAGACTCGGTGAAGACCCTAATGAAGGCATATCGGGTCGACCCGAGACGCACTCTACAGCAATGTTTTTGCCACGACAAGAGGCGAAAATGGTCGATTTCTATAGCATGGGGCTACACCCTTCAGATTTACCCCTCCATGGTGGCGGCTCCGGATCTGCAGACACCGCTGCAGACGTTCAAGACGTGGCGAAGCTCAAGCGACGGGCCTTTCACATTTAACACCCGGCCGGTGAACCACGACCCGTGTCAGCAGCCGCTTGTTTATTTTATGGACTCGGGTTGAGGAGGTCGGCGAGAGAGGAAGTCTGAGTGGTTATGGATTGTTCCTGACCAAAGAAGGGAACAAATGCATCTCGGAAAAGTATAAACGTGCAATGGAGGTGCGGAGAGTTGTGGTATCCTCAATGAAGATGGATGATGATTTTTGGAAGAAGGTGAGTTTTCGGTTTCAGAACTGAAAACTGTGAAAACTACGGTAACAGTTTCTCCTATATAATAACTAATAAGGAGTAATTATATAACTATACCTTCTAGTTTCAATTATTTCCTAATTTATCATTTTATTTTTAGAAACTACAAAACTATCTTTTAAATTTAAAAAACTAGTCTCAATTTTGATCCCTCATAAATTTTAGGTAGAAAAACATGGCAATAAGACAAAAATACTCTTAATTATACTAAATTTGTTTGTGAAATATATTTTTCTTTTGAAAAATTATTTTAACATTTAAATTGTCATTAAGATCTTTTTTTGAATTTTGATGTTGTGTTTTGGGATTTTTTTATATTTTTAAATTTATAAAATATTTTTCATAATTATTTAAGAGTAGTTATATTATTTGGTCAATTTTTTTAACTCATAGGAATAAATTGAAATAAGTTTTTCAAACTCAAAGGAAACTTTGTAGTTTCTTAAAACAAAAGGACATATTGGAAAATAATTAAAACTAAGAAGTACAATTATGTAATTAACCCTAACTAATAATGCAAAATAATAAACATTTGGTCACAAAGGGAAATACTTGGTGACTTCAATGCTCAATCAAACACCAAACCACTAATAACAAACCTTATTTACTATTACATAAAACCATGAAACTTTCACATAACAATATTAAATTCATTTAGTCCCATATTTTAGCATATGCTAGCATGGAATGGACATGTTTCATAATTTTGAGTGATTTATAGATTATTAGAATTTTAAGTGTATGATACATGTACTTAGAATGATCACATTGTAGTTACATCGACACTTATCTTCATTATCAAATTCGTGTTGATAGTGGCATTTTAACTAATAGTGAATCAGATGATAATAAATTTTTCTGATATGATTGTGATGATGAGCAGGCACCAGTTAGACAGTGCTGTGAGATTATGGACCCTGGGAGTGAAAATAACGGCACCATGCGGATTAGAATCAGAAAATGCAGACCGTCGGAAACTGTAACTGTGTAGAGAAGGCGTAATATTTTCCTTCTACTTGCTTTTGAGCGGGTCAGAAGTTGCAGGAGGTTACATGCTAATCTCGGCGATATTTCTCTTGTTGAAATCACAAAAGATGGCCTTCAAATATTAGTGCTCCGACCGTCACGTATGGAGAATAATGTATATTCATCTCTAAAAAGTCTCTAACAATTGGTGTCAAGCCCAACTTTATGACATCAAAAGGCGCAAAAGCAATTATGTGCGTTTGAGCAAAAGGAAAATAGAAAGAAGGAAAAGAAAAGGGAACTTTGTCGTCTTTAACATGTTTGAAATCATGCGGAGCCAACAACAAAAGCTATTATAGTGGGAATACACGACCCTTTTTTTCTTTGGGGAAGAAAAATGGTGGGGGAAAGTAATTTTTAGGTTGAATGGTCAGATCAGAGGACTTGCAGTACAATCTATATAAAGAGAAATTCTACTTATATTGTTGGTTTATGGCTTTATAGCCTGTTTAGTTTTAAACTATGTGTGGTAGAGTGGAAAAGTGAAGGAAAAGAAATTGTTGAAGTGATTTTAAGGGTGGAAAAGAAAATATTGATTAGGGCCTTTAGATCATTGGTTCAAACTATAGACCAAAAATGAAAACACTGTAACAATTTAACCTCTATGAGAAAAAAAACATTGTAACAAAACTAGATCGAATTGGGATTTTTCCATTTTAAAATGATGAACGTAAAGGCCTTTGAGTTGTTTGCTAGAGGGGAAACTGACAAAGAAAGCGGTTAGATTTTTTTATTCTTCCAACTTTGAAAGGAAAATAGAAGTCAAAAATGCTGCACAACAAACAAGGATACAAGATAATCATTTTGCCCTTAATTAATCCACCTTCACTCACTTTGCACAGGAGTACAACGGTAAAAATCAATTTATTACAATACCCGCACCCTTACCAACCCCCTCCCCCTCCCTCCACTCTTCAATATTAAGAAAATAAGACTAGCTCTTCACTTTTATTTTTCTCACCTGGATTTTTATGTTCTCCTCTCTCCTCTTCTCCTATCCCTCTTACCGAACATAGTATTAGTGCTGTTCACACTAGGCATGCTCTGTTTTCTTATTTGAAAACTAAAAGGAGTTTAAATGAAAGTTTTTAAGGAATTGTGATGAAAGCGGTTTTTAAAATTTTTGTCCCTAAAAAGCATGCAAGAACATTTTCAAAAACTCCCGAAACAATACCAAACAAAGCCAAATAAAACAAGTAGATATGGAATAAATAAATTACCTCAATTGATAGTTAGAAAAAAGTTAATATGAGCTAGGAACTAAATTATCAACATATATATATAGATATATATATTGTCAAATTGTTAGACGTCCCTTGTATGGATATACAACACATAACACAATGTTCTGATTTACAGTATATGTTTAGTACCAAAAAAGAATTGTTCTGATGAACATATATACTTAAAAGTACATATCAACAATTGGCTATAGCAGATTAAGGACCAACCTCATCTCATTTAAGGTGCAGCCTGTTACAGGCAAAGCATCACCTGTCCCCTTTATTGAACACATACTCTGATCAATGAAAACTAATTGCATAGCAACGTGTCACGTGTCGCGTTTCCTGTCGTCGGATTTACACTGGTACACATAAAAAAAAGAAGAAGAAAGAAATGGAAAAGATAAGTGGATTTATCATAAGCATAGGCATGCCATCGGAGGAGACAATTGTAAACTAAAACTTTGATCTTACCCATCAGCAACTTTACAAAGGTGTTCCCTTTGATCATCTCTCAAAGGCACATCAGTGAAGTCTGACCACAGACAAAATGACCATATCAGCAAAAAGTGACCGACCATTATATGACGAGATTTGCTAGAAGTAGAGACAACATTAAGAGTGTACTTGGTTACCTGAGAAAATATTAATATATATTCCACTATCCTTTCTATTCAATGTTGAGAATTAAGAATCATGATTGAGCAGTGTCATAATACATACCAGCTCCTGTTACGTCGGACCCCCTGAAAGACGCATTGCCGGTGGCTAGCGCACCTTCCAAGTTGGCGTTGCTTAAATTTGCCCGCATAAAAAAGTACACATATATACGGAAAGAATTGTTAAGTTTTCTGCATAACATTATGAAACCCAGGATTCCATCAAAGATAAATTGGCAAAATACAGTCCAATACTTATCACCTAAGAAGCTCCTTGGACTGTTGAATCAAATATATATCAATCACAACTAAGTGGTATTAATGGAAGCTTAAATTATGTAACCATTATTTCAACCCTTGCAAATTACATTATTAAAGGAAAACGAACTTTGCAAAAGCTTATCATGGAAATTAGATGATTCAAAATGTTTGCTTTAAACTTACTTTTGTTACATTAGCCAAAGAAAAGTCTGCACCTCGTAGGTCAGCATCCGAAAGATCAGCCCCTGTAAAAAACAACAATTGTTTTTTTCAGCCCTCAAAAGCAAAAATACATGTTTTCATTGTGTTATCTTACGTTGGTATGTTGCTAAACTTGAGACATCAATTAGAAATCATAACGAAAAAAACGTAAGAGATTATAAATTAGCCAACAAGAATTTAAATCACCTGTTAGATCACATCAAAGAAGCTAGCACCGAGTAATTTGGCGCCTTGGAACTTTGCTTGACGCAAAATCGACTGTGCCGAAAAGTAAAATATGATCAACTAAAAAAAAAACTAAAAATTTCAATTGATTCAGACCGTTTTGAAATCTTGCTTTATCAGTGTCTTTCCGCTGAAGTCCTTCGCGGTGAGATCCTGTCCCCTAGTCACCTCTTGACCGTACGGCCCTCCACCCTTCCACATTGCCAAAATCAATCAAACATTTCTCCTTTCTTTCTTTATTTTTGTCTTTCGTTCGGTTTCTCAGCATCCAAACAGGGAGTCATGGCGAGAAAATTTTACCTTGAAGGCGAGCGCGGGGTCGGCGACCAGCAGAGAAGCGGAGAGGAGAGCAAGCAAGCTGGCCTTCGATGCCCATTCGCGCAGAGACAAAAGCAAACTCTGAGAAACTTCTAGACGATTCTTCTTCGTTGACAAGTACGGAAGAGGGGTGGCAGGAGAGAAAGGAGGTTTTGTTGGGAAATTGGAAGAGAATAAGGAAACATTGAGAAGAGCCATTTGCACATTGCAAGCTTTTTTTTTTTTTTTTCCTCTCTCGTTTTTGCTTTTGTCCTTGCTCTGGTAGCGGGTGATTTAGCCCTCTCTCGTCCTTGGATGACGATTAACGGGCGCAATCCGGAAATGGATATAGAAGGGTGTTTTCTTTGTGTCTGCTTGCCTCACACCTGTGAGTGGGATGAAATTAGAAAATAGGATAAATTGATGGATTCGTCCCAACCTTACACGAAATTAATAGGTTGTTTGAAAATGTGATGGAAATAAATGGTGGGAACCACTTTTATTATAGCATGTGAGAGCTTTATATTGTTTCTGCCAAACACCTCCTAAGATTTTAGTCTCTAACATTTTTTTAGACCCCAACCTTTTATTTAAATTGCTAGGAGACCATTTTAACTAATTTATGTTAACTTTTACGTCACATGAGTTGCATATGATGCCTCTAATAAGGAAATTTTAGTCAAATGACTAATATTGTTTTAAGAAATTAAAATAAAAACATAAAAACCAATAAAATAAAACTTAATAATAATGAATACTGTCAACAAAATTAAAAGGAAAAAACCCAAAATCTAGTCCATATTCAACTAAAAATCTTGTCCAACCCATCACCACCATTCTTTTTTTTCTTCACCTTCCTCAGCCACCAAAAAAATCATTCCTGTAAAAATTGAACCCTGAAAAATCAAACCTATAAAAGTTGAACCCAGAAATCAAACCAGTTCACCAACTCCAAGAAGCCCCCACCCCCCTCCCCTCATAGTCTTGTCAACAATCCCTACCCTAAGATCCATCGCGATCCAGTCGATCAAGATGCAACCTATTCTCTCCCATGGCCATCCCACTGCCACGACAACGAAACCCAGTGCAAGGTTCTTCCATTGATGGAAGACAAGGTTCTTCTGTCGAGATTATGCAACAGCAACAATGTCTTTGGGTGGCTCTCCTTCGCTCACCAATTGAATGATGGCGGTGCTTTTAAAAAAAATAGATGGAGAGAGAGTAAGAGATCAATATTAGTCAACTGTTGGTGGTGGGCTACGCGTTTCAATGTTTGGTTCATGTCATGTGCATCGTGGCCTTATATGTCTCACGAAAAAAGGATGTCAGTGGTGGGGATTCGGTGCAGGCTGACAGACGGTGGGAGAGTGCTACGGAGTGGAGTTCGAGTTCCAGAAGTGACGCCGACCAGGAGGAATATTTTGACAAAAGAGCCAAAAAAAATTTGAATTGGACAAATGACCTCTTTTTTTTTCACTAAAAAATATATTTTTCTGTGTAGTAAAACTGCTTCAGTTTTTTATAGAAAGATAAGAAAAGGACTTGTAGCAAGAAAAAGAACCTCAATAGAGTGACAAGAAAAAAAACTGGAGCAATTTTCATGCCCAAAAAGCTGCACAAAAAAAAAGGGTTATTTTACTAAAAAGGCTTTTTCTTAAAGCCACTTTTCAAAATGTCCCGACCGAGGATTATGGTGTTTGAGAAATCTTGAGGAAGAAGAAAGATGTGCTTTTATTTTTTAGAAAACTTGGGTTTTGAGAATGAAGAAAATCTAAGGAAAATCTGATGTAATTTGGGTTTGTTTATATTTTTTAGATTTTTTATTTATTTTTGTTTTAATTATTAAATTATTTTTTGATGTATTAATTATTTGAAAAATAATTTAATAATTTTAATTAAAAATAATGTCTGACAATTTTTAACGGTCAAACTTAGTTATTTGATAGTTACAATAGTCCTCCAGCTACTAACATGAGAAGTTAAAGACTGAAAAATATATTAAAAAAAATCTTGGGGATTAAAATCTTATTTTTGTGAAAATTGTGGACCAATTGACCAATTTATCTTAAAAAATAAGCCAAAATTAATTGGATCCTTACTGAACATTTTCAAACTGTCACTTTTTTTATACAATTCTAATGGTTAAAATATAAACATCTATAGGTAGGTTACTTTGTCAATTACCATAGAAATTGCCAAATTAAATAGTAGAATGTAACGCCCCTATATGGGGGTTAACAGTTTTCAATAAAATAAAATAAAAATTAAAAATAAAAGTAAAACCTTAAAAATAAAGTTGCATGGGACTTAGATGAAAACTCTCAATTCAAAAATAAAATATAAACGATGATTAAACCACAATATAATGTAGCACCTTAAATTTAATAATATAAAACTGTCATCATCATTTCAACCCTCAACGCATTTTAATACAGTCACAGAAAGTAACAATTAATGCTTACATTATCATGAAGAACATTCTTAGCAATTGAAGCAGTTCTAAAGTAATATAGCTACATAGCTTCCTCAACTATTTTTCTCGTAGCCACCTCACACTTAGTGAGTCCTGAAAAGATAAAAATATAAGGGAATGAGCGACACTATGCTCAGTAGAGAAAACCATTACTCACCTTTAGGTTTTTATCATTACCACATTAAAACTTGCATGGTTAGTTAATAGTTATCATTATCCAGATTATAAGATTTATTATAATCATATTCCGTGGATACCATAGTTAATTATTACCGAGTTTCATACATATACATATATACAAATATTATAGTTCATCATTATTCCTAGGTACCCACATTCAAGAGAGTATCACGTAACTCATCGAAACCCAAATGACGTGCTTGATCACCCTCTAAATATTCCAAGGGTATTCCGGTGAGGGGACATCAAGCCCCGAGTCCTCACCAAGTCGATTCCTGTACAGTGTGTTCTGGGACTTTCAACCCAAGGAAGCGTCATCACCTTCCCCCTATTTTACCTTTTAGGGTATTCATGCCCAAGGACGTAACCGCCGCCCTCTTTACGTCTCACCATTTCTCTATATTTAATCATTGTTAATAGAGTCAGTTTTCCTAACCATGCTTCTCAATTTATAACATGTGTCAATTCATTATGTTCCTCGCCGTACAATATAAGACGAGTCCATGTCATAGTTTCATATGTGATACTCATATAATATCAGTTCAACATAGATATATATATATATATATATATATATTACGGCAAAACAATCAATTTTAATTCTATAAAAACCTCACAAAAGATGAGTAATAGAATCCCTACCTTTCAAGCTTATCAACAATCTTTTAATCCTGGAATCAATTAACGTTAGCTCTATACTCCCTTGATCCTAAGGCGTGCATAAGGACAATTAAAACTAAAGCACAACATACAACTACATTCATAAATAAATCATGTGTAAACCTATCTTACTAGTATGTCATTAAAGCTTTTATGTAAAGCTCTTTTGAATACCACAGTAAACAATTTTTGTCTTAACACAATATAAAATGTGAACAAGTAATCTATATGTTTTAGTCCCTAATAAGATTCATCAATCACTTAGGATAATATTGGAAAGGTTGTAAGACATTAAAGAATTAGGTGGTGAGCAAAGATGTGTTCTTGGTTCAGGTTAGCAGCTGGTATACCATAACAAACTGACAGGTTTACTAGTTTCCAATCCAAAAATTGAATAATTCATAGAAAATAAAATACAATTTCGATTTAGGTTTATAATAGCTCGTTAGAAAGCTTAGGATGTCTACTTTTTAAATATGCAAACCAATTTATAAATTCATTTTAATTTAATCCCAGAATTTCAAGAAATAGCCACTGCCTATAGAGGTATTACAAAGTTTAACAATATAAATTTTTTGTCTAGGGCATATACACTTAGACTTTATACATATGCTCCAAAATAGCAACAAACATATACTTAGGTTTAAGAACGTAAATTTGAATAATCCTTGAGTATATTAAAAAAAATATAAATGAAAGACTCAATTTGTTCATAAGATTTTAACCTCGGATTATGGTTAGTTGGAAGCTTGAAATGGCTTCAAAACAGGTTCCTTGACTTTAGTATGGCTGAAATTCTTACTCAAATGGGGGTGATGGTGGCTGATTTTTATGGCTGCCTTGAAGAAGTTCTCTAAGTATTTTGCTTCAGCAAAAAAATGAGAAGAAGAGTGTGGGAACCGTGGAAGAAAAAGGAAGAAAAGATGAAGTGATAGAAGCAATTATGGAGGAGACATGTTGAAGCATGTCACGGAGGAAATAAAGAAAATGAGGGTCAAGAGTAGTTGGAAAAGATATCCTTATGTCTCATCTAGAGACTTTAACGTACATAATGCCAATATGACATTTTTTATATTTATTAGAAGTTCTAAGGCTTTTCAGTAAACATACTAAATAAACATACAAGAATTTTAAAAAAATTTAAAAATAGATAGAAATAAATATTGTGAAATGAATTTTAAATGGAACAATTTTTTTTTTATTGATACAATAAAAATTAATGTAATTACCTTAACACCGTATAATGGTCTAGGAATCTGATCAGACATACATATTGACCATACCATGATTCCAGTCCTTCATTGTCCATGGACTGTGATTTACAATCACATTTAAGGAGATTGCTAGAGAAATTTTATATACTTCATCTTTAGGTTCCTTTTCCTTTTTGAGTAAGGAAAAGTCAAATATAGTTGATTTCATATTTCAACTAATAAACTAAAACATAATCATAAAACATATATCACAAACACTGCTATTCAAAACCATACATTAAACTTATTCATAGAGATATTAAACGGAATCTCAGAGTTACAGACAAACCCGACATATTTTTCATTAAACAGCTATCCTCATGACACAAACATTCAACCCAAATAATATACTCATATTTCATATGGAATATCCTCATAACTGACTTTGGTACTTCCACATAATATTAACAGAATATTACACATTATAAACATGATACGGATACGTTTCGAGAGTACAAGGCACTCCGTATACCAGCTATCCATATCATGCATGCTTAGAGAATACAAAAACATCGATAAACAAAAGATCGGACCTTAAGTAGGATGCGTTTCGAGAGCATCAAGTACTCCGTATCCAGCCATCCCGGCATTAGGATCAATGAATCTAAAAGATTGAACAACGACGTACCACAAGAAACACAGAATACAAGGTAAATGGTTATTCGTAACACACGAAATACGGACACACATGCCTACATGCCATAGATAAAACCAAAAGATTACAGATGGAGATTCAAATCAATTGGTTGCTCCCGGCTTTCCCTTTCCCATTCAAGCTTGGATGTTGTAGTGTCGGATTCTGGATGTATGATTTGCATTTTATCTATCAATTCCTCAGCTGTTGAAGCAGTAACAAAGATTTGTCTCTCCAATTCTGTAATGATGTTTTCTTCCACAGCGTAATCTAGAAATTTCAAAAGACCGTCATAAAAACCATTTACATTCAGCAGTCCCAAGGGTTTGGAATGAAAGCCCAACAATTGCCCACAAGCAACTACGAATATTTCCTCAAGAGTACCTAGACCACCAGGTAATGCTATAAAAGCATCAGAATTATTGATTATGTCTTTAAAATTTCTAGGGATGCTCCTGACTCCTTTTCCCTTACCTATGGCTTCCTTATAAAGGTTTCCTTCAGCTAGAATATGAGGCCAAATTCCTACAACTGTAGCGTCACCAGACCTAGCTGCTAGCGCCATATTTTCTATCATTTTTATACTACCACCCCTATAGATTATGTTAATTTTCCTGCGTGTTAGGACTTGCTCTAAGTGATTTGCAGCTTCTAAATAAGCTTTATCTTTTCTAAGGCTGGAACCAGAAAAGACACATACATTCTTTATTTTCTTCATGGACTGGGAGGTAGACATATTTGGTTTATATAAGTGATTGCTTAATGTCTGAATGATACGAACCCCGCCAAGAACTGACGCGACCCTAACCAAAATTGGTTTCCAAGATCAAATTCCTAACTGGTTTTGGATGGAACCGTGACCCGATGCCTAATAAGAAGCACGAACCTTGGTATGTGAGGACGCCGCAATCAGCTATGGATGGACTGATTGATAAGTCTTGGTATGTGAGGACGCCACAATCAGCTATGGATGGACTGATTGATAAGTCTATGAACGCCACGGAAATCTTCCGATAAGTTCTAATAGTTCGTTTAGGAACCAAAGAGAATTAAACCTCAAATTGTGTGTTAATACTTGTTTTCAATTGATTGAAATTCGTTACAATATATAGGGGTTCCCCTATGCGAAGTTTCAGCTCCTAATTGCCCATGGAATTTCGGGCAAATCAATTACCAAATATCAAATCTAAAGCAAATAAGGAAAGTTCCCATAATGGCTTAAAGCCTTACAATAATAGAAATAAAACAAACACAAAAAGAGGAAACTAAACATTAAAAGGTCATAAGCTGATTCTTCTCGCAATGTGTCGCCTCAAAACGGGAAAGTAACTGAAATGGAAATTACTCAATCCCTTCTAGAGCTTGAATCACGCATTTGTTGGTCTGGTTGTCGCATGCAATTCCCTCAATGGGCCTCCATGCAATGGTGTCACGCCCCGGAGTACGGGAGGTGACGTGGTGGAATATTTAGATTAATTAAAAGAGAATTTAATTAAAATTAAGTGTTTAAGAATCCAATTAAGTAAGAAATAAAGAGATTTTCCACCACATTTGATAAACGAATTTGTAAATATTTAGCAAATAATAATAATTGAATAAAAACCGCAAATATGGGTTCCACAACCCACAACTTGTGCACACACATGGTTCTGACAATATCATAAATACAATTCAGTCCAAGTACAAATAAAGTTAAGTCTTACATGCCTTGATTAATAATACATAATATAAATAAATTCTCCTATTGCTCCTGAGTTCGGTCCGAAGAATCTTCTCCAAACCTAAAGGGGAAACCACCTAGGGGAAATTTAAAACAGATAAAACGTGAGCGAAAGGCTCAGTAGGACTATGTTTTATAAAAATAGTTTAACGCAAAGGAACACAGCATTATTAGAAGTTATTCAAAGGAAACTTAAATAAATAAATAGATAAACAATTTGAGTAGAACCGTCCTGACACAGAACAGTCTACTCGTCAAATCAAAACACCAATTTACTTTTACCTAGGCAAACCATGAAATCACCACCGTAGTGGCCCAGCTGGGTTTCGGGACCTGCCCCCAAGGTCGATCGCTACACGACCCGATCTCTGATATGGCATCATGCCTTAGTGTTTATTATCATTGTCATTCAAAACCCAATTACCGAGTGTTGTCAGTTACATTTATTATGAAGTTCATTTCATAATCACGGTATATTAAAATATAACCGATAAAACCATTTTCAAACAACCGTTGAAAACATTTTGATAGAAATCATTTTCAAAGCCAAATCATTTCAAAACCAGGCTACCAAAGAAATATGATAGAAGTCCTACCTCAATACTCGTGCCGGTACCCCACACCGTAATCCCGGTCCGCTATACGTTAGCTCCACGGAACCACGAACGATCCTAGATACAAACTAAGTCGATCAATATCTAATTTGAGACATTCTATGTTACTAAATCATTTCATGATGTCCTAGTGTGCCATTTGTACCTTTAAAATCATCCTATAAGGTTGGGATTTAAATCAGGGTTCAAAACAGTGAAAACGGGTGAAAATCACAAAATTTTCCATGCCTCGGTCGGCCTGCCGGACGCCCTGCTTCGGCCTGCCGAACTGCACAGTTCGGCCTGCCGGAAACAAGGTTCGGCCTGCCGAACATTTTCCCAGATTCGGCCTGCCGGTCGGAAGAACACCGGTCTGCCGATCATCACTCCGGCCTGCCGAACATGAACTTCGGCCTGCCGAACTGGGAAAACCCAGAAATCCCAGCCACGGGTTTCTCGATCCCCAAAATCCAAATCTTGTTTCTAACCTGTTTTTCTCAAATCCCAGGCATGAAAAACAACTATAATTGATAGAAAAACATTCTAGAACATGTTTGGAATCATTTAAACAACATTTAAACTCAAAATCCTCAAAGATCCGAAAATGAGAAAAAGAGGAGAAAAATGAAAAATCTTGAATTCAATCTGTTTTTCTTCAATCCAGGCTTAGATTCTAGTTGTTCTAAGTTCATTTAACACAAATCCACGGTTTTCTAAGCTTAAACAAACTTAGATTTCAAAAACACACAAAATTGGAAATTTTGTAAAAAGTTTAGAAATTTCGAATCTAACCTCGAATCGAAGCTTCAATCCGCGTTCTCGGTTGCCGAATCACGTCCCCGAGCTTCCTCCTTGCTAACCCGAAGCTTGGATTCGCAATGGAGTTCAAAATTTGAGAGAGAATTGAGAGAGAAAGAGAGCTGCCGAGAGAGAGAGAGGAGAGAGAGAAAACCGGAGAGTGAGGAGAGAGAGTGAGAGAAAGGGAATAAATAGAGAAAATCGGTGGGCGGTTTTACTGTGCGAAAACCATGTGCCGCCCACGGTTTTGCAAAACGGAGTATTTTTAACATTTTACAAATTGTGGTGTTTTAAAACTCAAAACATTATTTTGAAACAATAAGAAATCCTTCGAATTCATTAATTTAACAAAACAACCAAAAATTTCAAAAAAATCCAACCAAATAGTCTAATAAATGTTAAAACTTTAATTATGGCACACTAATTCATCATTTATATTACACTTAACATTAAATAAATTTCGGGACGTTACAAATGGCTTGAGCCCAAGTTGCTTGAATCAGCCCAATAAGCGTTTTTTTAAACTTCTTCGCACGAGCTCTCGTAACTGGACCAATGGGAACTTGAATTGGATCTGAATATGTCTCCCACGTGCTCTTGCTTGTACTAATGATGTCCTCATCATGTCTGCTCCACTTAGACTTCGGGTTCTACATGAGATTTTAAAGATGAGAAATACAAAAAGGGCTAAAGAGACAGACGAGTAGGTAATGAAAAGGTAATCCAAAGATTTAAACAAAATCTTGTGCGGATAAGAAAGTAAGATAAGGTGATTGCTAGTTTACAGAAAATCTGATTCACTTTTTGAAAAAGATTAGACTCTAATTGTATAACTTTTGACAATTGAGAACAGTTTGACAGAAGACCCTCTTGACACAACTGTAGACCTTTTGACAAATATACACCGAGTCTAGAAATTCAATATAAACGACAAATACTGTAGAACTTTTAAAATTTGAGACACAAATCTTAAAATATCTGGATAAGTTTTTCAAAATTCAAACATGTTACTGTACCGTATGTGACGTTTCTGATAAGATAATAAATTTTATTATATATATATATATATTTAAGAAAACCATAAATTAAATGAGATATTAACATTTACTGTATCAATCTAATAATCACAATTATTTCAAACACAAAAGCAAATATTCTGAGTAAAAGAAAAACACAAACTGTTGAACATCAGCTAAAACTGCTTCAAATAAGCAAAGACTAAATAACCTTTATAGAGCGATGACTTATTCCCCATCCAGTTTTCTTATGGCTTGGCAAACAGGATCTAGAAATACCATATTCCTAAGGTGTTGTCTTTCTGCATAAAATTTAGGCCAGAGTTTAAAAATAGCTCCTTGAACATATCCATTAGGGTGACCGTTAAGAGGAGGATGGATGCTATCCAAGTTCTCCTTTGAAAGTCCATCCCTACAAAACCTTATTTTATCATCTCTATTCGTAGACATATAACCAGGTGAAGTACATTTACCGTTACAATTTTGTTTTCCACATTTGTTACAAGCGACCACGATGGCACGAGCTCTTCTTTTCATTGCACTACGACTAGTACCTGTTCCTGGTAAACCGACATCTTGACTGAAGTCACTCGGACGGATCTTCCCCTCTATCAACATTCTCACATCACAAGGGATGTCAAAATGCATAAGAATCCACAACCGAGTAATTCTAGCCTTGTATTTCTTTCTGAGAATCTTTTGGGAGAGTGATGGGAAATACTTTCTCAGGTGTTGGTACTTTGGGTCCATGATGAGATGAAAGAAAAGTAAATAGAAAGGAAAAATTAAGATAGTAAGTTGCAGAATCCTAGAATTCCTTCTTCTTTTAGAGGGAAAGAAGAATTTCTAGTGAAAAAAAAGAGGATTTACGATTTAGAGAGAAAATAACAAATTAAGAGAGAAAAAGTGAGCTCGGAGAAATAAGCTCCCATGCACAACAAACGTATATGTAAACAATAATTAAACCACTGTATATGACATGTATAGAGACCACGTGGGAGAGACAGTGTGAATCAAACTGATTTAGGATTTGAACTAGGCCCAAATGTTCTAAGTTGAAAAGGGTTAGGTTATTTCAGGCATTAACACATTTAGAACGAGTTAAATAACAAACATAAAATTGAAAACCAATTTGTATAAATCTTAAACCCAATTCAAAGCCCACTAAAGATAAAATTAACTATGAATAAGAAGTCTTATTTAACGATAATCAGGGATCTTTTTGAGTGGTATTTAAAATCATTTCATAACAACATAATCTTCTAGCAACTCAAATAATTTTGTTTTAATCAAAACCTTATTGAACAATGCATACACTCATATGTTATTCCTAATACTCAACATCTATCAATGGATTCATCATCATTACTACCAAGGGTTTAGAATGTGACTAACCTTGAAATCAATACGATTTACGTCTTCCAATATAGACCATATCAATGAACAAAGACACTTGATGTTACTACTTAAGAACATCTACGATCCCCACAATTCTACTTATACAATATCTAATTTCCTCATATAACAAAACCTTAGGTAACCAAAAGATTCACATCTAAACATCTAAAACCTAAACCTTTTATCGTAATTATCCAAAATTATTATAAGTGCCTTAAGTATTATGATTTACTTAAGGAAACTCCTATTGGTCATTTTTTTACATTGCATCTATTCATAAAGATTCACTGATACACTTAAATACAATGTACGTAACAAAATATTCCAACTTTGAGATTCATGCATTCTTGCCTTTACACAGTCTCAACAGACCAAAAGTCTAACGTTTATCTCTCTCAAGATTCAATACCATAGATTCCTAACTTATCTCATATTCCTCAAATAAATAGAACTTTCAAGAAAAGTTATTGACACTTATGTGCTCCACTGAATCTACACATAATCATCACTTAGGTCTGAATCAATTACGAAGAATTTGGCATATCTATGCCAAACTTTAAAATCAATAAATCAAGCCTTATATTTCTTATTGTTTTTCACAAAATAAAAGGCTATTAAATCCTCGTATCTACACGAATTTTTCATTGTTCTATACGAATTAGATATGCTTATAGATCCTAATATTATACGAATCTCTCATAAGCATTCTACTTATAAACTCATTCCATATAATTATCATTCCCTCATAACTATTAATATTTTCCTTCTATATACTTATTGTACTCATATAACCGTTAGTATTTTCATTCTAGGGCCTTTTCATGTTACATCCTTCTAGACTGTATGAATCAATATGAAGGTTCATTTTGATGATGACAATGAAAATTCAGCTTCAAAACTATCTCAAAAACATTTTTTTAAGTGGTGCTACACTCCTTAGGTTAATCGAACCTAGGCTCTGAAACCAAAAATTCTATAACGCCCCTATATGGGGGGTTAACGGTTTTCAATAAAATAAATTAAAAATTAAAGTAAAACCTTAAAAATAAAGTTGCCCGGGACTTAAATGAAAACTCTCAAATCAAAAATAAAATATAAAAGATGATTAAACCACAGTATAATGTAGCACCTTAAATTTAATAATATAAAACTGTCATTATCATTTCAACTCTCAACGCATTTTAATACAGTCACAGAAAGTAACAATTAATGCTTACATTATCATGAAGAATATTCTTAGCAATTGAAGCAGTTCTAACGTAATCTAGCTACATAGCTTCCTCAACTATTTTTCTCGTAGCCATCTCACACTTAGTGAGTCCTAAAAAGATAAAAATATAAGGGAATGAGCGACACTATGCTCAGTAGAGAAAACCATTACTCACCTTTAGGTTTTTATCATTACCACATTAAAACCTGCATGGTTAGTTAATATTTATCATTATCCAGATTATGAGATTTATTATAATTATATTCCGTGGATACCATAGTTAATCATTACTGAGTTTTATACATATACATATATACAAATATTATAGTTCATCATTATTCCTAGGTACCCACGTTCAATAGAGTATCACTCAACTCATCGAAACCCAAATGGCGTGCTTGATCACCCTCTAAATATTCCAAGGGTGTTCCGATGAGGGGACATCAAGCCCCGAGTCCTCACCAAGTCGATTCCTGTACAGTGTGTTCTGGGACTTTCAACCCAAGGAAGCGTCATCACCTTCCTCCTATTTTACCTTTTAGGGTATTCATACCCAAGGACGTAACTGCCGCCCTCTTTACGTCTCACCATTTCTCTATATTTAATCATTGTTAATAGAGTCAGTTTTCCTAACCATGCTTCTCAATTTATAACATGTGTCAATTCATTATGTTCCTCACCGTACAATACAAGACGAGTCCATGTCATAGTTTCATATGTGATACTCATATAATATCAGTTCAACATAGATATATATATATATATATATATTACGGCAAAACAATCAATTTTAATTCTATAAAAACCTCACAAAAGATGAGTAATAGAATCCCTACCTTTCAAGCTTATCAACAATCTTTTAATCCTAGAATCAATTAACGTTAGCTCTATACTCCCTTGATCCTAAGGCGTGCATAAGGACAATTAAAACTAAAGCACAACATACAACTACATTCATAAATAAATCATGTGTAAACCTATCTTACTAGTATGCCATTAAAGCTTTTATGTAAAGCTCTTTTGAATACCACAGTAAACAATTTTTGTCTTAACACAATATAAAATGTGAACAAGTAATCTATATGTTTTAGTCCCTAATAAGATTCATCAATCACTTAGGATAATATTGGAAAGGTTGCAAGACATTAAAGAATTAGGTGGTGAGCAAAGATAGGTTCTTGGTTCAGGTTAGCAGCTGGTATACCATAACAAACTGACAGGTTTACTAGTTTCCAATCCAAAAATTGAATAATTCATAGAAAATAAAATACAACTCCGATTTAGGTTTATAATAGCTCGTTAGAAAGCTTAGGATGTCTACTTTTTAAATATGCAAACCAATTTATAAATTCATTTTAATTTAATCCCAGAATTTCAAGAAATAGCCACTGCCCATAGAGGTATTACAAAGTTTAACAATATAATTTTTTTGTCTAGGGCATATACACTTAGACTTTATACATATGCTCCAAAATAGCAACAAACATATACTTAGGTTTAAGAATGCAAATTTGAATAATCCTTGAGTATATTAAAAAAAAAATATAAATGAAAGACTCAATTTGTTCATAAGATTCTAACCTCGGATTATGGTTAGTTGAAAGCTTGAAATGGCTTCAAAACAGGTTCCTTGACTTTAGTATGGCTGAAATTCTTGCTCAAATGGCGTTGATGGTGGCTGATTTTTATGGCTGCCTTGAAGAAGTTCTCTAAGTATTTTGCTTCAGCAAAGAAATGAGAAGAAGAGTGTGGGAACTGTGGAAGAAAAAGGAAGAAAAGATGAAGTCTTTGAAGAGAAGTGATAGAAGCAATTATGGAGGAGACATGTTGAAGCATGTCATGGAGGAAATAAAGAAAATGAGGGTCAAGAGTAGTTGGAAAAAATATCCTTATGTCTCATCTAGAGACTTTAACGCACATAATGCCAATATGACATTTTTGATATTTATTAGAAGTTCTAAGGCTTTTCAGTAAACATACTAAATAAATATAAGAGAATTTTTAAAAAATTTAAAAATAGATAGAAATAAATATTGTGAAATGAATTTTAAATGGAACAATTTTTTTTATTGATACACTAAAAATTAATTTAATTACCTTAATACCCGTTAGGAGAATAACGAGTGTCACATAGAATAAGCTAAAGATTTTTCTTTTTTTCTTTTTCCCTTATGAAGATATGTTTTTTCAAGAAAAAAAATGTATAATTTAGAATAAGGAGAGACTTGCTGCCGACACTAACCAACGTCAAGGACACGCTCTCACAAGAAGAACCACTATACAGAGACGATAAAGGTTGTAGACTTGTCATAACTCTGATGCATCCGAAATAAACGCCTAAGGTGGTCATGGCCACCGCCCAACCAAGCAATAAAACTTAGCGTAAACTCACCCTCGGCCTCTACCACCACCATCAACAAACCTTTCATGCACTGCAAGACCCTCTAACTAAGGCCACGAGTCTAGTAAACCACCCATAGGTAACATTGCACTAGACTCCGCCTCTTCACTCATATAAGATTTTTGAATATTATATCACCTTAAATTTGTACTATAATAAAAAGGTTTTAAAGTTTGGTTAATTTTACTTATATAAGATAATGATTCCAATTTTCTATTTTTTTCAATCTCATTTTCCTTGATTTATAGTAAGTTTTTTCGTTTCTGAATTGCTCTATCATGTCACTTGTCACTTAATGACATTTTTGTACTTTAGCTATGTTGAACAAGGCAATTGAAATTATTTAGGATCTGGGAGCAAGCAATCGGTTTTAACTTTTTTTATTACTTTAAAGGATTGTTAAATTGAGAAATGATCTTTTTTAGAAATGATTAATTAGTAAATATTGATTTGTGTTTTATCATTGTTTTTTGTTATTGTTGAAAAGAGAACAAACTTTGGTAGGATTGACGGAATGATGATGAGTATATAAATCAATAAAGACCAAAGAGAAGAAATGATAAGATAAATTTTACATCAACGGAGAAAATATTAACTACATTAGTTAATGGTTAACTATTTTTATGTAGCAACTTATTGGTTTATCAATGATAAATTATTAATAAACCAATGATGGATTGGTTGATCAATGTTAACCACAGTAAAAAAACACAACCATTTAGCCCAAAAAGAAAAATACAATAGAAGAAAAAGTTCACTCATTAATTACGGGAGTGGCCAAAACCGACCATTAACCTCAGTCTTTCAAACTATTTTTTAAAATAATTATAAAAAATATTAATTACATTATTGCACCTCTTAATTTTAACTATTTTTCAATTTTTTTCTTTGTTTTTAAAAACTTCAAAAGTATTTTCAAAATTTTAAAAATTTATTTCAAATTTATCCCCATAAATAGAAAAATTTGGGTAAAACAACGTGATTATTCTCAAATGGTTATGATACATATTTTATACATGAAAACATAAAATAAATTCCTAAAACAAAACATCAAATTTCAAAAAATGATCTTAAGTTTCATGGCTTTTTAAATTTTAAAATATATTTTTTAAATTTTTCTCTAGAAGAAACATATATTTTATAAACAAATTAGGTTTAATCAATAGTATTTTGATCTTATCTTTATGTTCTTTAAGTCAAAAAATTCTGTAAGAGATAAAATTGAAACAAGTTTTTTAAATTTAAATGATACATTTATAGTTTTTAAAAACAGAAAGACAAATTAAGAAATAATAAAAACTATTAGATACAATTACGTGATTAACCTATTTAATTATAGTAAAGTGTTTTTTTTCTTTTCTTTAAGTAAGAAAGAAATACTAGTGCTTGAACAAAGTATAAAATTATAAATGTTGTCATTTTTTTTCCCCTCAACTAGACAACTTTTTGACCTGTCCAAAGGGTGAGCTAATTCCAAGTCCTCCAAAATTTAACTCACAAAACTCTTATTTCACCCTTAGTTATGCCTCACAAAAGCAAATTAAAAAAAAAATGTTTTTCTAATTTCAATTATAATTCTGTTTTGTGATATATTTCAATTGGGCCATATCTGGCAAATTCCTCGAACTTTGGGGACTAGCTGACTGGTACCGGCAGCTGGCTAGGCCCAGACGCCCAGTTCTTCTTCTTCTTCTTCTTCTTCTCGATCGCCGGCCAGAGCCTAGGGTTCCGACTCCATTTTTCCAATCTGAGGTTTGCTTCACTCTAAGATTTACATTTTGCCCATTTTCTCTGAATTTTGCTGATTCTGTACCTTGGAATGTTCTTTTCTTTAGTTCAATTACACTTCTAAGCTATGATTTTTATTTTTTTTTGCGAAAATATGTTTTTGTTAATTTCCAATTTTTTTTCTTCTTGTCTGCTTGGGATGCCGTTCTTTGTGGCTGTTTGGAGCTGTTTCATTTATTCTTCTCCGACGTTTTCTTTTTTTGGACGATTCGCTGAGTGATCCATCGTTTTTACTTTGGTTTTCTTAGCTCGTTGACTATGATCTTCTTTAAACTGACGCTTCGACAAATTGGAATCACATTGCAGTGTCAGATCTCAATGCATTTATGCTTTGTTCAATTTTGTATTTAAATTTTGCTCACTATGAAATAATTTCTAATTCTTGCTATCAGTTTTTTTGTTTAATTTATTATTTTTTTGGGAACTGATTAAGTCTTGGTGTTGATTTGCTAGATATGGGTGGTACATTAAAAAAAGCAACAATTTTATAAGTTTTTTAGCTTATGTGGAAGCTTCAGAATATGCTATTGTTGGTTTTGCGAAATGAGACTTGAGGTGCATGAAATTTTGTTTGCATCTTGGGTTGGTCAAGTTGGTTTAGAAGTACCCATCGCCGATGAATGAAGGATTATTTTATTGGACAGTTAAGTTATTAGTTTGTCATTAATAATGCTTATGAGTTGGGAAGAACTGATTGTACAAATAAAATAGTTGTTTAAGTGGAGGTGTTTGATTGACCGTTGAGAGACAATGAAGATTAGCGCTAGTAGTGGCACTGTGATGGCAGCAATGGAGTTTAGTTGTTGTTATGCTTCTTCTAAAGTGTTTCCGCCTTTTTTTTGTTTTTCTCCAGCTGATTGCGTTCCCACCCGAATGGTAATTTTTAGAGTGTGGATTATATGTTATTATGAACAGAGTTCCCAAGATGCGTATGTCTTAGTGGGCACTCGTCAACCATGCATGTTCTCTTTTTTGGTAGGAAGAGTTACAGAGAAGAGGAGAAAAATGTTTGCATTAGCTGCATTGCAATGCTTAATTCAGTTATCTACATCCTGTTATCTGCAAGCACCATGCAAGTATCACCTATGAATGAGTTTCATTGCTGACTATACGTTCCTCCACTCATATTATCAATTTCTGTAGCTCCAAAGCCTTTTCCTTTTTAGGTTATGAAAAGATTTGACTGATCTCTCTCTTATATATTTTGCACTTCATCAACTTGTTATGATTTGCGAAAATATGCCTTCTGATTTCTTTTTGTATATGGTGAAGGTGTCTGTAGGAGCTGGTCACTAAAAGTAGAACTTGGGTTCAAGTTCTATTCAAAGATGGGGCGTTTGAAGTTGCAGTCTGGAATTAAGGCAATTGAAGAGGAGCCCGAGGACTGTGACAGCTATTCTAACAAAGCTACTTTAGCATGCATGATTAATTCAGAAATAGGAGCTGTATTAGCAGTGATGAGGAGAAATGTGAGATGGGGTGGGCGTTATATGTCTGGTGATGATCAGTTAGAACACTCCCTAATTCAGTCTTTGAAGGCATTACGCAAGCAGATTTTTACATGGCAGCATCACTGGCATACCATCAACCCTGCCGTGTATCTTCAACCATTTCTAGATGTGATTCGATCAGATGAAACTGGTGCTCCAATCACTGGTGTTGCTTTATCTTCTGTTTACAAGATCTTAACACTTGACGTTATAGATCAAAACACTGTAAATATTGAAGATGCAATGCACTTGTTAGTTGATGCTGTCACTAGCTGCAGATTTGAAGTGACCGATCCTGCATCAGAAGAGGTAGTTCTAATGAAGATATTACAAGTTCTTTTGGCATGCATGAAGAGTAAAGCATCTGTTATGCTGAGTAATCAAGATGTTTGCACTATAGTGAATACATGTTTCCGTATAGTCCACCAAGCAGGGTCAAAAGGTGAGTTATTGCAACGGATGGCTCGGCACACCATGCACGAACTTGTTAGGTGTATTTTCTCTCACCTTCCTGATGTTGGCAATTCAGAAAGTGCGTTAGTAAATGGAATCGACAATCGTGAGGTATAGAAAACCGTTCCTTTCCTTTCTTTTTTCTTCAATATTTTCTTTGTGCTCTGAATTAGTTGTTGGGACGTGAAAGGAAAATAAAAACAAGGTTGAAAAAATAAAAGAGGAGGAATAATGGCATAAGACTATTGTTAACATATGCCTTAAAGCCGGAACTAGCAGCAACAGGAAGTACATATAGATATTTTTTTGTTTCCTGTATTAGCTTTGGCTTATTTTAAGTGTTCCCTTAAAAAACTTACTTGCGTTCTCTCTTTATTGCCACCTTTTGGTTACTGAGATGCGGGGTATATATAACATCGTATCCATCTTTTATCAATTTTTTGGCCTTTTTTACTTTTTCTTCTTGGCTATGAGGATTGAGGAAAAAGTCCTAGGTGAATATAGATCCCAATTTTATATGTTGAGGTAGATTCTTTGTTTTGCTTTAGAATTTCTCTACTTTGTAAAATTTTTTTTTTTTAAAAAAGAGGACTGTGGCTTCACCTCTTCGTTTGTTTCTGCCTTCATGGGAGAAAAGTTCTGTTCTAAATTGTTAGCATATTGGGCACATTTTTATACGCGAGGGATTGGACGTGATAATTTCTTTGGACTTGAAATCAATCTGTGTACAAATACATACATGCCTTCATATATAATACTATAATTTTCTTGATAAAATTTTTTCCTGTTGTTGTCTACTGTACAGAGCTCTGGTTTGAACGATGAGTACGCGTTTGGAAGTAGGCAATTGGAGAATGGCAACATGACATCTGAATATGATGGTCAAGCATTATTCAGGAATCTTACATCCAATGCGTCTGTAGGTCCTGGAGTAGTTGGAATGGATGAAGACACAATTGGGACGGGGAAGGATACTGTTCCATATGACCTGCGTCTAATGACTGAGCCATATGGAGTGCCCTGCATGGTGGAAATATTTCACTTCTTGTGCTCTTTGCTAAATGTTGTTGAGCAGGTGGGAATGGGTCCCAGATCAAATACGATAGCATTTGATGAAGATGTTCCTCTTTTTGCGTTGGGTTTGATTAATTCTGCTATAGAGTTGGGTGGTCCATCCATTCGCCATCACCCTAGATTGTTGAGCTTAATTCAGGATGAATTGTTTCGTAATCTGATGCAGTTTGGTGTGTCAATGAGTCCGCTTATTCTTTCTATGGTATGCAGCATTGCTCTTAATCTGTATCATCATCTGCGCACTGAACTCAAATTGCAGCTTGAGGCGTTCTTTTCTTGTGTGATTTTGAGGCTGGCACAAAGCAGATATGGTGCGTCTTATCAGCAACAGGAGGTAGCTATGGAGGCTCTTGTTGACTTCTGCCGGCAAAAAACATTTATGGTGGAGATGTATGCTAACTTAGATTGCGATATTACTTGCAGTAACGTCTTCGAAGACCTGGCTAATCTCTTGTCCAAGAGTGCTTTCCCTGTTAATTGTCCCCTATCATCTATGCACATTCTTGCTTTGGATGGTGTTATTGCTGTTATTCAGGGAATGGCTGAGAGAGTAGGGAATGGATCAGTTGGTTCAGAGCACACTCCAGTAACCCTTGAAGAATATACTCCATTCTGGATGGTGAAGTGTGATAACTACAGTGATCCTGGTCATTGGGTTCCATTTGTTCGCCGGAGGAAATATATCAAGAGAAGGTTGATGATTGGAGCTGATCACTTTAATCGTGATCCAAAGAAAGGGCTAGAATTCCTTCAAGGAACACATCTCTTGCCTGACAAACTTGATCCTCAAAGTGTGGCATGCTTTTTCAGGTACACTGCTGGGTTGGATAAGAATCTGGTAGGGGATTTTCTCGGGAATCATGATGAGTTTTGTGTTCAGGTTCTTCATGAATTTGCTGGTACTTTTGATTTCCAAGACATGCATTTGGACACTGCATTGCGACTGTTCTTGGAAACATTTCGACTGCCGGGGGAGTCTCAAAAGATACAGAGAGTGCTCGAGGCATTTTCAGAGAGATACTATGACCAGTCACCACAGATTCTAGCGAACAAGGATGCTGCTCTCTTGTTATCATATTCTCTCATAATGCTTAATACAGATCAGCACAACATACAGGTGAAGAAAAAAATGACAGAAGAGGATTTCATCCGTAATAATCGACACATAAACGGAGGCAATGATCTGCCTCGAGAATTCCTTTCAGAGCTCTATCACTCTATATGCAAGAATGAAATTCGCACAACCCCCGAACAAGGTGCTGGTTTTCCTGAAATGACACCTAGCCGATGGATTGATCTAATGCACAAATCAAGGAAAACTGCTCCGTTCATAGTATCAGATTCTAGAGCCTACCTTGACCATGATATGTTTGCTATAATGTCGGGACCAACAATTGCTGCTATTTCTGTGGTATTTGATCATGCAGAGCATGAGGAGGTTTACCAAACATGTATTGACGGATTCCTAGCCGTTGCAAAGATCTCAGCATGCCATCATCTTGAAGATGTACTTGATGATCTTGTTGTGTCTTTGTGTAAGTTCACAACATTGCTGAACCCATCATCTGTTGAGGAACCAGTGCTGGCATTTGGTGATGACACAAAAGCTAGAATGGCAACTGTGACTGTCTTCACTATTGCCAACAGGTATGGGGATTACATTCGCACAGGCTGGAGAAATATTCTGGACTGCATCTTAAGGTTGCACAAGCTTGGTCTTCTTCCGGCCCGTGTGGCTAGTGATGCAGCTGATGAGTTAGAGCTCTCTGCTGACACTGGGCATGGGAAACCTCTTACCAATTCTTTATCTTCTGTTCATATGCCTCCCATGGGTACTCCTAGGAGATCATCGGGATTGATGGGCCGATTTAGTCAGCTATTGTCCCTTGACACCGAGGAGCCAAGGTCACAACCTACTGAGCAACAACTAGCTGCTCATCAACGCACCGTTCAGACAATTCAGAAGTGCCACATTGACAGTATATTTACTGAGAGCAAGTTTCTGCAAGCTGAATCTCTATTGCAGCTTGCAAAGGCACTCATATGGGCTGCAGGGCGACCTCAGAAAGTGGGCAGCTCTCCTGAGGATGAAGACACTGCAGTGTTCTGCCTGGAGTTGCTAATTGCAATCACCCTGAATAACAGGGATAGGATTGGGCTTCTTTGGCAAGGCGTCTATGAGCACATAGCCACCATTGTTCAGTCTACTGTCATGCCGTGTGCCCTGGTGGACAAGGCTGTTTTTGGGCTCCTCCGCATATGTCAGCGGCTGCTTCCGTACAAAGAGAATCTTGCTGATGAACTTTTGAGGTCGTTGCAACTTGTATTAAAACTTGATGCCCGTGTTGCTGATGCATACTGTGAACAAATTACTCAGGAAGTCAGTCGCCTAGTTAAAGCAAATGCCCCTCACATCAGATCACAATTAGGATGGCGCACCGTTACATCCCTACTTTCCCACACTGCTCGACATCCAGAAGCTTCAGAGGCTGGATTTGATGCATTATTGTTCATTATGTCTGATGGAGCTCATTTGTTGCCAGCTAATTACGTCCTATGCATTGATGCATCAAGACAGTTTGCAGAATCTCGTGTTGGACAGGCAGAGCGTTCAGTTCGTGCACTTGATCTAATGGCGGGTTCTGTTGATTGTTTGGCCCGGTGGGCCTCTGAGGCTAAGGAAGCAATGGGAGAGGAGGAGGCTGCTAGAATGTCTCAGGATATTGGAGAGATGTGGTTGAGACTTGTGCAGGAATTAAGAAAAGTTTGTTTGGACCAGAGAGAAGAGGTTAGGAATCACGCTTTATTGTCGTTGCAGAAGTGCTTGACAAAAGGTGTGGATGAATTACATCTTCCTCATGGACTATGGTTACAGTGTTTTGATCTGGTGGTCTTCACAATGCTCGATGACTTGCTTGAAATCGCACAAGGACACTCCCAAAAAGACTATCGGAATATGGAAGGCACACTTGTACATGCCATGAAGCTCTTCCCAAAGGTGTTTCTCCAGTTGCTTCCCAAGCTATCTCAGTTAACAACATTCTGCAAATTATGGCTTGGTGTTCTTAGCCGGATGGAAAAATATATTAAGGTGAAAGTTAGAGGTAAGAAGAGCGAGAAGCTTCAAGACCTTGTACCAGAGCTGCTCAAGAACACTTTGCTTGTCATGAAGACGAGGGGAGTGCTTGTGCAGAGAAGCGCTTTAGGGGGAGACAGCTTGTGGGAGTTGACATGGTTACATGTGAATAACATTGCTCCATCCTTGCAATCCGAGGTTTTTCCCGACCAAACTTTAGAAGGGCCATCACATGGTAATGGAGTAGACGGAGATCTAGGATCTGATGAAACGGTCCGAGTACCTTCAGCCGAAACGACATCGTGTGAAGGTGCTGGTGCTCAAGGTTAGGATTTTGTGTAATATATAGTTGGTGATTTTTAAGATTTTTAAGTGCTGGTGTTGTTAATGCGTGTCCATAACCAATCGTGATCAAGAGAATTGAGTTAGTTTTTGAGGTAGCCTACCTGTTCACTCCACAACTTTACAAAGGCTTATTCATACCCTTTTTTTCCCCTTTGCTTGGAGGCATATTGACACCGTTGTGTGAGCTAAAATATGATATTATACTGATATTTGTTGTAAACATATTAAGGGATATAATATATGGCTTACAGATTGAATACAACCTAATTAATCACAGCAAGAAAAGACATGAATGTATTACTCCTCTCTCTCCAAAATTAGAATCTCACAGGCTTTGAAAAACCCGCCCAAGCACACGGAATAAATGAGATGTCACTATGTTAACCAACTTGAAGGAAATAGTACTTGTAAATAAAAAAATAATTAAAAAATCCACGAAATAGAACCTTGCATCTAGAATTCCTGCCTTAAACAAATAATGGACTGGGACACTCCTTTGCCATTCTCTTAAAATGTTCTCTAAAATTGAACATTAATCCCTAAACTAATTATTTGTTCAGTTGGTTATCCTACTGGCATAACTGCTATTTCTGTTACAGCTAATGGGCTAAAATGTTCAATTTTAAAACTCTAGGGCCTAAAGATTATTTTTATCAATATTTAAGGTTAAAGAACTGCAAATGAATTAATTCTAGTATGTAATTCCTTAAAAAATAAAAGAAGAAAAAAAAAATTAAGTTGAGTGGTCTTTTTAACGAGGCATTGACATAAATGTCATTTTTTTTAACTTAATTTTTATTTATACCACAGAATGTTAAAAGTTTTCTTGCCATAAATTTATAATATGTCCCATTGAAACATATACGCA
Source organism: Artocarpus heterophyllus (assembly GCA_025403435.1). Classification (NCBI taxonomy): domain Eukaryota; kingdom Viridiplantae; phylum Streptophyta; class Magnoliopsida; order Rosales; family Moraceae; genus Artocarpus; species Artocarpus heterophyllus. Next base: position 10,547,336 of record CM046353.1, read on the forward strand.
TGTCCTTGTAAGATAATTTTTTGTGTCCCTTGAAATATGTTCGTATGTCCAATTAAGACATGTCCACATGTCTTGGTGGGACACATCGTCGTGGGTTTTTTTTTTTTTTTTTGTCTCTTATAGACATGTTATATTTCCCACCTAGACATGTCCCCGTAACTCTGTGGGACATTTTTCAATGTCCTGAGAGCCTTCTTTTGCTTTCTTTGTCTCTCAACTCTCTCTCTCTCTTCGCTAATGCCGGCCCGTCTCCTGCTCGAGCAACGTCGCCAGTAGCCAAAAAAACTAAGAAAAAGCAAGCACATCAGTAACAACAACAACAACGAGGACAACCTAAGGTGATCATCCTTAGATCTGACAACAACAATAGCAGTAGCAAACATAGCAGTTCGTCAGGTGGCGGTTGTAATTTGGAGTCCGATCTGAGGCAATTGATGAACGCGGATGACAAGCATTGTCAGCAGGTCACGCAGAGATTGGAGCTTCCAAATGCCAACCGTTTGATCGTCGCTCGTCGCTCGTCGCCTGGAGATCTAAGCTTCCAATTGTCGTTCGAGTGTCGCCCGTGGTCGTGTAGAGATCCAAGCTTCTAAACACTGGCCCTTTGATCATCGCTCTTGGTCATGCGAAGAGCTGAGCTTCCAAACACCAGTTCGATCATTGCCAGTTATTGGTGATTCCAAATGCCGATCGCTCAATCGGCGCCAGTCGCATGGAGATCCGAGCTTCCAATCGCCGTTTGATCGTCGCCAATGGTCGTGTAGAGTTCTAAGCTTCCAAATGCCATCCGTTCGATCATTGCCCGTGGTCGCTTGAAGATCGAAGCTTTCAAATGCCGTCCTATAGTCGCCCATCGCTTATGGGTCACGCTTCATTCTTCTGTGACGAGGAGAAACAGAGGAGGAAGATTAGTAGGAGAGAGAAAGACGAAGGAAGTGGAAGAGTGAGAAAGTTAAAAACGTAGAGAGAGGGTGCGAGAGGAGAGAGAGAAAATCAGAAGAAAAAATAAAAAAGGAAAAAAAAAGTTGTGGCATTATTATTATTATTTTTTGGCATTAAAAGATGCTGTTATAAAAGCATGACATAATATATATTTTTTTTATTTTTTAATAGCATCTTTAAAATAAAATGATTGTGCCTTTTTTTTTTAAATTAAAAAAAATAACCACTTCTTATTAATTATAAATTAAAATGACAAAAAACCTCTACCATTATTAATTAAAAAATGTTCATGGCACTCGAGTGGTCGACTTGATGGAGTGTAGTGTCGACAATGCTTAGAGATATTATGCAACGAGAGAAGAGAGAGAGAAGCGAGAAAGTTAGGGTTTGAGGTTTTTTTTTAGATTTTGTTATTTACAGATGTATCAATGATAAACTTGAATTTATTACTAATAAACTTGATAAATAATGTAACGCTGATAATATCTGTTGATACTGTATAGTGAGCGAAGAGAGGAGAGAGAATAAAAAGAAAGTTAAGGTTTGAGGTTTTTTAAAGTTTGTTATTTATGGGTTTGTTAGTGATAAATTTGAATTTATGATTAATAAACTCAATAAGTAGTATGACACTAATAATGTACGGAGATACTGTATAAGGATGTTTATAAGGTCTATTATTTACGAGAGTTTAATTGTAGCTAATTGGTAATTATGAAGATTATTTTTTGTTAGTTGACTCTAAATTGATGAAAAGAGATCATTTAATTAATTTGAAAAAGTATGCGCATTTATTGTAAAAAAATCTTAAAGACGACACTCTCGCCTTTATATCTTAAAAAAAAAAAAGTGAAAAAAAAAAGGTCTGTAATGCTAGCGCCGTGATTCTCCTTTTTTTTTTACCCAACCTCCCCCCTCTAGCTAAAACGTCCTTCAACGAGAAGACCTTTTTTTTTTTTTTTTTTTTTTTTCTTTTTTTTTGAGGTTGAAGTGCTAAAAAATAACTCAAACCCTCCGGGAAAAAAAAAAAAAGGGCCACCATTCTTCGTTCATTTTTATTATTTTCACAACTCATTTTTATTTTCTGTTTCTTTTGCCATGGTGTATATAGTTCTCCTTCATTTTCCATAATTCTCAGTCTAAATTTCACAAAAAAAAAAAGAAGAAAAAAAAAGAAACAAATAGAAAAAGAAAAACGTGGAGCGAACTAACTAGCAACGGTTCCGATCGCATCCGAGCGACGGCGATGAAGCTTTGGTGACTCTGCTCTCGGCGGCTCAGCCCAGCCTCTTCTCCATCTCCTTTCAGAGATGCTAGGGTTTCTTTACCTCTCTCACTCTCTCCATTTTCCCCAATCCGAGGTTCGTTTTCACCATCATCAGATTTACATTTCTCGCTTTCTCTGTATTTCACACCTTTCTGCGATTCGGATTGTTCCGTCTTCAATTCAATTTCGATTCTGATGTTGTCTTAATTTTGATCCAAATTGATCCTTTTTTTGTTTTGGCTATTCTAAATTCAATTCAGATTTTCGGGATCTATACTGTAATTCTCCTGCATTTTCTTTTTCAGAGCTGAAGAAAGAGTGATCCGTCGCTTTATGCTTTTGTTTTCTTAGCTCGTTGACTACGGGTCTTGTTTGAATTGAATATTGATACTTCGAGTGATTGAGATTGCATTTGTTGAATCGGATACGCGGATCTCAATTTTCTGTGTTTCTGTTGTGTTCAATTCTGAATTTTTAGATTTGCTTAGAATGAAATCCTACCATTTCTTCTTCTGTGCGTTTTATTGTTGTTTTTGGGCGAGTGGTTAAATCTTACCGTTGATTTATTATACATGTTGGTATAAAACACTGGCAAAAATGTTAAACTTCAACTTAGGTCGCAAATTCTGAATGCTCTAATTCTTTTGAGTTCATGGACTTGGATTCTTGATTTGTGTTGCATGTTTAGTTGGTCAAGTTGGTTCAGATGTCTGTTGGAAAATGAAAGATTAACATTTTAGATAGGTATTTAAATGAAAGTTAGAAAAGATCCTTCTTATCACGTCTTTTATGATGCTTATAAGTTTATCAAGTTTGATTATGCAAAGTTATGGGTTGTTCACTTTTATGGCATTGTGATGTGGAAGTGTTTGGTTGATGATGAGGATTGGTGCTGGTAGTTGCACCATGATAGCAGTAATGCAGATATAATGTTGTTATTCTGCTTCTGGGTTTTTATCACTTTTTTTTTTAAAAAAAAAATGAATTTCCACCTAAAAGATAATTTTGTTAGACCATCATTCATCATTAACTTTTTTCTCCATAATATGGATGTCTATGCACGCGTGCGCATGCATGTGTTAATATGGGTGTGGTTTCTCTTTCGGTGGGAACGGTTATTCAGAAGATAAGACTGAATAAACTTTGCAGTCTCTACATGTAATACTCTGAGGCAGTTATCTGCATTCACTTTTGTATGTCTCTATGCTTGCTTCATGCTTGTATTTACTATGTAAAGGGTCACTATTAAATATTTATACTTTTATGCTTCAGAATCTTTTAATATGTTATGAAAGATTTGAATACCTTCTCTGTGTTAGCTTTTGCACTTCATCAATTTATTCAGTATGTGAATTTTCTAATAGCATGTCTTTTCATCTCTCTGGATTGTGAAGGTATGCCTTGCTTTTGCCTATCTGCCATCTCTCAATAGAAGTTTGTAACCACAGGTAAAACTTAAGGGTCTATCTTAAGAATATTGTTCAAAGATGGGCCGTTTAAAGAGTGGAATCAAGTCAATGGAGGAAGAACTTGAGGACCGCGATGGCTACTCTAGTAAAGCCACTTTAGCATGCATAATTAATTCAGAAATACAAGCTGTATTAGCAGTTATGAGGAGAAATGTAAGATGGGGTGTGCGTTATATGTCTGATGATGATGAGCTGGAACACTCCTTAATTCAGTCTTTGAAGGCATTACGCAAGAAGATTTTTACATGGAAGCATAACTGGAACACTATCAACCCTGCCGAGTATCTTGAACCATTTTTGGATGTGATTCGATCAGATGAAACTGGTGCTCCAATCACTGGTGTTGCTTTATCTTCTGTTTACAAGATCTTGACACTGGATGTTATTGATCAAAACACTGTAAATGTAAAAGATGCAATGCATTTGTTAGTTGATGCTATCACTAGCTGCCGATTTGAGGTGACTGATCCTGCATCAGAAGAGGTGGTTCTAATGAAAATACTACAAGTTCTTTTGGCATGCATGAAGAGTAGAGCATCTGTTGTGTTGAGTAATCAGCATGTTTGCACTATAGTCAATACATGTTTCCGTATAGTCCACCAGGCAGGATCAAAAGGTGAGTTATTGCAACGGATAGCTCGGCATACCATGCATGAACTTGTTAGGTGTATTTTCTTGCACCTTCCTGATGTTGACAACTCAGAGAGTGCTTTGGTAGATGGAATAGAGACTGCAAATTACAAGGTTTATTGCTTGTTACTTTCGTCTTTTCTTCTTGAATTTTTCCTTTTTCTGAGCTTTCTATTAGTTGTTAGGAGTGAAGGAAGGTGAAAGCAATTTGCTGGAATAAGGAAAGAGAATTTTTATTTTTATTTTATTATTGTTTTTTCAAACGTAAACAAGGAAATAGTTGACCAATGACCAAGAGCTCATTTGGAATTGTTGTTGGGGGCTACTTTTAGATTATTAAAGAATCTATGGTAGATCAGGGTGTTTGGTAAGCCCTGTTTTGTCCAGCCCCTGTTTCTTAAAAGTTACGAACTTTTAATTCTTATATAACACAGTACTGTATTACTTAAATATTTTCAAACTATTATATATTGTACATAGATGTAAAAATGTGTCTCCTTAAATAAAAGTAGATTGTTTCTTTTTAGATACATTTGAGATAATAAAGTTAAAATTATATTTTAGAATTTTAGTGTAAAGAAATTATGAATGTTAACCTTATATTAGAAATAAAGACTCAATCTATAAATGTTTACTAAAATGTTTTTATTAAATGAAAATGAAGTATATCTATTTTAGTCAATATGCAGTTTCTTATTAATTTAACCTATAGTTTACCAAACACATAAATTCCACTTTTGGTTTTGATATCAGTTTTGAGAAAAAGAGAAAAAAAAAACCTATCTACTTTTGGTCGAAATTCTTTTGACGAATAACATAACCAACAATAAATAATTCGACAGGACTGCAATGTCAAAGTGGACCTGAATATCACAAAGGCTAAAAGTTAGTACAATTAGGAAGCATCAATACTAGTCATATTTATTGGTTTCCTGTATTTGCTTTGGCTTGGTGAATGTTTTCCTTAAAAGAAATCTTCTTAAATTTCTGTCTTATTTTATTCTTTACTTTTTGAGAAGTAGGAATCTCCGGCTCATATGATTTTTTTCTTTATGAATTATTTCTTTTTTTTTGTTGGCTATGAATATAGACCCAATACGTTGGCACCAGATTCCTTGCATTGCACTTGGCTTTTTGTAGTTAGTAAGTAAAAAACATTTGGCCTTTGGTTTCCGTCTTGCTTCTTTGGGGGGAGATCTGTGCTGAAATATTGGGAAAACTTGCATTTTTTTTTGGCTACAGGCTGGATACGACTTATTGCTATGCTTAATAAGTAATAAATATGTTGTTCTGATTAAGAAACAATATTGCTTAATACAGACATGGTGATTTTTCTTTTTGCAGAGCACCGAGTATCAATTGGGAAATAGGCAGTTAGAAAATGGCAACATGGTGTCTGAATATGATGCTCAAAGATTATCCCCAAATCTTGTGTCAAATACTTCTGTTGGACAAGCAGCTATAGGAACGGATGAAAATCCAATTGGGATTGCAGCTGGGAAGGACGCTGTTCCATATGACTTGCATGTGATGGCTAAGCCATTTGGAGTACCCTGCATGGTGGAAATATTTCATTTTCTGTGCTCTTTGCTAAATGTTGTTGAGCATGTGGGATTGGGTCCAAGATCAAATACCATTGCATTTGATGAAGATGTGCCGCTTTTTGCCCTGGGTTTGATCAATTCTGCTATAGAGTTGGTTGGTCCCTCTATTCGCCATCACCCTAGATTGTTGAGTTTAATTCAGGACGAATTGTTTTGTAATCTGATGCAGTTTGGCCTGTCAATGAGTCCACTTACTCTTTCTATGGTCTGCAGCATTGTTCTCAATCTGTGTCATCATCTGCGTACTGAACTCAAATTACAGCTTGAGGCTTTCTTTTCTTGTGTGATTTTGAGGATTGCACAAAGCAAATACGGGGCCTCTTACCAGCTGCAGGAGGTTGCTATGGAGGCTCTTGTTGACTTCTGCCGACAAAAAACATTTACGGTGGAGATGTATGCTAACTTTGATTGTGACATAACTTGCAGTAATGTCTTTGAAGAACTTGCAAATTTATTGTCGAAGAGTGCTTTTCCTGTTAATAGTCCCCTGTCATCAATGCATATTCTAGCATTGGATGGTCTTATTGCTGTTATTCAGGGAATGGCTGAGAGGGTAGGCAATGGATCTGTTGGTCCAGAACAGACTCCAGTAAATCTTGAAGAGTATACTCCATTTTGGACGGTGAAGTGTGACAACTACAATGAAGCTAGTCACTGGGTTCCATTTGTTCGGAGGAGGAAATACATCAAGAGAAGATTGATGATTGGAGCAGATCACTTTAATCATGATCCAAAGAAGGGGCTAGAATTTCTCCAAGGAACACATCTCTTGCCTGACAAACTTGATCCTCAAAGTGTGGCCTGCTTTTTCAGGTATACTGCTGGTTTGGATAAGAATCTAGTAGGAGATTTTCTGGGAAATCATGACGAGTTTTGTATTCAGGTGCTTCATGAATTTGCTGGGACTTTCGACTTTGAAGACATGAGTTTGGACACAGCATTGCGACTGTTCCTAGAAACATTCCGACTACCTGGAGAGTCACAAAAGATACAAAGAGTGCTTGAGGCTTTCTCAGAAAGATATTATGAGCAGTCACCACAGATTCTCGTTAACAAGGATGCTGCTTTATTGTTATCATATTCACTCATAATGCTGAATACAGATCTGCACAACGCACAAGTGAAGAAAAAAATGACAGAAGAGGATTTCATCAGGAATAATCGACGCATAAATGGAGGAAATGACCTACCTCGAGGATTCCTGTCAGAGCTGTATCATTCTATATGCGAGAATGAGATTCGCACGATCCCAGTACAAGGTCCTGGTTTTTTGGAAATGACCCCAAGCCGGTGGATTGATCTAATACACAAATCAAAGAAAACTGCTCCATTCATAGTATCAGATTCAAGAGCCTACCTTGACCAAGATATGTTTGCTATAATGTCGGGTCCTACTATTGCCGCTATTTCTGTGGTTTTTGATCATGCTGAACACGAAGAGGTTTACCAAACATGTATTGATGGCTTCCTAGCTGTTGCAAAGATCTCGGCATGCCATCATCTTGAAGATGTACTTGATGATCTTGTTGTGTCTCTGTGTAAGTTCACAACATTGCTGAACCCATCATCTTTTGAGGAACCAGTGGTGGCATTTGGTGAGGATACGAAAGCTAGAATGGCAACTGTGACAGTTTTCAAAATTGCCAACGATTATGGTGATTACATTCGAGCAGGTTGGAGAAATTTTTTTGACTGCATCTTAAGGTTGCACAGGCTTGGTCTTCTCCCAGCACGTGTGGCCAGTGATGCAGCTGATGAGCCAGAGCTCCCAACTGATAACGGGCATGGAAAATCTCTTAAAAATTCTCTATCTTCTTCTCATATGCCTTCTATGACTGCTCCTAAGAGATCCTATGGATTGATGGGCCGCTTCAGTCAGCTCTTATCCCTTGACACAGAGGAGCCACGGATGCAGCCTACTGAGGAAGAACTAGCTGCTCATCAACGCACCCTTCAGACAATTCAGGAGTGCCACATTGACAGCATATTTACTGAGAGTAAGTTTCTACAAGCTGATTCTCTATTGCAGCTTGCACGAGCAATCATCTTGGCTGCTGGGCAATCTCAGAAAGGTGGCAACTCTCTTGAGGATGAGGACACTGCAGTTTTCTGCCTGGAGTTGCTGATTGCAATTACCCTGAATAACAGGGACAGGATTGTGCTTCTTTGGCAGGGTGTATACGAGCACATATCCAACATTGTTCAGTCAACCATCATGCCATGTGCCTTGGTGGAGAAGGCCATCTTCGGGCTCCTCCGTATTTGTCAGCGGCTGCTTCCTTACAAAGAGAACGTCGCTGATGAACTTTTGAGGTCATTGCAACTTGTCTTAAAACTTGATGCCCGGATTGCTGATGCATACTGTGAACAGATTACACAAGAAGTCAGCCGTCTTGTAAAAGGAAATGCCTCTCACATTAGGTCCCAGTTGGGGTGGCGCACTATTGCATCCCTTCTTTCCATCACTGCTCGACATCCAGATGCTTCAGATGCTGGATTTGACACGTTATTGTTTATTATGTCTGATGGGGCCCACTTGGTGCCAGCCAATTACGTTCTTTGTGTGGAGGCAACGAGGCAGTTTGCTGAGTCTCGACTTGGACAGGTGGAGCGTTCTGTGCTTGCACTTGATCTAATGGTGGGATCTGTTAATTGCTTAGCACGGTGGGCCTGTGAGGCTAAGGATGCACTGGGAGAGGAGGAAGCTTTGAGGATGTCTCAGGATATTGGGGAGATGTGGTTTCGGCTTGTTCAGGGATTAAGAAAAATTTGTTTGGACCAGAGAGAGGACGTAAGAAATCATGCTTTGTTGTCGTTGCAAAAGTGCTTGAAAGGAGTGAACGGGATGCATCTTCCTCATGGATTGTGGTTGCAGTGCTTTGATACGGTGATCTTTACGCTTCTTGATGACTTACTTGAAATTGCACAAGGGCAGTCACATAAAAAGTACAGAAATATGGAAGGAACACTTGTACTTGCTATGAAGATTTTGCCAAAGGTGTTTCTCCCGTTGCTTCCAGATCTATCTGAGTTAACAACTTTCGGCAAATTATGGCTGGGTGTTCTCAGCCGGATGGAAAATTATATGAAGGTGAAATTGAGGGGCAGGAAAAGCGAGAAGCTTCAGGAGCTAGTACCCGAACTGCTTAAGAACACCTTGCTTGTTATGAAGACTAAGGGAGTGCTTGCGCACAAAAGCACGTTAGGTGGAGAGAGTTTGTGGGAGCTGACATGGTTACATGTAAATAACATTGCTCCATCCTTGCAATCTGAGGTTTTTACTGATCAAAATTTAGAAGAGCAGGCACAGAGTCGTAAAGCAGGGGGTGATGTGGTATCTGATGAAACAGGCCCACCTTCAACTGTAAAGGCATACGCTGAAGTTCCTTCTGGTGGAGGTTAGGAAGTCGCATATTTGCACCCATACAGGTCTTGTTAATGTGCGTGCAACTCCTCGTGAAAAATTGAGTTAATTCTTTTTTCCTAGGGGAACTCTTTTTCGAAATCTGAATTTACAGAGCCGGGCAAAGGCGAACCTTGTAGATTTGGTCAGTAGCTGCTGGGTGTCGTTTACGGCCACAAATAAAAGTAATATGCTTGGTCTTGTGGAAACCGTGGCAGGTTGGTCAGAGTTCTAGCAATGATCATTCTTTCGTTGTATTCGGCCCTTTCATTCTCTTCCTCCATGAAAACTTTTTTAGGGTGGAGTTTCCGCACAAGTAGTGTTTTTCTGTAATGATCCTTCTCTCTAGCCTACTAGCAGTAGAGTGCTTTTTAGGCTGAGAATTTTGACCCCTTTTCTTCATGCTGTACCTGATATATATTATACCAGAAAGTAGACAATCCTCTAGTTTTGTATTGGCTTGCTCATTTGTGTACAGAACCAAGGTTTTGCTCATAAGTAGTATTTTAGCGACCATTACAAGTTAAGATGGGCTTCAAAATTGAAACTTAATACTCATTGCCTTCCATGACAGTGAGCGTTCTACTTTTTTTGTTTTTGTTTTTGTTTCTTTTTTCTTTGAGTCTGTTCTGCCATAAATTATTAATTCTTTTTTTTTAATACTATACATTGAAGTTGAACCCACAAGATATATTGACAATAGCTCAGACCTACTAGACACCAATTGAGATGGCTAATTAGCCAAACGTGTTAGACTTTCTATTTATTGCTAATTACTAATCCTTGTGCAATGACGCTTGCAGCATAAGCTGCTAAAGTTAGTTTGGCCGGTAAATGTGTTGATTAGTAATGTGGTTGGCAAGTTAGTTTCAATTACAATGTAAAGTACTCATAAAGTACAATACATTAAAAAAAAGTATGTTACGTTATAAAACTCTTATATAGAATAGTATTTTGTTTTAACTTATCGGTTTTAACTACGTTAACATTCTAGTAAACAAATCAAAGATTATGAGTGCCTCAAACAAAATAGGTTGGATTAGTACCGTTTCAGATTTCCAGATGAAAATAATGAGAACGAATTGTTTTTGCTTGTGGTCCCCAGCTATCATTTTGCTTACGATAATAAGGTACCGGGCATTATCCCGGCCTCAAATGTTGGCCAAATGAGACCTATGGCGCTCGTGAGGCCAAACTTGGATCCAAGGTATCATTTAGCCACCCTTTACAGGGACCTTGTTGTCGTTCTTTATGGTAAGCGTCTAACCTTATGCAGAGTTGCGGAGGTATTAAGGACCTGGTAGGGGGCAGCTGTCCCCGCTGTGATTTTTCTGGATAAATAAATTAGTTGTAGAAATTTTGAGTTTTCTAATATTGTTATTATCTCAAGTCAGCCTCCACTAAAATTTACCCTTCTTTATCCTAAAATCTCAGTGGTTACAGTTTGAGTACTGAAAACAAGGGGGGACAAAAAGCTGCAAAAGAGAAAATAGCTAGAGAGAGGAGTTGTTTCTTTCATACGAGATATCTATAGTTCTCTTTTTTCCATTTTTGTCTTCCGATATATTAGCTGCTTTTGTTTTTTCGTTTTTTGCCCTTGTAGTCAGACATAGATCTATGGTGTGCACATCAACAAACCTATTTTGGATTAATAAACACATTTATTTTGAGAAGTTTATTCACAAATTTTGGCTAAAAGTTTATTAATTATAAGGATTATTTTCACATTTCTTATCGAAATTGTCACTTTGTCTCTTGACTTTCAAAACGTATTACTTAATCCTTTCAAATTTTGTTTCGTTAGCAAGTATCCCTTCTATCTAACTCTGTTAGTTTTTGGACCTTTTTTTTTTACAGAATATTACTATATTTCCTCCCAAACTACGTCAATTATATGTTATTTTTCCTCCAGGCTTTCGAAAATGTGTAATTATGTTCTTCTTTTTTTTTTGTTAGCAAACAAACTCTTTCTATCTAATTCTATTTAGCTAATAAACTGATTTGTTTTAACTTTACAAGACCTCCGTGCTAACACAATCCATATGCCGATAATTTGCATATGAATATTTTTTACAATATCCCATGGAATGTTCTTTTTAAAAAGAAAAACTTCAAGAGCTCTATTCTTTACAAGAAATTAAGATATTATGTTCCTTTTAAAAAGAAAAACTTCAAGAGCTCTATTATTTTAAGGAATTTGTGGGTTTCTTTTTCCTCCCTAAGCTCTTTTATGTGGTTAAAATGACCTATTATAAAAAAATAATACTTTTTCCTTGAACTCTTTTTTCCTTAATCTATTTTTTCTCTTAAATTTTTTTTTATGTTTGGGGCTTTTTTTCCTCTAAAGTTAAAAAAAAAAAAAATTGACTTATAAAACCAAACAAAATGGACAAAAGAGGTTATTTGCTAACCAAAAAAAATGGGGGACAGAATGACACATTTTGAAGGGAAAAATAACATAAGTGACATAGTTTAGGGGAAAATATAAAAATATTATCCAAAAAAACTGTCTTAAAACTTACAGAGTTGGATAAAAAGGGGAAACTTACTAACGGAACAAACTTTGAGGGATTAAATGGTATATTTTAAAGTTATGGTGCAAATATGAAAATAATCTTAATTATAAACTTGAAAAGTGAGAATCCATGTAAATCTTAGAAGAAAAACATATAGTTGAAATAGACATAAAATTTTAAAAATCCTAAGAGTTTGTTTGGTTTGTTGGTTCGAAACGTATAGTTTGAATATATTTTTTAAATGTGTGGTTTAAAAAATAGTTTAAAATATTGAAAACAACAAGGGTTGTTTTTTGGTTCAAAGGGTCTAATTAATAGTTCAAAATGAGCTTCATTTTTTTCCTTCACCTAACGCTAATCTATATGAAATTTTTGGTTTGAACTAATTGAATTATTAAACCAAATGGCCAATCAAATTAAGATATTAAAACTATCAATGTTATTATTGGTAATTTTGGAGATGGATTGTTCTTTATTCTAATTAATGAATATACTAACATCTCAATAAAATAGAAAACGGCAATTGTGTTGGATTAATTATGTGCATAAAATAGGACGTGTAGTTGCAATATGCAGTGCTTTCAAAGCCTGAAAGTGAAAACTCATCGTCATGTTATTTTATGATCTTTTTATATATACATATTGTTTAGTTCTTAAAAAAATACTATGTATTAATCTATATATTTCTCATGTTAAATATTTTTAAGAAAAAAGTATATGCCCCCACTGAAGTCGAAGGCCGGCTGCATCATTGCTTATGCAAATCAAATTCTAGGACTAAAACAAGAGTTTTTCAAGACTTGAGAAGAATTTTAGACTATACTTTACTGTTCTCTAATAAACTCATTTGTGAATAATATTAAAACTAAAAATTAATTTTATTATAATATTTTTTTATAAAATTTAAATTCTTATAATTATTAGGCTTAAACTCTTAGTTTAAACCATAGTCTTTAAAGGTCCATTTCAACTTTGACGTTGCAGTGAATTGCAAAGAATCAAACTGTTCATGGTTCATGGTTCATGGTTCATGTACCAGGGAATTTGGAGGGAGAGAGCTGAGGAGTGGGGCCACCGTCACTGCAGAATCAAGATAAAAAGAGCCTTTTGACGTTTTGCTCATCCAATTTATTGAGCGCCGAATTTGGGCGGCAAAAAGTAAGGCGGGCTAGGGATGTAGCACTTAGCATTTTCTTGGGTTGGGCGGCTGTACTTGGCCTAGATTGTTACTAGTTATTACGCTTTTCTTTGGATAAATTCTTGATGCTGCCTCTTTTAGCGGCTTTTGTTGTTTGTTTCTACTCTTTTCCTTCTTGTTTGTTTCTGCTCTTGCCAAACAACATTTTAGTTATAAATAATATAAAATTTTTATATATTATAATAAAAAATTATTACAATATAAAATCTTTATATATTACAATAAAAATAATATTAATAAATAATTTTTACTATCATATTAAGCATCTTCATATTATCTTAGCGCAAAAGTACATATCATTTGGGTAACTTCAATTCTTTTGTAGGACATAAAATAACAATTACATTCTTTTAGTCTAAAACTAATTTAATAAAAAATAAACATTTAATTTTTAAAAAACAAAAAATCTTAAAAAAAACAAAATTAAGGAACCAAAAGCAAAATAATTTTAGATCTACCTCTCATAAAAAACCAAAAAAAAAAAAAACTAAGTTACAATAAAAGGATTGCAAAGATAAATTTTGTAATTTTGAGCTTTTTTAGGATAACTTGTGGTTTTACCTTTTAACGGTAGAAAAAAAGAAGTATAAACTTTGGCTTTTAGTTAATGTTTAGATAATATATAAAAAAATATATTTTTTTTAATTTTAAAAGTGCATATTTGGTTAATTTTAGTGGTATAAAAAGCAGAATCATTTAAAGATATAGATAACATTCTTTTATCTATTATTCTTAAATAAAAAGTTAAAAATGTAAATAAAAAAGATTTTCATCAACATTTTTTTCATAAACACCATGGTTGACTCTTTTCAAAAGTATTTATAAAAGACAAAATTCTTTTCATGGTCTATTTAAACATGTCAAAATGCAACTTTTAAGCAAATAACAGAGGTAACTTTTTTAAAATCATTCCAAAAAGGCTCTTTATGTATCAAAAACGGTTGTCATGGTTTTTTTCTTTTTCTTTTTTTCTTTTAACAGCTTGACATCTCAACAAGAATTTCAACATTGGATATCAAATTAAACCCAAAAAAAAGGAAAAAAAACTAAGCTAGAGGGTACCATAGTGATTTTTTCCCTTTCTTTGTTAACGAAAAAATGATCGAACCAAAATATGTATAAAAAAATCACTTTAATACCATATGTTTTTAATTATAAGGCAAATTGCTTCAATAGTCTTTTAACTTTTTACGAAAATGAGTATTTGGTCCTTAACTTTTCTTTTTTGATTTAACCAACCTTAACTTTTGATTTTAGTTGTTGAATGAATAATTTAAAGGTTAAACCGTTAATTTTAGAGACCGATTTATCATCTTTTAATAACTTTCAGGACCAATTTATTATCTTTTTGATCCAAAATGAATAGTTTGACTGTTAAATTGATTATTCAACAACTAAAATTAAAAATTAAAGTCGCTTCAATCAAAAAAGAAATATTTAAAATCAAATGCTTATTTTTGTAAAAAATTAAAGACTACTAAATAATTTATTCAACGTACTACCAAGAAAACAATATGATTTTAATAAATATATATAAATAAATAAATAAATATATATATATATATATATATATGTCACTTTAGTATTCTCGAGCCACTCTTGGGATATGAATTTTTTTTTGTTTGTTTATTAGGTAATTATTTTTGCATTAACAAACAATTCAATGAAAATTGACAGAAATGATGATGCTTTGTCCAAAAAAAAGAAAAACGTTTTGCTTTTTAGGACATCGCAAGCAAAGCCAATTATTTTTATACAACGTCTTTGCAGTTGTTATTAATTGTACCTACAAGCTAGAGTAGCACGTGACGGTGAAAAGGTTGAAGATTGGAACTATATTCCACTTTTACTAAAAAACTGTCACCTGTTGAAGGGATTGATACATACGACGACAAGTTTATTTTAGTTTATTTAGATGTTACTATTTTTTTTTAAAAAAAAAGTGATTATGTACTTTACCAACTATTTGAAAACATATATATATATTGATTGACTTTTTCTTGTTTATTAATTTACCTTTCAACTTAATTTAGGATTATTCTTACATCAAATTTATCAAGATATGATTTATGTTACTTATTGATTTTAATGTGTGATTGACTTTAACATTAGGATTGTGAGGCCAACCGATTAAACAAGAAGATAAAATCAAGACTGTGGCGCTTATGATATTGGAATTTCATTTTCCCAGCCAACAACTTGCTTTCCATTTGATAATTGATTCAAATTAACGTGGCACGTGAGGGTGTTGAAAATAAAACATTTCTATTTAACCTTTTAAAATTAAAAACATATCAAATTAACGTAGCACGTGAATGTGTTGAAAATTAAACATTTATATTTAACCTTATAGAATTAGAAATCTTTTATTGACAAAACATTAAGTCCTAATTTAAATAGTACATCAGGACTAGGTATTAAATCACGGCTATAATTTTGTAAGTAATCGAGTTCACTGTGAGATGAAAAGATTTTTCTATCCCTTTTGGTTCAAAGCACATTTTTAGGACCTTTTTACATATGTTGTAAGTTTTAACAAATCTCTTTCTGTTAAAAAAAAAATTATAAATCTCTTTTTATCTTCTGCTAGAAACAAGTCTCCTTTATCTTCCATCCCCCCAACCAAAAAAGTAAATATCTTTTATCTGATCATGTTTATTATTGTTATCATCAAAATCACCATAAATAACGATACATTTGTTACAATAAATTTTGTGCTACTTAATCTACGGCACACCGTTATATGGAGCGACAAAAGTTATAGTAGGCAGTTAATTTCCAAAATATATTCCCTAAAAGATAAAAAAAAAAAAAAAAACATAAAAAACGCTCGTTGTGAGAAATCATAAGCTAATTTCAAAAGATAATAATTATAAATTTGAAGGAGAGAGAAAACACACAACCAATCACAGATATCTACATAAGCTTATAATAAGAAATGCAACTATAATTTATCTCATACTCTTTTTTTCTGATCAATTAAATCGGATCTGTACCCCCAACATAATAAGATCATAAAGAAATTACTGGCACAACAATTCTTGTGATCTCAAAAATGAACAAGTAGTAAACAACTCACTCTAAGAGACATCATAATATATTTCTCAAACGGTAAGAGTCATAAGACACACAATATATTTTTTGGTGTATTTGGAATTAGTGTCACGGTGTGAAATTCAAGACTATGGTGATAGAGGATCTAGCCTTTTAATTGTTTTATGAAGTGTCATTTGAGTTGTTTTAAACTAGTGTGTTATTTAGTTGTATGTTTTTATACAAACTTGAATAGCTATTAGTCACAGATATATCTGTTGTAATAGTTGTATTATTTTGCAAAAAGATATCTTTATGAATGGTTGCATGAGTTGATATGGTTGCACCTGTTCATGAAATGATACTCTTACCTATTATTAAATCTATAGAAATTTATAGGTTTCTTATCTTATTCTCAAATACAATATTATTGCTAAATGTTGTGTTTAGGATTTTTTGTATCTTAGACAAATTTGCCGTCAAAACCAGTTAGCAAACTTAATAATGGGACAAACAAAACCTTTACTTAAAGTATCCCTATGGGTGCGTTTGGTATACAGTAATCCAAGTTTTCAGATTACTGGAAATGTGAAAAAGGGTCATTTGATTTCCTAAGAATCTGTATTACTATGTTTGGTTGTGCATGGGAATTGATGTCTGATTCTTGGGAATGTTAGATTATTGTGTTTGGTTACACATGGGAATCTTTTTCCTGATTTTTAAAATTTTATTTTTTTACCTATTATATATATATATATATATTTAAAACTATATGAAACATTTTTAACACTATAATTTCTTAAAGATTATAAAATATTTTAATATAAAATTATTATTTATTACTAATCAATTTTAATATTAATAATATAAAGTCTAATAAATTAATTTATAAATAATCATCCATATCAAGTATTGTTTAATGAATACTAAAGATTAGAATAAAGCATTATATGAGATTCCTATTTCCAAAAAATAGTTTTAAAAGTCACATCTTTACATCAGAAAATATGTATGCAAAATTACCTACAAAATTTCACACAATGATATAATGCTACCGTACCCAAAAATATACCGGCAAAAGTAACATCCAAAACAAAGGATGTACAATTCCTAAAATTGCCACAAAAGTACCAATCTAACTCATTCCAACATCTGGATATGGAATTCAAGCTTGGATTCTTCATCTAAGGTGAAGAAATAATTTGTTTCAGCTTGATTGTTTACTAGAAGGCATCCAACTTTGACTCGTTGTCCATTTGTCAGTCCCTCGATTTTTTTTATTTCCTCAAACACTTGCATCCTTCGAGCAGCACCATCAGCCTCATATTGAAAACAATCAACAAGTTTTTTAATGTTGTCATTAGCAGTAGCTAGTTGGTTGTTAAATTGTTTAACTGTGTCACTCAATAAATCAACCAAAGCGTCTCCACTCCTGGACCGCTTTTTAGTTTTTGTTCCTGCTTGTGTTGAAGATGGTGTACTTATATGGTTGATGCTTGCATTACTATTAAGCTCATCTAATGGAGTAAAAGGATCAAATTCAAGATTATCATGATCATTTTCTAATTCCTTATCAATCTCTTCAACCACGTCAGTAAATCCCATTGCTTTCTAGTAGCACGATCCTTCCCAAACATAATTCCAAGCTCATCATAATGAGGAAATGGTTTGTTTTTTAAGCCTTTTGCTATTGGATGGCTCTGTAACAAGTAAGATGACACATATCAAATATTAAAAAGTTGAAAAAAAAAGTTAATTTGAACAAATAAAATGACAATTGATAAACATTATATGAGGAAACTAACATTTACCCAATTGTCAAAAACACTCTGATCAACATCTACAAACTTCATACTGTCATTCCAACCAAAGCCACTAGCAGAATCGCTGAACATTTCAAAAATAGCATGGTATTGTCTTTTCAATATCTTAATACGAGAGTCAATGTGTGGTTGTGCTCTAAGTCCACTGTTGAGGCTTGGCCTCAGCCTTCCGGGGTGGTCGGACCATGCCCCAGGGCTCCCAAGCTGGACGGATCCGAGCTGGGGCACACTTGACGAATTGTGAATTTGTCCCCCTTAGTTTTAATCCAAGGGAGCGCGTCCCCCAGGAGTTGAACCCATGACCTCTTGTGTATAAGAGGCCTTAAGGTGTCTCCCAGGTACCTATCCTGTTGATCAGTCGGATGGGTACCTGGGGGTTAGCTAAGGCCTTCTTATCCAAGAGGTCACAGGTTCAACCCCTGGGGGACGCACTCCCGCGGGAGGCAAATCAACAATACGTTCCCGGGACCCTGGCCGGGCCGGCAGGGACAAACTCGGCCGAAAACTCAGCCGGGAAACTCGGAGATATGCTGAGGCAAACCCTCAACATCCATAATGAGGAAGCTTTTTATACATCATTTTCTCTAACTGTTGCAAGTAGCTAGGCTTGAATGTACCATTATCTACTCTCCATTGTCCACTATTAGATATCTCCAACAAACATTCTACCAACTTTGAATCCTCAGTGGAAGTCCATTGATGTTTATTTGCAACAACTAAGGTTAACTGATCTGTAGCTTTCATTCTGTTCATAAAAGAACTATGAAACGTGAAGTTTTTGTGCAAATAGTAAAATATATAGACATAAACATTTTAGCCTCAAGTTCTAAGATTGTAATAAAAACTGATCAAATTTTTATAAAAATTGAAGCTGGCAATGTTATTACAACACTATATAGATGTTCAAACATAAACACATAATAATAAAATTTGATCCACAATGAACAATAAACCAGTCACAAACACAAACACAATTACGCCAATACAATTACAATCCATGAATGTCGATTTCGTTGCCATTGTGCAAACATTTCTCTAGCCAAGTTGTCCAAGCATGTGATGTTTCAATATGCCTATAATAATCATTTCCATCATCATCAGTTTCTTCATCAATTTGATCACCATGATCAACATGAATTGGGTCATCAATTTGATCACCATGATCATTATCATCATTTTCCTCTGGTGTATGCTCTAAAGGGTCTACAAGCATTTCTCTTCTAATCAAGTTGTGAAGAAGGCAACACGCGAGAATAATCTGACATTGTACTTTAACAAGATAATATGATCAATTCCTAAGAATTGCCCATCGTCCTTTCAACAATCCAAATGCCCTCTCTATTATATTCCTAGCAAAAGAATTGTAACGCCCCTATGTGGGGGTTAACAGTTTTTAATGAGATAAAATAAAAATAAATAATAAAAGTAAAACCTTAAAGATTAAAATTTGCCCGGGACTTAAATGAAAACTCTCAACTCAAAAATAAAAATATAAACGACAAATAAACCACAGTTTTAATGTAGCACCTTAAATTTAATAATATAAACTGTTGTCATCATCATTTTAACCCTCAACACATTGTAATACAGTCACAGAAAGTAACAATTGATGCTTACATTATCATGAAGAACATTCTCAACAATTGAAGCAGTCCCAATGTAATATAGCTAGATCACTTCCTCAACTATATTTCTCGTAGCCACCTCACACTTAGTGAGTCCTGAAAAGATATAAACATAAGGGTATGAGCAACACTATGCTCAGTAGAGAAAGCCATTACTCACCTTTAGGTTTTTATCATTACCACATTAAAACCTGCATGATTAGTAGGTTACATCATATTCCAGATTATAAGGTTTATTATGATCACATCTTATGGATACCGTAGTTAATCATTACCAAGTGTCATAATTACACATTTATACAAATATTACCAATCATCATTGTTCCTAGGTATCCATGTTAAATTGAGTATCACTCAACTCATCGAAACCCAAATGGGCGCACTTGATCACCCTATAAACATTCCAAGGGTGTTCCGGTGAGGGGACATCAAGCCCCGAGTCCTCACCAAATCGATTCCTGTACAGTGTGTTTTGGGACTTTCAACCCAAGGAAGCGTCATCGCCTTCCCCCTATTTTACCTTTTAGGGTATTCATGCCCAAGGACGTAACCGTCGCCCTCTTCATGTCTCACAATTTCTCTATATTGAATCATTATCAATAGAGTTAGTTTTCCTAACCATGCTTCTCAATTTATAACATGTGTCAATTCATTATGTTCCTCGCCGTACAATACAAGACGAGTCCATGTCATAGTTTCATATGTGATAATCATATAATATCAGTTCAACATAGATATATATATATTGCGGCAAAACAATCAATTTTAATTCTATAAAAACCTCACAAAAGATGAGTAATAGAATCCCTACCTTTTAAGCTTATCAACAGTCTCTTAATCCTGGAATCAATTAACGTTAGCTCCATACTCCCTTGATCCTAAGGCGTGCATAAGGACAATTAAAACTAAAGCACAACATACAACTACATTCATAAAATTTATTTTAATTTAATCTTAGAATTTCAAGAAATAACCACTGCCCATAGAGGTATTATAAAGTTTAACAATATAAATTTTCTGTCTAGGGCATATACACTTAGACTTCATACATATGCTCCAAAATAGCAACAAACATATACTTAGGTTTAAGAACGCAAATTTGAATAATCCTTTAGTATAAAAGAAAATTTATAAATGAAAGACTAAATTTGTTCATAAGATTCTAACCTCGGATTATGGTTAGTTGGAAGCTTGAAATGGCTTCAAAACAGGTTCCTTTACTTCGGTATGACTGAAATTCTTGCTCAAATGGAGGTGATGGTGGCTGATTTTTATGGCTGCCTTGAAGAAGTTCTCTAAGTATTTTGCTTCAGCAAAGAAATGAGAAGAAGAGTGTGGGAACCGTGGAAGAAAAAGGAAGAAAAGATAAAGTCTTTGAAAAGAAGTGATAGAAACAATTATAGAGGAGACATGTTGAAGCATGTCACGGAGGAAATAAAGAAAATGAGGGTCAAGAGTAGTTGGAAAAGATATCCTTATGTCTCATCTAAAGACTTTAACACACATAATGCCAATATGACATTTTTGAGATTTATTAGAAGTTCTAAGGCTTTTTAGTAATCATACTAAATAAATATAGGAGAATTTTAGAAAACTTAAAAATAGATAAAAATAAATATTATAAAATAAATTTAAATGAAGCAATTTTTTTTTTATACATTAAAAATTAATTTAATTACCTCAATACCCGTTAGGAGAATAACGGGTGTCACAGCTCTACCCCCCTTAAAGAAATTTCGTCCTCGAAATTTCAATTCTAGCAATACTAGTAAAAATTTTGATTCCATTATGATTCCAATTCCGAGTCTAAACCGTTAATGTTGTTTATCTTCCAAAATTAAGTTATCGTATCTCCACTTATTTACTTGCATAATAAATCTTACTCCTAAATCCCTCAATGAGAGTATTTCTGACAAGTTTCAACTTATAACACCGTATAATAGTCTAAGAATCTGATCAGGCATACATATTGACCATACCATGATTCCAGTCCTTCATTGTCCATGGACTGTGATTTACAATCACATTTAAGGAGATTGCCAGAGAAATTTTATATACTTCATCTTTAGGTTCCTTTTCCTTTTTGAGTAAGGAAAAGTCAAATAGATTTGATTTCATACCTCAACTAATAAACTAAAACATAATCATAAAACATATATCACAAACACTTCTATTCAAAACCATACATTAAACTTATTCATAGAGATATTAAGCGGAATCTCTGGTTGCAAACATACCCGACATATTTTTCATTAAACAGCTATCCTCATGACACAAACATTCAACCCAAATAATATACTCATATTTCATATGGAATATCCCCATAACTGACTCTGGTACTTCCACATAATATTAACAGAATATTACACATTACAAACATAATACGGATACGTTTCGAGAGTACAAGGCACTCCGTATACCAGCTATCCATATCATGCATGCTTAGAGGATACAAAAACATCGATAAACAAAAGATCGGACCTTAAGAAGGATGCGTTTCGAGAGCATCAAGTACTCCGTATCCAGCCATCCCGGCATTAGGCTCAATGAATCTAAAAGATTGAACAACAACGTACCACAAGAAACACAGAATACAAGGCAAACGGTTATTCGTAACACACGAAATACGGACACACATGCCTACATGCCAAAGATAAAACAAAAAGATTACAGATGGAGATTCAAATCAATTGGCCGCTCCCGGCTTTCCCTTTCCCATTCAAGCTTGGATGTTGCAGTGTCAGATTCTGGATGTATTATTTGCATTTTATCTATCAATTCCTCAGCTGTTGAAGCAGTGACAAAGATTTGTCTCTCCGATTCTGTAGTGATGTTTTCTTCCACAGCGTAATCTAGAAATTTCAAAAGACCGTCATAAAAACCCTTTACGTTCAGCAGTCCCAAAGGTTTGGAATAAAAGCCCAACAATTGCCCACAAGCAACTATAAATATTTCCTCAAGAGTACCTAGACCACCAGGTAATGCTATAAAAGCATCAGAATTATAGATTATGTCTTTAAAATTTTTAGGGATACTCCTGACTCCTTCTCCCTTACCTATGGCTTCCTTACAAAGGTTTCCTTCAACTGGAATATGAGGCCAAATTCTTACATCAGTAGCGTCACTAGACCTAGCTGCTAGTGCCATATTTACCATCATTTTTATACTACCACCCCCATAGATTATGTTAATCTTCTTGCGTGCTAGGACTTGCCCTAAGTGATTTGCAGCTTCTAAATAAGCTTTATCTTTTCCAAGGCTGGAACCACAAAAGACACAGACATTCTTTATTTTCTTCGTGGACTGGGAGGTAGACATATTTGGTTTATAGAAGTGGTTGCTTAATGTCTGCTCCACTTAGACTTCGGGTTCTACATGAGATTTTAAAGATGAGAAATATACAAAAAGGGCCAAAGAGATAGACGAGTAGGTAATGAAAAGGTAATCCAAAGATTTAAACAAAATCTTGTGCGGATAAGAAAGTAAGATAAGGTGATTGATAGTTTACAGAAAATTTGATTCACTTTTTGAAAAAGATTAGACTCTAATTGTATAACTTTTGACAATTGAGAACAATTCGACAGAAGACCCTCATGACATAACTGTAGACTTTTTGACAAATATACACCAAGTCTAGAAATTTAATATAAACGACAAATATTGTAGAACTTTTGAAATTTGAGACACAATCTTGAAATATCTGGATAAGCTTTTCAAAATTCAAACATATTATTGTACCGTATGTGACGTGTCTGATAAGATAATATATTTTATTATATATATATTTAAGAAAATCATAAATTAAATAAGATATTAACACTTACTGTATCAATCTAATAATCACAATTATTTCAAACACAAAAGCAAATATTCTGAGTAAAAGAAAAACACAAACTGTTGAACATCAGCTAAAACTGCTTCAAATAAGTAAAGACTAAATAACCTTTATAGAGCGATAACTTATTCCCCATCCAGTTTTCTTATGGCTTGGCAAACAGGATCTAGAAATACCATATTCCTGAGGCGTTGTCTTTCTGTATAAAATTTAGGCCAGAGTTTAAAAATAGCTCCTTGAACATATCCACTAGGGTGACCGTGGAGAGGAGGATGGATGCTATCCAAGTTCTCCTTTGAAAGTCCATCCCTACAAAACCTTATTTTATCCTCTCTATTCGTAGACATATAACCAGGTGAAGTACATTTACCGTTACAATTTTGTCTTCCACATTTGTTACAAGTGACCACGATGGCACGAGCTCTTCTTTTCATTGCACTACGACTGGTACCTGTTCCTGGTAAACCGACATCTTGACTAAAGTCACTCGGACGGATCTTCCCCTCTATCAACATTCTCACATCACAAGGGATGCCAAAACGCATAAGAATCCACAACCGAGTAATTCTAGCCTTATATTTCTTTTTGAGAATCTTTTGGGAGAGTGATGGGAAATACTTTCTCAGATGTTGGTACTTTGGGTCCATGATGAGATGAAAGAAGAGTAAATAGAAAGGAAAAATTAAGATAGTAAATTGCAGAATCCTAGAATTCCTTCTTCTTTTAGAGGAAAAGAAGAATTTCTAATGAAAAAGAAGAGGATTTACGATTTAGAGAGAAAATAACAAATTAAGAGAGAAAAATTGAACTCGGAGAAATAAGCTCCTATGCACAGTAAACGTATATGTAAACAATGATTAAACCACTGTATATGACACGTATAGAGATCACGTGAGAGAGACAGTGTGAATCAAACTGATTTAGGATTTAAACTAGGCCCAAATGTTCTTAGTTGAAAATGGTCAGGTTGTTTCGGGCCTTAACACATTTAGAACGAGTTAAATAACAAACATAAAATTGAAAACCAATTCGTATGAATCTTAAACCCAATTCAAAGCCCACTATAGATAAAGTTGACTATAAACAACAAATCTAATTTAACGACAACAAGGATCTTCCTGAATGATATTTAAAATCATTTCATAACAACATAATCTTCCAGCAACTCAAATAATTTTGTTTTAATCAAAACCTTATAGAACAATGCATACACCCATATGTTATTCATAATACTTAACATCTATCAATGGATTCATCATCATTACTACCAAGGGTTTAGAATGCGACTAACCTTGAAATCAATACGATTTACATCTTTCAACATAGACCATATCAATGAACAAAGACACTAGATGTTACTACTTAAGAACATCTACAATACCCACAATTCTACTCATACAATATATAATTTCCTCATATAACAAAATCTTAGGTAACCAAAAGATTCACTGATACACTTAAATACAATGTACGTAACGAAATATTCCAATTTTGAGATTCATGCATTCTAGACTTTACACAGTCTCAACAGACCAAAAGTCTAACATTTATCTCTCTCAAGATTCAATACCATGATTCCCAACTTATATCATATTCCTCAAATAAATAGAACTTTTAAGAAAAGTTATTGACACTTATGTGCTCCATCGAATCCACACATAATCATTACTTAGGTTTGAATCAATTACGAAAAATTTGGCATATCTATGTCAAACTTTAAAATCAATAAATCAAGCCTTATATTTCTTATTGTTTTTCACGAGATAAAAGGCTCTTAAATCCTCGTATCTATACGAATTTCTCATCGTTTATACGAATTAAATATGCTTATAGATCCTAATATTATATGAATCTCTCATAAGCATTCTACTTATAAACTCATTTCATATAATTATCATTCCCTCATAACTATTAATACTTTCCTTCTATATAATTATTGTACTCATATAACCATTAGTATTTTCATTCTATGGCCTTTCCATGTTACATCCTTCTAGACTGTATAAATCAATGTGAAGGTTCATTTTGATGATGACAATGAAAATTCAGCTTCAAAACCATCTCAAAAATATATTATTTTTTTTAAAGTGGTGCTACACTCCCTAGGTTAACCGAACCTAGGCTCTGATACCAAAAATTCTGTAACGCCCCTATGTGGGGGTTAACAGTTTTTAATGAGATAAAATAAAAATAAATAATAAAAGTAAAACCTTAAAGATTAAAATTTGCCCGGGACTTAAATGAAAACTCTCAACTCAAAAATAAAAATATAAACGACAAATAAACCACAGTTTTAATGTAGCACCTTAAATTTAATAATATAAACTGTTGTCATCATCATTTTAACCCTCAACACATTGTAATACAGTCACAGAAAGTAACAATTGATGCTTACATTATCATGAAGAACATTCTCAACAATTGAAGCAGTCCCAATGTAATATAGCTAGATCACTTCCTCAACTATATTTCTCGTAGCCACCTCACACTTAGTGAGTCCTGAAAAGATATAAACATAAGGGTATGAGCAACACTATGCTCAGTAGAGAAAGCCATTACTCACCTTTAGGTTTTTATCATTACCACATTAAAACCTGCATGATTAGTAGGTTACATCATATTCCAGATTATAAGGTTTATTATGATCACATCTTATGGATACCGTAGTTAATCATTACCAAGTGTCATAATTACACATTTATACAAATATTACCAATCATCATTGTTCCTAGGTATCCATGTTAAATTGAGTATCACTCAACTCATCGAAACCCAAATGGGCGCACTTGATCACCCTATAAACATTCCAAGGGTGTTCCGGTGAGGGGACATCAAGCCCCGAGTCCTCACCAAATCGATTCCTGTACAGTGTGTTTTGGGACTTTCAACCCAAGGAAGCGTCATCGCCTTCCCCCTATTTTACCTTTTAGGGTATTCATGCCCAAGGACGTAACCGTCGCCCTCTTCATGTCTCACAATTTCTCTATATTGAATCATTATCAATAGAGTTAGTTTTCCTAACCATGCTTCTCAATTTATAACATGTGTCAATTCATTATGTTCCTCGCCGTACAATACAAGACGAGTCCATGTCATAGTTTCATATGTGATAATCATATAATATCAGTTCAACATAGATATATATATATTGCGGCAAAACAATCAATTTTAATTCTATAAAAACCTCACAAAAGATGAGTAATAGAATCCCTACCTTTTAAGCTTATCAACAGTCTCTTAATCCTGGAATCAATTAACGTTAGCTCCATACTCCCTTGATCCTAAGGCGTGCATAAGGACAATTAAAACTAAAGCACAACATACAACTACATTCATAAAATTTATTTTAATTTAATCTTAGAATTTCAAGAAATAACCACTGCCCATAGAGGTATTATAAAGTTTAACAATATAAATTTTCTGTCTAGGGCATATACACTTAGACTTCATACATATGCTCCAAAATAGCAACAAACATATACTTAGGTTTAAGAACGCAAATTTGAATAATCCTTTAGTATAAAAGAAAATTTATAAATGAAAGACTAAATTTGTTCATAAGATTCTAACCTCGGATTATGGTTAGTTGGAAGCTTGAAATGGCTTCAAAACAGGTTCCTTTACTTCGGTATGACTGAAATTCTTGCTCAAATGGAGGTGATGGTGGCTGATTTTTATGGCTGCCTTGAAGAAGTTCTCTAAGTATTTTGCTTCAGCAAAGAAATGAGAAGAAGAGTGTGGGAACCGTGGAAGAAAAAGGAAGAAAAGATAAAGTCTTTGAAAAGAAGTGATAGAAACAATTATAGAGGAGACATGTTGAAGCATGTCACGGAGGAAATAAAGAAAATGAGGGTCAAGAGTAGTTGGAAAAGATATCCTTATGTCTCATCTAAAGACTTTAACACACATAATGCCAATATGACATTTTTGAGATTTATTAGAAGTTCTAAGGCTTTTTAGTAATCATACTAAATAAATATAGGAGAATTTTAGAAAACTTAAAAATAGATAAAAATAAATATTATAAAATAAATTTAAATGAAGCAATTTTTTTTTTATACATTAAAAATTAATTTAATTACCTCAATACCCGTTAGGAGAATAACGGGTGTCACAAGAATGTTTCATATTGAAAATTCTGCAGGAGTATTAGGAGGTTCCGTCCATTCATTTAAATGTTAGTGTTGTCCTCTATAAGGTGCTAAAAAGCCTTCACCATTAAGATCTCCAGCATCACATAAGTAGTAATGTCCTACAAATTAAATAGCAAAATGGTGAAAAGTAATTACATTTCTCTAATACAAAACTATATAATTAATAATTTATACAATTACCTCTTGAAACTTTTAACCCATTCCGCCTAGATAGAGCATCCTGCAGCACTTTAGAGTCAACAGCTGAACCTTTCCATCAAGGCAAGACATAAATGAATTGCATATCTGGTGAGACTACTCTTAATATATTGGTGACAATTTCATTTTTTCTACTTTGGTATCTTGGCCTATCTTTCATAGGAACGTTGACCTTAATATATGTGTCGTCTAGTTGTAAAGCTCCGGAATTTATTTAATGTTAATGTAATATAAATGATGAATTAGTGTGCCATAATTAATGTTTCAACATTAATTTGATTATTTGGTTGGATTTTGAGTTTTGGTTGTTTTGTTAATTTGGTGAATTCAAATAATTTCTTATTGTTTTAAAATGATGTTTTGGAGTTTTAAAACACAACAATTTGTAAAATGTTAAAAATATTTTTTTTTACAAAACCGTGGGCGGCACATGATTTTCGCACAGTAAAATCGCCCACCGTTTTCCTCTATTTATTCTCTCTTTTCCTCCTCTCTCCTCACACTCTCAGATCTCTCTCTCTCTCTTCTCTCTCTTTTCTGCCCGAGACACTCTCCTCTCTCTCTATCTCTCTCAAAATTTTTGAAACCAAATTTGAATCCAAGCTTCAGGTTAGCAAGGAGGAAGCTCGGGGACGTGATTTAGCAACCGAGAATGCGGATTGAAGCTTCGATTCGAGGTTAGTTTTGAAATTTTTTAACTTTTTTTTTCAAATTTTTAATTTTGTGTATTTTTGAAATCTAGGTTTGTTTAAGCCTAGAAAACCCTTGATTTGAGTTAAATGAACTTAGAACAACTAGAATCTAAGCTAGATTGAAGAAAAACAGATTGGATTCAAGATTTTTTATTTTTCTCCCTATTTTCTCATTTTTGGATTTTTGAGATTTTTGAGTTTAAATCTTGTTTAAATGAGTCCAAATGTGTTCTAGTATGTTTTTCTATCAACTATGAGTGTTTTCTTATGCCTGGGATTTGAGAAAAACAAGTTAGAATTAAGATTTGTGTTTTAGGGGAATCGAAAACTCGTGACTGAATTTTTGGGTTTTCCCAGTTCGGCAGGCCAGAACAGGGATCGGCAGGCCGGTATTCTTCCGTCCGGTACAGTTCCGCCGGCCGAAGCAGGGAGTCCGACGGGCCGGCCGAGGCATGAAAATTTTTGTGATTTTCACCCGTTTTCACTGTTTTGAACCCTGATTTAAATTCCAACCTTATAGGATGATTTTAAAGGTACAAATGGCACACTAGGACATCATGAAATGGTTTAGTAACACAGAATGTCTTGAACTAGATATTGATCGACTTAGTTTGCATCTAGGATCGTTCGTGGTTTCACGAAGCTAACGTATAGCGGACCGGGATTACAGTGTGGGGCACCGGCACGAGTATTGAGGTAGGACTTCTACCCTATTCCTTGGTAGCCTAGTTTCAAAATGATTTAGCTCTGAAAATGATTTCTATTAAAATGTTTTCAATGGTTGTTTGAGAATGAATTTATCGGTTATATTTTAATATACCGTGAACTGAAATGGACTTCATAATGAATGTAAATGACAACACTTGGTAATTGGGTTTTGAATGATAATGATAACGAACATATAGGCATGATGCCATATCAGAGATCGGGTCGTGTAGCGATCGACCTTGGGGGCAGGTCCCGAAACCCAGCTGGGCCACTACGGTGGTGATACTATTATGGTTTGCCTAGGAAAAAGAAAATGATATTTCTGATTGTTCATGTAAACTGTTCTGGGTAAGGACGGTTTTATTTAACTTTATTTATTTGGTTATTTATTCAAGGTTTCTTTTAAATAACTCCTGAATAATGTCATGTTTCTTTAAATTAAATCATTTTATAAAACTTAGTCCTAATGAGCCTTTTGCTCACGTTTTATTTGTTTGAAATTTCCCCCCCTCTAGGTGGTTTTCCATTTAGGTTTGGAGAGGATTCTTCGGACAAGACACATGAGCAATAGAGGGACTAGTGAACTTATTTGTATTATTTCAATAGAGGCATGTAAGATCTTAATTTTATTTATACTTGGACTGTGATTGTATTTATAATATTGTCAGTACCATGTGTGTGCACAAGTTGTGGGTCTGTGGGACCCATACTCGCGATTTATTGTTTTATTATTATTCATTTAATGATTTCAACGGCCTAGTGTATATGAACTCTTTTATAAGGTGTCGTTTTAAAAGAACCTCATATTTTATATTTAATCCAACCCCTAAACTCTTGATTTTTAATTAAATTCTCTTTTAATTAATTTAATAATCTGCCACGTCACCTCCCATACTCCGGGGCGTGACAGAATGGTATCAAAGCTCAAGGTTATGAACCTTGGGAATTGTACACACATAGGTTTGACAATGAAATACCTCTGACAGTCCAAATTTTGTTTTCAGAAGTGAGAGAATGGCACCTAGACATCGTTCGACAGCTGACGCCGAGTTCGGGAATGATGAGAGCATGATGAGGTCTCTGTTTGCGGCTTTTCGACAGATGGCATCCAGGGCTAGACTGGAAGATTCTAGTGTTGGTAGTCAGCATGCGTACTTTAAGAAATTTCGATGGGCGTCTATTTCGACTTTTGATGGTAATAGGGATCCGCAGTTAGCAGAGTATTGGCTGGATTCGGTCTTGAAGCATTTGGATACCCTTGGTGTGCCTGAGGAGTATCGTGTGGAGTTTGCTGCGTATAAGCTCGAGGGTGGCGCTAACACTTGGTGGAAACAAGTTAAGCGTTTGGAGCGCGGTGGCGAAATTAGTTGGGACAGGTTCGATGAGCTGTTATATGATCGATATTTTTCGCAGGGGTATAGAGATCAGAAGGCAGCTGAGTTCTAGAGGTTGCAGTAGGGTGATCTATCAGTTCGGGAGTATGAGGCAAAGTTTAATGAGTTGGCTAGGTTTGCTCCATCAGCGGTGGCATCGGAGCATGAAAAGTGTATTAAGTTTCAGGAAGGGCTTAAGGCTCCTATTCGGCGGCAGTTGGTTGCTCTACGGCTTAGGAGTTTTGGAGAGCTAGTGTCGTCGACGATCTCCGTGGAGAATGATTATGTGCAGTATTGTGAGGACCGAGCCAAGGCTTCAGGAGGACCGCAGAGAAGTGGTAGGAAGAGCACCAGTAGTCGTCTAGCTCCGGGGAAGGGCAAGCAAGGTGGCGCGACCAGTGGTAGCAGCAATTCGTCTGGCAGTGGGCGCAGTAATCCCTACAGCTTCCATTGTCATTTCTGTTAGCAGCCCGGACACATCAAGAGGAATTGCCTGATCAGGAGTGCTCGTCTTGGATCTCAGACTGGGGAGGATGCCAGTCGTCAGTCTCAGCCTCAGACCCTACCTCCGCCTCCGTAGTACCCGCAGTTGCAGTATCCCCAGTTCTCTCCTCAGCAGTTCTCATATCCGGCATAGAGGCAACAGCCGCAGCATTTTCAGCGCAGTGTCCCTCAGTTTCGAGCGCCGAGTACATGTAGTGTGCAGTCATCTCCATCCCAGCAGCATCGGCAAAGTAATCCAAGACCCAGCAATGTTGGTAGAGGAAAAGGAAAGGCGCCAGTGCAGATTCATGTGATGGCATCAGGAGGATCAGATTCTCATGGTGGTAACGCGGTTGTCGATGGTATGATCTTAGTTTCTAGATCTTTAGCTCGCATTTTGTTTGATACTGGTGCCTCTCATTCTCTCATTTCGAGTTCTTTTGTACATGCCTTAGGATTAGAGGTAGAAGAGTTTAATGAACCCCTAGTCATAACTTCTCCCTTGAGGCGGGTGTGTGTAAATTGTATGTGTAAATCTTGTAAAATAAAGATTGGAGATGAGATTTTGAAAAGTGATTTGATTATACTCCCCATGAGTTCCTATGATGTAATTCTAGGGATGGACTGGTTGTCCAGATATAATGCAGTCGTGGACTGCCAACTTAGAAAAGTGACCCTAGTGTCTGATAGGGGGACGATAATCACTTACCAGGGTAGTGGTGATTGGTTAATGAGTGAGCGTCTCATGAAGTCGTGTCTAGGAGGGCGAAGGAATCTAGGTTGTTGTGCTTTTCTTGCCAATCTAGATTGCAAGCCCTATGCTTTAGGTGACAGTGTAGCGATTTCGGTGGTTGATGAGTTCGAGGATGTCTTCCCCGACAAGTTGCCAGGATTACCACCGCATCGGGAGATTGAGTTTGGTATTGAGTTGTTTCCGAAAACAGCATCGATTTCTATGGCACCTTATCGGATGGCGCCGACAGAAATGAAAGAATTAAGGAAGCAACTTCAAGACTTGCTGATAAATGATATATTCGGAATAGCACATCTCCGTGGGGAGCACCAGTTTTGTTTGCTAAGAAGCACGATGGGACTCTCAGGTTGTGTGTGGATTATCAGCAGCTGAATCGTGTTACGGTGAAGAACAAGTATCCATTGCCTAGGATTGATGAGTTGTTTGATCAGTTAGGAGGTTCGCGGTACTTCTCAAAGATTGATTTGCGTTCAGGTTATCATCAGCTCAGGATCAAGGAAGAGGATATTCCCAAGACAGCTTTTAGGACTCGGTATGGGCACTTTGAGTTTCTGGTTATGTCGTTTGGGTTGACGAATGCTCCGGCAGCTTTTATGGATTTGATAAACATGATATTTAGGCCGTATTTAGATCAGTTCGTGATCATGTTCATCGATGATATTCTTGTGTATTCTAAGACTTGGGAGGAGCATGAGCAGCATCTCCAGATCGTGCTTCAGACTCTGCGGGAGCACCAGTTGTATGCTAAAAGGGAAAAGTGTGAGTTTTGGTTGACTGAGGTCAAGTTTCTGGGTCATGTTATCTCGGAGCATGGTATTTCTATGGATCCGCCCAAGATTGAAGCTATATTGGAGTGGAAATGACCAAAGAATGTAGCGGAGATTCGCAGCTTCTTAGGTCTTGCAGGTTATTACAGGAAATTTATAAAGAATTTTTTGAAGATTGTAGCTCCATTGACAAGATTGATCAAGAAAAATGTCAGGTTTGAGTGAAATGGAGATTGTGAGCTTGCTTTTTAGGAATTGAAGAACCGGTTGACTTCAGCTCCAGTGTTTGTTATTCCTAGCAGTGACGAGCCGTATAAGGTTTATACGGATGCTTCAGGCGTGGACTTGGATGCGTGTTGATGCAGCTTGGACGTGTGGTTGCGTACGGATCGAGACAGCTACGACCTCACGAACGGAATTATCCTACTCATGATTTAGAGCCCGCGGCGGTGATTTACGCGCTGAAGATTTGAAGGTGTTACTTGTATGGAGCGTCGTTTCAGGTCTTCTCCGATCACAAGAGTTTGAGGTATCTGTTCACTCAGAGGGATCTTAATTTGAGGCAGCGTAGATGGGTAGAGTATATGGAGGATTATGATTTCGCGTTGCAGTATCATCCCAGGAAAGCTAATGTGGTCGCGGACGCGCTTAGCAGGAAGTCTTCAGGGATTC
Source organism: Artocarpus heterophyllus (assembly GCA_025403435.1). Taxonomy (NCBI): domain Eukaryota; kingdom Viridiplantae; phylum Streptophyta; class Magnoliopsida; order Rosales; family Moraceae; genus Artocarpus; species Artocarpus heterophyllus. The sequence continues at coordinate 10,580,479 of CM046353.1, forward strand.
TCGCTTGTTTGGCTTTTGAGGACTCGAGCAGGGATGCGACGGTGAGCGAGTATAGGCTACGGTATCATGAAGACTGTGATCGAGTTTCGGTGTATCATGTGGAAGCGACTCCAGCTCTTGTTCAGATGGTGAAGCAAAGTCAGTGGCAGGATCGGCATTTACAGGGGATTTTGTCGCGGATTCAGAACGGGGAGCAGTTTGAAGAATGGAGCGTGCATGCAGATGGATCGTTGTATTTCCGGGAGCGTCTTGCAGTTCCAGCTATCGTCGAGGTGATGAAAGCCGTTTTAGATGAAGCTCATAGGTCTCAGTTCGCTATTCATCCAAGGAGCACAAAGATGTATCGCGATATGAAGATGCAGTATTGGTGGAGAGGCATGAAGAAAGATGTTCGAGAGTACGTGGCCAAGTGTTCGACGTGTCTTCAGGTGGAAGCCGAGCATCAGAAGCCTACAGGTCAGCTTTAGCCGCTTCCTATTCCAGGGTGAAAATGGGAGCATGTGACGATGGATTTTCTCACAGGTTTGCCGAGGACAGAGCAGCAGCATGATGTAGTTTGAGTCGTGGTCGACAGGTTGATGAAATCGGCACATTTCATTTCGTTTAGGTCGACGTGTTCGAGAAGGATTCTCGGGGAGTTGTATCTGCAGAATATTGTGAGGTTGCATGGGGTTTCTTTGTCCATCACCTCTGATCGAGACACCAGGTTTAATGCTAAGTACTTGAGGAGTTTTCAGGAGGCTTTAGGTACGGATTTGAACTTCAATACGCGTTTCATCCTCAGACTGATGGGCAGTCTGAGCGGGTTATTCAGATTCTCGAGGATATGTTACGTGCCTGTGCGTTGGACTTCGGCAGGAATTAGAAGCAATGTTTGCATCTAGCGGAGTTCACATACAACAATAGCTATCAGGCGAGTATTGGTATGGCACCGTTTGAGGCGTTGTATGGGCGACCGTGTCGATCACCTGTGTTTTGGGCCGAGCCAGAAGATAGGGTTATTCTTGGGCCAGATGAGATCCGTGATAGTAACGAGAAAGTCGCGGTGATTCGAGATCGATTGAGGGCAGCTCAGAGTCGACAGAAGAGTTACGCAGATAGGAGACATAGACCCTTAGAGTTCGCGGTTGGGGATTTCGTTCTCTTGAGGGTATCGCCTCGTAAGGGAACTATGTGGTTCGGAGTGAGTGGGAAGCTCGCGCCGAGGTATATTGAGCCATTCGAGATCACTCAGCGTGTTGGTGTGGTTGCTTATCGGCTTGATCTTCCACCCAAACTTTCTCATGTTCACGATGTGTTTCATGTGTCAATGCTTAGGAAGTGTCCACCTGAGCAGGGTAAGATAGTTTCATTTTACGAGTGTAGGTTCAGGAGGATATGACGTACGAAGAAGTGCCGATTCAGATTATCGACCGAAAAGTGATTAGTTTGCGTCGTCGTGAGATACCGTTGGTAAAGGTCGTGTGGCAGCATCATGGGGTTGATGAAGCCACCTGGGAACTAGAGTCGACTATGCAGGAATTGTATCCGCATTTGTTTTGTTTCTGAAATGAGATGTAAATTTCGAGGGCGAAATTTCTTTTAGGGGTGGAGAGTTGTAACACCCCAGAATTTATTTAATGTTAATGTAATATAAATGATGAATTAGTGTGCCATAATTAATGTTTCAACATTAATTTGATTATTTGGTTGGATTTTGAGTTTTTGGTTGTTTTGTTAATTTGGTGAATTCAAATGATTTCTTATTGTTTTAAAATGATGTTTTGGAGTTTTAAAACACAACAATTTGTAAAATTTTAAAAATATTTCATTTTACAAAACCATGGGCGGCACATGGTTTTCGCACAGTAAAACCGTTCACCGTTTTCCTCTATTTATTCTCTCTTTTCCTCCTCTCTCCTCACACTCTCAGATCTCTCTCTCTCTCTCTCTCTCTCTCTCTCTTTTCTGCCCGAGACACTCTCCTCTCTCTCTATCTCTCTCAAAATTTTTGAAACCAAATTCGAATCCAAGCTTCAGGTTAGCAAGGAGGAAGCTCGGGGACATGATTTAACAACCGAGAACGCGGATTGAAGCTTCGATTAGAGGTTAGTTTTGAAATTTCTAAACTTTTTTTTCAAATTTTTAATTTTGTGCATTTTTGAAATCTAGGTTTGTTTAAGCCTAGAAAACCCTTGATTTGAGTTAAATGAACTTAGAACAACTAGAATCTAAGCTAGATTGAAGAAAAACATATTGGATTCAAGATTTTTTATTTTTCTCCCTATTTTCTCATTTTTGGATTTTTGAGATTTTTGAGTTTAAATCTTGTTTAAATGAGTCCAAATGTGTTCTAGTATGTTTTTCTATCAACTATGATTGTTTTCTATGCCTGAGATTTGAGAAAAACATGTTAGAATCAAGATTTGTGTTTTAGGGGAATCGAAAACCCGTGACTGAATTTTTGGGTTTTCTCAGTTCGGCAGGCCAGAACAGGGATCGGCAGGCCGGTGTTCTTCCGTCCGGTACAGTTCGGCCGGCCGAAGCAGGGAGTCCGACGGGCCGGCCGAGGCATGAAAAATTTTGTGATTTTCACCCGTTTTCACTGTGTTGAACCCTGATTTAAATTCCAACCTTATAGGATGATTTTAAAGGTACAAATGGCATACTAGGACATCATGAAATGGTTTAGTAACATAGAATGTCTCGAACTAGATATTGATCGACTTAGTTTGCATCTAGGATCGTTCGTGGTTCCGCGGAGCTAACGTATAGCGGACCGGGATTACGGTGTGGGGCATCGGCACGAGTATTGAGGTAGGACTTCTACCCTATTCCTTAGCAGCCTAGTTTCAAAATGATTTGGCTCTGAAAAGGATTTCTATTAAAATTTTTTCAACGGTTGTTTGATAATGAATTTATCGGTTATATTTTAATATACCGTGAACTGAAATGGATTTCATAATGAATGTAAATGACAACACTCGGTAATTGGGTTTTGAATGATGATGATAATGAACATATAGGCATGATACCATATCAGAGATCGGGTCGTGTAGCGATCGACCTTGGGGGCAGGTCCCGAAACCCAGCTGGGCCACTACGGTGGTGATACTATTATGGTTTGCCTAGGAAAAAGAAAATGATATTTCTGATTGTTCGTGTAAACTATTCTGGGTAAGGACGGTTTTATTTAACTTTATTTATTTAGTTATTTATTCAAGGTTTCTTTTAAATAACTCCTGAATAATGTCATGTTTCTTTAAATTAAATCATTTTATAAAACTTAGTCCTAATGAGCCTTTTGTTCACGTTTTATTTGTTTTAAATTTCCCCCCCTCTAGGTGGTTTTTCATTTAGGTTTGGAGAGGATTCTTCGGATAAGACACAGGAGCAATAGAGGGACTAGTGAACTTATTTGTATTATTTCAATAAAGGCATGTAAGATCTTAATTTTATTTGTACTTGGACTGTGATTGTATTTATAATATTGTCAGTACCATGTGTGTGCACAAGTTGTGGGTCTGTGGGACCCATACTCACGATTTTATTGTTTTATTATTATTCGTTTAATGATTTCAACTGCCTAATGTATATGAACTCTTTTATAAGGTGTCGTTTTAAAAGAACCTCACATTTTATATTTAATCCAACCCCTAAACTCTTGATTTTTAATTAAATTCTCTTTTAATTAATTTAATAATCCGCCACGTCACCTCCCGTACTCCGGGGCGTGACACTAGTGCACCTAAGCAATCCTTAAACCATTTCCATCTTTCATCAGTGGAATTATCAAAAATTGGTTCTGGCTTTTTTAGTAATAACTCATGAAGACGTAACAAAGCACCTAAGACAACATTGAATTGTCTACTAACAGTTTCCCCTGAACGTGCAAGTTGACGCCTCATAATTCTATTTTTAACATCATGAGATATAATATGTAAAAATATATCTACCATTTCTTCCACATCCATATTTTTGGTTCCTTTTAGACCTCCAATTGTTTTAAGGTGATGGCATAAAATGACAAAAGTTCTCCTATCCATTAAAGTAGTCTCGATGCATGCTAGGTCTAGCATGTATCATTCTATAAAAATTAAGATGACATATATGATGCCTATGATATGAAGTTTCACCCAATCTATTTGTACTTGTATGTCTCTTAGAATGGATGATAAACATAATCAAGATGAACAATATTGTCATCTTATGTAATGACTCCATATATTGAAGTAATATTGTCACAATTCCTTTTTTTACAACCAATGAAAGACGAGCCATATTTGCATATACAAATAAATAAAAGAAAAAAAAATGATTCAAACCCAAATTTAGCTTATATCATATCTTGATCAAAACTAATAAACTAATCCAAAAAGTAAATGGTTTAAATTTGGGATCATGTAAAGTGAGCCCTGTTCATAAAAGTGATAAGCCAAATTAACATCACAGCCATATGTGCCTAAGTTTTTACCAAAATAATAAACAAGTACACAATAGAGTTTGGCTGTGTTTATTGTCATAATACCAAGGTTTGTGTCAACAATTTTGCATTCAAACTATTCAACGCGGCCAAAAAAAGACGAATTTCTGTGTTTTTTTTTTTTTTTGTGTGTTTAAGGCCAAACCTACTAATATTATTTTGCTAATATTTATACCACATTAGAGGCCTGGTGAGCCAATGAGGGGTAATATAACTAATATTAAGTGAATGTTGGAGCTTGAGCTTTTGAGATGCCATTGTCAAGTACTTTGAGGAAGGCTAATGAAATCACCATGTTTGCATTCTAGTTTCCAGGGGCATAAGGAATGGATAAATGAAGTGAACTATAGTGTGTGAGACTGGCGCGATAACCAGCTACACCACCTACACAAACTTCTGTTGTGATGATGCTGTCCCTGTAATTTCTTCTTTTAAAAGTGATACAGCATGCTACGTGGTTTGGTAGCTGTATTTTCCCCCACTATTGAAGTCCGTATTTAAGACCTTTTTTTTCCAAAAAATAAGTTGACTTATTATGTCACTTGTTCAAATACACGTCCAGGGACATTTCCCTGCCTTTATCAAATACACGTCCAGGGGCATAGACACGTCCAGTGGATTTTTGATTTTTATAATACACATCCAAGGGCATAAGGAATGGATAAATGAAGTGAGTTTTCTAGGTGTTGTCAAGCATCCAAATCTTGTGAAGTTAGTTGGATATTGCGCAGAGGATGATAAGAGAGGGATTCAAAGACTTCTGGTCTATGAACTCATGCACAATAAAAAGCCTTATATGAAACAACATCTACATGAAACCTAGACACAAACACACAAATACACAAGTGATTATCAAATAACCCTGATATGAACAGGACTACTAACTACACTGGTGGTAGAGAGAGAGTGGGTAAGTATTTCTATGAGCAATGACTATGCTGCTAAAACAACATCTACATGTGCTTCAATTTCAGAACATCTACATGTGCTACAATCATATAGATAAGAGAAGACATATTGGACCCAAGATCTTTTTTCCAGAACTTGCTTTATTCACTACCAAACAACGTACTCTTAAATTTTATCAATGTCGTAGTCAAACGGCCCAAAATTGACTCATAAAACAAACCTCATCAATGCAATTAAAAATATGCAAAAGTAAAAAATTATCACAGAAATAGGGTTTCAATCATTAGATTCATGGAAGGAAGAAATCAAAAAAAAAAAAGACAAAAGAAAATCAAATGAAAAGAAAGAGAGGAGGAAAAATTTGAACTTGTGCTGTTGCGGCGACGATGAGAGGAGGCGCGGCGATGGTGATGATGTCGATGAACTTGGGGGAGCTTTGGAGTCGCAGGGTTTGACTGCTAAGAGACGGGCTTTTCGGTAATTTCATTACCATGGATTTAAAATTCCTAGGCTTTAAAAAAGCTCAAAACTGATACCAAACTTGGGCATTTTAAAATATTCCCATTCCCATGTGTATAAAACCCCATACCAAATGCCCCGTATACGTCTCAAACCTATTCATATATTTAGGTTTTCTCAATCTTTATTTTTTGTTCTACTCACAAATTCTCCAACACTCACTTTGATTTGTTATAAAAAAAAAACAAAAACAAAGAAGTTAATAAAATTACTATTTATTCTTATAAAAATAAATAATAATAAATAAATTGACCACTTAAATGATTATCCATCCCATTTTAAACTTTTAGTCAATGATATTGATATCAAATGTGGTAGTCAAACCAACCGTGAAGGGTATACTCAGCATATTTATCCAAATCAAGGCAAATCCACACCCAAATTTGAAACGAGCTATCAAGTCAAAATCTCACCCTCAATACAACGGCATACGAGTCTTCCCCACACACTAGACCAAGAAACAGGAATCTTGACACTCAAATGAGACGGTAGTAGGTAAAGTTTGTTGCTGGGTCGTGCTCATACATTTTTAGACCAAAATTTTATACCCAAGATCAAATTGGATATTTGGTTGAAGAGTTTCAGTTTAAAGTTTGAAGTACTAAAGTATTTTTAATTTTATATTATAGCATATAAAAATTACATTGTAATTAGTATTTTTTTTACTATAATATATAAAAACTTTACAGTATTTATAATTTGAGCTTCTCAAGCACCCTATAAATGTACCAAGAGAACTTGATGCTATAGTATGGGAAACAATGTTTTTTTTTTTTTTTGGTATAGGTCCCATTAATTCTCCAAAGTACAAGCCTTTTTTTTTTTTTTCCCTTATTACCTTAGTTAGACTTCTGTAATATGGTAGCTTATTTAATAATTGTCTTTTGACGTGACAGTATAAAAGTCTAATGTCACGCTTGTCAACGGAATCTAATAAAATCTAAAAAAATTTTGTTTGCAGGCACCCCACTCATGTGGTTGTTGATCACAATAATGAGATTAAAAAGATGATTAGCAAGCATAAGCATCGTTAGAATTAATTTTTTAGTTTAAAATATTATAGTATATAAAAATTTTAAACTGTAATAATTTTTTATTTTTTACTGTAACATGCGAGAGTTTTATACTATTTAGTAATTAAAAAGTTTGTTCTAACCATATTTATCAATACCTTATAAACCAGACTAGACTTATAAGACAAGTGTAATAGGGTTGATTATAGTTATAACTTGTGTTTGAAAACCAGTTTGTGGTTGAAATCAAATATGATTTAAATTTTATGAGAAAAATATTGTAACAAACTAGTTCGAGCCATTTTGTTGTTTGTACTACATTTCTAAATGGGTTATGTTATTTTGGTATTTAGCTTTAAGCTTCTGTTAGACATGTCGATTGAAACAAATAGGGTAAAGTTTTTAACAACTATAGTAAAAAAATAAAATATTGCTATAATGTAAAACTGTCATATGCTACAGTTTTTAAACTAACATTTTCAATTCAACTGCTCTCCCAAACACCCCATAAGTAATATCAAAGTAGGAGTCTTTTTCTAGCAACTACCATGAAATGTTCCACTTCTGGAGGTGATTAAGACATACATGTATGTAACAATTAAAAGGCGATTGTGGTAATAACCACATAGGATACTGATATAATGGGATGTTTCTAGGGATGACAATTATATACATAAACTTATTAACCCACAGGGACCCATTTTGAATGGGGCTAAGAAAACCTGGTTATAAATGGTTTAAGATTGTAAACAGGTTAAAGGTATAATCCGTCATGAGTTGCAGGGTGGAAACGGTTTTAGACTTCCCCAACCTAATCCCCTATTTACCCGCCCTGTTTAATTATATCACATTTAAAATTAAATATATTATATATACAATATGCTATAATATATAATTTTAAGTATAATGTTATATTATATAATATCTATAAAAATTCTAAAATATAATTTTCTTTTATTTTTAATTTAAAATTTTGTATAAGTGTGTTAATTAATTAATTAATTTATCATAAACATAACTAATCGGATAAATGAGGTGCCATGAGTACCCCAAATCTATGACGGGAGAACCTGCTCCATTCCCCACCAATTTATGCAGGTTGATGGGGCAGAGAATGAGACTTACTTTTCTTTGCAGGGCGGTTTGGCGAGAAGATTATCCTACCCCAAATCTATCCCGTTACCATCCCTGGATGATTCTATCGTAGAAACTAATGTTCATATAACTACATTCTATCCTGAAAGTTCTCCCTCTTCTAACAAAGTACAATCTCATTTGATTGGAAATTTTAACTGGCTTAGCAACGGTTTTTAGCGTATCCTAGTGTTCATTATACAAGTTTTCTAAAGAACAAAACCTCTTTTGAAAGGTCATTTAAGCACCCCTAGCAACAATTTTAGAAACAAAAAATTAAAACAATTTTTGAAAAATAATACCGAATAGACTTTAAATGTTCTTATAACGGGCTTTTATAATTGTTTAGCTTATTAATGTCTTTTAATCATTATATTTATGTTATAGGATATGAAAAAAAAAATGCACAACTGATATTTATAACTTTTGACCGTTAGTTAGATTTAAATACAAGCTTGAACTATTAGATCAATGACCGTTAGTTAGATTTAAATACAAGCTTGAACTATTAGATCAAATCAAGACATAAATATCACAATTCAACATCGAGCTTGTTTAGGATAGCTTGTGTTTTTACTTATAAACAATAAAAAAATAGAAACATAAATTAAGGCTTTTTAATTAGTATTTTGATAGTGTATGAATAAGTGTTTTTTTGACTTGAGAAGAGTCTTTGAACCTATTTGATTAAGAGCCCATTTGGAATGACTTATCTTAAGTTGCTTATTTTTTTTTAAAAAAAAAGCTGCTTATTTTAAGTTGCTTATGTTCTTTTTCTTTTTAAAAAGCTGCTTATAAGCTCATTTTGATGGCCAATGAAAAAGTGCTTATAGTTTTTATAAGCACTTATTGGAGAAGGCAAGTCAAGGGTGTGTATGAGAAAAAGCACTTTTGAAAAGCTTTTTAATTTATACTTTTAACCTTATATTTAATAATAACAAGTTAAGAATTTTATCTATATCCTTGAATTACACTACTTTTTATATCAATAAGGGCTTTTAATGTTATGTTTGAGAAAAATTATTAATTTAAACCCAGAATCAATTTGAATTTATTTAATGATTTTCCCTGATAGATTGTATTTTGTAAAATTACAATAAAATGCAAATCACATACGGATAATATTAATGCGAATCATGTTTGTGAATTTTGTGCAATTCAGAATATTGTTAATATACAAATTTTGTGAGTTTAAATACTCAAAAATTATAAAAAAAATCATTAAAATGAAATTTATATCACATTAATTTTAATTTTATGATATGAATTAATAAAGGGAAAATATGTTGTTTTAAGTAAAAAATGATGCCATGGTCCAAAACAGTATAAAAATAGCTAATTACTAGTCAGTTAAATCGGTAAAGGATTCAGTGTCTGCAATTCATTAGTTGATGGAACACATTATAGAAAGACACACAAAGCAAAGACATAGATATATCGAATACTGTGTTGGGATTAGTAAATATAGATAAAAAGTAAGTTATTATATCCCAGACTATTTAAGAGTATATTTCCTCAATTTTCTATTAATAGTATGGGAAAAATATAGTGCGGTATAAAACTACACTGTGTAAAGTTTTGTGGGACCCATCATAAAGTGCCTCCCAAGAGGATGAAATTGTGCCACATAACCCTAGTGGTGGCCGGTTTTTGTCCAAGGCTTTTAAGCCAAAATTTTACCACAAAAGTTGTTAAATGATGACTAAATGAGATGAGTCACTAAAGTTGTAAAAAAAAAAAAAATCAAGTTTTACTCGTCATTTCATGCAACAAAGAACCAAGCATCGTTCTATTTGAATCCTCCTAAAACCAGCAGCCATTTAGTGCATTCACCAAAATTTTTTTTTCAAAAATTTTTGAAGAAGACATCTTCCAAGCAAGCTTTAGGTCAAGTTCTAGTCTTCTAGTTTAAGAATTATTGTGACACCCGTTATTCTCCTAACGGGTATTGAGGTAATTAAATTAATTTTTAATGTATAAAAAAAAATTGCTTCATTTAAATTTATTTTATAATATTTATTTTTATCTATTTTTAAGTTTTCTAAAATTCTCCTATATTTATTTAGTATGATTACTAAAAAGCCTTAGAACTTCTAATAAATCTCAAAAATGTCATATTGGCATTATGTGTGTTAAAGTCTTTAGATGAGACATAAGGATATCTTTTCCAACTACTCTTGACCCTCATTTTCTTTATTTCCTCCGTGACATGCTTCAACATGTCTCCTCTATAATTGTTTCTATCACTTCTTTTCAAAGACTTCATCTTTTCTTCCTTTTTCTTCCACGGTTCCCACACTCTTCTTCTCATTTCTTTGCTGAAGCAAAATACTTAGAGAACTTCTTCAAGGCAGCCATAAAAATCAGCCACCATCACCTCCATTTGAGCAAGAATTTCAGTCATACCGAAGTAAATGAACCTGTTTTGAAGCCATTTCAAGCTTCCAACTAACCATAATCCGAGGTTAGAATCTTATGAACAAATTTAGTCTTTCATTTATAAATTTTCTTTTATACTAAAGGATTATTCAAATTTGCGTTCTTAAACCTAAGTATATGTTTGTTGCTATTTTGGAGCATATGTATGAAGTCTAAGTGTATATGCCCTAGACAGAAAATTTATATTGTTAAACTTTATAATACCTCTATGGACAGTGGTTATTTCTTGAAATTCTAAGATTAAATTAAAATAAATTTTATGAATGTAGTTGTATGTTGTGCTTTAGTTTTAATTGTCCTTATGCACGCCTTAGGATCAAGGGAGTATGGAGCTAACGTTAATTGATTCCAGGATTAAGAGACTGTTGATAAGCTTAAAAGGTAGGGATTCTATTACTCATCTTTTGTGAGGTTTTTATAGAATTAAAATTGATTGTTTTGCCGCAATATATATATATCTATGTTGAACTGATATTATATGAGTATCACATATGAAACTATGACATGGACTCGTCTTGTATTGTACGGCAAAGAACATAATGAATTGACACATGTTATAAATTGAGAAGCATGGTTAGGAAAATTAACTCTATTAATAATGATTTAATATAGAGAAATTGTGAGACATGAAAAGGGCGACGGTTACGTCCTTGGGCATGAATACCCAAAAAGGTAAAATAGGGGGAAGGTGATGACGCTTCCTTGGGTTGAAAGTCCCAAAACACACTGTACAGGAATCGACTTGGTGAGGACTCGGGGCTTGATGTCCCCTCACCGGAACACCCTTGGAATGTTTATAGGGTGATCAAGTGCGCCCATTTGGGTTTCGATGAGTTGAGTGATACTCAATTTAATATGGATACCTAGGAACAATGATGATTGTTAATATTTGTATAAATGTGTAATTATGACACTTGGTAATGATTAACTACGGTATCCATAAGATGTGATCATAATAAACCTCATAATCTGGAATATGATGTAACTTACTAACCATGCAGATTTTAATGTGGTAATGATAGAGGTGAGTAATGGCTTTCTCTACTGAGCATAGTGTTGCTCATTCCCTTATGTTTATATCTTTTCAGGACTCACTAAGTGTGAGGTGGCTACGAGAAATATAGTTGAGGAAGCGATGTAACTATATTACATTGGGACTGCTCAATTGTAAAGAATGTTCTTCATGATAATGTAAGCATCAATTGTTACTTTCTGTGACTGTAATTATAATGTGTTGAGGGTTAAAATGATGATGACAACAGTTTATATTATTAAATTTAAGGTGCTACATTAAAACTGTGGTTTATTTGTCGTTTATATTTTTATTTTTGAGTTGAGAGTTTTTATTTAAGTCCCGGGCAAATTTTATTTTTAAGGTTTTACTTTTATTATTTATTTTTATTTTATCTCATTAAAAACTGTTAACCCCCATATAGGGGCGTTACAATTATTAACTTTAAAGGTAAAATTCTAGACTTTTTCCTTATGTGTTATTAGAGTTTTATTGGGTTTTGGAAGGGTTCTTGATAGGTTTTTGTCATGGTCAATGTCTAGGAGGATTGAGCAAGATTAAGTTTTTTGTGGAAGATCACAAGGCTTGCAAAAAGGAGTTGGTAAGAAGTTTGATCCTTTATTTTAAAGTTTGTTGTTGTTTTGTTTTCTTTTCATCAAGTTTGGCATAGAGTTGCTTAAAAATAGACTCTGACATGTTTAAGGGACTCTATGGCATGTTTATGTGGTGTGTTTTGTGTAAGCTTATGATGATTGAAGGCTAGAAACTAGGGTTTCATGCTTTAAAATTTAAGTTTGCAGAACTTGTCTTTAAAACAAAGTTTAGATGAAACCTCAAGGAGAGATGATTTTGGTGATCTTTGAGGTCAATTTGTTTTCCAAACTAAAGCATAGGTTCTACTAAAATAGTGAGAGTTATAACTTTTGTGAATAAAGTTTTGTGAAATTTTGAAAGGACTAAATTGCAAAAATTTGTACAAGTTCGACAAAATTGACAAATTGTAGAAAATTCCACTATACAATTGGAATTTAGGAAAAGTTAAAAATACGAAAGTTATAGAACTCATTAAAATTGCTAAAAATCAAGAACGGCTCGTGAAAATTCTACACGATTTACGAGTTGTGAATTTTAAAAGTTTTAATCACAAAAATATTCCAAAAAAAGTGTTAAAAAGAAAAATACTTTTAACTAAGGAATTAACTTAGAAAATTTAGAGAATAATAATCCTTGCAAAAAATTGAGCCCAACGACATAAAATGATCGTTTTTTATTTTTCGGGGCAAAATTGTCAAAATCTTTATAATTGAGTTAAAATTGCAAAGTTTTGTTAAAATAAAATTTATCACAAAAAGAAAGTTGACACCTCTTTTTTCTTGCCCCGTAGTCAATAAGTAACGTTTTGCAACAATGTATTAAAAAAAGGGCTTAAGAAATTTTCTAAGGCCCATCGATGGCAAAAACGTAATTTTTTGCAAAACGGCTTGGACGGAACCTGAAACGTCCAAAATTGAAAAACACCCTTTAGCAAGAATTTTTCTATAATCTTTTATTAATGAGAAGGCAATGTGAGATAAAAGGAAAAAAAATTTCGAAACGTTTTGGTTTCTTTTAGAAAATTGACCCATGGTTATGCTAAGTATTTAGGTTAAGTTCTGTTATCAACAAGTAGTCAGTAATAAACAAGTTAGCTTATAGCGATAAAATTGTCCAAGCAAGACACTTCGACGGATAGTGAGGGAATTGAGAAGTTGGATACATGTGAAGCAAATCTAAGTAAGTTCCGAACTCCAAATATAGCATGGACATAATAATTTATGAAAATATTATTTATTATATTTAAACTAATTGCATTTGTAATGCACTTGTATTAAGCTATCAAGCATCATGAATGGTATGCCATCATAAGTTAATAGAACTGGTAATGATTTACTAAATAAGATAAGAAAGTATCACACCAACCTCCCGACGTAAGGGGATTTTTAAGTTTTGTGATGGTCTCGGTGTTACAACAACCCGTGTACACATTTGGTACGACTACTTAGGTCCTAGTTAAAATTAAGAATGAAAATGTGAATAATTAAAGTTCAGAAATGAACATATATGAATCATGCATACTAATATTATTTATTTGTGGGCTATGTTTGGACTTACTAAATAATAACTTACCTAGTTATTTCATACTATAGAAAATCTAGTTAACATGCCAGAATAAAATTATTGCTAGCTAGCATCGATGGAAGAATAAATATATAGCTAAGGATATGTATACCGCCACATAAAAATATTTGTTGGATATTAAGTAGTTTTGAATATGTAATTTTGAAGGAAATATTAAGTATGATATGGGATATAATGTAAGATAAGTAAAAAGTTTAAGCTCTTTTGAAAACAATGTTGTTATATGTAAAATAAAAAGTGTTATGTATATATACATAGATATATATATATATATATTAAAAAAATATTTTCGAATTTTTGTAGCTATGTAAGTAAACAAAAGTATTAAGGAAACGACTCGAAAAGTCGGGATATGACATTTGATTTATTTAACTAAACAAGTTTAAAAGCTATTCTAAAATCAGAAGGTACTTTGTCGTGCACTATCCAAATATTAATTAATAATAAGTTTTAACTTATGCTTCTCTTCTTATATTGCTTAAAAGTAAAAATGCAAGCTATCACAGACATGTCCTAGATAAATCAAAAGCCCTTATTGGGTATAAAAGGTAATCTAATTTAAAGATACAAATAGATTTTTTAATTTGTTATTTTTAAATATAAGGTCAAAATTATTAATAAAAAAGCCTTTTATAAGCATTTTATTTTCATATAACACCAGTTTCTAAAAGTACTTATAAAAAACAAAAACACTTCTTAGGGTCTGTCTAAACGTGTAAAAAACAAACAAAAAAAAACTTTTGGAGTAAATAGCCAAAAGCATTATTTTTTAAGCCATTCAAAACAAGCTTGTCTTTAACACATACATATATATATATATATATATGTATAAAATAAGAATAAGTTTTATATAATGCTCTCAGGACGTTTAAAACTCAAAATGTTTTGTCTTTTTTTGTTTCATCTTACGAAGTGTTTTTTTTTTGTTTTATTTATTTTTCAATCTAAACAACTTTTTCCTTGTTTTTCAAAACTTTTTTTTTCTCTTTTAACTAACCGAAATGTTTTTTTCCTCTAAAAAATATTTTTATATTTTTAAAATTTCTTTTTTGTTAACATGCTTGTTCCACTTACACGCAGCGTGTTTTTCAACTAGTAATCTATAATAATCAAACAGTTTTAAAAATTCTGTCACAAATTAATAAAATCAGATATATATTCCATAGCTCAAAATTACACACAACTTTTGTTAAAAAAAAAAAAAAAAAAAGAAACCTCAGGTTCTCCAACCAACAAACCTTTTCCGGTGGAAAGTTCAAGTGGATCACAACTCACGACTCCCTCGCGACAATTTCCACACCGTCTCACTCGACGCATACAACCAGAAGAACCGTCAACACAGTAGTTTTGGCATTGGTAATACCAAAACATTGAAAAAAAAACAAAAAAAACGTCACAATAGTGGTAAAAACAGCATGAACTTTGTCCACCCAAAACAGCAGAAGACAGTTATATATATATTATATATATATATATATATAGCACCCCTAAAACTTGGTTTTGTTGGGTCGTGGCCTCATGGCTCGGTTTTTGGCGGTGATGTTCCCAGTCTCCTCTGCAGTGTCCAGGCCTCATTTTGGATTTCGTCAAAACAACCCCCGCCCACCCACCATCCCCCTTGTCGGGACTAGCACGTGCTGACGTGTTACTCCCACCCACTATTCTCCATACGCACATTACCCCACCTCCACCATCACACCCTTATCTTTCTCTCTCTCTACACAGCATGCCACTCTTCCAATCAGAACTAAACACGTATCACAAAAGGTATTTTCGTAACTTGGTGAAAAATGATGTCATGGGAAGGACCGTAGGTAATTAAAGGCCCCCCCAACCCCAAACTGGGCCCTTGGTGCTCGAAACTTGGCACATTGGTTGAAGAAGTAGTACAACCCAGCAGGCAGAGAAAACCGTTTAGCAGCGAGAGACAAGACGAAACCAGTCTCTGCAAACCGCCCTTTTTTTTTTTTCCTTTTTTCTATTATTATTATTTTTTAACCAAGATAGAGAGATTATGTGCTAGATATATAGTCAGATAGATACACAGTACTTGTACAAAATATTTTTTTATTATTATTACAGGGTGGGAGATTCCTTATCATGCGCCAGGGCAGTGTACTGAGGGGTCCCTTAACGTACGCAGAGCCCACATAGCAGCCGCCGAAGCAAACTGGTAAAGCGCGGAGAGGCCCAGAGTGACCAAAAAAAAAAAACTCTTCGTTGTTGCTCTGCCCCTCTCTCTCACTGTTTCTGTTCCTGCTTTGGCTGTACTAACCAGAGCCGATCTTGCACAGCGAGGGCTGTACTTTCTTCTCCACAAGAGCTAGCGGATCACGTCAACAGTATAAGTCGAGGTTTTGAGGTGGGTTTTTGGCGAGTAGGAAGAGAGAGAGAGATTGATGAGCTGGAAGATGAGTGAGTCTCTTATTTGAGTTTATTAAGGAGGTGGGTTGAGGCTGGATTTTGGGTTTCTTTTGGTTTGAAGACCAAGTTGGTTTAATGGGTTTGTTCGATCTGTATCGATCTTTGAGTTTTGGAGATTGAGATTAGGGTTTTCATGTAAAGCAAGGAGAGAACAAACCCATCACCATTAACATGGCATATACTATGTCTGTGTGATTCTATCGTGTAAAGAAAGTTAGTGGCTTTGGTGGGTTTGGGTTGAGAAAGATATATAGAAGAAAGAGGGGGAAAAAGAAGAAGGATAAGGTTTTGGGATTGTTTCTTGTGGAATTGGGGAAGACTACTACTACTTATTTGGGATCTCAATAAGAAAGAGAGAGAAGAAAAAAGGAAAGAAAGAAGGCAAAATCTCTCTCTATTATTATTTCTTGGTTTGATGTATCCAAGCTACCTTCTTTAATTGGCTTAGCTAGAGCGCTCTTTGTTTTTTTTGTCATCATCCGTCTCCCCAATTCAAAAGAGAGAGAAAAGAGCAAGAAAAAACAGCAAAGGTACAATAGCACAAAAGGGGCAACAACAATCATCAACAGTTTTCTCTTCTTTTCCCCTCTTATTATTATTCTTATTCCTTCAATTTGGGGCACTTTTTCCTTATATTCCTCATCAACTCTTAACCTAACAACAAGAAAGTAAAGAGATCATCAGTTCAAGCTTGCTCTTGCACAACCATGGCGAATCGATGGTGGGCTGGAAATGTGGCCATGAGAGGCGTGGACTCCATTTCCTCACCTCCTTCGCTGCAGCTCAGAAACCCAACAACCGAAGAAGAAATCGACAACAACACAACTCCGACTAACAGCAGCCCCAGAGACGACGACAACAACGCCACCCACGACGGCGCCGAGAGCGTCGACCCGGGAAGCAGCGGCGGCGGTGGCGGTGGCGGAGGAAGCAGCAGGAGGAGGCCACGTGGCAGGCCGCAGGGGTCGAAGAACAAGCCGAAGCCGCCGGTGGTGATAACCAAGGAGAGCCCGAACGCGATGCGGAGCCACGTGCTGGAGATAAGCAGCGGGAGCGACATCGTCGAGAGCATCGCCGCCTTCGCCCAGCGGCGGCAGAGGGGTGTCTCCGTCCTCAGCGGCAGCGGCATTGTCACCAACGTCACCCTCCGTCAGCCGGCGTCTCCCGGCGGAATCATCACCCTCCACGGCCGCTTCGAGATCCTTTCCCTTTCCGGTGCCTTCCTCCCCAGCCCCTCGCCTCCCGGGGCCACCGGACTCACCGTCTACCTAGCCGGAGGGCAGGGCCAAGTCGTCGGCGGCGCAGTGGAGGGCGCTTTAGTAGCGTCCGGGCCTGTCATCGTCATCGGCGCGACTTTCACCAACGCCACCTACGAAAGGCTGCCGATAGAGGAGGAAGGCGGCGGAGGCGGAGAGGGACCGTCCTCGGTGCCGCAGCAGCAATCTCCTGCTCCGAATAGTAGTGAACAGCAACAGCTACATCAGCAGCAACAACAAGGGTCTTCGGTTGGTGCTAACATGTATAATTTGCCTCCGAATTTGATGGCGAATAATGGGCAGAATATGCCTCATCATGACATGTTTTGGGGTCCTCCGCCGCGGCCTCCTCCGTCTTACTGAGCAAAAAAAAAAAAGTTTCAATATATGATAATGATATTACACGTACGATTATTATTAGTAGTAGTGGTGCATCAGTTTTTGTCTTCGTGCAAAAATGTGTTTTGGGTTTTAATTTGTAACCATAGCTAGGTTAGGACTTTCTCGTTTCAGTCCTTTTTTTTTTTTTTTCATTTTTCCCTTTCCTGTGAATGTTCTTCTAATTTGTTGTTTCTGATCATTTAGGTTTTTTGAGCTTTGTTATCATGTTTGAAAGCTAATTTGTGTTAAGTCTTTTTCTTTTGTTATTTTGTGTCTGATCAAACTTGTTGGAAAGAATTCCTTTTACATGGTTGTAGGGCAAAGAAGCTTATTGATCATATAGTGAAGAATGGAGTTGGATCAAGTTTCTTGAAATTCCCCTATCCATTGGTAAGGCATGCTTGATTTCATGCACTCATTTTTCTGCGTTATTTTCGTCTCTATGATAATACTTTTCAAGAAAAGGGTGCGCTTAAAACCAAGATAGAAAGTTGAAAACCTTCATTTAATATGTGTGATGATATTCTTTGTTGTCCAGCTGGATATATATATATTTTCCAAAAAATAAAAAAGCTGGACAAATTTAGCTTTTCAAAATCTGCTTGTGAGTGGTGCAAGTTGATTCGTGTGCATTGAACTTGCCGGAGTTTAGGGTTTGGGGCTACGTAAGACCCGAGGGGTCATAATATCAATATTTGCCTGGCTAGTCATATTGACGTTTTGTAATCATGAATGCTCTTTAATTAGGTGTTGCAAGTCTTGTCTGACACTATGTCATCTTCTACGTAGTTTGGTAGACCAACTTCAGTATAAATGTTAATGCTAGTGCCAATTTCAACGCGGATGCTATATTTAGCGCTAAATATTGTGAAAATGGAATAGCATTTTTATATGTGATGTATTTTATTTTATATTCTAATATATAATGTTATTTTAGATGTTATATCTATTTTTTATCAATTATTAACTTTAAAATTTGTAAAAGTAAAATTTTAAGCATACAACATAGCGCTGAATGGGAGAGTGAACTTTTCACTCAAATGTCAAAACTTAGCATCAGTGCGTCAATTTAGCACTGCATTGAAGATGCCTACGGCGTGCATGTGTGGTAGTATCTTATGTATTTTAACATTTTGTATTTGCTAAATTTATCAACTAAATAAGGTTCAAATGTAGAGTTTCCTTGCATGCATAAAGGATTAGAATTAAGTGCTGATATGAAGAGTACCAAATTTATTTATTTCCAGCTTTAAATATAGTTATTGCAATCCTTTGAGTCTAACTCTAGTTATTAAATATAGTTATTACATGTGCTTTTATAAGTCGAGTTTTTTCCCCTCTGAAATAGATTGGTATTATTTATATATAAATTCCGTTTGACCTAGTCTTGTATGTTGGGTAAGATTAGAGATTTCATTAGAGTTGACAATTCTTCAATGGTCAATGTGCTATTATGTTAGTCCCACTTATTTATCATGTAGGGCATTAGCGTTAGGTTTTTGGACCACTTCAACGGAATCTAGAAGAAAAAGAAATTACTTACATTAATTTTAAAAGAATATTGACATAGTTAAGTTAGGAATTACTTGTACAGTGAAACAAATAGATTTGGCATCTAAGTTTGCAGTAGTTTATATTAATGAGAATTAGAGAGCTGATATATAGCTAGTGAAAAAGAGACAGCTTTTATATTTTGAGACGTGTTTATATTTTGATACAAGTATCAATTTATTATTGACTAACGTGGGAAATAAAAGCGAGTGTTAAAACCATTTCTATATATTGTAGTGGTGGCTATAGGTGATAGGTACTAAAAATGGGATATGTAAAATTGAATAAAAAATGAAAACTAAGTATGGATATATCTAGTTCAATGGACGTCTATTTATGGTATCACAATTCATAAATGACTGGTTTGTCTTTATCCAAAGCAGTGATGGAATTATGACTGGTTTTTTTTTTTTTTTTCCAGAGAGTAATGTTAGAAAAAGAAATTTCCAATTTGGAAGGTGTTACTGGAAATATATGGATACTGACAACTAACAAGTAGTTATGCTATTTTGAAGGTTTGAACTTTGAAGAAGTGTTTGATTACGCTTCTTGGTTGGTGTCTTTATCCCCGAGAAAACTGACCATTGAAAAAAAATATATCATAATACAAACAAAAATGGATTGTTCTGCATACAATTAATTAAGTTGACATAGAAAGTCTGCTCTTTAATTAGGGAAGAAATTTGGCAGCGGTTCAAACTATGTGTACTTGATTTTTGATGTCTAGCTATGTCAACCAATGTTTTTATTTTCGATTATGATATGACATGTTCAGCTTTTAGCTTGTTATCCCCATAGTCCATGAATATTCTTTAATCCTTGTTTTTTTTTTTCAATGACTTTGTGTGCATCATTTATTTTATTTTTCATTTCAAAAAAAAAATAAATAATGGATCTACATATTCTAATAAATATGTTCATGTCTACATGCTCAATTTCTGGACTGTACGTAATGTCTTCAAAGGAGAATAAGAAACAGGATTTCTCACCATAAGAATGATGTTATATGAAACTTTTTATTTGCATTTTCGTATACGAGTTTGGACTTTCGTGATCATCATCTAATGTTGTTCGTAGATGAGAAAACCGGCCGTTCTTGTCCTTGCCGTTATCAAATATTTCTACAATATTGTAGTTTTGCATTTCATTGGTTCAAGTTAAAGGAGTCATACGTAAATCCTGGTTGGTTGTGACATAATCTGAATTGGGTTTTAGCATGTCTTTAGTTTTCTAAATTTTTAGCTGCTGTTAAAAAAAAAAAGTTTAACCGCAACCGTGAATAAGTCTTGAAATTTTCTCTTTTTTCAAGTTGCCATGTTAGGTGTGGTCTAGTTAGTGTGTGCGTGTGTTTGTGGACATATTCATGCTTTAGAGCTCTTATTAATTAGTAGCATGAGAACTTACAAGTTCTTTATTGTTAGTTAGATTTTCTTTTTCTTATAAAAAAAAAAAACCTTTACCAAATTAAAATATTCATTACACAAAATAAGGCTGAGAATGGTTATGCTCGTGCTAACAAGGTGTATACCATTTGTACTTGTAAAGTTTTATACCAATGTCCTTGGAAATGATTTAGCAGAAAGACCAATATTATTGTCTTGCACTCTTCTTCTAGCTAGTAAATAAGAGAAAGGTCATTTCATTTTTTCCTCTTGAACGTTGGCCTTGTAACGATGTGCTCTATGTATTTCAAACCCGACTAGAACCGTAACGGTTTTCGAATTCTTTCCTTGTCATTCTGCACAAATGACATCTCGCGTCTATGATGAGATTTTCCTTTGCACGGTGACACCGTACCCGTTCCCTGCCTACTTGTGAGATCCTCCAACAATCCTCCTTGCGACTGATTGTGCAGCCTACAACCACCCCTTATCTGCCCTAGGTTGCATTATGCAAAAAACGAATAGTTTAGGGTACAACAGTACAGTTTACTCTTTATAAAATCAAGTCATATCTTAATTCAACAAACATAATTTGGTCATTTGTCTCATTAATACTAAACTGAATGCATCACAGATTTCTCTCTCCATCTCTCTCTTTCTGCTCCTCTCCCTCCCTCCATTTATCCCTCCAAGTCTGATCAAACAGGTTCAATTTTAGAAATACCAGTTTTGCAGCTATGTTTTTCAATCCTACCACTTTTATGAGTAAATTTGAAACATACCATTTCTAACAAGTGTAAAGACATAATTGATTAAGTATTTTGGATTAAGATTAGACAAATAAGTGTTATTTAAATGTATTTTAGCCTTTTTGATTATGAAAAGTGGTATAAATTAAAGGAAAAAAAAATGATAGAATACATCCGTGTAGTAAAAATGTAGAATGCCACCTAATTTCCTCAAGAATTGTGGGATTCAATACACACCTCCAAAGAAAAGGATCATGCAACTTTGAATTTCTTTCTTTTATAATAATAATAATACTATTATTATTATTATTATTATTATATTTTGGGAGGAGATTGAAATTTGGACCTTAACATTAATATTAAGAGCGACTATGGCATTAGTAAAATAAAGCTAAATCTGTAACTACTATCTTTAACAAAATTTTGGTATTACCCTTTTGCTCTATCAACATTTTCAATTCTAATGGTATTAGATTTTTTATTATTAAAAACATTTTATAATTATTTTATCGACTCTTATTAGACCTTCCAACTGTAGTGTTTGAATGATAATTTTTTAGAGGGCCCATAACCATTGCCTGAGGTTTTCATTCTCTTATTATGAGTTTATTTTCTGAATTTGATAGATACGACAGAGAAGAACAAGTGAATGAATTCTATGTAATAAAAAGGCATACTAGATGGGAGAACATTCTTCGATTTTGAGATGAAAATTCTGATTTTTAACTATTGGTTGAAGTTTGAGAGCAGTTGCTGGAGAACAAAAACTTTGACGGAGAGACCAATGAAAAATAAATGCATGAAAAGCCTAGACAGACAATGGACTTCTGTTAGTTGTGAAATTTTGAACTACAATAAGTAATTATGAAAATTACTTTCTTTAAATTCGAATGATTTTAATTTTAAGTTTAGCGAAGTTTGACTTTGGAAGTAACGGACGTTTTCAATTTCTTCTAATAATTGTTCTGTTAATCTAGTGAGCTTGTTCTTAGAAGAAACTAATCCTTGGATTATATATAGTATATATAAATATATATATATATGTTGAATAATCCAGGTTGTCCATGTGCACCGATACTATTGGCTAATTCGTCATATTACTCCTCCAACTTGTTCCAAACCATACCATGTGCACTATCCTATGTATCCTTTGTGTGCAACAACTTATTGTTGTCTTTCTTTGATCTATAAATAGATCACATTGCATCATTCTTACTAAAAAAATGCAATGAACCATTTCTTCATGGCATCAGAGTTAAACGCTCCAGGAAACCAAAAACTTGTTTTTCTTCTTTAAACCATCATTGCAACCATCCTTTCAAAACCAAAAAAAAAAAAAAAAAAATCAAAATAAGCCCTCACAAAACAGCCTACATAATTCAATAAAAACACAATTTATTGAACTGTCTACTTGACTCAAAAAAGTAATTTGTTCCAAACCATTTGAAGCTCATAATATTAAGCTTCTTGGAATCTTTTGAGCGATCTGGAAGTTTCGCCATCACCATAAAAGGCCGCACACGCCCGCATGCGCCACGTTGGATCGGCGCACGCGCTCCACATGCCAAGCTAAAAGATTGAAAATGACAAAAAGGAGATGTCGTTTCTTCTTTAAAAACAAAAACTAGCGTGTCATTTTCATTGGTGAAAACTGCTCTTAACACGTCAAAACGATGTGTCACTTTTTACCCGGTTCAGTCAAAACCGCCACAGTTCCATTTTTTTGTCGGTTCCTATCTGATTCAAACCGGTTCTAAAAAGCTTGTGACGAGAGCTTTCCAAATCTGTCATCCAACTATTAGCCTACTGTCTGTGAAAGCAAAACATGGAAGAATCATCATCAGAAGAGAAATCGACTCCTGTTGTTGTTCAGTCTTAAGGCGTTTTTTAATGCCAGAATCATCCTTACTGAGACAAACTATGATATTTGGTCTCAAATAATAGAGATGTATGCAGCTAAGAGAGAGAAACTTTCTTATATCCGTGGCAAAACACCACCATCCATGGAATCATCAAAGGAATATGAGAAATGGTATGCTGAAAACTAGAAAGTGAAAAGGTGTTGCTCTTATCAATGTCTCCAGATATTATAAAGTGATACCTATGCATTCCCACAGCCTGGGAAATCTGGAGCACATTGTCAAAAGCCTTCTATGATGGAAGTGATAAATTGCAGATTTTCTACCTAAATCAAAAGGCCTTTACTGCCAAATAAGAAGGAAGGTCACTCTTAGAGTACCATGGAGAATTGACAGAAATATTTCGAGATTTTGATCATCGTGATAAGGTAGCTATGCATGATCCCAATGATGTTACATTGTATAAAAAGTCTGTTGAAACACTAAGAGTATATCTCTTTCTTGCTGGGTTAGACAAAGGGTTCAAACAAGTTCTTGGAGAGATTCTACGAAAAGACACCATTTCTGATTTGGAGGAGTGTTACTTCTCTGATTTGACGAGAGGCCTTACGAAGGATCACTCTAAAGGAGAAAGCTGAAGACACTGATAGTTCTGTCATGGTGACTCAAAAGCAACCTAATTAGACTTAATATAATCAAAACAAACCGGTTTATAAGTCCTATATCCACTGCATCCATTGCCAAAACAAGGTCATACTAAAGATCAATGCTTTAAAATCGTTGGATATCCAGATTGGTGGGATACTCGAAGGAAGAATCACAAGCAGGGATCCACGGTCACTATTGCCTGAGATAAAGCCAGATGTGGATATTATTGAAAGTTTGTCAGCACTAATTATAACCTCCGAAAATATAGGTAAGGCTCTAAAAACTTCTACATCTATTATTAATAACATGGATAATTGATTATGTTGCAACTTATTATATGACTTTTCATTCTAGACAAGTTTTGCCTTTAAAGCCGTCCTTACAAAAAATGTTTCCACTGCCAATGGCACCTCAACCTCATTTATTATTGGGGAAGGATCTTTTTCTCTTACTAGTACATTAAAATTAGATTCTGTATTAGTTATTCCTTCATTAAATTATAATCTTTCATCTATTTCCTAAATAACCATTGCCTTATTTTGTGTTGTAATTTTTTGGCCTGACTACTGTCAATTTGAGGACAGCCAAACAAGGCAAATGATTGGTTGTGGTATTAGGCAAGAGGACTTGTATTACCTGGACTTGGCATCAACAAACTCTAATAAGTTAGGTTCAGCTTTAATAGCATACAGAATCAGGGAAAAGAAGAAATTAGAAATCTAGTTATGGCATAGGCGTCTAAGTCATGCTTCATTTGGCTATCTCATAAAAATTGTTTCTGAATTTATTTGCAAACCTTGATATTTTTAGCTTAAAGTGTGATATTTGTTAACTGGAAAAAATTCATAGGACGTCTTTTCCATTAATCTTGTATAAAAGTCCAGTTCCTTTTATAGCTTATACACTCTGATGTATGGGACCCATCCAAAGTTCTGTCTATTGGAAGGTTTCATTGGTTTGTTACATTTATTGACGATTGTAGTAGAATGACTTGAGTTGTTTGATGAAGACCAAAAATGAGGTAAACTCAATATTTCAAAGGTTCATAAAATGATTGCTACTCAATTCAATGCACATATCTAGGCTTTGAATAGCAATAATAAAGGAGAATACAAAAGTTCAGAGCTTCAATAAAATTCGGAATTACAAGGTATTATTCCATCAAACTACTTGTGTCGATACACCACAACAAAACAATGTTGTTGAACGAAAAAATTGCCACTTGTTGGAGGTTGTTCAGGCATCATTGATTGAAGCTCATATGCTATTGTTCTATTGGGGGGAAGCACTTACCTCTGCAACATATTTGATTAACCGGGTACCCTCTAGTTCTATTGGCTTCTAAACCCCTTTCTAGGTTTTAAATAAAGCAATTGCTGCTCTAAATGCTCCTAATTTACCTCCATATGTATTCAGTTGTGTGGCATATGCATAGCTACGTAAACAAGATAAGCTAACTCCTCGAGCACTATGTTGTGTTTTGGTAAGGTATACTATGCATCAAAAGGGTATCGATGCTATCATCCTCCATCAAAGCAAATGTTTCTCATCATAGATGTTGTTTTTCATAAAGATACGATGTATTTCCCATCTGAGCCTGAATTTTAGGGGGAATATAATGATCGGATATTTAGACACTCACATATGATTTTCCCTTGGAGGAAGGTCAACAATTTATTAAGGCTAAAATTCATCAAAATAAGGGTAACGAGACTTTAAGTGACAACGACAATGATTCTCAAGCTGAAATGTGTGACCACGAAACAAGAGAGGATGAATCAAGCAATCAAAGTTGTCAGGAAATTCTACAAGTTGAAGAGATTCCATCCTTGTTAGAATTCGAGTCCTTCATACCACAAAATAGTTAATTGTTTGCAGAGGATGTTGCCACAATAATATTAGATCCAGTCAAAAAATACTTCCTCTACGACACAATAGAGGTATCTCTAAAGCCACATATGAACCTAACCTCACTAGTAAAGCCAAATATCCCATGAGTCACTATGTGTCTAACCATCGCTTGTCAAAATCAAATCAGTCATTTGTAAATCAATGGTCTACTATATCTATTCCTAACAGTGTGCAGGAAGCTTTAAATGACCCTAGATAGAAAGCTATTGTAAATAAGGAGATGAAATTGCTTCAAGATAATTAGACATAGGAGCTTGTCAATCTTCCTCCAAAAAAGAAACGAGTTGGTTGCATGTGGATTTAAACTATGAAATACAAGACAGATGGTTCCATTGAACGTTTCAAAGCAAGGTTAGTGGCAAAAGGATATATCCTAGACTTATGGAATAGACTATACTGATCAACACAATACGTGTTATGTTGTCTTTACCTGCAAATCTAGAGTGGCCGTTGTATCAATTTGATGTAAAGAATGCATTTCTTCATGGAGACTTATTCGAAGAAGTGTACATGGAGGTCCCACTAGGATGCACTATACCAGAAAAGCATGATCAAAAGGTGTGTAGATTTAAAAAATCTTTGCATAGATTGAAGCAATCTCCCAAAGATCGGTTTGGGATATTCACAAAGTCAATGAAAGGCTGGTTATGATCAGAACAACAAAGATCACACTTTATTCTTAAAGAAAAAAAGGTAAACTCACTACCCTTATTTGTATATGTAGATAACATGGTAACGACAGGAAATGATGAGAAGGAAAGGAAAGCTCTTCAAAGATACTTATCATGAGAATTCAAGATGAAGGATTTGAGACCTTTGAAGTACTTTCTTGGGATTGAAGTTTCTCGATCTAAGGAAGGTATCTTTCTTTCTCAAAGGAAGTATGCCTTGGATTTGTTACAAGAGACTGGTATGTTAGCATGCCAACCTGCTGACACCCCAATAAAAGAGGGACTGAAGCTATGTATCTGGACTAATCAGGTTCCAGTGGACAAAGGAAGATATCAAAGACTTATTAGAAGACTAATGTACTTCGCTCACGCTAGACCAAATCTAGCCTATGCATTGAGTGTTGTCAACCAGCACATGTATAATCTTGGAGAACAACATATGAAGGCAGTAATGTGTAGTCTGAGATATCTTAAATTTGCTCTTGGAAACGGAATTTTATCCTCCAAAAATATAGACTTTTGAAGTATAGATGTGTATATTGATGCTAAATGGGCTGGGGCAATTGATGATATATGTTCTACTTCAGGTTGCTTCACCTTTGTTGGAGGTAATATTGTCGCATGGAGGAGTGAGAAACAACATGTTGTTGCTAGTTCTTGGATTGTATGTAGTGTTATGGCTAAAATTTCTCTTACAAGATTTAGGCTATCCACCTCAACAACCAATTCAACATGACCCTACAAAGCACGCTGAGATGGGCAAATTCTTCATCAAAGAAAAGATAGAAGGAAAAATTGTGGAGTTGCTCAAAATTCGTTCAGAAGATCAACTTGTAAATATTCTCACAAGAGCCGTCTCAAGTTGGGTATTCAAAAATTTTCTAGACAAATTGAATATGCGAGATATTTATGCACTAACTTGAGAGGAGTGTTGAATAATCTAAGTTGTCCATGTGCACTATCCCATGTGTCGCATGTGTGTAACAACTCATTGTTGTCTTTCTTTGTTCTATAAATAGATCATATTGTATTCTTCTTACTCAAGAAATGAGCCATTTCTTCAATATATGCACGCATCTATTTTAACTAACTTATTTAATAATAACCCAAAATCTGGCTCTGACCTCACATTAGAGTGAGAGTGACATACCGTTTTCTTAATCTATTTAGAGCTTTGGATAATGTATTAAAGTAGCAGATTTCGCCATTTTTGACTTGTTTCTGAAAGCCTTGGACAGAAATTCCTAAATGATAAATAAAATTATTTATTGTCTTTTCTAATCTTGACAGTATTATTAATCCATCATAATGCACAAGGAAGTGGCATTACGTACTTAAAACTGAAAATTGGAAAATTATTGTTAGGATATCAAAATCAAACCTATCACAAAAAAGAGCAATACTAAATAGTACAAAATGGTTCTTAATAACCCCACTATGTGGCAGGTAAAATGTACACATATTATTGAATCCAAGTGTGGTGTGCTGAGACAAAGAGTAGACCTGATTTTGGCATCCGACAGTCAAATAATATTCCTTCAACTGCGACATGATGAGTAGCGTTTACTTAGCACTACTTTTTCGGTACAAAATTTGTGCTTTTGTGCAGCCAAGAGAAGATTCCCATATGGCTTGATCAAGCTACTCTTTTCCTTATAATTATACTTACCAAAAGGCCTAAAGTTCTTAATCCCAGATTGGACCTATACAGCTTTCTGTAATTGGAATGTCATCCAAACATAAGCTATTTTCCAAAGTTCTCTTGCTCAATCCCGTCAAAAAGTTTCCCTAAAGGGTCCGAGAAAGTGTGACGAGGAACATTTTCTTCTCCCCAACCATCCCAAGGTGGAAATTGGACACCCATATGGACATC
Organism: Artocarpus heterophyllus; assembly: GCA_025403435.1. Taxonomy (NCBI): domain Eukaryota; kingdom Viridiplantae; phylum Streptophyta; class Magnoliopsida; order Rosales; family Moraceae; genus Artocarpus; species Artocarpus heterophyllus. The sequence continues at coordinate 10,608,850 of CM046353.1, forward strand.
AAATCCTGATTGGTTGTTGTTATTTCCAGTTGAATTCCCTATCCTGTTGATGGTTCTGATAATATTGCGAGTTCAACGCGTCGTTTTGCGAAAAAATTTGATCAGTTCCATTGACATTTGAGATGTCATTGTTTGTTGCTTCAGAAATTCCACAGCTTGCAATACCAGCTGTGAGATTGTTAGCAATTTGGTTCCCAAGAATCTCCATCTCCTCTTGCAAGCATGCAATCTGTATGTAAGGCAGAGCAAAATTATAGTTCCATTTTTTTTTTCATTCGACTATAATATTTGATAAATAATTGAAAGTAAAAAGAATAGAAAGAAATTCTCTGTTGTTGGAGAGCAAAGATGTAAGCAACACAACCATATATAGGACCTCTCATCCGAGCATGCGCTTCATAGGATATAGTTGCAGCAGCGTCGCCTCTTTATGCACTGGCAAGTGTAACAACAGCTTGGAGACATTGCTCGCACCGAGCACCCTATGAACTGCAGCAAAATGGCTCGGGGCCCTCGTCATAGCAGAAATAAGGAGCGAAAATGCACTCGCTAGAGCACTTTCGCCTTAGGAACTTGCACGCTCCACATGAAGAGCCAAAGCCTGTCATAGTCCTAAGCTTTTTTCACTTATCAGTGTCAAATGATTTTTTTTTTTTTCCTTTTTTTGATCAGTACTAGTAGTAGTCAAGTAACTTGGGGGTAGTAGTTTGTTTGTGTACGAAGTGATTGTGGATTAGATTTGGCCTTTATAGCCATCTAGTTGCAAAGGGATGATTAGAAATTCTTTTTGGCTTTCTCCAAAGGACATTCTTCTTTTTACTCAGAAGTTATGCTCTTTTAGGTCTCCTTTATGGCCTACATTGTCATTCTCTAATCGGGTAAGGTTTCCTAGTTAGTGCCTCAAAAGGGCTCTTTACATAAAGATTCTGAAATAATTAGACTGACTGATGGAAGGCCTAATCATTATTATCATTAGTTGGGTTGTTAAAACTAGAGACAATCGTTTGAATTAATGTTTTTTAAGCCAAGAACATCTAGCAGGAGAACCGGGGAGGCAACAGCTATGAGCTTCCCTTTTTCTTTTTCTTTTTTTTCCCCTCTCTTCATTTTCTCAAAATTCTCAATTAGGAAAAGCTCCTCTTGCCTAAGGGTCACTTTTAACCGAAAAAGAAAAGAAAAGAAAAGGAAAGAAATGAAATGATGATATAGCTATAGGAGTCCTCATTTATAACCTTAAAATATGTCATAATTGATTAGTAGAACCAAGACTTCAAAATCAACCAAGAATTCCAAGCTAAAAAGTTCTTCTATTGCTTCACCAACAGATCAATATGAAGTAATTATTTCACGTTAAAGTTGTTATTGAAGATAAAGAATTTTTTTCAATATTGGTAATTGTTTCATACTAAAAGTTCACTACTAAAAAGTAGATGATTTCATGACGGTGAAAGTTACTAATGGAAAAGTGAGAACGTTCTTCTTGAAGCACATAGTAAGAACTTGTTGAGCGAGTAGGACGGAAAATGAGAGAAAGGAGAGGACTAATAACTCTAATAAAAATTTGATTAAATGTACAATAATTGTTCCATATAATCAAAGTTAGAACACAAAACCATAGTTTCTAATCTAGGCAAGACATGTTTGGTGACCTTACCAAATTCTGAGTACAGGATTAAGGTATTCTCTTATTTGATCTTTACATTTTTTTATTTTTTATTTGGTTTTAAGATCATAGTATTCAATGTTTTCAGAGACTAATAGTGACATGACCTTTTAAAGGTTTAGGAGTATTCATTATTTATTAAATTTCAAACTAAGAACAAACACAATTTTGCAAATAGTTTACAAGCAGTTATTGACTAATACATGTATTCAGTTAATATGTCAATTAGAAGAGCTCTTTAGAGAGAGAGAGAGAGAGAGAGAGAGTAAAGGGGCTTGCTTATAATACAAGGGAATTCTCATCCCTCTTGTTTACAGATTCAAAAAGAAATTAACTCCCACCGAGTATAACCTTGATGTTTCCCAACAGAAGGGAATACGAAGAGGATTAGAGAAGAGAATTCCTACCAATTGAATATATAAATAATGAAACGTCTGGTACTTCTTCTTTATTTCTCTCACCTAATAATTTAAGTTATGTAACTTTATTTCGTTCATAATTTCTTTCTCTCAGCCTAATAGTCCTTTGTTTTTTTGTTTTTTGTTTTTTTTTTTTTAAATTTGGGTAGGTAGAATAGAACTCTACATAACTTTGTAGTAGAGTTAGGTGTAAAATTAGTGTTTGGTTATAAATAATACCGCCATATTTTATTATCTTGAAAATTACATATTTGTGACAATTATTAGCGTCTAATTTTTTTTTTAGCAATACTAAGGATACTAACTTCAATATATCCCCTTTTATACCAATTCTTAAACTGTCATTAATTCAATAGTAGACACAACTTATTGATATGACAATCTTTTAAATACTTGTCAATAAAAACACACCTTATAAATTAATAAATTAGAGTTGACGTTTTTTAGCATTTTTCATTCTTGATATATGCAATATTAGCAGCCACTTGAAGGATTCACACATGTCATTTAATTACACGAGGAAAATTTTGCAAAGCCCTTTATAGCCAAGGCAGACAATATTTAATGCCTCCAGTCAAAATCAAGCTATTGGGTTAGTGCACTTTGGTAAAGACATGCTATTTTTTTTTTAATCTAAACAGAACAAAATTTATTTATTTACTTTTACTAGCAGGTTTATCCTAGCTTAATTAGGGACTAATGGACATAGATCCGTGACTCATGACGGCCATTTGTGCACACGTAACTAATTCTCCATAATCACCAATATTTTAATTGTTAATAATTCATGTTTCCGCTATCAGTCTTGCATTATCGAGTTTGGCCGTTGGCCACTTTACTAAAAGTCGGTACAAAAAGAACATCTCCTTTTGTCTTCCCAGGACATGGAAAAAAACAAGAGAATTATAACAGTAAAGACGACAATTTTATTTTATTGTCGGTGTATGTGTATGGTATTTTAATCGTCGAATTAAAATTTTAATAGTATAAAAATATGATTGTCTATATAAAAATTTACAGTGTGAGACATAAAAATGTTTTCAATACTAGATCATACTATTAAAAAGTTAATCTAAAACTAAAACATTCATGCCTTCTCGGTAAAACAATTGCCTTTGCCACTATTGAAAATGTCAAGGGAAAAAAAAAAAAAAAAAACAGAAGGTAGTTGAAACAGCAAAAATCCGACTTTCTCTCAAGCCCAAGAAACCAAGAAAACAGGCTCACGTAACTATCAGAAGCAAAATAATAATAATAATAATAATAAATAAAGGAATAAATAAAGGGTTTAAAGAGTTCTTAAAGTCTATTGCATGTTTGGATAAAAGAAAGAGTTTAGCTGATGAGAAAAGAGAGAGAGAATTTAGGGGGGACAAACCACCATTTTCAGCAAAATGAACCTCAACTTTGTGTCATTTCACAACTGTACTGTTTGAGTCTTCTGATTTTGAGCTAAAAGTGTTGTGTTCTTTTGCATGGGAATGGTGGGTGGTGAGCTTTTCGGCTTTCGAGCTTAACGATGAAAGTGTCTTTCTCTATCATGGCCTAATTATTAGGGCTATATAAAAACCGTCCCACACCTGCTAACCGCCCACGCCTACGTCCACCCATCTCGAAAAAAACGGGTTTACGTTAGCAACCCACTAACGGACCCGCCCACCAATATATTCGGTGGACGGGTTTGGTTTTAAGTTTTTGAGGGCGGGTTCAACCTGCACCCGCCCGCCTATATATTAAAAAAAAAAGACTTATCATTTATTTGATTTTGCTTTTATTTTAGAGATGATTGAACAATCCAACACCCCAAGCACGGGCTCGAGTGCCTCTTGACATATTGAAAACTGAAAATTCTCCTATTATTTGTGAAGTGATCAAAATTCAAATCAAGTAAGTTAGTAAAGAAAGCCCTAAAAGAAAAAAAACACTTGATTTTGTTCATTATTTCATTTGTAGCATTCTATTATTTTCGAACCCAGTGAATAGGCTTTAATCTTTATGGACTCTTGACTTTGTTCATCACTTCATCTGTAGTTGATGTTTCTTGTTGCAGTGAATGATTATGTTTCTTAATTTGTACTTTTGAATATGATCACTGTCTTTAAGCATCAAACTTGTTGGGAATGCTTTATGTATTATCGTCTTATATTTTCTACAAATTTTCTTCAGTTTCAAAAAATTACATAGAGCAATAGCATAGGTCTAAACCTCCTCAACCCGCCCGCACCCGCCCGCAACCACCTAAAACCAAACCGAAACCACCCGCCATGTGGTGGGCGGTTTGTGGGTTGGTTAATCACCAACCTGCCATCTAAAAAAACCGCACCGTATCAGCCCAAAAACCATCAAACCGTCCGCCGTTTACCCCTACTAATTATCGTCAGTTTTTATCATCTGCAAGGTCTACTCTTTGTAGCTCTCAAAATCTCTCTCTCTCTCTATGTTTTGTGCTCAATTGTGCAATGAACCTATCACCGTAGTTTCGGGTTATAGGGGAGAGAGAAACAAAAAAGTAGTCATCTAATTTCCCAATGATGTCTTGCACATTTGTAATAAGCAAAATTTTTGAGCTGTCATCAACTAAATAATCACGGTTTTTTCATGTGAAGAAACGATAACAACAATTATTTTTCCAGGGTTGATCCAAACACATGTTAGGATATGAGTTTTTAAGATCACCCAGTTGAATTTCTAGCTCTTTTTTGGCCAATAATTTCTTGTTTTTGTGTTACTGATAGATTCATGTTCAAGTAGCTGAGAATGTTTGACTCTCTGAAATATAGTTGACAATTGAATGATATGAAATGGAATTGGAAATAGGTTTATAATGAAATACTTGAAAATTTATGTGTTCAAAAGCTAAAGCTGTATCATATAGTTTTTGCCATTTTTTGTACTTGGATTTATATATAGACTACTCTCTACCAATTATCCTTGCCCAAAGAATACTCTTTTTTCCAGTTGAAGCAACTTGAGCTTGTGCTTGAGTATAGTGGATTTTCAGCACTCATACATAACTGTAAGAACAAGATGATCTGCTATTCGTAGAATTCGTCAAAGCGCCAAATGATGTACGTCTCAGATCGTCCTAAGGAATAAGTGATGCTTAGTATATATTGTTTTAGTAAATCAACTTGCACAAGTCTATCCAACAAATAAATTAATTCTTTTTACTATCCCATGAACATTGAGAAAATTACAAAATTAGGTGTCAATCCAATTCTCAACGGCTCGTTACAACTAATAAATAAAGGTTATACAGTTAATTTGAAGATCAGAATTCCGTGGTAGGGTTATCAATAGGACACAATTTGTAACCGTCAGATCAAATCTAAGTACAGTCTTTAGCTGTCAAATCAAATCGTAATCATATCAAATTAAAAAAAATATGATAATTTAACAAAATTTGATTGAAATCCGATGGTTTAAAATTATAATGCTAGATATCACAAGAACAAAAAAAAAAGAAAAAAAAGCTCTAGTTAAAAAAATCCTTTCACAGTTCATACTTATAGAAGAGTTAGACACCTTAAGAAACAAAAAGGAGTATTGGGTATGGAACCATCTAATTTTTGTGATCTTTAGTTACAGTGCAGCCGAGTAATAGTGCTTCAAGTAGTAGAGTATTAGTTTTAATTATCGGTCTTCTTGGTGGGACCTCATACTTATGTTTCATGGTGGTCATTACCAATCATGTTTCATGATGAGTACTTTTGTTCAAGTTTTTTCCCCCAAAAGAGCTTTTCTTTAACAATTTACGGCTGCAGATTAGCTCTAAGTGGATTCTCAAATGAAAATAAAGCCCAACTAATTACTTTTGGGGAAATTGTAGGGAGCATACTAATTTTGAAAATTAATTGAAACAAATAGGGGGCGTTTGGTATGTAATAATAATAAAAAATCATATTTCTAAGAAAGTGATAGTAAGCAATATGATTCTCAGGAAACTATTACCACATTGGTTGTACACATATATCTACTCTTAGATTTCTATGAATAATATATTACTACTAAAAAGAAATTGTTTGGTTGACTTTCAAAAAATGCCATTATCATTATTTATATATTAATACAATGTTTATTATTATTGTTTAATATAACATTATTAGTATTTGATAATATTAATATTAATATTAATATATTAAAATAAATTATTGGTATAAATGTTAAATATATCAATATAGTATGTTAGTACTAATATTAAATAATACTACCAATATAAAAAATGAATAATATAATAATATTACTATAATTTATAGTTAATATTACTATCAATAGTAATATTATACTCCTATATTGATATTATACTATTAAGTTTTTATTTTTATTGTTAATTTCATAATCATTATTATCAAATTATTATTATTGTTATTAATATTTTATATAATATAATATTTAAACTTATTATGTAAAAATATTACTTTATAATAATAATATTATTATTATTTAATAATATATTAGTATAAAAATATTTTTCATATAACATATAATATATTAATATGAATATAAATAATAATAAAAATATAAATCTTGATAATATAATATTATTTTACCTTAATATTAATACTAAATAAGATTGTTGTAATAATATTATCAATATTTAATGGTATTTTATTTTATGTTATATTATTATAATATAATATTATTATGAATATTAATATTATACTATTATATTGTTAATATTATTATTATCCTCATTGTCAAATTATTATCATTTTCTATTAATATAATGTTTATATTTATGTATATAATAATTATAATAATATTATTTATTATTTAATAGTAATATGTTCATATTAAAATATTATATATATTATATATAATATATTGATATGAATATAAATAATAAAAATATAATTCTTAATAATATCTTATTATTTCATATTAAGATTAACATTAGACAATAAAATTTAAGTTATGATTATATTATATATATTTAATAGTATTTTATATTATTTATTTATTTATCATCATCTTCATCATTATCAAAGAGAATGTGAGATTTCTATAGTTTTGAGATTCTTAAGAATATGAATGTCACCTTATAGAGTGAGAATTAGATTACCTCAAAATGTGGTAAATGGGATTGAGTTTTCTAAGAATTCAAAAACCATAATTCTTGTACCAAACATAGGAATTTTGAAAATTCTCAGTCCCACCCTTAAAATTACTGTATACCAAACATCCCATAGTTAGATTTCAGAAGTTGAAATAATGGCCAGCTTATTTTTTTAAAAAATATTTAGAATTTTTGAAACTACCTTTCTCTTTTTTGTTATCCCAAGAATAACTACCTAAGAAGGGGGGTGAATTGGGTATTCGAAACTTTTACAATTATCGAAACTTTTCTAAAGTAAAATGCTTAAGAAGTAAATATGAGAACGAGATAATACGAGCACAACCAAGAAACCTTGGAGCCAACGTTTTTGTCTTGCTCTCCACTCTCCTCCCTCTAGCATTGTTTGAAAACAATGCCACTTTCTCAATTGTGTGACTTTTTGGCCTTGTCATGATTTGTGACTTCGAGGCAACCTCAAAATGGGTCTGATATGTTCTCCAGAGTAGGGTGGTTGGGGTATCTTATCGGATAATTGAGGTGACAAAAAAGGAAAGAGATTAAGGATTTTTGGTATTAAGGGTTGGACTAGGGTTTTAGGGTTTTAGTTTGGGACTGATATGAAGATTTTCACTTTGAAAAATTTTGATAAATAAAAAAAATGGGCAAAAATCTCAATTAAAATGGTTAATAGTAGTCAATACATAATTTATCAAGTCAGATACTTGGTATTTATGTTATTCGCTTAATATTTATCAGATTTTTAGTTAGTATTTGCATTATTTACTAGTCTTTGTCTAATATTTACCAATTGTTACGAGGTATAAATTAATGAATATTAAGTAAAAAAACCTACATGTGATTACTCGTAAAATGTTATATTTATTTTGTATATACGTAGTTTTAGAACGAGAGTATTTTTACTTTTATAATGGAAAATACCAGATTTATTATTTTTATTATTTAAGGAAACCAGATATATTAAATTTGGTCATACAATAATTCTCGGATTTCTCAAATTCATCCGTTTACTTAATTTACCCCAAAATACGGCCATTTATTTCATTCCCCTAGAGAAAAAAAAAAAAGACAGTTAGTTCTGTCATTTTATAAGCTTTCAATTGACCGTTAAATGCACGAGTGCGCGCACACAGATTGTACGTGTTCACGTAGGAATTTGCTTCAAGTCTCAATTGTAGATCGTGCTAAGAAGAAACTCCTCATGAAATTACTTATGAGGAAATTTTTTTTTTCTCTTCAATATTTTTCCTCTTAACGTTTTCTAAAAAAAAAAGCCCGGGTCTTTACTATTGTCAAATCCTTGGTTTGGGGTTTTTTTTTTTTTTTTGTTAGTTCAATTAAAAGGAAAATTAAGTAGTTTGAAGTAAAATAAAAGAACAAATAAAAAATTTTTAAAAAATTAAATCACCTGGTAAATATTTTCCCGTTTTCTGCCTTTTTTTTTTTTTTTTTTGCTACTGTCCTATTGGGAGATCTTGAGTTAGCAATTAGATTGCTTGTTTGGTCCACCAAAATTAGAACTCATTTTGACAAAAAATAAGTGACTACTTTTTCAATATATCACTTCACAATTATTCTGGTAGTCGTGGAATAGTTCCAAGTTACACTTGGGGATATTTTTGTGCCACAAACTAGTTCCAAAAAAAGAAAAAACAGAGATCCATGTAGGACATAAAAGTAGCTTATTAAAAGTGATACCGACCTTGCTTATTTCCACAAACCTGAAAAACAAGATTTTTATAAAACCAAATGAATTATTTCCAATCACACACATTCTATTCATTCACGTCATCTTAAATTCCTTCTGAATGAAAGTTTCTTTGTAGAAAGCAACAAAAAGAACAACAAAACAAATATAAGCAATGGGTGTTCCAAGGCACGCAATTCTGTGGCAAAGAAGACCCTAGAATTTTTAGTGGAGAAGACAAGAGCTCAAATTCTAACCTCAAGGCCCAATTACAAGCCCTCTCCGTTTGCCACATGTCGACCAGGGCAATCTTCATTGTGTGGCCGTTAACCATTTGAAAAACTAATCCTCAAGATTATCACCAACTACTACTATCCGCCAAAATTTCTCCTTCGTTAGACACTCTTGCATTTGTGCTCTGAACGCAGGCAGTGAGCTTGCCTTCTCAAGTCTTCTTAACTCGTAACCACTACCTTCCGATCTCTCCGAAAACCCGATGGCTGCCGCCGTCTCGACCGTCGGATCTGTTAACCGAGTTCCGGTACCATTACTATTTCTCCCTAGTTTTGGTGCCTCAATTTTTTGTTCATGTTATGCATGTTTGTTTTTTAGGCAGTTATGGGAAATTCTAAAACGGCCACCACCACAATTTCAGTGTGGTGCCCCTATTAGCCTCTAATTACAGGACAGTTATACTTGACCGACGAATAAAAAGAATTGTTAACTAGCTATAATTGACATTGTTTAACAAATATGTAACTTCTAAATTAATTGATATATAAATCTCTGCAGCACTAATGCTAATTTAACTTTGTGTGCTCATGCCATGCATGCAGTTGAGCTTGAATGGCTCAAGCAATGGAGCTTCAGCTGCAAGCTCAGCCTTCATGGGCAGCAGCTTGAAGAAAGTGAGCTCAAGATTGAGCAACTCCAAGGTTGCTTCGACCGGAAACTTCAAGATTGTGGCGGCCGCCGAGGGCGGCGACCCCGATGAGAAGAAGCAGACCAAGAAGGACAGGTGGAAAGGTCTTGCCTTCGACATCTCCGACGACCAACAAGATATCACCAGAGGAAAGGGTATGGTTGACTCCCTCTTCCAAGCCCCCATGAATGACGGTACTCACTACGCCGTCATGAGCTCTTATGAGTACATCAGCACCGGACTTCGCCAGTAAGCGACATACTAATCAACTTATTAGGTTGAAACGTGTTTTCTCTTATAAAATTTAAACCAAAAATTTAAACCAATAATTATGGTTAAAACTTTTATAGTATATGAAGGTTAATTTTATACAGTAGCAATTAAAAGTTTAGTTGAAGCAGAATGATAAATACTATAAATTTCAAATCTTGATTCAAACTCTTAGTTTAAATGAGGTTTTCAAATTGCCTATAAGATTAATTAACTTATTAAGGTTACAATAATAACAAATATGTATCATCATATGGTTAATTTTAGGTACAACTTAGACAACACCAAGGACGGTTTCTACATCGCCCCAGCTTTCATGGACAAGCTTGTTGTTCACATCAGTAAGAACTTCATGACTTTGCCCAACATCAAGGTATATATGTTTATGGTCAAGTTAATATTATGATTATTGTTATTTGAACACATTTTATGGTTATTGAAAATAAGCACTTAACACTATATTAATTCGTTATATTTTACAATATTGTAGGTTCCTCTTATTTTGGGTATTTGGGGAGGCAAAGGTCAGGGAAAATCCTTCCAGTGTGAGCTTGTCTTTGCCAAGATGGGTATCAAGTGGGTCCATATTCTATTTTCTCATATATTGCCATATAAAAAACTTTACTTAACGGCCCATGTATAAATAATTTGATCAGAAAAATCTCTCCAAGTTTTAAATTGGCCTAATTTATGGCTGTAAATATATTTGTGTTCATAAAATAGTACCAAGAGTGGTGGTGATGCAAAATCTATTCAAAAAACTTTGTAGAGTCAAAAAACAAAAAAAAAATCAGTGAAAGCCTATGAAGAAAAATTAAAGAAATTTTATCAATTAGCTATATTATTATATGTTTTAATTATTACAAAAAGACAATATATTTTTATAAAATAAAAATTTTTGCTGAAATTTCATATAAAATTAAATTTAAGAAAGCAGTTGCCTCACTCAATTAAACAGAGCCTTATAACCACTTAATACCATAAATATATTCGATAATAAGCATTTGAACTCTTGTAAAAGATGTCTCAAGTTCAACTTCTACTCTACTATATTTTTATTTAATTAACAAACTAAATTATAATTATAGTATCATTTTTTTGAAACAATTTTAACCCAAATTAAAATAAATAAATAAATAAATAAAGACATGTTCATCATTTTGCATCGTTTCATACTCTCTCACGAACACGATATATTATTTTTGATTAATTTGTGACACTGCAACGCGCGTGCATGCGTTCAGCCCCATCATGATGAGCGCCGGAGAACTGGAAAGCGCGAACGCCGGAGAGCCAGCGAAGCTGCTCAGGCAGAGGTACCGTGAGGCTGCGGACATGATCAAGAAGGGAAAGATGTGCTGCCTCTTCATCAACGATCTTGACGCCGGAGCAGGTCGTTTGGGCGGGACCACCCAGTATACCGTCAACAACCAGATGGTTAACGCCACACTCATGAACATCGCCGATAGCCCGACCAACGTGCAACTCCCCGGAATGTACAACAAGGAGGAGAACCCCCGCGTCCCCATCATCGTCACCGGAAACGACTTCTCCACCTTGTACGCCCCTCTCATCCGTGACGGTCGTATGGAGAAGTTCTACTGGGCGCCCACCCGCGAGGACCGTATCGGTGTCTGCAAAGGTATCTTCCGCAGCGACAACGTCCCCGATGAGGACATCGTCAAGATCGTCGACACCTTCCCCGGCCAATCCATCGGTGAGTTTAATATTTAGTTAGGCCTAATTCCTAATTTTTTTTTTTTTTGCACCATATATAGTGAAATACTATACAATTTTACAATTTAGTAGATCACTCATCATGTTTAGTTGTTTATAACTTTGTTTTTTAACATGGAATGTACATTAAATTACTTAAATTGAATGAATTTATTCGAGTCATGTTTTGGTGTCATGATTGAAATTGTTAAAATTAACTTGATAAGGCCTATTATATATATAGTAACATGTAGGAAACTAATAAGAGTAACAAAATTTCTTGTTTTCGTTTTGCAGATTTCTTTGGTGCCCTGAGGTCGAGAGTTTATGACGACGAAGTGAGGAAGTGGGTCTCCGGTGTTGGAGTTGAGGGTGTCGGGAAGAAGCTCGTGAACTCGAAGGAAGGTCCCCCGACATTCGAGCAGCCAAAGATGACCTTGGAGAAGCTGCTCGAGTACGGAAACATGCTTGTGCGAGAGCAAGAGAATGTGAAGAGAGTCCAATTGGCCGACAAGTACTTGAGCGAGGCTGCTCTTGGTGATGCTAACCGAGATGCCATAGAAAGAGGAGCTTTCTAGGGCTACATCCTCCACACACATTGATGGGAGGTTTGCATCCATCTGTTGTTTTTTCCTTTTTCAAAATGCCAATAGCACGTTTACGAACACACGCTGTTCGAACCAGAAAATTATAATTTGATTTGAATTTTATGAGAGGCATCAAAATTTGTATTTGAACCATAAGGTTTAAACCGTATTTTCCAAGAGGTATAAATAATTTGATTACATATTATTATTATTGCAAAATTATAAACGCTCAAAAGATGATAACTTATAACTTAGCATGATCTTGTTTGTTGCATATTTGGACGCAGGCAAAGCAGCCCAGCAAGTAAATGAAGGTTGCAACGATCAGATGGCTAGGAGTGATGATGGTAGCCTCTTGTATACTTTCTAGTTCTAAGGCCTTTTTCTAGATTTCATCAATTTGGAAGAAGGATCTCTTTTTTTTTTTTTTTGGCCCTTTTTTGCCTCTCAAGGATGTTAATAATAAACAAACATGTTGTTTTGCTTTCTTTTAATGGGATTGGCAATCCTCTAATTTTGTGTTATAGTGTTATATTGTTCGTTCTTAATAGTTTTTTTTCCCCCCTTAACTCCAATTTCTTTCTCTTTTTTTTTTTTTTTTTCCTGAAATGTTTCTTACCTCCAATTTCAGTGATCTCTATTATGTTCTCATATACTTGACGCTTTTTGGCTCCACAAAAATAAAATTAAATAAATAAAAATAAAAAATTGCAGATATAAGGGCTTTTTACTTATAGGGCCAACTGGGCCTTATGTTGATCTGTTGGGCACGGACTTCACAGCAGTTTACTTATCTTTCACACATTAAAAGAAAAACAAAAAACAAAAAACACCCGTATAAGAGTTAATCTCATATTAACCAAATAAATGCCCTTTTTTAAGATCAAACTATGCATTTTATTAATCTCTTAGTAAAAGCGGCTACTAATACATGGAAAGTAAAAGAGCGTGATGCGTCAAGGTGTGTGCTACGCTATTTCCATTATAAGATGTAGAACAACAAAAACCACACCGGGCTTGACTAAAGATGCCCATCACATCTTCGATGACACTGCTTCCATGGCCCATGGAGCAGGCGTTGTAACTGCCTCAGCTACAATAATGGCATCGGATTCAATAACCCAGATCGAAAATTCTTGTTAGAGAGCGAGTCTTGCACCTTCTCGGATGGCCAGACACTCGACAATGTGGAGGGAAATGACAACCCGGGAATTTCAAGGCTACGACTGCTAACACAACCCCGCAGCCATCACGAGCAACCACACACCAATTCCAACGCAATCAAGATGGTTCAGAACAACCGCCTCAACATTAATTTTGATGGAACTTAAATGGAACCTCGAGGATCTCGACTCGACCACCCCGCAGCTAGGGTGCGTTCAAGGATTAGATTTTAGAGATTTAAGGTCAATCCGTAATCTAATCCTATGTAAAACTTTTGAACTGAAAAAATCCCAAACTGCGACCAGTTTTAGAACTTTCAGATTAGAAAAATCTCAATCTACAATTTAATTCAAAACCTTTAGATTAGATTCAAATGGATTAACGGATTGAGCTATGACCTTTAAAAATGAGAATATTAAAGCCTAATTTTTTAACATCAAAAATTAAAATAAACAAATCCATAATATAAAGTAGCTTAATAAAGCTAAATTTGTAACAACCAATTATTAAGATAATCTATCTTCAATAAAACTTAAAATAAGTCTTCTTAAAAAACTCAAAATAAAGTATTCTTCATTTAGCAATGATAGTTAAAACTTGAAAGCAATTCAAAATTATATAAGATATATAAATATATATATTTGGAGTTTTGAATTAATGGATTAAGAATTTCTGGATGCGTAATCCAATTTAAAACCTTTGGATTGAGATTTTTCACTCTATTACCAATTCAAAACCTTTTTCTAATCTAATCTAAAACCTTCGGATTGGATTAAATTGGATGGATTTCACAGATTGACAAATTTCGTGAACCCTTACCTACAGTGCCTAACTGGACTCCTTTTTTTTTTTTTTTTTTTTTAACCTTCAATGTAAGCATTAAAAAAATAGAAGAAAAACTCAAACATTTATTAAAACAAAATCCTCCATTATATATAAAAGTCATAATTACGTTGATTTAAGTAAATACTAGTTGAAGCCACATGTTTGCACATGAGTATTTAATGTGTATTTTTTACACATGAAATAAAACTAAGAGTTTGAGCTACGTGCTAAGTTGTTTCAGAACGTAGTTTAAATTACTAAGTAATAGTTCAAATCAATTTTGTTATAATGTTTTTTTATAAAATTTGAATTTTAAACCTACTTTGGTTTAAAACTTAGGAAACTATTTATTAATGTTGCTGGAGAAAATTCCTATAATACATTATGTTCTTTTAAAATTTAACATTTGATCTATTTATTACAGACAAAAAAAGTATCTCTAGTTTGCAAATGATAGATAGATAGATAGATAGATAAACAAAGATGTGGATAGTAAGCAATGAAATTTCATATGAATATAAAAGTAAATATATAAGTAGGGGCAGAGGAAAATGAGTAAGGACACATATGAGAAAAATTATTTTAGTAAGAAAAGTGGAAAAAAATAACATCTAAGGAAATCCAATTTTTTAAAAAAATTAGAAAATTGTGAGAAGAAATATTTTCAAAAAGCAAATTATTAGAAGAAGAAATATTTAAGTCTACGCGTATTTGAAAAAAAAAATTAATCAAAAAATTAGAAAAAAGATATCAAAGAAAATTAAATCTAAAAAACATAGAAGATTATAAGTAAAAATAATAGGATGAGACATATTTTAAAACATTTTACGAAGATAGATTAAAAAAACCATTTAGAAGAAAAAAAATTGAAAAATGCATTATTTTGATGGGACGCACAAAATATAAGGCTTTTATTAGGAAAATTGAAATAATATACTATATATATCAATATTATATAGTAAAGGAAACAAATCATAGGAAACAAGCATGAAAGAAATGAAATAAATCAACTACTTAAGACAAAAAAAAAAAGAGACAAAAACACAAAAAAACAAAATAAAGAGATCATTTTTTGATTAGTATTTTTGAGAATTTTTCACTCATATAATAATTATAGATTATAGATATAGATATAGACTAGGTTGACTTCAAGCTAACAATTTAAACGGAGCTTGACCTGGCCTTAAATAACCACTTTTAGAAGCTACTGGAATGCGCGCACTTTCATGAGCGAATTACGAATACACTATTATATTCAAAACTCTAATTCAGTCTATTTTTCCCTTTTTTTATTATAAAAAAAAACTGAAAAAGAATCATAATATTTGTTCAATTACGATTGAATATTTCCTCTAAAAACAGAAACAATATATAAAAACTGTCCCCATGATATCGTTCCAAAACAAAAGGAAAATATATACATATATGATATAACTTCATGCATCCGCTTGTCATCACCATTTCACTATACAAGATATAAAATTATTATTTTTGAAAGAAAGACTGAATTTTATTAAAAGGCCACTCTTAAAAACGGAGGTAGCTATCAGATGGGCTACTATATTTCCCAGACAACACATACCACTAGAAACTAAAGACATCTGTGGCTTGATATCTAAAATCACAGGCCCCACTTCCTCTCGACAGATTGGAGAGTTCACAGCTGTTACCACATTTGCTGAATCAGATTCGATTAGGTGCACCTCCACCCCAAAAGCCGCAGCGAAATCCAAAAGCCTTCTCTCACCGCTATGCATTCAGCTACATGTGGACTAAGGGTCTGTTTGTTTCGATATTCGAATCAGCTATAGTATTTTCTCTCACAAAAATTTAAATCTTCATTCAAATACTCTATTCAAATAATCGAACCAAACGGGCCCTAAAACATCCCTCAACCTCCTTTGCACCTTTTTGCCATTCCGGATGGAAGCATCAACATTGAACCTACCTCGGCCCGTGGGTTTACATTTCCAGTTACTGCCGCCTCCCCGAGACTTGCATTGCTTCTTAAAATCTCCTAACACCCTCCTTGCCACTTGAAGCACATCCTTAGCATCCCTCCATTTGTTTACAAACACGCCTAAATTGCGGGACCAACATATATAACACTTTTTTTGGCTTTTCCTTAAAAAAAAAAGGAAAAGAAAAGAAAGAACCTCTCTTTTCGTTGAAAACCACTTTGCATTGCATCCTTATTAAGGCGACGCCTAAAATATTATTTTCATACAATTTTTTTTTTTTTTAAATTTGTCTACTTGAAAAATTTTTAATTGAAGTTTTTACATATATTTTTCAAAGAAAAAAAGGTTTCTATTATCCCCAAATTTTAATTTTAGGTTAATTTGTGTCCTCCTGAAAATTTTTTTTTGGGGCTCGAAAACTGTTTCTTATTTTTTATATATTTTGTGGCAATTGCAACTATTCTATGCCATTTTTCATGCTTGAAATAAGTTATTTCGGATTTTTTTTTTCCCATAATGAGACTATATTCGTTGACATTATATAACCTTTGCCCTTTGGTGGGATACATAAGATTACAATGCAGAAAAGGGACCTTCCTTGGTGGACAAGAAGACGTCAGGAAAAAGGGGAAAAAATATGAACTCTTGGGGCCAAACTCTTAATGCCACCCAATCATACCATTGTTCTACTCCCGTTGAATTAGTGACTTTAATGAAGTGGACGTTTGAATTGTCATCTATTTATGGTTTTTTTTTATGATTATTTATGGGATCGCTACATATATATTTTCAGTCAAAATATCCATAATCCTTTTGCTACCACAGTACCCCATGAAGATATATATGTGATACATACATACAAATATTAATGTATGTGTATGAATTATGTTAAGGATAACAACTTTAATCCAAAGTATCAACTTATAAGATGCCATTTCATTGATAAATACGATTATTGATGTGGTAGTGTTATTAATTCATTGGATATAACAATTTTTAAACACCTACCACTAAAAAATGATAATTTATAAATTGATATTTAAATTGAAACTAGAGTTAATGTTTTTAGAATTTTATATATATATATATATATTTCTTTGCGTTGTTTTAACAAGTCAAGAAAGAAGACGCCTTAAAAAAATAAAAAGAAAAAAGGTCAAGAAAAAAGACAAATCACACTAATTCTCTAAAGCAGAAAAAATACTATTAAGCCCATACGCATCCTAATATATATAAACTAAGGACACTTGACATTTCTTGAGTTTGGTGGCACGCCATTACTTTGCTTGTTAAGTAGGAAAATGGAATTAACTAATCCACATTCAACACTCCTTAGAGAACTAAACGTTCCCTTAATCCACTAATTTATATAGCTATTTTACTTTGGTATAATAAAGTACTTGAAATGTATGGAGGGAATAGTAGTTTATAAAATGAGGCACCGTTGATTCGATATTGGTAGCTGTCTAATGTCCAAAATGAGATTAATTAATTGATTAATGTAGCTAGCGTGGTATATTTGTCAAAAGTTTTACTAAAATAATTGGTGATGTATACCATAACTTGCTTTTTAGAGTACTTTACCCCACTTTAACGTTAAACCGTTCCCAGCTGCCACCTTGCCATGGGAACTAAGTTGTTGAATTATTCGTCTTAGTAATTATTGGGCTTGTTAATACTAGAATAACGCAGTGGTCTGGTAGAGTGCTAAAAAATACGATAGGATGTATTTCTAAATTAAATTTAAAAAAGAAATGACAATTTAACTCGGTAAATATAGAATAAATTGTATTGTTATACTCCAAACTATTTATTTTTTGCATAATACATCTGAAACTTTTAAATTTCACGAAACACACCATGGATTTTGAAATCATGGTTTAAATTTATGCTATACTATCTGGGAATTGTGTCTGGGAAATGTACATAGAATTATCCTTGTTAATAATAGCTTATCTTTAATCTTTCTTCTTCTTTTTTTTTACTAGTATAGATGGTTAATTTTAGTAGATTTCAAGTTCGAACTTTAGCTAGTTCAGCACGATATTACTAGTTTCAAACATATGACTGCTTGGGATTTGAAATAATTAAAGAAAACCCTAATTTAAAGTTAGGAAAATTTTATTTTAGTATCATGTGTCATATCAAAATATAAGTTTAATATTTTTTGTTTTTGGAAATTTCATGCAGGCATAATAATTTTTAAATTTTTTTACTCAAAATTTTGGTCTACTGATTATATTTTATTAAAAAAGACAATGTTGACTTTTCATGTCTTAAAAAGATTATGAAGTACTAAAAAAAATTTCCTAAAAATAAAGATATCAGAATAAAATTTTCTAAAATAGAAAGTACCAAATACATGTTTCAATAAAACATAGATATTAAAATGAAAATTTCCCCTAAAGTTAAATTGCTTTTCCAAATTGAAGTCTTAACTTCGCTTATAATGGTCAATCTTTTTTTAAGGGAAAAACATGCAGCTTCATAGATAGTGAGTATGATTATTCAAAATACCTAAAAGATTTCGGAAATCTGCAAAATAAATAAACGATTCGAGAAAAAAGGCTCATAGATACCAATCCTCAAGAAGAAAATATTCTTTGTTGGCGCAAATCCAATTTTGTATGTGTATGCATCTTTTAAGCTCTGACTAACAACTTCAAATGTTGTGAATATATATTGCAATGTAAAATATCGCGTCAAAGGGTTGGTGGCCTTCGGTTCTACGGAGAGGGCTGGTGGCGAGGGGGTTGGGCGCGGAGGAGGGGTCTACGATGGGGTTGGGTGCGACGAAGGTGGGTTGTCGGGAAGGGGGCTGCGATGGGGTTGGGCGCTGAAGAGGGGTCGTTGGTGCTGGAGGGGGCGGTGAGCAGGGGTCCGCGATGGTCGGCTCGCGAGGTGGTGGCTTGCGATGGTCGACGCGAAAGCAGATCCGGCGAGGCAGGAGGCCGGCGATGGTCAGCTCGTGAGGCTAGCCTCCATTGATGAACTTTTAGAGCTTTTTTTTTAAAAAAAAAAACTTTTTTTTAAGCTTTTTTTTTTGCTTTTTTTTTTTTACGGTGCTTTATTTTGAGTTTTTAATAAAAGAAAATATTTGCTTTAATTTTCCAATTATTTTTTGAATATATTTATTATTTTGAGGGTTTTATATAATGATTTAAAAAATACTTTAACGGGTTGTTTGATAATTTTGTTTGAAAAATAATGTGTAAAATTTTTTTTGTCTAAAATTAAATAATAAGGGACCAAATCGTATCTTTTAGACCTAAATAAATAAAAAGTTAGCAACTAATATCTTTTTGTAGAGGATGGGGACCGAGCTACTTACCCTTTATAAATTCCTTTTCTTTTTTTTTTTTTGTGGGTGATAGCTTAACTAACTTATGGCCTCATGACAAAAAATGTTGAAGAAACCTTTGTATCACACAACATTAACGGTGGCTCTTCTTTTTTTATTTTTTTCTATTCGTTTTTTCCTTTTTTTTCATAATTATTCAAACCTGCAAATAAATTCAGAAGAGTAAAAGATCAATTTCGACATTAACACCTAAAAGAAAATTAGTTCTTATCCTACTTTTCTCTAATAGAAAGGAAAAGAGATTCCTTACGAAACTATAATGTTCGGCAGCAATTATTAAAAAAAAAAAATTAGTTAGGGAGCAACCATAATAAACAGTTAATGGTTACACTCCTCTCTCCGCATGTTCTTGTTCTTTTTAATTATTTTTAATTAAGGGGTCAACCTTTTATTTTAACTAAGCTTCATTATCTTTTAGAAAAGATAATTAAGCTTCATTAAACAACAACAAAAGAAGCAAAGCAGAGTTTCTACATTAATTAAGCAAGAAACAAAAAAGCAATTTCAATAGCTAAATGTAATCAAATTTTATAAAAGAAAACATTATAATAAATTTAATTTAAAGAACAATTTTATAGTTTAAATTGTGTTTTTAAACGACCTATAAATTATGATAAGTGCGAAATATTTTTGAACTTGCTGAGGTGACTTTCTACGTTCGCTTGTTGGAAATTTAACTGTCTTGTCACTAAAAATAACAGTTAGTTATACATTCCAATGAAGAATAACGAAAGAAAAAAAAAATATTATAAACAAATATAAAGAAGGGATTGTTAATATGTTGAGGGAAGGGAGGAAGCTCCAGCTCTTCTCCTGCGAACATACTGAGACAGTACAATCATCAATAATCAACGTCTTTCTTTCTTTCTTTTTTTAAGAGAAGAATCAGTCTATATCTTACTAGCGTGCCACCTTAAATGTCGGCAAATTGCATTATAACAAACGTGATTGTGTTATAAACTTGTTTGGCAAGGATACGTTCAAAACTTATCAAAAAGGTTTGTCGTTCATCAATAAATTTTATCAAAATAAGGAGTCTAGGTAAACGGCAGTAATTGATGATGTAAGTAATGATGTCATAGGTAAATAGTATCAGTAAATAGTATTATAAACTTTCCTATAAATACTTCATTTCTCATTTATTCATAATATACCTCTCTTTCATGATATATAAAAGATTCTCTCTTTATTTTCTCTCTCTAAGAATTCTTTGTAAAATTCTTCCAGTTTCATAATTTTAAAGTTTCATTTCTTAGTTTTTATAACAGTATGATATTTCAGCAGTGAACAAATTACTCCTAAAGAAATATTTTTTTTCTTGGAAATAAGTAAATCTTTTTTTGGCATGCTATATATAGTTGTAAAGTAATAGAACTTCTAAAAAAAAGTTTGTAGTACAACGTGTCTCAGCTGTTGTTGGTCAATTATTTTCACTTACAAGGAAGCATTTAAAATGCATACAACGTGCCAGGGGAAAAACACAAGCTTAAAATATTGTGCATGCATTAGAGAAAAAGTTTAGTGAATATAGTACTCAACTAACGTGATTGTTTTTAGACATAGAATATATCTTTTCTTAGATTATTTGAATTTTTTTACTAAGATATATTCCATCTTCATTTACTAACTTTTTATGCTTATTGTTTGTGGTTATCATCTTCCAATTAGACATTTGATAACCGTAATTAAGCTTAGTTTTGTGGCAGGAAAACTTTGGCAAAATTTTTTGGATAAGAAGAAAACGGTTAATAAGACAAATGACACAATTTTATTTGTTGAATTAAAATTATGACTTCAGTTTGTAAATATTCTAAATACATTTCAAAATGATATGATTAAAATAACTACTATGTAATTATATGGTACAAAATGTGATATCATTAAAATAAATACTTTGTAAGTAAAGACATTATTAAGATATTTTAAATATTAAGTTGAATTTCATTTATTTCAATTTTTCAAAAGAAAAACGTCACGGACAATTCTACAAAGTGCAGGCATTTTTTTTACACTATCAGTGGAATAGGATCTAACGTAAAAGTTATTATTGATCACGATGATGGGTCCTAGTAAAGTGAGTGATAATATGCTACACACCATGTTTTAATTTGTCATTAAATCTTGCTTAAGAGTGATAAAATATATATATATATATATATATCTCCCTCATTCCCTTCTCCACTGCAATATTCCTTGAAACAAGAACAATATCACATTTTAGGCATGTCATCTTCTTAGCTTAACCACGAAAGACTATTATTTTTTTCTTTTTCTTTTGCGGTTGGGAGAATCTAGGGTATTAGAAAATTAGTAAAACACAAGTTATAACTCTCACATTTTTGTTAATTTTCTTAAATTATTATACCTTTCTTAATGAGATGATTTTTGTGTGATTTATATCATCTAATAGTATAAAGGGGCATATTTGGCATTTTTTATGCTGTTTTTGGCTTTTTACATTCAAAAATTACTTTCTGAAAGTATTTAAATAATTTATCAAAAGAGGTTTACCCCTACAACAGAGCTTCCAATTAAAATAACAAAATGTATAATCTCATAACAGTTTTTTGAAATAAAAATTGAGAATTTTAACAAAGGTTCAATATAAGATATTATATATTTCATTATAATATATTTATTGCTTATTAAAAAAAGGTATAACTATTTTAATTTATTTAACCTCCTTTTTGAAAATATAGTTTTAAAACTTTACTAAAAAATGTGATGATTATAGAGAGAATTTAAGAGGGAGAGAGTGAATGGAGAGCAAACCCAAAGAGTGATAAGGTGTTTGATATTGTGGTTAAAACTGTTGGTTAAAATTATAAATATTATAACATATAAAAATTTTATATTAAATAATTTTTTTATTTTTATTGTCATATGTAAAAATTTATATTATTTTTAACTAAAAAAAATAGTTAAAACTAATTAATACCAAATAAACTTACGAAGCATTGATGTAACCATTATGAAATGCTTGCTCTTCGCATTTTTATCTTTATTTTCTCGACCATTCTTATCAACTACCTCATCAAATCAGCAATTATTTGACGCGTTCCGTTTTAATTGCATGCCAGACTAGTCTTGTTCAATCCCTGTTAATAAGATATTCTGTCAACAATACTCTACCGTACAATTATTGTATCATTTATCAATGAACGTAAAAGATTTTTTTAAAATCCTTTTTTAAAGTGGACAAAATACCCTGCTACCAACGAAATTTTCCTTAATGGTTATATCAATAGAGGCCTAGCACCAAGTTATGACTTAAAATTAAAATTTATAGGATGTTTAACAAGATCATCAATATGACGATCTGTTTTTTTTAAGTAGTCATTTAATTTTTTTTAAATATTAGTTTTTAAACATTAATATTACTTATTTAGTAAGAAAAATACTGAAATAATTTTTTTTTCTTTAACATTCTTTGAAACGTTCTTTAAAACTTTGCAACTTCTGTTGTAATTTAAGTTGATACATTGCTCAACACTTGTCTTTAAAACTATTTCAAATCGTTTCTTAAAACTTATTAAGAACCATTAACTGAATCATTAATTAAAACTTAACTTTCTAAGTAAATAAAACATTTTGCAAACATATTGTAAAACTTTGAAAATATTTCTTAAAAGTTGGATTTTCTTAAACTTTGAAAACACTACATCTAATAGTGAAAAAACATTTTCTTTGTACAGCGAAAACTTACTGTGTGGTATCCATACTCAAATCTTCACATCTGTCCTACGCAGCATCAAGCTCTTCAAACAAGTCCTACTGGTCACCCTTAGGACTACCTACAATATGAAGAAACTTTTAATGAGCTTTCACTCAATAAGTTCAAATGTAATCTCACAAATTATTTAAACATGCTTTAAAAACTTTTCTCTTACAACATTTTTCATAAATATTTTTCATATACATTTCTAAAAATATTTTTCATAAAACATTTCTGAAACGTTTTGCATTTTTTATAAAACATTTTTTTAACGTTTTGCATTTTTTATAAAACATTTTTCAAAAACGTTTTTCATAAAACATTTCTTGAATGTTTTTCATAAAACGTCATTTATAAACCTTTTCTGGTAACCATGAAAATGTTTTTCATAAACACTTAACATAAAATATTCCTCAGAATATTTTTCATAACATAACAAGGAAAACAAGCAACATCAATATGCATGTTTCCATTTATGCTCAATTATGAACTTTCAGTTATGAGCGTTTTATGAATCTTCTTTTTTTACTTTCACTTTCTATCTTTGTTTCTTATCTTACTTTAGTGTTCGTACTAAAATCATCAATCATGAGATCATAAACATAATGCTACCCTCGTCGAAGACTTGAGACCATCGAACACCAGGTCATGTACCTCATATCAAGGAGGTTAAACTTTAACTTTACTTGTGTACTCCATATCAAGGAGGCTGTACGACACTTTCTTTTTGGCTTTACTTTACCTTCTTATTAACTTTAGTGAGCATATCAAATGCAATCACGTCATATGCAAACACATTTGTAAACCATAACTTGTACTGTAAAACTTATTGCATAGTAAAATGCAACATAAAACTTATAATTTAAACTGTAAAACATTATGCATTAACAAAATGCAACTATACTTTAAACATAATTATTGCAAATACATTGCAAACTTTTACTTAATCTTTAAAACTTTATGCATAACAAGTGAAAACATACTTTAAAAACAACTTGTATAACATTTGCACACATGTAAAATGCATTTGATAATCATTTACTTCATGTTGTAAGTGAGGTTTGAAACTTACATGAACTTAGCTCTAACATTCCCTTTTTCCTTTCTTTTCCTTTCATTAGTCGGCCTCAGTGTCCTTATCAAACGACACCCTGACTTATTAGTTAATTTTATTTTTATCAATCTACTTGATTGACAATGAAACTTAAACATTAACTATTTTTTCCTTTTTACTTAACTTGTATACTATCGGTTTACCTTCCTTTACTTTGCTCTGTAACCTGTTGCTTTTAACTTTGTAACTCACCAGGTTACATTTCTTTCACTTAAACATCCCTCACTAACTTTCTCGTCTCATGTGACGATTTCGTTACTTAACATATTATGGAACATTTTTCATCTAAGAGTGTTTTGCTAATTTGGAGTGTTCGATTCCGTTCTAGCTGTTTCCTCAAAAATAACGATTTTACCTTTATCGGGTTTTTCGTCAACTTCGTAACTTTATAAAACTGATTGCTTAACTTTATCGTTTCATTACCTATATATTATGAAAAAATTCCTGCTAAGGGATGCTTTCCAATATCGGGTGTTTCAAGTCCGTTTTGGTCATTTTTACAAAATGATTGTTTTGCCCCTATCGGGTCTTTTAAAAACTTCCGAAACCCATTTTTAAAACATCATACATTTCTTTATGTCTTATAATATTATGGAAAACCAAAATAACGGTTTTCCCTTCAATTAAATCTATTTTGTCAAAACTTTACTGTTTTGACCCGTAATGCGAAAATCTTTACTTTTTTGTCCTTAACGTTTTTCTTTCATGCCTTGACTAAACGTTGAATCCTTTAAAACTTAGCATCTATGATAACTCACTATCTACAGCAATGCATAAACCCAACATTCCTTGGTGAAAACCCAGTTTTCACACAATTTTACGATTTTGGCCTGAAGAACAAAAATATTTACATTTTTGCCCTCAAAACCAAAAAACGACCACTTTATACCAAAATATTTAGTTTTTCCCAAGGAATAAAACTTTCCAAAGTTCCATGGTCAAATTCCAAACATTTCATAATGTTTTCATTTCTTGAAATTTTGTGCTCAAAATTTCGTAAAATCATAACTCCTCAACTGAGCAGAATTTTGACAAATTGTTCACGCTTCCTAACAGTTTTGATGAGTTCTACAAATTTTATGTTTTAACTTTCCTAAAATTCTAACGTTTAGCTGGATTTTTTGGCTGATTTCAAATCTGCTAAGAATTAGCAAAACTTTGCAATTTAGTCCTTTTGGAATTTTACAAAACTTTGTTCACAAAAGTTGCTTCTCTCACTGTGTTGGAAAATTCTAGACCTTACTTGGAACTTAAATTGGCCTCTAAGGCCCTTTAAATCATCATTTCTTGAAAACTAGCTAAACTTTGCAATTTAACAAAGTTTAGTAACTTTTTTTATTTATTATTCTTTGCACAAAACCCTACTTTCTTCCTTTCTATCATCATCACCATCATCATAAAAGCATGAAACAATCATGCCATTATGTCTATTTACATGCCATAGCTCAAAACATTTCATCAAACACTTGGCATACATAAAAAAAAAAAAAAAAAAAACATAAACTTTGGCTTAATTTCAAAGGCTAGGATTTTAAAATTCTCACCAATAATTCCTCCAAGCTTTTAATCCTTCACTTGAGTGACTAAACTTGCTTAGATTCCTTTGTCATAAACCATGACAAAATTCTATTAAAAATCCCTCCATAACTTTGAAGAAAAATCAATAAAAACCTTAGAAAAAGTTTGGAATGTTACCTCCAAAGTTGCCAAACTTTGCACTAAAGCACTAGAGCTTGTTTTAAACATGATTTGGAGGCTTGAAATTCCTCAAAATTTTGAGAAAGTATCATCTAGAGGGGACGATTTTTCATGAAGGAAGGAAATGGACATTTCCATGATAAATACAACTTGATTTTTTATAAGCTTTGATGACTTACCATCATCATCATCATCACTTTACATCATCTTTGGCTTAACTTGGCTTTATATGATTAGGCCACCCAAGGGGGTGTGGTGGCAAGCTTTCATTCATTTTGGTGGCATGGTGGATCCCACAAAAATTTTTACACGGTCCAAGTTTATACCGATAGTATTTTTCTTACACTATCGGTATTCTTTTCTATACAGTTTATGAGGTCCCACAACCTCTCATTCTTATTTTTATTGATCACATAATGTAATCTTATGAGGCTTAACTTTATACAGCCTAAATTTTATACTGATAATATGTTTCTTATACTGCATGTATATTCTCTATACTGTTACAACATTCCTTATTCATCCATATTCTTCAGCAGTATTATTTCTATACTGCTTTAACTTAAAAAGTCTAATTTCTGTACTGCTTAACCTTAAACAGTCTAATTCCTACAACACAACTCAATCAATGTACTTCCTTACACTATATTACTCTAATATTGTATAATTTTTTATATTATTATACAGTATTTTTTTTAAATTGTATTTTGTTTTAACATTTGTTGCAACACATTTTACAACAATTAAGCTTTCTAGCTTATTTCCATATCATTCATTCTTTATTTAAGGCTATGGCATGATTTTTACCCTTAAAAATTCTATTTTTGACTTTTATGGACTTTATCATATAAATTAGATTAAATAGTAATTCTTAAATTATTGCATTTCTAATGCACTGGAAATGCTCGGGTGTTACAGTTAGAACTATTTTTTTATAGCATATGAGAGCTTTATACTATAGTAATTTTTTTATTGTTACTGTAGCATGTGAGAGCTTTACACTGTTTATAACTGAGAAAGTGGTCTGAACCACAACTGCCAAACACCCCTTTAAACATTATAATATGTGAGATTTTTACAGTGTATTATACTTTTATTTTACGCCGTAGTAGTTGAAACTTTAGTGTAGAAACTTGGTTCTTAATAAAGGTATTCATGGATTGGATTACATGGATTAGAATCTAATTACACATGTTAGAGATTAATCTGTAATCCAATCCATACATATTGGATTGTAAAAATCTCAATACGAAACCAGTTCATGAATGTCCCAATTCAATCCGAAACTACGGATTTTGTGGATTTGATGCCAAAGATTCACGAATTGAGCTTTTAAATTTATTAAAAAACTATCAATTAAAATTAACATAGTATAACATAACATAATTTAATAAAATCCAACATATTACAACCTATAGAATGCAAGTCTTTGATAATAAACAAAATTATAATATTACAAAACATTACAACTAACAAATTTTAAAAAAACTTTAGACCTGAGTAAATAATGTTAGTCTTTGTAATTTGGCTAAGTTTTTTTTTAACATATAAACTTTGGACACGATACTGTATGAGTATAAGTTCATATATTTATTAAAATTTTGTATATTTATGTATATACAGCTTATGCAATATATCTAGTCTACATTCCCAAATTATACAGATTGGGAGTATATTCAGTCCATAATTCAACCTATAATGTAATACAATGTATGCATACTGGAGTGAAAAAATCTCAATCTAAAACTAATTTGTATTTTTCACGATCTAATTTAATCCATCAGATTGGGTTTGATTGGGCAGATTAACAGACACATTATCATACATAAGTATTTTTTAGGGGATAGTCATTTCATTATTATACAATCCGACGTATTCAAGTGCCCGCAATAATAGAAGAGTTTTAGAAGGGTTTTTTTATTTTATTTTTCTTAATTTATGAGATCATCAGTGAACAAAATGAAGGTATTTTGATGGAGAAAAAAAATACACGTGATGTCAAGTGCGAAAGAATATCCAAAAGGTCACGGATATCGACTATTTTCTTCCAATTACACGCATTTTTAAGAGTTCAACAGTGTATTGCAAAAGTTACAAGAAAACCAAGTTATGATTCGAAGGATCGATTAGGGGAAAAATATATGATATTTTAACGGCCAAGTATGAAAAATGTATAGAGTTGAAAAATGAGTTGAAACTAAGAATTAGAATTGAAAAGACCATAGCATGTGAGAGCTTTATATTGTAGTATATTTTTGTTTTGTATTGTAATATGTAAAAGCTTTACATTGTTTGAGTTGGAACTGATAAGTTGAAATTGAGTTTGCCAAACACTAGAATTTAAAACCTTATACTTTTGTTTTATAGAATAAGTTTTATACGACAACAGTTGAAACTTGATTAAAAAATGTAGCCCCATTTGGTATTTTTTAAGATGCTTTCTTTTATTTTTTAAAACACAAAAAATGAAAAGGGTTTTGCAATATTTGGTTAAATTTTTGAACTCACCCAAAACAAACATTACTAAAAAACCCCCCCTTCCCCCCAAAAAAAATGAACTAAAAAAAAAAACCTATTTTCAAATACCAAAAAATAAAAAAAAAAACCTATTTTCAAAATTTTCTTCTATCTTCTCTCCCTCGTTCCCTTGACTCGCTCTCCTCTCAACAGTACTTGGTGAACACCCCCTGGTGGCACTTCCTCTCAACCTAGAAATTGGGTGCCACTACTAGCCAGAGTTCGTCGCCTCCCAAACCGGAGGTCGTCCCTCACCAAGAGACAGAGAGTCGTTGCCTCCGTCGTGCTCCTCCAGAGAAAGGGATGGAGGATGTGGGGACTAGGGCAGTCGACGGTGAAAAAATGTGGCCATCGAGGGTTGGTAGGGAGTGGGTGGGGGAGTTGGGGGATGGGGATGGGGATAGCTAAGTAGAGGAAGAATATGTGTTCTAATTGGATTTTTTTATTCAAATTAATATTATAAATTAGTATTATATTAATTAACTTGTAACGCCCCTATATGGGGGTTAACAGTTTTTAATGAGATAAAATAAAAATAAATAATAAAAGTAAAACCTTAAAAATAAAATTTGCCCGGGACTTAAATGAAAACTCTCAACTCAAAAATAAAAATATAAACGATAAATAAACCACAGTTTTAATGTAGCACCTTAAATTTAATAATATAAACTGTTGTCATCATCATTTTAACCCTCAACACATTGTAATACAGTCACAGAAAGTAACAATTGATGCTTACATTATCATGAAGAACATTCTCAACGATTGAAGCAGTCCCAATGTAATATAGCTACATCACTTCCTCAACTATATTTCTCGTAGCCACCTCACACTTAGTGAGTCCTGAAAAGATATAAACATAAGGGAATGAGCGACACTATGCTCAGTAGAGAAAGCCATTACCCACCTTTAGGTTTTTATCATTACCACATTAAAATCTGCATGGTCAGTAAGTCACATCATATTCCAGATTATGAGGTTTATTATGATCACATCTTATGGATACCGTAGTTAATCATTACCAAGTGTCATAATTACACATTTATACAAATATTACCAATCATCATTGTTCCTAGGTATCCATGTTAAATTGAGTATCACTCAACTCATCGAAACCCAAATGGGCGCACTTGATCACCCTATAAACATTCCAAGGGTGTTCCGGTGAGGGGACATCAAGCCCCGAGTCCTCACCAAATCAATTCCTGTACAGTGTGTTCTGGGACTTTCAACCCAAGGAAGCGTCATCGCCTTCCCCCTATTTTACCTTTTAGGGTATTCATGCCCAAGGACGTAACCTTCGCCCTCTTCATGTCTCACAATTTCTCTATATTGAATCATTATCAATAGAGTTAGTTTTCCTAACCATGCTTCTCAATTTATAACATGTGTCAATTCATTATGTTCCTCGCCGTACAATACAAGACGAGTCCATGTCATAGTTTCATATGTGATAATCATATAATATCAGTTCAACATAGATATATATATTGCGGCAAAACAATCAATTTTAATTCTATAAAAACCTTACAAAAGATGAGTAATAGAATCCCTACCTTTCAAGCTTATCAACAATCTTTTAATCCTGGAATCAGTTAACGTTAGCTCCATACTCCCTTGATCCTAAGGCGTGCATAAGGACAATTAAAACTAAAGCACAACATACAACTACATTCATAAATAAATCATGTGTAAACCTATCTTACTAGTATGCCATTAAAGCTTTTATATAAATCTCTTTTGAATACCACAGTAAACAATTTTTGTCTTAACACAATATAAAATGTGAACAAGTAATCTATATGTTTTAGTCCCTAATAAGATTCATCAATCACTTAGGATAATATTGGAAAGGTTGCAAGATATTAAAGAATTAGGTGGTGAGCAAAGATGGGTTCTTGGTTCAGGTTAGCAGCTGGTATACCATAACAAACTGGCAGATTTACTAGTTTCCAATACAAAAATTGAATAATTCTTAGAAAATAAAATACAACTCCGATTTAGGTTTATGATAGCTCGTTAGAAAGCCTAGGATGCTACTTTTCAAATATGCAAACCAATTCATAAAATTCATTTTAATTTAATCTTAGAATTTCAAGAAATAACCACTGCCCATAGAGGTATTACAAAGTTTAACAATATAAATTTTCTGTCTAGGGCATATACACTTAGACTTCATACATATGCTCCAAAATAGCAACAAACATATACTTAGGTTTAAGAACGCAAATTTGAATAATCCTTTAGTATAAAAGAAAATTTATAAATGAAAGACTAAATTTGTTCATAAGATTCTAACCTCGGATTATGGTTAGTTGGAAGCTTGAAATGGCTTCAAAACAGGTTCCTTTAGTTCGGTATGACTGAAATTCTTGCTCAAATGGAGGTGATCGTGGCTGATTTTTATGGCTGCCTTGAAGAAGTTCTCTAAGTATTTTGCTTCAGCAAAGAAATAAGAAGAAGAGTGTGGGAACCGTGGAAGAGAAAGGAAGAAAAGATGAAGTCTTTGAAGAGAAGTGATAGAAACAATTATAGAGGAGACATGTTGAAGCATGTCACGGAGGAAATAAAGAAAATGAGGGTCAAGAGTAGTTGGAAAATATATCCTTATGTCTCATCTAAAGACTTTAACACACATAATGCCAATATGACATTTTTGAGATTTATTAGAAGTTCTAAGGCTTTTTAGTAATCATACTAAATAAATATAGGAGAATTTTAGAAAACTTAAAAATAGATAAAAATAAATATTATAAAATAAATTTAAATGAAGCAATTTTTTTTATACACTAAAAATTAATTTAATTACCTCAATACCCGTTAGGAGAATAACGGGTGTCACATAACTAGTATTATCAAAATTAAATTTTGGTTTGTTCATATCAATATGTTTTTAATATAAATTTTTTATTTTTAAAAACATCCTATCATATACAACCAAATATAATTTTAAAATTAGTTTAAGCATATTTCTTAAAATATTCTTATCTTTTTTTGAGTTTTTCAAAAAGAAAACCTCTTCAAAACATATGTGTTCTAATTGGATTTTTTTATTCAAATTAATATTATAAAACAGAGGAAGAATATGTGTTCTAATTGGATTTTTTTATTCAAATTAATATTATAAATTAGTATTATATTAATTAACTAGTATTCTAATTGGATTTTTTTTATTCAAATTAATATTATAAAACAGGGATGGCTAAGTAGAGGAAGAATATGTGTTCTAATTGGATTTTTTTATTCAAATTAATATTATAAATTAGTATTATATTAATTAACTAGTATTATCAAAATTAAATTTTGGTTTGTTCATATCACTATTTTTTTAATTTAAATTTTTTATTTTTAAAAACATCCTATCATTTACAACCAAATATAATTTTAAAATCAGTTTAAGCATATTTCTTAAAATATTCTTATCTTTTTTTGAGTTTTTCAAAAAGAAAACCTCTTCAAAACACGACCAAACTCTTGTAATATGTGCAGGTTACTTTTTATATTTTATTTTATTTTTTATCTGGACCCGGTAGTTATCAGTTTAACCTTAACGAGCAGAAAACAAAAATGAATAAATAAAGGGAGTTAACAAAGAGCAGTAGACCAGTGTGGCTTTACCATGTGTGGATTCAAAGTTGGCAGTAGTGGAGGCAACCTGCGGCTGCTGTGTTTAATTTAAGTATTTAAATAAAAATTTAAATTTTTATAAAAAAAAAATACTTTAACAAAATAACCCAAACCCTCCCGTCGCCGTCTTGAGACTCACCATGCGAAATGAAAGGAATACTAAAAATAATAAAACTAATAATAATAACAACAGAACTTTATCAGACATTC
Source organism: Artocarpus heterophyllus (assembly GCA_025403435.1). Lineage (NCBI taxonomy): Eukaryota > Viridiplantae > Streptophyta > Magnoliopsida > Rosales > Moraceae > Artocarpus > Artocarpus heterophyllus. The sequence goes on from CM046353.1 coordinate 10,641,380, forward strand.
TCACACCAACTCAGCACAAAAAAAAAAAGAAAGAAAGAAAGAAAGAAAAAAAACCCTCAAACTCATCATCATAAAAAAAGCTCAAAACTTTACTGATGCCCGTCCATTTTTCCATGGCCAAAACCTCCACACTCATCTGGGTTTTCTTCCTCTTCGTCTGGAACACAGCAAAATCCGAATCCGACGAGCTCTTCTTTGCCGGATTCAAAGACGCCGTCGCCAACCTCTCCCTAAACGGCGTCGCCCAGATCCAGAAAAACGGCATCCTCAAGCTCACAAACGACTCTCTCCGTGTCATCGGCCACGCCTTCTACTCGTCGCCGTTCCGGTTCAGGAACTTCACGACGGGAAAAGCACTGTCGTTTTCGACATCCTTCGCCTTCGCCATCGTCCCCCAGTACCCAAAGCTCGGCGGCCATGGCCTCGCCTTCACGATTTCCCCCTCCAAGGACCTCCCCAAGGCGCTCCCGAGCCAGTACCTCGGTCTCCTCAACTCCACAGACGTCGGAAACTTCTCGAACCACGTCTTCGCCGTCGAGTTCGACACGGTCCAGGACTTCGAGTTCGACGACATCAACGACAACCATGTCGGAATCGACATCAACAACCTCGCCTCCAACCCCTCCGCGACGGCGTCGTATTTCGACGACAAAACCGGCGCCAAAACCGACCTCAATCTCAAGAGCGGCAAGGGAATCCAAGCTTGGATCGACTACGATTCGACCAAAACAGAACTAACTGTCAAGCTCTCTCCCTCTTCCACCAAACCTAACTCTTCGATCCTCACCTTCGACGTCGATCTCTCGAACGTCCTCGAAGATTCCATGTACGTCGGGTTCTCGTCTTCAACTGGGTTATTGGCAAGCTCTCATTACATCTTCGGCTGGAGCTTCAACCTCAACAGTGGAGAATCCAAATCTCTTGATTTAGACTCATTGCCTTCCCTTCCAGGCCCTAGGAAGAATCTCACAGTTCTAATCCTCATCGTCTCTATGGCTTCAATTCTGGTGATAATCTTCGTCTCGGGAATCGTGTTTTACCTGATAAGAAAGATCAAGAACGCCGACATAATCGAAGACTGGGAGCTAGACATCGGGCCTCACAGATTCTCCTACGACGAGCTCAAACAAGCCACGAGAGGGTTCAGAGACAAGGAGCTCCTGGGGTTCGGCGGATTCGGGAAAGTCTACAAAGGAACATTGCCGAACTCGAAGACCCAAGTGGCGGTGAAGAGGATCTCGCACGAGTCCAAACAGGGCCTCCAAGAATTCGTGTCGGAGATCTCGAGCATCGGGCGGCTCCGCCACCGGAACCTCGTCCAGCTCCTCGGATGGTGCCGCCGCCGCGGAGATCTCCTCCTCGTCTACGACTTCATGCCCAATGGGAGCCTGGACAAGTACCTTTTCGAGGACCTGAAAAGGGTTCTGACATGGGAAGAGCGGTTCAAGATCATCAAAGGCGTGGCTTATGGGCTGCTGTACCTTCACGAGGAGTGGGAACAGACCGTGATTCACAGAGACATCAAAGCTGGCAATGTGTTGTTGGATTCCGAGCTTAACGGAAGGCTCGGAGACTTTGGATTGGCTAAGCTTTACGAGCACGGCTCAAACCCCACCACGACGAGGGTGGTCGGGACGCTGGGATATTTGGCGCCGGAGCTGACCCGGACGGGGAAGCCGACGACCAGCTCCGACGTGTTCGCGTTCGGTGGGCTGTTGTTGGAGGTGGTCTGTGGGCGGAGGCCCATTGAGCCCAAGGCCCTGCCAGAGGAGCTCATTTTGGTGGATTGGGTTTGGGATAACTGGAGAGCTGGGGCTGTTTTTGACGTTGTGGACCCCAGGTTGGGTGGGGCGTTTGATGAGGTTGAGGCCGTTGTGGTGCTGAAATTGGGCCTTATGTGTTCTAATAATGCACCTGAGGCCCGGCCCACGATAAGGCAGATTGTGAGGTACTTGGAGGGGGAGGTGGCGCTGCCGGAAGTGGTGGCGCCACCTGATGGGGGCAGGAAAGGTGGTGGTAGTTGTGGGTTTGAGGATTATATGCATTCGTATCCAACGTCGTCGTTGTTTGAAAGGGCGAATACGTTTTCGTCTAGGGGTGATGAATGTGACGCCGATGTTGAAGTTGCCTCAACCACATCGACTCCTTCGATTCTACGGTAGTGATTGTAGTTGTCTTTTTCTTTAATTATTATTTTGGGAATTTTTTTTTTAACGAGTAGGATTGTAATTTCCGTTTTTATGTAAATTGATTTCTCTAATGCCCCTTGTTGGGTTGTAAATGTTAACCAGTAGCATGGAGGTTTTTTTTTTCTCCTTTTATTTATTTTTTTTTTTTGGTGGTGGGAGCAGAAGGGAATTTTTGACTCTGAACTTAAAAGTGTGCCTTTTTCTCATGTTCCAGAACTTTCAAGATTAAACATGTGTTCTGTTCTTTTTTTCTTTTTTTGTGTGGCTCGTTAAACATGTGGCGCGAAGTGTCGTTGTAAAACTAAGCAAATGACTAACTTGTTTGACAAGAGGTGATTTTAACATTATCTCAATTATAAATAATGTAAAGTTTTTATATATTACAGTAAAAAAAAGTTAATATAATGTAAAGCTCTCACATGTTACAATAAAAATAGTTCTAACTAATAGTTTTAACTAGTATACTAAACACCCCAGAGAGACAAAAACAGCAGTCTAAACTTTGCCAGGGAAAAAAGTCCAACTTAGCTTCAAATATTCAAACGTATTGAGCTTCTACTATTTTAATAAAATATAATGAGCTTTAACTTATTTTACTTTTTTTTTTAATTAACACACACATAGCTTGATGGTTGTTGGCTAGTTTGAATACCTTGTACCAATCCATCTACAAATATTCCTCCAGGTGATTAATGTACTTTAGGAGTTTGATTAGCTCAAAGTTTGACTACCTAGTGGCAATGGATTTTTATTTTAATCTTTTTTGTTTTTAGAAGAGGAATAAAATCATGAATATTCTTTTACACACAAGTAGTCGGAAATGTAGTTCTATAACTAGATAATCTATGAAAACAATATAAGTTTGCCACCTTAAGCACTCCAATCAAGATAAGATAAAAGTTCTTCCAATAATAGAACCCCTTTTGAATACGACACAGAAGCCGACTCAAAGTCGATCATTGTAATGAGACTCCTTATTGTTTGCGGTCAGAGGAGGAGATTTTCAATGAGGTTTATGTCCAGATGCGGAATAATATAGCAATGATATGACCCTGCACTATCTATGGCGCTTTTGATCACGTTGTGTCCAAATTCAAATCCTCATTGGCTCTCACATGCCTTTGACGTCTATTGGGGCCAACCTCTCTGCCTCATAAATGTCCATGTATTTCACATGACTTTTATTGCATTTTAGTCCTTTTCAGACTGAAAAAAAAAAACAAGTAGGGAAGATCTCGCACGTTTCACACGTTCTAGTAATGGTTTAATGGAGAAGAAACACATGGACTTTGTCTGATTTTGAACAAGATAAATGTACAATGTGTCAAACTTACATTGTTTATCCTCTTCTGAACGAGCAAGTCCTAAGTTAAGAAGAAATGATATTTACAATAGAAGTTAAATTATACCTCTACATGCTTTTATACTTGTCAGACACGGTGCCCTTTTTTTTTCTCTCTAAAACAGTACTGAACTACTTGCCTTCTCGGGCATCTTTACAGCATACATCATAAAAGAACGTTACATCGTTTCGTCTGTCAAGGGTTCTATCGTGTTACTTCATTGTCTTCGACGTTAGGTTCCTCAGTCTCTTTCACCCTATTAAAGATCTCATGATCATCGAACCCTGCATATTGATCAAGACAACTAGTTGAATGGGAAAACAAACGTTTATCATAGGTGTGCTTTTACATTGAAAATAACATAATAAGATAAGAATACCAGTGCCCAAGTATTCCACATCATCGTTTGCAGGTCCTAGAAGAATTGTGCTAGCTGAGGGAGGATCAACTGCCGTCCAATCTGAATCCCCATAGTCCTCTAAGCACATGTCCTTCCTTCTTATCCAGTCTTCTACAACACTAGCGCTCTCAGATGAAATGGGGTCCATAGGATCTTGTCCATTGCTCTTACTACCCCTACAAGAATATTTGTTAGCGAAAGAATGTATTTTCTTTCCAAAAGCAACCATAAAACTGGTAAGAATACATTAAGGATCTACCTATAAATACATATATTTTTTATATCAACTTACGTTTGTCTCAGTCGCAAGTTGTACTGAACAAACACGAGGTCGCTGAGACGTTGTTGCTCTAGGGAGTTCCCCGTGTCATGTATTTTCTGAACACAAACTTGATTCTGCTTACACCCGATCACACTGCAAGTTTGACTAAGAATACGAATAGCCAAACGTGCCAAATTTGGGCAACCTCCTCCATATGTTGACCACCATTCGGCTAGGACAACGATGTTTATGGAGTATGTTAGCCATGTGAGATGACTTTATTGTAACAAATACAAATTCTTTTCTGAATGCAACGCTGAAAGGGGAAAGTTACTGATATAGGAAATAGGATTCATATTAGCTCTGTTATAGATGTAAAGATGAGTAACTTTTAACAAGATTATCTAAATCTTCAAAAGCTGTCTAAACCACTCTCATACTACCTAACTAGAGATTAAAGTGTCCTAAAAGTTCTCTAGATGACTGTAAATTCTAAATTGAGCGAGTGTCCTTCTCACTCAGCAGATTAGCTATCTGCACCTCCTTAAGTATTCTGAAGAGAAGTGAGAAAATTGCCAAACAAGAGACAGGAAAAAGAAATAAATCCTTACCAGGCAGCAGCGTGTCCCTTGTTCTGATTGCCATCTTCCTCCCAAAATCTCCTGCGGCATTCTTATATGAGTTGATTTCTTTAATTATTTTATCTTGTACCTTTGTATCAGGAACCAATCTCTCTATGCAATCAAACATCCCTGAGAGGATATCCTTGTGCAGATCTCCTTCAATACTGTAAAAATATTTGGGATTAAGGTAGATCCCTGCAGCATGAAGGGGAAGATTTCGGTGTTGTTCCCATCTGTTATCTATAATGTCCCAATAAACTGCATAATCCTCCTTCTTAACGAGTTCTTTCTTAATTGTTTCTTTTGCCCGATACACTGGCTGCATACACGTATCCCATGGCAGGCCTCTTCTCATTACTAACTATTCTCAAAACTCGCAAGAGAGAACTTGTTAGATGGGTGACAAGGGTGCATGAGGACCAAAATGACTGATTGCTAATGGAATCTAACATTTCCAGGCCCCCTGGTTTCTTTGAATATGGGCAATCTGCCCACTCCTGCGAGGCAACCATGGCCTGCAAATCGTGTCTAAGATCAACTAGCCGTTTTAATGTTCTAAAATTTGTAGCAAACCGGGTACCAGCTGGTTCTACAATGTCGTTCCCAAAAGTGTATCTTCTGACTATATTCAAAACCTCACTATGATTGTAGACAAATCTTGTAATAATCTTTGCCTGCTCAATCACATCACTTATCCAGTCTACATTCCCAAAATCCTTGAGTATCAAATCTATCGAATGAACTGCACATGGAGCCCAATAAAGACCGGTGAAAGTTTCACTCAACCTTCTCCCGACAACAGCATATTGCTCTTTGCTACTTCTGGTAATCACTTGCAGCACATGTTTTTCCCCAACTTCCTCCACAATTCTCTTAAGAAGCTCATATAGAGAATCAGATGAACCAACTGATGTGAGATGCGTCCACTGTTCTCAAAAACAAGGTTCCTTCCGGACAATGCACAAAAAAACTGAGGAAAACTCTACCAACTTCTGTCTTCCACTCATCTACCAAGACAGAACAACCTGTCTTTTCCCATGTCACTCTGCATTTATCGACATCATTCCTAAGTTCTTCCAGTGAATTCTTCAACATCCACCCGCGAAGATCGTGGTACGAGGGCAACACAATCCCCGAACCTCCTGAAGCAATCGCATCAATCATCGGCTGGAAATAAGTAGAGTTCACCGCATCCAAAGCCACCCCAATGTCATACAAAAACCGCCCAATCGCCATGTTCACAAAATTATTCACCTTCTTAGAGCCTAAATCAACACTATTAGATACACCAACAACATCACGAGCTGAAGAACTCTTACCCCTCCCTCTCTTCCTTCTATCCAAACTCCTACCACTCGTAGCCCCCTCTTCTCGACTCACCACCAAGTTCGAATCGGGTTCAAGTGCCTGACCATGAATTCCAATCAAATTAATCCTGGCACTGACATCATCCTGATGGGCAAGTGAACCCACCTCAGTATGAGGCCTGTGGTTAATGTTGGTGATCTCTTCATCAAGCTTTTGCCTATTTCGCTTCTTCACCACAACCACATCAAGACTCTGCTGCATCAAAGCCCGAACATCTGGCGGTACCAGAAGACAAGTCGAGGCATTGCCTTTGTGTCCAGCAAGGTGTTCCTTAATCCTATGAATCCCACCACCCTTAAACAATTTGCTACAATATATGCATTTGAGCTGGACCCTTTCCCCATTCTTGAACATTTGGCAATGTTTCCAAGCTGGGTCATGTTTTTGGGAAGTTATAGGTATGGGTTCCAAACCAGAGGCCATTTTGGGCAAAACTTAACTTATCATTTAAAGAAAAAGGAAAAAGGGAATAAAATCGCCCAGAAAGAATTGTACGGATTACAAGTTTCTCATGCAATTTATTTCATACAAATCTCAAAAACCCAGAAAGGAAAAATGCAAGACTTAGAGTGCTTACTTGTTCAATGGCTTTTGAACGTGTTTTGACGAAGATTTGGATTTTGGAAAATTAGAACAGAACCGAGTTAGGGCGGTTGGGCGGTTTTTGTAGTAAACCGTGGAATTGCATATAACCGGACGGACCGGTTAGGGTTGTGTTTTGCAGTATTTAGTTCGGGTCAAACAGGTCAAAACCTTTCGTTGGACCGGTTTTATGTCGAAGGCGAAACCGGACCTTTCGGTGATATGTTCACCCGTTGCTTAAACAAATCGGGTTCATGGCAGTTACGGACCAGATTTTGTTTTTTTCTATCATGAAAGTTGCATTTTAGTGCCCTCCAAATCTTTATAAATTGAAATATTTAAGACCTTAAATTTGACAATTCTTGACCAGTATAATCTTTCAATTACTGAATGACAATTAAGGTCTAACTTGCTGCTGCAAGTCCCTAATGCCAAAAAAAATTTAAAAAGATTTTGGGGTCTAAGTTGCCAACTAACGAATAGGTTAAGGTGCATTTTGTGAAAAAAATGTGAGGTATTTCGTCTATTAAATCTCTTTGTTATCAAATTTTCAAAATTAAAAATTTAAAGTACAAGTTGCCAAATTCAAAGTGCCTCAATCTTGAAAACATATATATATTTTTTTGAATTCATAAATGCTCTTAAACTATATGTCATAATTAAATTTGCCCCAACTACAAAAGAGGAATAATAAAAAAACATTCATCTCAACCACTAAATTAATATAAAATCGTTGAATACACCTCCCGTCCTGATTCGTCATTAGGAAGATTGAGAAGCACTAATTGCAATTTTATATATCTCTCATGAACTTTTGATCTTACCTAACTTCAACCATTTATTTCACCTATTGTTTTCAATTACCCCTCTTTGTACTTCCTTCCCTATATTATAGAGTAATACTTGAAGTTAGAGAGATGTTTTTAGCGTGAAAGGCGAAGCCCCCTTATACAGGCAAGTATGCTCCTTTTCTTCGTTTGGCCCATGTGAGATTTTTTTTACATAAAGGAGCCGCACAATGCAATTGTTTTGAAAGAGGAAAATATTTCAAGTGAAGATACAAACACCGTATTGACCAATGCGGCCTCCAAACTACAAGAAACTATAAGCATGATAAACTATTAGTTCCAAGATCGAATCAAGCAATTTAAAGACCTTGAGCAAAACCTTTAAAGGGGTGTTTTTGTTTTTTAATCAATTAAAAGAATATTCTTACGAAGGCTGATGCTTTTTTTTTTTTTAGATAAACCGAAAAAGGATCTAATGGTCCACATCTCTCTGTCTCTTTTTGGTACTTTGACAATCTTGGGGCCACAAAGGAGTAGTCAAGACCTTACATTAGTTTTCTCATTTTGGTTTACATTAGTTTCTCTCATTTTGGACCCAAGAACATGATTTGATGTCGTTTATGTCGATAATTTTAGAATATAATTGATTGATCATGATAGATGTTATTTGATTTGGTATAAGATTGATCATTCTTATGAAGCCTGAATTTGACACGAGGAAGATATGCATAGTTCAAGATCGTTACGGAGTAAAGGTTCTATCTAGAAGAAAGATTAAAGTGGTGCACGTGATGTGTAAGGAGGTTTTGGTATGTAGTAAGAGGTAGAAATTATATTTTTGAAAAAGTGATGGTAAGCAATATGATTCATTGAAAATGAATATTATCGTATTTAGTTAGTTGTACATAAGAATCTTTTTTAAAATTTCTAATAATAATATATTATTGTGCTTAATTATACAAGAGAATCTTGTATAGTTAATAAAAATAAACTAATATATTATTTTTCAAAAAATATTTCTATTATCGTTTGTATATTAATATAATATTAATATTCATATATTTGAAAAGATAATTACACTCGTAATATTACCATTATTATTATCATTGCACAGAATTTAAAAAGAATTAAAAAATAAAAAAAAGCCTCTCTGACAAAATTAAAAATTTAACAATAATAACGACAATAACAAAATAATAATATAATTATTATTATTTGATAATCATATGATGCTTTTATATTATTAATATTCATGATGTTGTTAATATTCTTACTAATATATTATATTAATATATTAAATAATATATTATTATTTAATAATATATTATATATAAAATATTAGTACAATATAAAAAAAGAATAACAACATAAATATTAATTATATACTAATATAAAAATATTATTCTAACTTAGCATTAATGTTTAATATTATTGTAGATGTTGTATTAACAATTAAATACAAACAACTTAATACTTAATTTGATGTTTGCTGTTTACAAGTTTAGGCCCTCAAAGCACTATTGTTAGAATTTGTCTAGCTTCCAAAAACAAGATAAAAATAGTTGCAGAACGAAAATTAAATTAAAGCTATAAATAATCAAATAATACAGTAAAAGTAAATGATACTACACACAAGATTTATAGTGGTTCACTCTATAATGAGAGCTACCCTCTATTGTTCTTTACTATGATAAGTGGATTAATACATATTACAAAGTATTTGAAAGATTTGATATGAAAATATAAATTTCTACCGAGTTTTTGTAAGTTCCCTCCTTTCTGTAGTGAAGCTGCTACTACCATTTATAGAGAGCGCTATATGAGATCATGGCTTCATTCTGATGGAAGAAGTGGGCATACTAGTGCTCGTAGTACTAAGACACGTGTCGATCTTCAATAAGACATAAACATCAGATGTCTTTCCTACGTCCCATTTCATGGCCTAGCATGTATCTCCTTTTAACTACCAAGTTCTGTAAATCAATTATATTGAATCGACACTTAGCAAATCTACAATAGCGAGAAATATATAGATTCATATAAAACAAAACAAGTAGAAATTGCAATCGAACCACAACTATCGAATCAATCGATGCCTCAAGTTGACCAAGGAATGAGCAAGTGATACTTACGATAACAATCTGTTTTGAATCGAACATTCCAATTGGACTCGATTCACTCTAACTACAATTTGGATTTGCATTTCAGACCTTTATTGATGATTTGGGCCTGACCAAATCATACCTCAACAATTGTATTAGTTTTTTTTATTGTTGTTAATATGATTATTATTGTTATTATTATTGGTATTATTATTTAATACTTATATTTATATTAGATATTAATATTGTTGTTGTTATTATTATTATTATTATTATTTAATATTAATAAATTGTATATTGAATAGACAACATATTGATATGAATATTGATAATAACATATACAAGTAAGACTAATATAATATTATTTTTTATTTTTATTTAATATCAATAGTAATACTAATATAATATTGAAAATAAAACAATATTATTATATATTATTTAATATTAATATCAACGTTAAATAATAATATTAAGTAATAACGATATAATATTATATCATCGTTATCGTCGTCGTCATTATTAGGATAACTTTTATTGATTTCTGTTGAACTATATCACTTGTGTCAAAATGCCCTCAAACTTTAAAAAGTACCTATTGTACCCTATGAACTATAATACTTCTCTATCTTCACTCCTGAACTTTAAAATATGTTGTTTTTTAGACAAAATAACACTTGTTACCCTCAGTAAAAGAATAAGTTCTTAAGTTTATTCATAATATTTAAAGAACCAAATTGAATTATGGTATTTCTTTACTATTCCTCCTATCTTATTCTCACTTTTGAGCAAGTACTTTAAAGAGAATATATAAGAGTTTAGTGTCCAAGTAGTTTATTCAAAGTGAAAAGAACATTCATATTAACCCTTAAGTATTATATATAATCTTAAATCAAACGAAAATTCAACAATCCATCCAAAAAAAATGTTTTCAAAGTTCGGTGGTGAATTTAGAGAAATATTATACCTCAGGGGACACAATATATATATTCTAAAGTTTGAGGGTATATTAACACAAGTGACATAGTTTGGGAGATTTGTGAAATTTACCCTTATTATTATTATTTATTATTATTTATTATTATTATTATTATTATTATTATTATGAATGTGAGATTCTTATATTTTTAAGATTCTTGGAAATTTGAAGATCTCCTCGTTGAGTGAGATTCAGATTACCCTAAAATAAGGTAAAGTGAATCTCATGAAATGGAGTTGTCCAGAAATCTAAAATCATAATTCTTGTACCAAATATGAGAATTTTGTAGAATTTCTATTCCCACCCTGAAGACTACTGCATATCACATGCTCATAAATTATTTGAGAGTTAAGACAATAATTAATTATACAAAGGTATTCTTACATAGTTGGTGTAAAAACATTACAAATTTAGACATTTTAGTTAGATTATGAATAGAACTATAAAGTTAGGTCATGGTCTAGCCCAACCTAGTCCATGCAAGCCAAAAGAAAAAAGGAAGAAGGAGAGAATTAGATCAACATTTATTGGAATTAAAAATAACAGACTAAGTATAACAATGTTAAGTAAATAACTCATTTAGATTAAAATAAAATTTATTTTTGTATAAAATAACATAGAGAAAAACACAAAACAATATTGAGATAACGAAAAACCAAAACTAAAAAAAAAAAAAAAAAGAGAAGAAGAAAAAGAAAAAAAATGAGATAAAATTAAAATTCAACTGTTTAAAAAGAATATATAATTCTAAAAGGCTATGTACTTAAATATTTTTGGAAGTGTTATTTGCTTACATTAAGAATTATAACTATATAATTTAGTGCAATTTTTTCAAAAAAAAAAGGGTCGACCGGGCCCAAAGATGGAGAGATAAAGGCCTCCCTTGATCTGATTATTTATATCAATATTTAAAAGAAAAAATTACAATACGTGTTCTAATTATTGTTATGAAATTAAAATCTAACACAATATTTATAATATCTTAAAAATGTTCTTAATGATATAGTAATTATCTTAATGATATTACATATTGTACTATATAATTACATATAAATAATTTTAATAATATCATTATGAGACATTTATAAAATTTTTATAAATTAAAGTAATATTTTAATTCAATAAACATAATTGGGTCAATTGTCTCATTAACCCTATTTAAAAAATAGAAAAAAAAATTATACAAGCCGGCCTAAGTAGAATCTTTTTTCGGGCCAAAGAACTAGGCCTAGCTTGATCTGGGGTCTCGGGCCGAGTAGGCCTATGTACAACCCAAATTGATACAAAGAAATAGTAACACATTTTTTGGTTGGATCGAAATAGACCCCACATGAAAAACTACCTGAAATTTTACCAGAGACTTTGAAAGCATTTTGTTGGGCTAACATTATTACCCTCAAGCTTAGGGCTCTTTTTTTTTCCCTCCTTCTTTCCCTTCCCACATGCTTCTTCCCCACGTCTCTTCTCCGCAACTCAATTACTTCTTTTTTTTACTTTTCTTTCCCCCACTTTTCCCAGCCGTCTCTTCCCCTCTCTCTTCCCCAGCTTTCTTCCCATGCTTCCCTCTCTGCTTTCCCTCACTTTCCCCGTCCAAGCCGTGCAACTTCACCGGTGAGGTCAACTCAGTCGCGCGACGAGCACGGCGACTTTGGGAGCCGTGCAACAAGCACCAACCAGCCAGAGCCACGTTTCGCGACTTCAGGAGCTGAGCAATGAGACCAACCAGCTGGAGCCGCATTTGAGAGCCACACAACGAGAATGACCGCCTTCAGGAGTCGCCATCAGGAGCCGCGCAACAGCCAGATCGTCTCTGTTCTTCTCCCTCGGCAGATCCAACACCGTAGTCCTCCACTGTGATGATGGAGGTCCGCCCGGAGAGTCTCAAAGTAGCCACAGGAGATTTCCAAAGCAGTCGTCGGAGATTTTCGAAGTAGCCGCCGAAGATCGAACATATTTACAGATTTTTTTTGTTTTTTATTTTTTTATCTGATTATCTTTTTAATTATTTTTATTTGATTTGTTGAGGATATATTTGATACTACAAAAAATAATAAGATTATATGAGATGGTATTTTTTACAATTAATTTTTTTAATGATATAAATCAATCCAAACCTTTTTTTGGGGCCATTTATGTAAAGATCCCAAGAAACATATCGGATGTGGAGTCAATCAATCTCCTTTTGTATTTCTGCTCTGCCTTGGCTGACTGATTTTGGCACGCTCAATGAATCGATTTCTTAAACAAAACAAAATAAAATCCCCCAACCTAGAGCCGGCAATTCAGAGACGATATAATAACATGATACGAAAACGACACGAGATAAACAGGTTTAGACTTCATGTTTATTAATTATGTCATAAATAGTTTGACACGAATAACACGAAAATAAACGGTTTGTATTCGTGCTAACACGCTAAACATGCCTTAACACGTGTAATTAAGCCGGCCGTAAACGTGTTAACACGGCACGACACGATCCGTCTATTTATAACACATTTAAACTTAAAAATAAAAATAATTAAAATATTTATAGTAGGTTAGTATTAATTAGATATTGTGGTTTTGTTAATTTTTTTTATTGGCTTTTTAAAAAAATTAATTTTTTTAATTTTTAGTTAATTGGGTCATAAACGTATCATATGCGTGTTGTTACCGTGTCACCCCGTCACGGCACGTTTAATAATCGTGTCGTGCCGTGTTACGCGTGCCATAAGCATGTCGTGTTCGTGTTTGCATTTCTGGCACGTTAATTAATCGTATCATGCTTGTGTTTGTATTCGGGCTAAACGTGTCGTGCTGTAAACTTATCGACACGAACACGGCACGAACACGATTATTACCACCCCTACCCCCAACCTTTAACATGTACTTCTACAGTCCTTTCCGATAGACAGATGAGGTTGCTAAATATACACTATTTCAAGCTTACTTACAGATGCTATCCTATTCTCATAACGTGTTCTCTCCCTTTTTTTCAAATAATGCGCGTAACAATAAGTCACTTTTTCCAAACATATCTACAGGTACATAAACTATTTACGAAAATCGTCTTACTATTTAGCAAAATAAAAACATAAAAAAATAAAAAAAAAATCTTCTCGCATCAACTATTAAGTAAAAAAAAAAAAAAAACTATTTACAAAAGTCGTCTCACTATTTTTTTTTTCTTTTTTGAGGAAAGTCATCTCACTATTTCAACCATTATTTAGAGTTTTTTTTTTTTTTGAAACGGTCATTTTTATGAAAAGACAAACACTACAGTTTTATGCTAATATATTTATAACATATATATAGGTTTTAAGTTTTAACAGAGTTTTTGCAAACGTTAAAAATCCAAATTTACAGATAATATAACTCATATTATATGTAAATTTGGATCTTTTAAAAAAAAAAGATTACGTAAATGGAAGGAAAAAGAAAGTAAAAGCATAATCTAATATCAAAATGACTTATTCGCAATGACTATTAAAAAAGATAGCTTGATTTAGGCTCTATTTTTTTTTTTTTTTGGAAACTTTGAACTCCTATAGCAGATTTAATAGCATATAGACTAACAAAAAAAATAAATAATCCTAGCATTTTTTATGCATGTATTTTCTTAGTGTATTATGGCAAAGAATGAAGGTTGTGACTACAATCTTTTCTTTATGAAATATGCAAGACTAAAATATATAGACTTATTAGACCATCTTTAATTCAAATAGCAATGCCAATACTACATTGTCATAAAAATGTTACAGTATCACATTGGATATGTTATTTTATTTTGTTCTCCAATGTATAATAATACTATTTCTAATGGTATATTTACCTTTTTGTCATAATTATTTATTAAACCTAAAAAGTTGTAAATAAAAAAACCCTTTAATATTAAAGTACTTTGAAAGTCACAATATTGTAATTGTTGAAAGAAAGAAAGAATCTCTAAAAAAAAGGAAAAAAAATTAATTTATTAACCAATTCACTGTTAAAGTCTCTTGCAAGAGTCTACAAGGAAAAGATTTGCATTTGTTTTATAACACCGGTAGTTTAATACTAACTTTTTTTTTTTGGGCTTTCCTTTCCAAAAGATTTATTGATCCAATTCGGGCTCTATTATCAAGATTACTTAAAAAAAAAAAAAAAAAAGGGGGATCAAAACAAATAGTTGTGGTGCAAATATGATTACAAAATTCTAATTAAAGCGAGTTGTTTTGATAAAATAAACCTGAAAATCGACTTTGTAAGAAATTCATTTTTTAGCTTCTTGGTCGTGTCTTCATTCTTTAATTAGCTTAATAAAAAAAATTAGTTGTAACTGAATCTGTTCCTCTTAATTGCACCTCGAAGTAAATTAAATCACCTTAAATTTATTCTATTATTGATGCTACCGGTGAGTTGCAAGAGTGACACAGAATTTTTTTTTTTTTTCATAAGTTGTGAAATACATCCAATAACTAGGGTAATTATATAAATATACCCCAATTAATTAGACTGTAAAGGGCCTTTCTTTTTTCTTTTTCTTTTTTTTTTTTGGGCTCTTTCTTTCAAATTGTTTCCTACTTTTCGGTGCAAAGTTCTTTTTAGCACATAACCGTTATCAAATAATAATGGTTCCTAAAAAGAAGGAAATCATGCCTCTTCAACTTTTCACGTAGTGTATATAGATATGCCTCTTCAACTTTTCATGTGGTTTACTTATTCCAAAAAAAAAAAAAAACATTTCACGTAGTAGAATATGATGAGACTCTCACATCTCTCCACTAATAACAAAAACTCTAATTATTCGTGCCACCATTATTATCTTTCTTGATCTCCATTTTTCCACTCATATGCCAGCTTTCTCATTTCTCTCTTATACTTTAGATAACATAGAACTAGATGTCTTTAGATTACTAAACAAATTATAATTATCAATTTTCCATTATCTGAATAAAATGACAACGTCCTCCCAAATTTCCTTCTTCCTCTTCTCTCTCATCATCATGTTCCTCACCTTAACAGGTATCTCTCTTTCACTCCCTCAGATAGATATTACTTTTAGAGAAAGTTAACAATTATCTTTTCATTCATTATTTAAATTCTGTAGTTTTATGTTATTGTAAAATTCGTATTTTATATTATTCTGGAGGTTAGGAAATTCACAAACACTTTTTTTAAGGGAAAATTGAATTTTCTAATACTTGAATTCCCGTTATTGTGTGTACATATATTTATCAATAATCAATGGAAAAATGCCTTGCCATAATTTGATTTTTAATGTATGTATATTAATTATAACACAATATTTGTTAAAAAAATTTTATTTTTTTTTATTTTTTGGCAGATGGGACTCAACTCATCCTAGTGAACAACTGCAAAGAAGCGATCTGGCCAGGAATCCTCGGCACGGCGGGCCACGAAACCCCGAACGCAGGCGGTTTCGGCCTCCAAAGCGGCGAAGAGCAAGTTCTCCAAGTCCCCGAGAACTGGTCGGGAAGAATTTGGCCCAGACAAGGCTGCTGCTTCGACGAACAAACCGGCAAAGGCTCCTGCCAGACCGGAGACTGCTCAGGCCTCCTCCAATGCGCTGGCATCGGCGGAAAACCCCCCGCCACAGTCGTCGAAATGACGCTCGGAACACCTCAAAACCCACTGCATTACTACGACGTCAGCTTGGTCGACGGCTTCAACGTTCCGGTCTCCATGAGGGCTATCGGCTACGGCAGCAGCGACAGTGCCGGTTCTTGCGGCGTAGCGGCCTGCGAGGCCGATTTGAACGCTTGTTGTCCGGATCCATTGGCGGTGAAGACTAGAGAAGGGAATGTTGTGGGGTGCAAGAGCGCCTGCCTGGCTGCGAATTCGGATAGGTATTGTTGTAGAGGGGAGTTTTCGGATCCGAACCGGTGTAAGCCGACGGTTTTCGCGCGGGTTTTCAAGGCGATTTGTCCCCGGGCTTATAGCTATGCTTTTGATGAGGCGACGGGGCTCAAGACTTGCAGGGCTAGTCGTTATGTGATTACCTTTTGCCCTCCCATCTGATGTTTGGAAGTTATGTCCTTTACATGATATTTCAGTTTTTAGTACTCTGCTTTGGTGCTTGAATCTCGGTATGGATATATTTTTAGTGTGCCGAGTTGTGGGAGTTATTGTTTAGGTATTTAGCATCGTTGTCTTCTGAACTTATCCTATATTTGCAATGTGCTATTTGAACTTTTAATTTTGACAAGCTGCCTCGTAAACTTATAATTTTATAACAAATCATCTACAATTTTTAGTTTTTGATTATAATTGATATATGATTTTCATATAGATCGTTAATTAGGAGTATAAAAGGGTTTTTAGTATAAATATTAACCCAAGTTTTTATTCAAATCAAAGTTGATTCAAAACTTTCAATTTTAATGAGAACTTAATTAAAGATATTAACCACAATAAATTTAGGTTAAAATATGTAAAAATAACCATTTACGTCAATAATCAACTATTTTCAAGCAAATTACATGACAATTTAAATCAAAAAACTAAAATAATTATCAATAGGGTGATTTGTTATAGAATCATAAGTTCATGGGATAACTTGCTAAAATAAAAAGTTTAGGCGGTGGATTATAAATATATGA
Source organism: Artocarpus heterophyllus (assembly GCA_025403435.1). Taxonomy (NCBI): domain Eukaryota; kingdom Viridiplantae; phylum Streptophyta; class Magnoliopsida; order Rosales; family Moraceae; genus Artocarpus; species Artocarpus heterophyllus. The sequence continues at coordinate 10,658,597 of CM046353.1, forward strand.
TAAGTTTACCAAATAATAGTGTCAAATATCCTAATTGTTTTAACCAAGAATAGGGCTTTTGAGTCTTTTTTTTTTTTCTTTTTCGTTATTGGATTAGTTTGTAATTTTTAGGCACTTTCTCTTCTATTCTTTCATTTGAAAAAGAGGTTGAATTTAACGTGACATGACTTAGATTGCGACAACAAAACTAGTCATTCACAACCCATTAGCAAAAAATGTTGATTTTTTAGTATTTTGCTTCTTATGTTAGAAACTTGAATATAGTGTGTACATATGTGAAACTTTTTTTTTTTTTTTTGATAGAATGTATATATGTGATACTTGGTATATCCCTGATGAGTCTTTAATAAATTAATTTTCTGATAGTAGTAGTCATGTCAAGAATGTCAACTGTTTGATTTTCAAAATGAAGTGTTTAGCTAAAAAATTTGAAAAAGCAAAACAGAGAATAATACTCGGAGAATATGAACATGGGCTCACTCAATTTTTGAGAGCCTTGTGCTTTTATGTTTAGAGAATGAATACAAACCTATAATTCAATTGTCAGGTAAAATACAAGGATAACGTTTAGGAATTATACAGATAGAGAATATTTACAAATTCTTAAGATTCCCAGTATGAGTTGTACACATCAATCCTTATCCTCAAAATACTTGCTATGTTGTTGAGCTTGTTCCTTAGCAGGCCTTGTCAGAATATCTGAAATCTGCTCAATTGTAGGCACATAACAGATTTGCAACTCTTCTTTTTTAAGACCTTTTCTCGAACAAAATGCACATCCAACTCTATGTGTTTTGTTCACTAGTGAAAAAGGGGATTGGCAGCTAAGGAGGCAGCACCAATGTTATCACACCAAATGATTGGACAATGTGGCAAGAAAATATTTTAAGTCCCTCGGCAAAGATTGAATCCTAGTAATATCGGCAACGGTTTGAGCAAGAGCTCTATATTCAGACTCCGCACTTGATCTTGCGACAACTTTTTGCTTACGAGAGGCCCAAGAAGCAAGATTTCCGCCAAGGAAAACACAAAGGCCGCGAATTGACCTGCGATCGTCTATATCACGCCTTCAATCGGTGTTGGCATAGCGATGAGATCAAGAGAAGAGGCAGGCTTGATCAAGAAACCACGAATGGAAGGGAGCGGAGAATAAACTTGCACGCCTGCCAGTGCAGAACAATGGGATTTTGAAGTTGTTGGCTCGGCTTATTAACAATGTAAGAGAGTTCTAGTCGAGTGATCGTGACATACTGTGAGGTGCCTGTTTATTGATAATGTAAGCGAATTTAGGTCGAGTGATCATGACATATTGCAAGGAGCCAATGGTGCTGCGGTGTTAAGTGGGGTTGTCGAAAGGATTGCTGTCACTGCAGCAAAGTGTTTTTCCAGTGGAGGCGGATGTGGCAAATTGTTTTGATCCTGACATGTTTGAGCGTCAAAGAAAATCAATTAGGTATTTGGATTGACAAAGAAGAAGGCCTTGCAGTATGAATTCCTGTGAAGCCAATGTCAAATACATCGGTTGTCAACGCAGAGCCAGAACTTTTGTTCAGTGGGGGCACTATAAAAAAATAGAGAATTTTATAAAATGAATACTTTATATTTTTATTATTTAACTGAGGATATTGTTATAATTTTTCTTGTAAAATAAGAACACAATAGTATTTTTAATTATTTAATGGGAGCACGATTATGATTTTTCTTACAAAATAAAGATATATTTTTAAATTTTTAAAAAATTTTAAAACAAAAATTTAAATTCCAAAAACGTGCCCCCACCCACCACAACCTCCCTCCGCTACTGGTCAACATAGGTGATGTTGTTGAGGTAAATTTTTGTGATTTAATTTCCTTTTAAAGCATTAAGATAACATAGGGAACAAAATAACACTAAATCCTTTATTTTTGCACAACATAAGTGCGTAATCTAAGATTAGGATCGCCGTAATAATGTGTTCTAAATGTCTTTCCGGTAGGCATCCATGACAAACTGTATAATATGAGAATACAAAGCCTAGATTTTATGGATTTATATATATATATATATTATTTACGTGGAACATATTCTGTCATAGGTTTCAGGTTTGGGGCAATGGAAGAATGTACAGAAAATCGAAGCAACTAGATTATGTTAGGCACCGGCTTGGGAGGAAATTGTTGGAAAGCAAGTTAATTATAGCTAGTATTTAGCAAGCAACATTTGTTCTATACTCGTCATGTCATTTGGGAAAAATTATACTCTTCTTTCAATCTTTGGTGATACATATTATGGACACTAGCGTTGCGAGAGCCCTTTTCTTTTTGGTGGCTCTACTCGACTATTGGTATTAGATTCTTTGATAGGCCAGTGCATCTTAATCCAGCCTATAATGCAAAGGCTTCAACTTAAAGTCAATAAATGGTGGACTGGCTCTGATACCAATTGTTACAAACCCATTAAGAGAACTCTCTCATGCAAAACTGGCTTATAAGGGAGGAAACCCAAAAAATTTATAAACGCACTAGATATCTTATAACTATTCCATGTGTGACTTTTGGTATCTAACAAAACCATAATTTCTCTTATAAGCAAGGATGAAAATGTGGACACATCGAGATTGTTGAGATTTGATTTACAGATTATATCGTGGATATTATCGATGTGGACAGATATTTAGAAAAAAAATAGATATCTTGAAAAAAATGTGTAATTTTTTTTATAATTTTATACAATGCTAAAATAATCAATATTATTGAATTTGAACCAAGTTAATAACATAATTAGTACAATATTGATCAAATATAAAAGTTATATTGCTTATTATAAAAGGATGCCAGCATTATATATAGAAAAAAGCAACAATAATTGGCACTAGCTTAACCAACAACATGTGAGATTGGGTGGCAAGGAACCCATTTCCCCTTAAGTAAGATCTCGGGTTCAAGTTTTGTGTATGGAGAAGCATTTGTTAGGAGAGTTTCCTCCTAATGCAGAGTCCAACCCGGCTCGAATCTGGATTAATCCGGTATAATCCTGCTAGAGTTGAGGGACTCTTTCTATGAGTTTGTGCTTCTAGTAGTGAGTCTAGATATCAGATAGTTTATAAAAAAAAAATGGCACTGGCTTATGTACAAATAGTACTATGTACATCACGTGAAGGAAGAGCTTTTGAAGGACCGTCATAAGATTCCATGAACGCATACAATGGAGAACAAAAATAATTGATACTAATGGACAAAAATAAAAAGAAAAAAGAAAAAAAAAAGTACTATATATATGATGCATCTATATCATATGCATGCTTTGTGGCAACAATAAAATTCCTAACAAAATTCATTTGTTTCATGGAGAACAATAATTAGAATTAGTAGTCAAAAAAAGAAAAAATATACTATATAGATATATGTAAAACATAATGCCGTGCAGAACAGTAACAATTTATTCATTTTAAAAGTAAAAATTATTTAAAGAATAAATAAGTCTTAATAAATGTTTTTTTGTTGTTTTTAAGTATAAAATGTTAGCCGTATTTTATTAAAAAATAACTCTAAAAAATTTTTAAAAATTGATTTTTGTGTAAAAAAAGAGAAAATTTTCCCATCCTTTTTAGACATTTTGTCAAAATTTTTGAAAATATTTTGGATTTTCATAGATATTCACCAAAATTATAGATATTATTTGTGGATATTTTACGAATGTCTTAGAAGAAAATCCCTTCCCTCATATCCATGTCGAAATTTCAAAATTTAGATATTGTTGTAGAATATCGACATCAAACATTGTAATTATCAACTTGATCATCACAACAAACAAGAACTCCCGTTAGCTGCCAAGATAACAACTCTAGCGGCATTTTTTATAAACCATCCCATCATTTCTACAATCATTGAACATAACTACCCAAATACTTTTAGAGTTTTTAAAAGAGTAGTTTAAACCATTAGTTTAAATTATAAATAGTATAAAACTCTCACATGTTATAGTAAAAGCATAAAGTTCTTACATGCTACAGTTTTTAAACTTAAACTGATGGATTAAACTACTCTCTAAAATACCCTATTTATCTTGACATTAAAAAAAAAAAAAAAAAGGTTAGTGGACTGAATAAAGCCCCAGAACTTCTATAAAGGGCATCTGTCAATAAGAGGAATACAGATTCCATTGGTTATAAACAGACTCAATTACAAGCTCCTTTTGAACTTGTATATAATAACCCCACACTTGAACAAAGATTTGCATGGCAAGGGGAAATAACGGATTCAAAAATTGAAGACAGAGGAATGAATGAAAATGGAGGGTTCGGTTGGGGTAAATCTTTGCCAGTAACAAGTGTACGGGAGATGGTGCGGAATGATGCAAAGCTTGTTCCTGAAAGATACATACAAGATCACAAAAACAGGACACTAGAATCTTCAACATTTTGTTCTGATTCTTTGGACATTCCAGTCATATATTTCTCCTGGCTAATTAGTGGAGAAGAAAATGAGCGAAACAAGCTAGACTTTACATGCAAAGAGTGGGGATTTTCCAGGTACATCTTACCATTTCTGCTAATAGATTTTCCTCTTTCTTTTACATACATTATGCTCATAGTTTGGGAACATGTTATTTTTTACTTTTGTAGATAATAAACCATGGGGTTGCAGTGATGGTTTTAAGTAAAATGAAGGCTGCAGTGGCAGCATTTTTTCGATCTGCCATTGGAAGAGAAAAGAAAGTCAGAAAAGCAAAAACTGGATTGGGGTGATCTGATTTTCCTCGCATAACGTCACCACTTGAAGACAGGAACATGAAGCACTGGCAAACCACGTTACCAGGATTCAAGTATGAAACTTCACATCTCTTCTCACACGTTGCATTATGAAAATTATCGAGCAAACACGGATATTCTCCAATATGCTGAATTATAGTAAGGATTGAATTTTAACCATAGAATTATTAAAATTTTAAACACTACCCTTGTAATGTTTTCTCATCTGGTACAACTTTTTCAAAGTTCGAAGATTTCCCAAAATTTAATCGTCTTTTGGACGGGGAGGCAGTTGAAGAATACGCGAGAGATAGAGAGGGTTACTGAGGAGATCATGGCCGAACTGTCGTTACTTATGGGAAAGGATGAGAATGGTTTGAAAAGGCTTCATGTGGTGATGAAACAATCTATGAGAATGAACTACCATCCGCCCTGCTCCAGACCAGACCTTGTTGTTGGTGTCAGTCGCCACTCCAACAGCGGATCCATAACCATTCTTCTGCAGGACGACGAGATCGCCGGTCTTCAGATTGAATACGAGGAGGGATGGCTTCCTGTGAAGCCAATTCCAAATGCATTGGTGGTCAACGTTGGTGATGTCATTGAGGTACTCGTAATAGGAGTGTTACTGGTTACTACCTTCATCTTTTTGGTGTTTAGCAAACAACAAAATTAAGCCTTACAAGCATTCAAAGCGTAGATCTTCTGATTTGGCAATGGAACTTTTTAATGGCCTTTGACATCAGAAGTGCAAAATTTTGCAATGGCCTGCAGGCTTGGAGCAACGGAATGTACAGAAGCACCGAGCACAAAGCCATCACAGATGCAAACAGGGGAAGAATGTCCATTGCGACGTTTTTGCTTCCATACCAGGGAATAGAAATACGTCCAGTGGAATCAATGATGCAGGATCGCCCAAGATTGTACAAAGACATCAAGTACTTGGATTACATTAAGCACATTCTGGAGAGAAATTGATGGCAGAGATCCCACAAGGTTTCTAATGCTAGAAGGCGAGCCATGAATGAGATATGGAAGGCATGAATCAGATCAAAGCACCATCAGAGAGAGAGAGAGAGAGAGACGTATGTTTTCCTAGGGTTGTGTTATTGCCAAAAAGATCTCTGAAAATTCTGTTTTACAAGGAATAAAACCTTTATCCAGCTACAAAGTTGTCATCTTATGTCAACAAGTAGACAAAAAATGGCAGATAATAGTTATTGCATGCCAGTACTCGAGCTACTCAGGCATGCTACTAAAGGGAAAAAAGTTTCTTGAATTAAGGGGAAAAAAATAGAATCCCATACATAGAAAAATTCAGGACTCTCCCATAAACAGGCATTCCTAGACCTGATAACATATTTGTACAGTCACGACAACATATTTTACTACCTCCTCCCTTTTTACACCCTTAAAACTTGTACACTAAATTTATAAACTCAGCAAAGGGCATCAGGTGCGTGTGTGTTCAACACCGTCCGAGCCTCATCATCGACTAGCCTCACTCTAGCTATATATCCTCAAACCAAAAAATGTACAGTTTTAGGTACAACCAACAATTTTATTTTCCAATAAGCTTCCATCCATCCAAACCTAATGAAAAGGCGGAGCTTTTGCTAGACATTAAAGAAAGAAGAGAAAAGAGAGAGGGCACTCGGTACCATCCTCAGTTAGCTGTACAATAACTTCATTTCCTATGCCATCGCCTAAGCGGCGGGATGTGGAGTCAGAATGCTAATCCTCCTCTCTGCATAAGATTCAGATCGCCTCGTTAGCTTCTGAGGAGCTTCGGAAGGATATAAGATATAAAAAGCAACTAAAAATCTAATACGTTTTCTTATGTTGATGGAAAAATAAATTGTTGGATAGTGTGTCAGGGAAAAGGGTAAATATTATGTATGTTCTAATCTAGTAAATAGAATTGCATGTTCTTTAGTATGTTATTTAGTATGTTATTAAGAGGAGAAAAAAGGAGGCCATCGTCCTCGAAATGGTGCGAGAGAACATTCATTATGTGCATCTTATGTGTCATTTTCCATATTTTGGAGCAAGTGAATAGTGATCTTAAAAAGGCACTTTGTACAACGTCTAAATGTAATAAATATATAACTACCCAGTTCTAAGATGTAGTGAATCAGGAAGAGAGAAAAAAGATTGCATAAACATGATGAGCCTAAAGCGGCAATTTTTTTATCAGACGTTCTCTTGAATCGTTAAATTGCAGAACATTCCACCCAGAAAGCGCCTTAAAATCAATCATTAACAGCGCTCTTGATGCCCGGCCCCAAACCCAGTTATTTGCCCATTGTTTTACAAAACTAAAGACAAAGGGAAAAAAAAAATTCAAACTAAAACTTAGCAAAAGGGACGGCTTTCTTTAGTGGAGGCAAAAGCAAAAGAACATTTTCTATACAATAAAGAGAGGTGGAAATGTCGGTAATAATACCTCCAGCAGCAACAAGCTTCTCTACACGTGCAACTATATGTTTTCCGTAAGTATATTTCTTCAGAGCATTCAGATGAACCTTTATACGATCAAGGATTGGTTCCAGTTGCTGGTCATCACAAGTTTCTAGCACTTTCTGTACAACATAGTTCGCAAACTGATCCTTCATCATCACCTAAAATCAAGTCACAAGAAACAAAAAATAAACGAGACAGAAAAGAAAAGAAAACATCACACAACGATGAAACTTAAATAAGATAATAACTATGCCTAACAAACTCTATAATATGAGTATCCAAAGCGTAAAACCAATTCACAAGAAATAATACTCAATCAAGAGAGACAGAAAAGATAACAAAACATCACATAATCATGAAACTTTTTCCCCTTTTTTGGGGATAATTTAGAACCATAAAACTTTACACATATGAGAACCAAGTCTGAGCAAAAACTTCCCCAATCAAAGGCCTTGTAAACATAGTGTTATTGCTTACAGTTATTTTTCTACCCCCAATTTATCATCTATTCTGAAGACTGCAATGGGAAATGGTAAGAGAATAACAAAGAAAAAATGGATTGTAAGATGAGAGTGATAGAGAAGGGAGGAAGATGTAATGTAAGACAGAATAAGATCCATTACAAACCAAAAAATGCAAGAAGTGACTTCTATCAAACTGTTGACTAAGGGAAAGATATTAAAAACCGAAATAAAAGTTTGTATAAATGAAATATATCTATAGTATAATATATGTAAGAGAAAGCTTTAACGCATGCTTGGATTATAGATAGCATGAAAATATGGTTGCCAAACCTGAAGGGGCTCGTTTTCATCAGTGGAACCAAGCATTTCCTTCACAAGGGTCTGGCGTTCAACAGGAGTTCCAAAAGTTAAACACTTCTCAATGACATTAGAAGCAAACTTCTGCTGGCTCATTTGAACAATCTGTCCAGTCAATTTCGTAATTATAGCTGTGCGTTCATGTGGCTTTCCGTGCTCCAGAACATGCTACAAAATGAAATTAGCATAATAATAAAGCTAAATGTAAAAAGACAAATTCAATATAAAAGCAAGAATAAAGACAACAAATGACATGCCTCAATTTAATTTCGACGTTTTTCCTAGAAGACCAATACACTGATATTACAATTGTTGATATGTTGCATATTTCCAACATAATCCACATTTGAAAGAAATTGAGTGACAAATGAAGAAAATAATAATCATAATAATCATAATAAATAAGAATAGATACATTCATGTCCCCCAAAAAATACAGGTCATCTCACTTTGTCCCTAAATTTAAAAATTTCTCAGTTTGCACTTTCTGTCACGTCCCTTAAGTTTTGAGGAAAATTGCCACACTCTTGCCAAAGACTTGACAGAAAATGATGGAAGGTAAAAACTGAGACAATATTCTACTTTTAGAGACTTGAAGCTTAGGAAGCAAAGATATCGACCCTCATAGTTTGGTGGGTATAAGTGCAAAAAATATACAACAAACCTGTACAACATAATTCCCGTATTGGTCTTGTGCCAACATGCAAACAGACTGCAAAATCTCGTCCATCATTATCCGCTGAGTTTTGGGGTCACGACAGTGTTCCAAGACTCTCTGTTGTATCAAAACTGTATTGTCTTAGAATCACAACTTTAATATGTGAATTCATTTATTCTCACACTACCTAATCTATTCAAACAAATAAACATACAGAGCATTGCATGGCATAGGTATATACACATATGAATGTGATAAGTCGAACAGATTAATTCTCAACCTGTATAACACGACAACCATATGGATGAGTCGATAATGTCACAACTTGGTCATAAAAAGTTGAAACAATAAAATGGATAGCATCTTCTGGAACACATTCAATACATTTCTGGATGACATGGTTCCCATTCTGATCACGCACGCAACGCATAACCTGACCATCAAGTTCTGCTACCATTTTGGTCTGCTGGTCCAGATCAACAACCTCTATAGCCTGAACAATTAAATCAAAGTAAACAAATTAAGCTCAACTTTGTGCATCAGACATATGAACATCTATTCATGACCTTCAACACCGACAAACATCCAGCCAGACAAAAGCATGCAGACAATTCAATGGAAGATCAGACTTTAAATGCTTCTATAGCTCTAAATACCAAGCTATGGTTCCATAAACATCAAGGGGCCACCCTAATTCTTTTAGAGTAAAAGCACAATGAACTCTAAATTTAAAATCAACAAACATCCAGCCAGACAAAAGCACGCAGACAATTCAATGGAAGATCAGACTTCAAATGCTTCTATAGCTCTAAATACCAAGCTATGGTTCCATAAACTTCAAAAGGCCACCCTAATTCTTTGAGAGCAACAGCACAATGAACTCCAACTTTTTGGGTCATGAAACCAAGAAATCTAAATGTCCTGAGCTTTAGGGGTTCACTCTGAGAAGCTGAACGTCACAAGCAGGATAAAAAAGATGGTTCCTGTTATTTTCCCCATTTATTGAATGTTCAGACAGGGCTGATAAATGAGATTCCAGTAGCACCAAACAATGGTTGATATGGAAAGACAGGAAAGTACCCCATGGCAATCGTGTCAGAAAGCCCAGCAAGTTAAAAATGCAAAAGAATAACAAAATCAACTTATGCCAATCAATTGAACATACCTTCTGGATCACTCTACAGCCATACATTTGAAGGCTAAGGGTAAGGACATGTCCAGTGAGCTGGTCAGCCAGTTCTCTTATTTGTGATGCAGTTCCATGTTCAAAAAACTAAGTCCAAATAAATGTCAGACACAATAACTCATCATATGTCGCACGTGCTAAAACTCAATAGCACATTGCAGATGGCATATAATATCCAAGTAAATTTAATAAAAAGTACCTTTTGAATCACGTAATTACCAAATACATCTGTCATTAGAGAAAGGGCTTGTGGCATAATTTCACTGAAAACCATGTTCTTCTCTTCTGTTGTGGCAGTCTCAAGTTTCTGTTGAATAAAGCGACTTCCATACTGATCCGCACTGTTTTGAAAAGACATGATTATATTTCTGGAAGGCAAGTCAAATTAATCTTGTGCAAGGTTGAAATAAACATCATCATACACATACCTGAACTCAACAACATGGCCTGCAATTTCGGCAAGTTCAAGACATTTAGTTTTGTTGCTTTTGAACTCATCCAATAAGGAGGATGGAAAAACTTCATCCAAGTTTCCCCCAGTTTCTGAATGCCAACCTCCCATGAGGCCACCTGCCATGTTTCTCATTCCAGGGAAGCACAAATTCCGCTCACTATGCCTGACTGGACCGCCTGAGCCAACAGGGGAGTTTGGAAGAAGCGGAGCCACCCAGTGGGCTTCCAGGATAGGACATGCCAAGACCAAACGCAGGGTTTCCGTAATACCCATGATTCAAGCTGCTTGACTTGCCCATGTATGGAACACCAAACTGTGATTTTTGAAGTGAAAGCACTGCACCGAGGTAAGCCTTCTGGAGTCCAAATATGTCCATATATGTATTACCCATGCCTTCCCTATCCATTGTGGCATCATTAAGAGCCGCAGCCTGTGCAGCAGCATATTCATTTGACCTCAAGTACTGAAGATACAGCGGGTCCATAAGAGGCACCTGAAGGCTACTCCCAGAGTGATTTCCTACCCTACCAGCATTCTGCAATTCAGCTGCTACTGCCAACATACTTGGTCCCAGAGCCAAACCCCCTCCGAATGCCCCAGAGTCCAAGCCACCCATTCCAGACGCGGCAGCAGCACTTTCAAACAACGGAGGCAAATTAGCACTCCCGATTGGACTCCCGATCATGGTTGGAGATGGAGGACTAACACCATACAATCCATAGTTTAGAAATGAGGAATTGGAACTGTCAACACTGTGGTAGTGAGAAGATGAGCTCCCTCTGCCATTAAGAGTTGGAGAGTCCATTCCAACCCCGCCACTCTTACCCATGCTCTGATAAGAACCTTTAGCCGATTGGGAAAAAGAACTGTGCGTGAAAATTCCCAGAATCAGACTTAGTTAAATATGAATTCTGCTTGGCATGATTCTGTTCACTTTGCATATTGAACATATTACGGCGATTATCAAGCTCATGCTGAATTTGTGATCGTGCATGCTTCTCTTCATCTATTATACTATTTGCTGACAAGCTCATGCCAGATAAAGCAGCCACTAGATCTTCAGATTCGCCAAGATTGGGTGAGATGCCATTGAACGAGTTTTGACCATTGACACTTCTTCTATCAATGGGGGTAGCCCTCCCTCCTCCAGCAGTTGGAATACGAGGACTAGGAGCCCTCGCTACAAGTTGAGGGTCAGGTGTGGTGCTTCTCGATAAGGAAGCACCTAAAGCAGATGCGTAACTATGAGAAGCTAATGAACCAATGTTTTGGACAGCAGACATGCCCTGCTTGTTTCCACCAGAGCGCAGTGCATCCCTAGATGCTAAATCGTGATGCAAATGAGAAAACTGGGTTTCTGAAGTTTCAACACCCTCATCAAATGCGTTGCAACTAGCTGGACGAGACGGTTGCCTCGAGACCGATTTTGCATGATTTAAGTCATCCTGCATTGCCCAAAAAAAAAAAAGAGGATATTACGCATAAAGCATTTGGATCCAATAACGAACCATGGAAATAAAGACAATTTGTTTACAAAATTTACAATGAATTATTATATAACCCTTACAGCAAAAGAAACTATAAAATGCAGAGATTATCCATCAATTAACTATAAAGCAGAAAAACAAAACAAAAAAAATATCAATAATGACATGAGAAAGAATGTTAACAGCATCACTTAATACAGAAATCTACAAACCACAGGAATAATCTTAAAATCCAGAACTGATAAACAAAATCTGTTAATAAATGCTAACATAAGGCTACAAGGAAAAAAAAATAGACAAATAACAAACAACCATATGAAAAGAAAGAGCAAGAGATAAAATAAAGAGAACATCAGCTTCCTCTAAATTGGATACAACTTCTGCCATTCCAAGCAAGAATCAACTAGTTTTACCCAACAAAAAAAAAAAAATCATATTTCACTGACATGACATTCATAGAACAAAATGGAATTCCTGTAAAATATATATATATATATTGAAAACAAAAAAAATGAAACCATAATCAACGTCAAAGCATAAATCAGAATATTATTAATATAAATCACAAATACAGAACATATATAAGCCCTGCCATCATAACACAAATAGTAGCACTGTCCTCGGAATCTTGACAGAAACAAAGAATAGTTAGCCAATCCTATAATCATCAGAACATCCCAAATGTGAAAGAACCACCGTAATGACTTTATCCCAGGCAAGGACGTTAAATTTTAAATGAAAGATGGAACTTTTTAATTAAAAAAAAAAACCTTCTTTAAAATAGAGTTCTTTGAAACTTCACCTGAATGATCTCGGAAATACTCTTCTGCCTACTCCCCAGTCCCAGGCCAGGCAATCCGATCAGGCCGTCACCGCCCCACTCCGCCGCGGCGCCTTTCCTGGACTCAACCTCGCTCTCCTCCTTCCCACCAATCCCCGGCTGAACGGAGAAGAGCGACGACCTGTTCGCATTCGAGGCGCCACCGCCTCCGCCGCTCCCCCCGTGGAGCCGCTGCGAAAACCGCCAGTCCTCCTTGGAAATCAGAGGCGGAGGGAGCCTAGGGTTGAGATTTACGTTGGAGTAGTAGTAATTAACGTAGGCGGGATCGGAGCGGAGCTCCTCCTCGGTGGTGAAACCTTTGCCGCTGTTCTTGAAGCTCGACAGCGCCGCCGCCGTCGCCGCAGAGGAGGAGTCCAACAATCCTCCGACGGCGCTCAGAGAGCCCTCTACGGTCGGCGGAGCGGAGCCGCTCCGGTAGAGGCTGAGCTCCTTCTCCCGCTCGCACGATTCCTGTTGACGCCTCTGCTCGCGAATCAGCATCCCCAAATCTTCGCCGTAATCCGCGTTTTTGAGCATCGATGGCATTGAAATCTCGGACATCATCTTCGAATAGCTATCGGTGATCATATCACAAGGTCAAAAAAAACCCAAAAAAAATATAAAAAAACTTGATGCAATGAAACCTCGTAAAGATTGTAACTTTGAGCTGAAATTTGTTCAAACCCCAGACATAGGATTGAAACAGCTCGTTCTCTGGCGAGAAAATCTACGAAGTCGTAGCTTAGAATTTTGAGCTAAGAAAATGGAAAATAGGAGAAGAAGAAGAAGAAGAAGATTCCAAAAAAAGGTTTGAGTTTTTGTGTTAGATATGAATTCTATACTTTCTGAAGGTTAGAAATCTTCTCGATGAAATAGAGATCGTGTTGAGATTGGGAGGCGAAGATGATCAGAAGTGGGTTCAGCCATCTTTGCAGAGAGAGAGAGAGAGTGTGCGTTTAGAGAGAGGAAGGGAGAGGGAAGACAATGAAGTGAGAAAGAGAGGAGTGATAAGCACAAGCCGTGGAGCGATCGTAACCGTTGTATGTAACAATTGACGGTGCGGATTCGTTGCAAAGGGATTTGTTCTTACAAGGCCTTTTAGGGTTTTACTTCTGAGAGAATCAATTGTTTTTCTTTTTTTTTTTTTTGGGCTCTTCAAATAATAAGGTTAATAAAAAATATATTTGTTGTTCATTATTTATTATTTATAACAAAGATGGACCAATACGTATTAGCCACGTTGGTAGTGATTACTATAGATTCTGCTTATGGAGAAACTATAAAAGCAGGGATTTGATTCCTTTTTAATTTCCCCTTTTTTTGTGAAAAGCCTCTGATTTTCCTTTTAATAACCAAATAAAAATTAAAATGTTTTTTTTAAGAATTGAAATGCTTTTTTGTTGTCGAAAAAAGGGGGAAAAAAGAATAAGTCTGTCATGTTTATGGACCAATCGCCCCCTTAAAGCTTGTAAGAGGCGCCCAGACACAGTTTTACAAAAAAAAAAAAAAAAAGGGAAAAAAATTTAAAGGACTTTGTTTATTAATTAAATAATCGTTGGGAAAATGTTCTGGCAAAAAAGAGAGGAGGAAAAAAAAAAAGTTGAGAAAATGAAAAATCAAGGCCCCATTACATTCATATGATTTTCAAGAATGTCTTGGAGTGTGGTCGGCTATCATGATTCATGGGCCTCTCTATTTTTTTTTTGTTTTATTTTCGCTAGAACAAAAATTGAAATGTAGTGGAAATTTTTCATATTTTATCAATTTCTGTGACGAAATTACTTTAGAAACTAATCTTCTTCTTTATTTTCCTTTTAGAAAATTTCCAACTATTATTCCTTCAGCCCATCAAACCTTTATGTTGCTCTTCAATTTTTGTTCATGCAAAAACTAATCATTATTTTCCCTCCCCCCCCAAAAAAAAAAAAAAAAAACTACTCATTTTTTATGCCTAAGCTATAAAAATCTATTATAATGCGATTCATTCACGTAACTATAAATTTAGTCTTTACTCCAAAAAAAAAAAAAAAAAACCAGTAGATTTTGTCCGCATCAGATTGTTTACCATACCTTAAATATAAAAACATGTAATTATGTGAATTTTGTGTTAGGATATGTAAAAATCTTTTACTAGAGGCAAATAGTTTTTAGCCATGGCACTAAATTTAGGTTTTGTTTTTGACTATCAAGTCAAATCAAATCATATCTAATTAAATAGAATACAACAAGCTAAGATAATCTAACAATGTCTAGCCGTAATCTATCCCTTTCTCTCTAAGGTTTTGTTGTGCTCTTGTTGCGTCATCCTTCTCTTCTCCCCAAGGACCAAAAATCGATGTTGCCCTTAGGCTAGCTGTCGATTCCCTAGCCTACGGGTGGGGGGAACGTATAGTTTTATATTTACCAAGGAGGCTCGCTATTGGGAAATGTTAGGCATGGGGAGAGTGGCATGTGGTTTGGGTTCCTTGACCTTTTTCGACGAAAGGAGATGGTTCAGTGATAGTAGCAACAGGTGTGCTCCTTGGATCGAGGTTCTATCTTGATTTTGTTTAGTCATGTGTTTTATTTGTAATAAAAGCGATGTTATTTTTGCTATGATTTGTCTTTATTTTGTAATAATGAATGTAGTCTCTCTTTCTTTTAAATTTATTTGTATGTCATACCTATTTGAAGTGGTCATTAATAGTATGTGCGTTTGTATTTGACTTTATTTTTTTCTATGTTGTGTTACTTATATACCCAATATTTTGAGTTTGGACTTGGCCAACTGATTTTATTCATCAATTATTGTGGTTCTTTGTAACGAGCTTTGGTCAAGCTCTATTTTTGTGTCGAGTGGGTTTTTCCCATTAGGGATTAGCACTTGTGGCTGTGCTTTATTTGTTTTCACTAGTGGATTAAGTCAAATGTCTAGGGTCCAATCCTCTTGTAATTGGTGATTATTTACAATTGTTAGCATATTTGGCTACTTCTGTTTAAACCAAAACTTTTAGTTGTCATAGTGTAAAGCTCTCATATACTACATTGTCAAGGAAAATAAACTACAGTGCAAAGCTCTCACATGTTATAGTCTTTGAACCAAAAGTTTTGCTTCAAACCATACTTCTCAAGCACACTTGTTTGAGTACGTATTTTGTCTAATTTGAAATGAAATTTTCCCTTAAATAAAAAAGAAAGAAGTCTAGCCGCTAAAACTTGCTCTCTTCCAAATATTTTTTTTTCATACCCTACTAGTAAATTATCCTATAATTTTATTTTTATTAATTATAAATTAAGCAAAAACAAAACACATATAGTGAACTTGATTGTGATTCATGGGTCATGTTTAATTAAAAAAATACAAACACAATATGTTTTCTCCAATCAATAGAGCAAGTTTATTAATCATGCAATCACTACTCTAGTTGGCAAACTGATTCAAACAGAGACATAAAAGTTCTCACATGTTATATTCTTTTAACCAAAATTTCAATTTAAATCAGTTTGCCAAATACATTATAAACTATAACAACCTAGTTTATTAATATTTAGGTTAAAAATAAATCAAATAATCAAATGGCTAACTAAGCTTACTCTAGCAATGCGTGCTTAGTTTGGAATTTCCAAAAAATCACGAGGAAACTTGCATTTTTTTCTTAAAAAATATTGAAGTTCCAAACTTGAGATATGGAAATGGTTCATACATAGAAGAAAATAAGGAAGATAAATAGCTTGGTTGATCCTCAACCTTTTTAAAAAATTGTAATGTAGTCTCTAACTTTTTTTATTTAATTGGGTCTAGCCTTTTAAAAGGGTGTAATTTGATCCCTACCATTTGATTTTGAATGAAAAAAATTTATACATTATTTTTAATCAAAATTACCAAACTGCCATTCAAAATATTTTTAATTCATTATTTAAAGCCCTCAAAATAATTGATATATTCAAATTTTTATTAAAAACTAAAAATAAAATAACCCCAATCTCCATTCCTTTTTCTTCTTCTTTTTCTTCTTTCTCTCTCAACCCATGTTTTCTCTTCTCTCTTTCTTCCACCAAAAACCCATCGCACCTTCGTCCTTCCGACACCATGCCACCGCCGCATAAGCACCCCCGCCCTCATCTGACCTCCCCCGTCACTAACCAACCCCTGCCCTTCCGACACTGCATGACAATAAGCCAGTTGAATGCCGATCGAGATATTTCCATGCTTTTAGGATTCGAGTTCGACGGCGATGACAGCTCATTGTGGGACCAATGCTTGAGGAAAGTGGAGTGGCGGTTGATCGATGACGTGCTGGGGAGCGACGACAGGCTCTGCCACTGGTTTGTTTTCCAGGTTAGTAATACAAACCACGTCAACTACGTGACAAAACTTGATATCAAATCTGGAATTTTGAACCCCAAGACCTCTCAAGTTGAGTGGAACCACGACCCGTTGCTTAGCAAAGTAAGAACCTTGGTATGATGAAGACGCCACAAACGGTATGGAAAGCTCGTTTGATGAGTCAAATGCCACAAGGAATCCTTGATAAGCAGCCCCATTCCTTTTTCTTCTTCTTTTTCTTCTTTCTCTCTCAACCCATGTTTTCTCTCTCTCTCTCTTCCACCAGAAACCCATCATACCCCCGTCCTTCCGACACCGTGCCACCGCCGCATAAACACCCCCGCCCTCATCCTACCTACCTCGCCACTAACCCACCCCTGCCCTTCCGACACCGCATGACAATAAGCCAGTCGAATGCCGATCGAGATATTTCCATGCTTTCAGGATTCGACTTCGACGGCGGCGACAGCTCGCTGTGGGACCAATGCTTGAGGAAAGTGGAGTGGCAATTGATCGATAGCGTGCCTATGGAACGACGACAGGCTCTGCCATTGGTTTGTTTTCCGAGTTAGTAATACAAACCACTCCAACTATGTGACAAAACCTGATATCAAATCTGAAATTTCAAACCCCAAGACCTCTCAAGTTGAGTGGAACCGCAACCCGTTGCTTAGCAAAGTAAGAACCTTGGTATGATGAAGACGCCACAAACGGGTATGGAAAGTCCGTTTGATAAGTCAATTGAACGCCACAAGGAATCCTTGATAAGTTCGGAAAAGTTTCTTCAATAACTCAAGAAGAATAAATCTCAATATGAATTAACATCAAAAACTGTATTGCATAATCTGAAAGAGGGCCTTATATGGTCGAAATTCACATAGGGTTTATCTTTAAATGTAAAATTCCTAATCTACCATTAATGAAAGAAATGCCTAAATAAGCCCTAGGATGGAATTTTTTAACTCAGGATTCCTTCCTCCTGTTCACGCCTATAATAAAGTTGAAACAAAGATTCTAAATTTCAAATTCTAAAACTAAAACTTAAACTAAAATAAGATTACAATAAATTTAAATCTTGAACAAAGAATTCAAATATTGAATCTTGAATCTTTGCTGGACATACCACTCCCACATGTGTACGTATATGGAATGAACATGCAAATTGACCATGCAAGGACCAATGTACGTGTACGGATGATTGGCTCCCTTCCGGCTCTACTTTGATGAGTAAAACTAGCCTTTGCTCACCCTCAGTAGTGAACACACTCTCTTCTTGTTGTAGAACTCTTTGGACTAGGTTATTCAGCTCTTCTTTAAATCTTTTAGCTCGAGCCCTTGTCACTGGACCAACTGGAACTTAAATCGGATAGTGAAAATGCCTTGCAGTCTTGATGTCCTCATCAGTTAGGCTCACAATATTGTGACAAACAGATTAGGGTTTGTTTTTCTTCTTGTTTGTGGAATTGAAATTTTCCTCTTGTTTGTGGAATTGAAATTAAATTAGGTTTTTGTTTGTTTTGTTTCTTTTTTGAGTGAATTTTTTGGCTTTGTTTTTGAGAAGGCGTTTGGAGTAATTTTTTGTTTTTTTTATTGTTTTGCTAATTTTTGTTTTTTTTTACTATTTTTATTTTTTACATTTTAAATTTATTTTTTAAAAATATGCTTTAATTTTAAAACATGTTTCTTATTTTATTAAAATAATCTCATTAAAGTGGCTAAAATATTTTTAAACTATCAAACTTAATAGTCAGTGATCAAATTATATTTTTTAAAAAATTAGACCTAATTAAAATAAAAAAATTAAAGACTAAATTAAAAGAATAGGGGCCAACAGAGTTCTCAACTAAAATAAGAAAGACGAGGACAAGAAGGAGAAAAAGAAGATCAGTTTTGCCATGCCGTCGATAATGGCGCTGGGCCAACCCACGTGACGTCATCGCAGAAACTCTTTTCTGTTTTTTATTTGTGGGAAGTTCCAGCAAGCTACTCTCAACATGGGCCCGTGTCAAACACGATAAAGACAGGCATTCGGACGTGGTCTCCATAAAGTGACTCAATGTGGGTCTCAACACACGCTCTTTTTGACCGCGCGTGACTTACGTGCCTTCTCTTTCTTCTTATTATTTTCTTTTTCTTTTCTGTTTTTTTTTGTTTTTGTAGTTTCCCTAAAACGACAACGGACTATGTCAAATCTTAAAAAAACCAGAAGAAGATTTTTCGCCCCTTTTTTTTTTTGAGTGAATAATTTTTGTTTTCTAGTCATGGGCAAGTGGCAGCATGGGAAAGGCACCTTATTCCTTTCTTTTTTTTTTTTTGGGCAGTGCTTTGGGAAGATATACAATGGTATATTTTTCTTTGTTTTTTATTAATTTTTTTTTTACGTTTTTTTAATAATTTTTGACCTTTTTTGGTTGCCTCAATGATAACAACTTGTAATGATTTTCCAGCAAAACAAAAATGATGACAATTTGTAATGGAAAAAATCATAAAAGGCCAAATGTTAGTCCACTACTTGTGGCGAGTTCATTATAACCTTCCAACTTAATGTGACAGCTTTGTTTTAATCAACCTTGCGTAGGGAAATTTTTTATTGTTTACAAAATAAAGATTTTTTATGGCAAAAGAATATTTCTTTTTGGAAATATTGTTTAGAAATAAGGTTTCTTTTTACATTGCTACTTTCATCAAAATACATCATGATGGATATGATCCCAATATTAGTTGAAAAACGCAGAGAATAAGTCTTTCTGCATGCTGTTATGCCGGAACAAGTGCAATATTTCCAAAAAAAAAAAAAAAGAATATATATATTTTTATATATTACATATATATATGTGTACTTATGTACATAACATACCCGCTATTTGGTTCCCATCATAAATTCAGTTATAAACAGTGTACAATTTTTACATACGATAATAATAATAAAAAAATTGTTATAATATAAAGCTCTCATATACTATAATAAAAATAGTTTTAACAAATAATTTCTACCGCCTTTTAGACATGCCGTATAGTTTCACTGAATGTGAAGAATATAGACAGATTGGGAGTGCATTGGAACTTTTGTAACTGGAAAAGCAGTAGTACTGTCTTGCCCTTTTGGGCCAATGAATTCGATGGGCCCTTCGTCAGCCCATAATATAAATTATTGTTGTTTTTAATTTTTCGGAAGATTGTATTTTTTTTTTATTTTCAATTTTTTAGACCCATTTCAAATTTCAAATATAAATGCTATATCTATTTTTTATTATAAATTTTGAGTTTTTAAATTTGTAAAAATAAGTTTTTAACTTTTGCATAATTTAAAAACAATAGTAGTATGATCTTAAATAAAAAAAATAACACATCAATCAAGAGCAATTGAATGCTAAAACACTACATGCACTAACTTCCAATCAAAAATCACACTACATTGCAAAGTAGTTTTTCTACCTAAATGCTAAAAATTTTGCATCAACACGTGGATTTGACATTGTATTAAAGATACTCTTCGATTGAATTTGGGACTGCATTAAAAAAAAAAAAAAGATCATGCTACAAGATGAAAAGAAAATAATTAGGTGCAATCAGGAAAGGAAAAAAAAATGCTAAGATCGTTTTACAATTACAATTTTGGAACAGTAATCGAACGATGAAATAATTGTGGTTTTAAGTTATGAAAGATAGTAAGATATAGAAGATGCTTAGTTTTTGTTGAGAGGTCTTAAGTACTGAGAGTCTATTTGGTATGCAAATTTAAATTAGTATGGTTTTTTAACCTTGTGATTTGGATTAGTGGCTTTAAAACTATGTCGTTTGAACAGTAATTTTTAAGTTGCATTCAGAAGTGTAAAGGTCTTAATAAGAAATAAAACATCATATCAAGAAATTAGTATTTAAATAGTATGAGAATTGTAAGAAAACCAAAACATAAATGCATGGTCTACTACAATAAATAAGTTCAAAAATCATATGAACTTAAGGGGGTAAAGTTCTCCAAAACCAATTTTGCATTGGTTTAAAATCACACTAAGAATGAAGACCATTTCAATAAATGCACATCTGAATGCCAATACAAACCGATCTCATAGGTTCAAATCTATGTGAATCCATGTACTAATCATTACATAAGTTCTCCCGTTAATGCTTGCCTTGTTTGAGAAGCAAGTTCTAACTTAAAATTTCAATTTGTTACAGTGTAAAGTTCTCACATACTATAATGTAAAGCTCTCACATGCTATAACGTTTAAGTTTCAACTAATTTCTCAAACATATCTGCAACAGTCACACCATACATGTATTATTTGAACATATATATATGCATGCATCCTTTTCTTTCTCCATAACCTTTTGTTTTAGCAAATTAAATATTAATAATTTTACAACATTTTATCCTATATTAGTACGGGGGACGTGCCTAAGGCATGTTCTCTAGTAAATTTTTTTTTTCCTTATATATATATTTTTGAAAAAATCTTAAATTAATAACTATGTTAACAATGTTTTCGTACAAAAGCAATTTGTTAATTATTTATCATTGTAAAATCAATTAAACAATTATTATTTTTAGTAAACAGTTAGTTATTTTAATTCAATTGCTATTTTTCTAATTATTTTTTATTGTAATATTTATATATTTATTTATTTGTATTTTCATTACTTTGTTTGTACGTGCAAATATTATTTCAATACTATTAATATTTCACGTGAAATAATGTTATACAAAATGAATATGTTACTTCTCACAAAATGAAGTTAAGCACCTATTGTATACAGTGGTCTTTACAAATTTATTAGCAATATATGAAAAGTTTTGTTATACGAGGCTAAACAAAACAAAAAACAAACATATTTAGGTGTTTCAGAAAATAACTTTAAAAAATTGTTTGAACCGTTTTTTTTCAAAGCATTGTATGTGCTCATATATTTATACTGTAGCTGTTTTTTTGCCTTTTTTGTAGTTGTTAAGAGTTTTACACTCTGGATGGTTCAAGCTGGAGTACCAAATGAAAGGTAAATAAACATAAAGTAACATAAGTTTTTATGACAAAAGCAACAAGTATTAGGCTAAGCTGCCATTGAAGTGTAAGATGTAAGATAATGCATAAGCTAAGTGGCAAAATCATATTCATTGCATTAAAATTAAAAGGGTCAATCCTACAAATGGTCCTTGAGCTTTACCTTCAATCACACGTTAGTCTCTTATATATTCCAATGAATGCACCAAAAATAAAAGAAAAGCAATAAATTAGGGACTAAATTATATATTTTAAAAGTTTTTGTGAATATTTAATGCCGAATAAATCAGGGGTCAAAGTGGTACTTGTTAAATGTCAAAGACTAAAATGAAACTAAGTGTAAATGTTAAGGAATAAAAACCATTTGTAAGCTTAACCAAATTGAAATAATAATAATAATAATAATAATAATAATAATAATAATAATAATAATAATAATTGATTAATTTAAAACATTAGATGCTTTGGTTGAAGTACAAAAATGAACAAGTAGATTCTTTCTTCTATCATAAAGAGAAGAGTTTAAACAATAATAGTTTGAACAACAAAATGTTATATATGAGAGTTTTATTTTATTTATTTCACATTTTAAAATGCAAGGGCTTTATACTAGATTAAAACTCCAAGTTCAAATTACTCTCTTAAACATCCTATAATACATAAATTACTCACTTTCCTTTGAGTTGAAGTATATTATTATTATTTTTATTTTTAAAGGAAGACTATGATAAGAATCTTTAAAATTTCTAATCAATAAGCCCCTTTTCCATTTTTATTTTTTTTACTATTGGATTGAAATCCAAAGGTCTAAAATCTAAGTCCCACAAAAGCAAAAATAAACATAATCACTTTTGATTCTAACGTATTTTAACATAATTATGAAAATAATTAAAAAAAGTCTCAAATAATTTCGAAAAAAATTAGAAAACCTTTTATCTTCATCGATAGGGTTTTTGTTGGGTGGAGGAGTTGGCAGGTGGTGGATGGAGAAGAGACGGATTTTGCAACCAAAGGATGCAATGGCAACCCAATTTCTCCGACTTGTGATCCATGGCAGGTGGTAGAGGAGGATGCCCTCGATGGTAGATAGCATTGCATCAGCCCCTAGGGAAATAGCAACCACGTCCTCAATCATCAAGCCTCCCTCTTATAACCTAGGTGACAGAGATCGACGTGACGGTGATTTGCAGCCCACAGCTTGCGATAGGGTCGCACCCACAACTTGCGATAGGGTCGCACCCACAAGCTTGTGATCTAAGCTCAAACTCAGGCATCAAGATTTGGTGTCAACGATCATGGGCTAGGGGTGGTAGTAGATGACCGTGGAGGGGGGTTGACCGCTGTTCTCGATCACCCACGAATACCAGATTCTCAACAACCTCCACCTTGCAACAATAGCCCGTCGCGAAGTCACTATTTACGGTGGTCGAGACGGAATCACGTGATCCATCGCAACGGTGACATCGGGACAGTGCTTCACCATGGCCGTTCCTAACCTGTTGTGTTTTGTTTCTCGTTTTCATTTTTTTCTTTTTATTATTTGGTGTGATTGATTTTGTTAAACTAATGATGAGCTCGTTCACTTTTCACCGTTTGATCCAAATCCGATGGATGAAAAAAAAACAAGTCTTGTAAATAAGAAGTTTTAAGCGTCATATCATATATTTTTTCTTTTTTAATTGTGAAATTTTTGAAAAAGATCCTGGATATGTTTGGAATTTGAGATGCAATACTTAAAAAGGTTTCCTCCCACCGAACGCAATCAATGGTAGTAGTGAGACATATAAATCTTGCAACCTTTTTTCAACGCATTGTCACCCACTGAAATTAAAAAGGCTGCAAAGAATATAATTTGCTTTGCTGAGACTAGCAAAACGGGCTGCCCAAAGTAGTCTAATACCAAGGACCATTTAAAAAAAGAAAACTCCACGGGCGTACAAGACGCTCTTTGTTTTTTAGCAACCATATATAATAACGTTGGTCTTTATTAATATGTCAGCCTTATTTGCATCTTGTTACGGGTAAATGCAATGGATAACAATGATTTTGCAGGCATGTGAGGCCCGTTCAGTCGCATATTTGGGCTAGAGGCTCTCATGACCGGTCTCTGCCTGCCTTGCATCTCCTTTATTTGGTTGGAATATGTGCGTTTGGTATGTTTGCCATCAAAATGCCAGGGTTAGTTCCAAAAGTCAAGTTTTTTTTTTTTTTTTTTAATTTATATTGTTTGAAAGGAACTAATCTACACTCTTGTCGGTAATTCTCATAGGTCCATGCACCTTAGACACACTATTTTAGATAATTAAGTGCATGTTTACTTTGTATCAAAGAAAAGAAAGAAAAAGTAAGAAGTGATTTCTTTTTCTTTTACATAATATGTTTACTTACAAGATTAGTAGTGAAAGTTTTGTGTGCCCTACACAATATAGAATGAGAAAAGAGAATATCAATCTTCTTATACCTTTTAGTATTAATTCTCTATCAAAGGGAATAAATACTTTATTTACTTATAGGGTGTTTATGAGGGTAGTTAAACCATTAGTTTGAGTTTAAGAACTGTAGCATATGAGAGCTTTGCACTGTAGTTTTTTATTTATTTATTTATACTGTAGCATGTGAGAGCTTTATACTATTTACATTTCAAACTATTAGTTTCAACTATTCTTCCAAACACCTTATTAGATCTCCAAATTCAAATGTTATTATTCAATATTTATTAGTCATATAAAAGGGATGTTTTCGTAATTATATTAAATAAGAACCACATTCTTAGGTAAATACTAGAAAAAAAATAGCATTGTTTTTCATTAACCATGAAATAAGAAAATAAACACCAGAAAATGAATAAATGATACTCACTTTTATTACTCTACTTTCTTTTACAATCTTATTATCTTTTCTTTTATATTCTATTATAGTTTGACAAACATGTCCTGAGCATGTATGCAAATAATCGAACGTTTGACGCACAAGAAAGAAAAGCAAATAAGAATAAAAAAAAATTAGAAAGAGTGATCATTCCTTGTCCCTATACCCCCACCAATAATAGTAAAAGTCACGAGTTTTCAAAATACTGCTAATACTTAGGTTTGTCTAAGCACTAAATATTTTGTCATTGAGTTGTCATTTCTCTTACTTTCTGTCTAGAACATCCGTTTCAACTTATCAATTTTAATCGTAAATAGTGTAAAGCTCTCAGCATGTTACAATTTTTAAACTTAAAACACATGTTACAACTGATTCTTCAAACGGCCTATTAGCAGTGTTTTGACGCTTATTATGGCATCACTTCTTGTTTATAATTAATACATTTTGATGGAAAAATCAATATAATTAAAAACTAATAAGATACGAGATTGTGATTAATGTTTCCCTAAAAAGATTCTGATTGATGTTTAAATATGGCATCGACATAAACAAATCACTAATCAAATTATTTTTATTATATTTACTTAAACTTTTGGTGGGTTAAGTATGCACGTATTTCAATCCCTTCACTATTAATTTATGTTATCTTTCGTTCTGTGAAGATATTCATTGCACACGGTACGTCTCTCATTCGTGTACCGTGAAAAATTCGTCTAGAAAATTGGTGGGAAAGTATTATTTTATGAATTAAACAAAAACACGGGATATAGAAATAAATTTATCGCCAGTAAAATTAAAAGTGAATTAAATGAGAGATTGAAAGGTTAGCCTAGACTTTGACGGTGGAAATTAATTCGTGAGTGTTACAATAATTATGTCACATTGCCAAACCCTCATAATTAAATTTCTGATTCAATTACTGAAATTTTTTTTGCTCGTCAACTTTCCTGGACCAGCAATTTAATTTTAGTTCCCGCGTGTGAATGCAAGAAAGCTATAAAACATATATATATATATATAAGAGATAAGTTATTTATTATTGCATTCAAAATCCTCCAAATCTTTCTTTGCCCTTTTCTCATTTTCCCCCCTCTTTAGTAGTTGTGTTATTTTATATTGAACTAGGATATTGTTATAAGGTGTTTGGCAAAAAATGATCCGAACTATTTTTTTAGTTATAAGTTGTGTAAAACTCTTACATGTTACAGTAACAATAAAAAAATTCTTACATGTAAAGCTCTCACATGTTACAGTAAAAACAATCTAACTAACGGTTTTAACCATTTTGCTAAACACTTTATTAGATTGATCAGCAAATATACTCAAAACTCACAAGGCCACTACCCTAGAGTGGCATAATTTTAGCTTCTGCAACCAGTTAATGTCAAAGTCTATGGAAAAATTCTTCAACTCCAAGCTTACTACAAAGGAGTTAAGAAATACGTCTACGACAAACCTCAAAAAATAAACGTTCTTGTTTCGCTGCTCATTATCCCATGTGAGGTTGTACCGTAGAAGGATCCTATGAGGCTCTATTGTAAAACAACTCTTAAATTATTACGTAAACTTCATGTAAAAAACTAAAAATACATTTATTTGAATCTAACGGTAAATTTACACCCATAAAAAAATAGAGGAAACTTTGGCACATGAAATCTACGCAATACATTTTTATGTTAAAAATTATGTCAGAAGTTGCAAATAATTTTAAGTAGACGGAGATAAATAACATATTTTGAGGAAAAAAAAATTAATAGAATAAATTTTAAGGCATAGAAATCAATAGAATATCTTATACAAAAAATTCATAAATCCTCAAAAGTTTCCAATGCCTTTTCTTATCTCCATAATGGTCCCACCATTGCCATCGTTATTTCCTTTCATATGTTTCTAATGAATGTTATTTGCTACAATTTTTAAATTTATCCTTAATAGAGTAAAAAACTGCTACTTACTACAGTTAATTTGCGAAAATACGTTGGGTGGTTGTTTAGGTATCCAAAACAAAGTTTTTATCCGGTGTTTTATTAATTTAGGGGAATGGTCGGAGAATTTAAAGATTTTTTTTTATTTTTTATTTTTCTAGCTTTATCACCTTCAACGATATCGCTTTCTTCTTCCCGCTCTTATTTTAATCTCCAATTGGATTAGAAAGAATTAGAAATCGATTATCAGAACTAGTCAACATTCTACGTAGAGAAGGAAAAAAAATCAATCAATACATAACTTATCGTAATTCTACTTAGTAGCAAAGTTTGATGTTGGAGATCCAGCACAACGGCGTTACAGCTCAACGACACGGGCAAAGTCGAAGCTGAAATGCATAGAGAGATATGGAAATGCAGAGAGAGCAAGAAACACGGCGAAAGATGGAGAGAGACCAAAAAACACAAAGAGATGGAAACAAACTTTTTTTTAGAGAAGAGGGGAGTGATGAGAGAAGAGAGAAGAGAGAAGAGAGACGAAGAAAATTTAAGAGTTTAGATTTGCTGTATCATTTTTTTGTCTCTTTGGCTGTCCTATTTATTATTTATTTGACACGTCATTAAACTCAATAACCAAACATATAAATAGAACCTAAATATTAAAAGTAATTAACCAAATCACTTATGTATCAAATTTTAATTGGAGAACAGTTAAAGCGATATAAAAAACAAGACAACAGATTTTGATTCACAAGTCAGAGTTAGGTTTAGGTTTCAAAAAAATGGTAATTAATATAAGGGCATTTTTTTCTTTCCTGTACATTAGTCACTTGATACAAAATTTGTGAGGCCATTTTAATTTTGAAAAGATGAGTCAGTTACAGAAAATAAGGTTGTAAAAATGACTATTAATCTCAAATCCTATTAATTTGAAACCTTGTTATTTAATGCAATTAAAAAAACTATTATTTGCTACAAGTTTTTATAATTTTTACCAGGCAATTACAAAACTAAATCCAACAATAAAAAGCATGGCGACCAACCCAATTGTCTAGTTAGAGGGACAGTCTCAAAAAAATTAGGAAATATGCTTCGTTTTTTCTCCATGGATTAACAAATGTCAGTGGCAAAAAAACTATTACATGTCACGCTGCAACTTTTGAAACTAAGGGCTCATTTGTTTCGATACTCAAATCACGGTTAGAATCATTTTGCTATAGTATTTTCTCTCACAAAAATTTAAATCTTTATTCAAATACTCGAACCAAACGGGCCCTAAAACATTGATGAGACTAAAATATCCTGAACTCTGAAGTACTTATCTAACCAACTTATCTAACCTAAAGACCAAAAACAAGCTTGCATCTCAACTTGGAAACCGCACGAGTTATTATTTCTTATATCATCATCTTCCCACTCCCTCGTGGAACTTGCTGGGAAAAGAGATATGGCTCATTTGGATCATCGGTTTGAATGGATTTGAACAATAAATAATATAGTAGTTAAATTTTGAGGAGAAAACACCATTGCAAACCTAAAGATGAAAAGAAAATACAATAGAGTAGATTTTTATAATTTAAACGTTTACCCCTAAAAATTTATTAAAATTTTAGGTATGTCTTTATTGCGTCTTACCTTATAATTGAAAGATGTTTTATTCCTATTTTACAATAAAAATTATAATTGTACTCTCACTCAATAATGAAAATATGCAGTGATCTATCCAACCAACAGAATGCTACATCTATTTTCTTTATAATACTCTCACTGAATAAATGTTTATGTTTCTGTCACTGGCACAACCGATTTGAACCGAGATGAAAGTTTGACCAAACTAATGTTCGGAGCTGCTGTTTCATCTATTTGCCAAAGAAGTTGAGCAACTATCTCATCACATAAAGTTTGAGATGGTAATTAATTAAGCAGGACTGTTTAATTTCCAACCCACTTTGAATTCATCTTCTCTTGTAAGTTTCCCTTGCCTGCCTAAAGCCACCTTTTCTGTTCTATTCAAGCGTACTAGTTTGACCATGCCCATGCAATGCATGCCCAAAAGAACCTTAATTAAGAGAAATGGGTTTGAATTTCTAGCCTAATTGTGATTGTTACTCCAGTGGAAAAAACATAATAAGCTACCTAGATTACGTATAAACAGCAAATTAATTTTCTTTCATAGGAAGCACAAACAATTATTTAATTTTGGGCGCGTAGAGTGACTTGCAAGCTACCCGGAAAATCTTTCCTTGTTTTTCCTTTATTGGATTGTAGTCTCATCATCTTTTATTTCCATGGCAAGATCATGAAAATAAAAATTAAAAAATAAAAACAAAGGTCATGCGCAGATATATATATATATTTTAGAATTCTTTTGGTAGAGAAGGAAATTTTACATCACCAATAAAGCACGTTGTTTTAGTCATGAGATTAATTTTTTAACAGTTTGATTTACGATTGTCTATATTTAAATTTTACAACGTGCAATACAAAACTACTTTCAATTAAAAATTAGACTGTTAAAAAATTAATATAATTGCTAACGGTACCAAATTGCCTTTTCTATTATAAGGATTCTTTTTTTTTTTTTTAGATTAGTTAGTTTTGATTTCTTCTACGGTTGTGGATTTTATTTTATTTATTTATTTTTGTTTTATAAACATATATAATCAGCTCAAGTTTGTATATTCTTCCAAAGAAGTTATGGAAAGCCCACTAATTGAAGGATACAGTTTATTTCTTCACGATGAGGCAATTGATCATAAATGATTAAAGACTCATTGCGTAAAGTTCTTCAACAGTTAAGTAATCGGGCACTCTCATCTGGCTGGGATATGCAACCCATACTGAATTTGCCCATATTAGTAACTCTCAAATCTCACATCATGAGAATGACATTAGCCCGCTTGCCAAATAAGTCATAAACCTTACAATTCATAATTACAATCAAGCTTAAATTTGGAGTACTTGTTCAAATTTTAAAAAAGAACTTTTATTGTCAATATATATATACACATCACCAAACAAATTAGTCTATTATTCATGCTGATCTCTAACTTACCACCACCATCACACACAGACAATGAAATAGAAGCAAATTAAGGATGCCCGGAAAATATATTAATACTTAATAAAGTTGAAATATTTCTTACATATATGATTTAAGTGATGTTAGAACTTGAAGCAAATTAAACAAAAAAAAAAGTGAGAGTTCAAAGTAGTTGCCTAAAGTATAAATTAATTAGGTATCTTAATGGCATTTACTTGCAACGACAAAATTGATGTTCCAGTCTCACTTATTAATGCTAAAAAGTTTATAACATAGTTTTAGTGCGCATGTATGCACAATTAATTGAGTCAATAATTTAAATCCTCAACACATTCATTAATTTTAATCTTAAAATATTAAAGGTGTAGAAAAATTTCGTACATGCAATGCATTCCTATCTTCATGTGTTCAGGCATTTGCGTGCTTGAAGATCAACAAACAAGAGAGAGAGATTCTAAATACGTATATGTACTTGTAGAAGCGAGAGAAACACTAATTTGTTAGCTAGGGGACAAAAATCTGCCAAAATGGAGACATGCATTTGAAGAAGAAATTTGTGCATATATCCTACCTCTATATATATAAACAATTACAACGTGGTGGTCCCTTCCATTTTGGTGGTGACCATAGACTATAGTAACAAATTGATCTTTTAGGAAATGTTATTGTATTACATATATACGAATAGTACGGTAACGTCACTATATATATATATATATTTTTTTTGTACATGACTCATATTAATCAACGGACAGTAGCCTAAAGGTGTCGTGTTAGATGCACAATTAGGTGTACACGTGGACACCACACAAGAGTCCAAAACTTTTAGCCTAAAAGTTGTTGGAGTTAAGAATCTTGGGCATATTTACGTGGCGTATAATCCATATTTCCTTTGTAGATATATCCACCGGAAGAGAGTAATATGAACAATATGAAACGGAAAAAAACTCTTTTATTTACAGAAAGAGTTAGTTGTAAACTGATAAACTGCCTA
Organism: Artocarpus heterophyllus; assembly: GCA_025403435.1. Classification (NCBI taxonomy): domain Eukaryota; kingdom Viridiplantae; phylum Streptophyta; class Magnoliopsida; order Rosales; family Moraceae; genus Artocarpus; species Artocarpus heterophyllus. The sequence goes on from CM046353.1 coordinate 10,689,352, forward strand.
ATTAAATTCCCACATTGGTACAAACTCATCCCAAAATCCCTCCTTACCATATAAGTTACAATCACCCTCAATTTCTTCATATTCTTCTCACTCCAAAGAAAGAAAATAAAACATCTTGAATATCTTCAAAACACATAAAATTTTGAAAACCCTAATGGAGAATTCATCAATCTTTTCATCATCAGTTGTTTCGGAGCTCGAAGGAACACTTCTGAAAGACCATGATACTTTCTCCTACTTCATGTTGGTAGCATTTGAGGCGTCCGGTTTGGTCCGGTTCGCCTTATTGCTGCTCCTATGGCCGTTGATCAAGCTTATGGATAAGATGGGGATGGGGGACGCCGGGCTTAAGCTGATGACGTTCGTGGCGGTGGCGGGGGTGGCGGAGACAGAGATTGAGTCGGTGGCGAGGGCGGTGCTGCCGAAGTTTTACATGGATGATGTGGAGATGGAGGCATGGAAGAGGTTCAGTTGCTATGACAAGAGGGTTGTGGTGACCAAAATGCCTAGGGTTATGGTGGAGAGGTTCGTGAAGGAACATCTTAGGGCCGATGAGATTGTGGGGAGTGAGCTGGCGGTGACCGGCCCGTTCGGGCTCGCCACCGGTTTTGTGAAAGAAGGTGATATTGGGTCCAGCATTTCGAGACGTGTGGCTAAGATGGTCGCAGACGAACCGCCCTCGGCTGGGTTGGGGAGGGCTTCATCTGCTTCATCGTTTATATCTTTGTGCAAGGTGAGTCGTAACGTGTGCCTTTCCTTTTTTTTTTTAATAATTAGAGCTAGTCAATTAAATGGTGGAAAATTGTAAGAATGTTCTGTTTGTTTAAATTAGTATCTAATATGCAATGCACTTCGCATGAAACAAACAGAATAACGGATAAGTTAGAAAAATTTTATATCATCATTTAGTCTAACTTAATAAATTGAAATAAAAAGGGATAAAAATCGTGACATATTGTTGTAGCTTATAAAAGAATTTTGTGTGTGTATATATATTATATTATATTATATTACTTTCATGGGGAGACTAGCTATAGCTTCATTTCCTTTAATAGGTCCAATATCAATATTTAAAAAGAAGGAGAAAACATGCATATTGTCTTTAAATTGAGAAACGAAACATAAAACAAGCTGTTTTTCCTATTTTTAGACACCAAAACCTATAATCCTAATTTTTCTTAGACATACAATTAGGATTCATAGTCACTATCTAATGAAAAATGTTTTTTTAATAACGATAAACACTAGCTTTAATTACAACTTTTTAATATCAATTGACATTATTTGTTATTTTTGTCATTAACTAAAAAAATTATCACGTCAATTAACAATAAAAAATCACGTTTATCGGTAAAAGTGTATATATATATATATATATGACAAATTGTGGGTTGGTCTTTTAGTCTTTGTTTTTTCCATGAGAAATAATGAGATTACTTCAAAACTAGGGTTTTTAAGAAGATTGCTTGAAGATCTACCACTAAAATTGTATCTATGAGAGTGATATTATAAGCTTGTAGCTATATGCATGCGTATATAGGGCCTTTTTTTTTTTTTTTTTTGAGGGTGCACCGGCCAAGTCTTAGTAATATGCTTTTAATCAGACATAAGGCTTTTAGATTAAAAAAAATATAAATTAATAGGGATTTTTCTTGGCGTTATAATAAGGAATTCAGGTTGTACGTGGATTTTCTTTCTTTTCCGTTTTCCCTTTCTTGTCCCTTCAATTAGTTTTGGATCTATTAATTCTTGATCTGCTCTGATCTTCATGCATTACTTGACCCAGAAGTTATTAGTATTTAATAAAACAACTCACCAAATGTTTCTCTCAACACAGGAACAAATGCATCCGCCATTCACCACCAACCAAAACCCTAACCGCGCGGCGGTCCTCCGCCCGCTTCCGGTGATATTTCATGATGGCCGCCTCGTCAAGCGGCCGACGCCCTCCACCGCCCTCCTCATCCTCCTCTGGATGCCCTTTGGCGTCCTACTTGCCATCACCCGCATTGTCGTCGGCCTAATCCTCCCAATGTGGGCGCTACCCTACGTGTCCGGCCTCTTCAGCGGCGAGATCATCATCAAAGGGAAGCCCCCGCCGCCTGCCTCAGCCGCCAACTCCGGAGTCCTCTTCGTCTGCACCCACCGAACCCTAATGGACCCGGTCGTCCTCTCCACCGTCCTCGGCCGCAAGATTCCCGCCGTCACCTACTCTATCTCCCGCCTCTGCGAGATCCTCTCCCCTATCCCGACCGTCCGCCTGACCCGGACCCGCCACGTCGACGCCGAGAAGATCAAGCAAGAGCTAGCCAAGGGAGACCTTGTCGTTTGCCCCGAGGGGACGACATGTCGCGAGCCATTCCTCCTCCGGTTCAGCGCTCTTTTCGCGGAGCTCACGGACCGGATCGTGCCCGTGGCGATGAATTACCGGGTCGGGTTCTTCCATGCAACGACGGCGAGGGGTTGGAAGGGTCTCGACCCGATCTTCTTCTTCATGAATCCACGCCCGGTGTACGAGGTTACTTTCCTCAACCAGTTGCCGGTGGAGGCCACGTGTTCATCGGGGAAGAGCCCGTATGACGTGGCGAACTACGTGCAGAGGATTTTGGCGGCGACGCTGGGGTTTGAGTGCACCAACTTCACGAGGAAGGACAAGTACAGGGTTTTGGCTGGAAACGACGGCACGGTTTCGTGTACTACGTTGTCGTTTGTGGACCAGGTTAAGAAAGTGGTCAGTACCTTTAAGCCCTTCTTTCACTAGCCGTATGTTGTTGTTGTTGGCTTGAAGCATAATTAATTAGCAATTATATTATATCTAATAATTTGTTATTGTCTTGTATATTAATTTGGTGCGGATTTGTATTTTTTTTTTTGTATTTTGTTTTTTTTTTGGAGTCGATTATTATTTCTGGAAGTGCTAAATAAATGTAATATATATACGTGGATAACTAATGTTGATTAGTTATTATATTTGTTGCTACGTTAGTTATCTTCAAGTTGTGACTTGGAGTACTTCTCAGTATTGATTGAATGCTTTTATATGGTATTGTTATTTTGATACATTTTGAATGTACAGCGAAAAAAAAGTGTACATTTATTCTAATTATTCACCCCGCGCGAAAGGCCCTTTCCTTTCCTCTTGAAAAGCCATATCTCTCGTCAAGAGACCCAGATTTTGGTAGTGTTGCAAGAACGGGCCGGCCCGTTCTCCTTAGGCCCACACGGCCCGCGGGTCGGGCCAGGCCGGCCCATGAATTTCGTGGGCCGGGCCGGGCCGGGCCGGCCCATATTAAAAATAACTTGGCCCGGCCCGGCCCGCGGGCTAGTTTTATATGGGCCGTGCCGTGGGCCGTGTCGGGCAGTGCCGTGGGTCATGCCGGGCCGTGCCGTGGGTCGTGTCGGGCCATGCCGTAGGCCTTAAATAGGCCGGCCCATCTTGGCTCATCATGGGTTTAAATGGGCCAGCCCATCTAAGTATGTAATTTTTAATTTTTAAATTTTTTAATTTTTAAACAAGTTAATAAATATAAAAGTTTGAATAGTTAAGGGAAATATAAAAAATGATATTTTATTTACGATTGCCTCATTAAAAACCTCTCCAAGGAAAACCCAGTGGGACAAAACCTTGGTAAGGAAAAAAGAGTACAATCGGGATAATTATACATTAGATGTTTACCAAATTACTAAAAACAAAAAAAAACATAAAAAAATATTGTTCATAATTAATTACAACGTATTACTCCCAGTGGGAGTATCAGAAATGTCCAAAATTTCAAAGCCATCAACCCAATCATCTTGAACTTCTTGGCTTCTTCTACGAGCATCCTCCCAATCTTTGACGCACATTATTGCTTCCAGAATATCGTCACTCATACGTGCACGCCGTTCATCAAGTACTCTACCACTGCAACTAAATACTTGTTCACTTGCAACTGTGGATACTGGTATGGTTAGTATATCACAAGCCATTTTAGAGAGCACAGGAAAAGTTCTTGACTATGATCTCCAAAATGACAAAAGATCAAACTTATTGAAATCATGACCACCACCTTGCTCATTGAAAATAAATGCTGCAAAATTTGTTTCCAGATAATTTTCCAATTCACTGCGTGTTGAAGATGTAGACGATGCACCGAAACCAAATCCTGTGTAGCTAATCATACTTGCCCATGAAGAACCATGTGGAACAGAAGTAGTATTTGCCAAAGGTGTAGGGGATATTGTTTGGCCTCCTCCATATTTTTCATTATATGCAGTAAATATGTTGTTAATTTTTGCTTGCACATTTTGAATGGTTATGATGTCAGAATGCACCCTTAATTTTTCCCCTATACCCTTAAGCAAATATTCAACACCAGCTAATTTAACTCTCGGATCCAATACAGCAGCTATGCAATACAACGGTGGAACACGCTCCCAATATTTTTTGAATTTTTGCTCCATGAACTCAACAGATTCCTTAAACATGTCAAAATCTCTATGCATATCTAAGGTTGCAGCAATGTCGTACAACTTATGTAATGCATGAGGAGAGGTAGGATAGTACACACCTGAGAGTTGGAGAGTGGCTTCATAAAAAACCTTTAAGAAATTGTAAAAGCATGAAGCAATTTGCCAATCAAATTCTTGAAGTAGCTCAGTTGGATTCTTCAAGTTGTAATACGCGGTTATGACCTCTTTGTATGGTAGGCATGCATTCAGCATCAAATAGTTGAATTCCACCGGTGTCCTATGTCAGTTGGAAGTTTTCTGGGTTTCATGCTTGCTCTTTTGCAAAGCTTAGCAAACTCTTCAATTCGAGAGCCAGAACTTGCTATGTAACCCAAGGCCATTCGAATATTTTCCAAATAACCTTGAAAAAATTTCATGCCATCTTGAACACACAAGTTAATAATATGACAAGCACATCTTTGGTGAAAAAGTGTTTCGCCATGTTGTGGTCTCAATGTTGTTTTGAAAATGTTAATAGCAGCAGTATTAGCAGATGCATTATCAAATGTGATGCTCAAAACCTTTTCTTTAATGCCATAAAAATCAAAAACTTCCATGATGACATCATGAATGGCCTTGGCATCATGCGGATAAGGCATTGGTCGAAAAGCAATTAATCTTTTTTGAAAAGACCAATCTTTATCCACATAATGTGCAGTTACACAGATATAACTAGTTTTGGTACGACCTTCCCACAAATCAGATGTGCATGCAACAGATGCAGTGAATGAATTAAATTCAGTTACTAACTTTTCTCTCATTGAATAAAAAACTTTCATGGTGTCAGCTCTTGTGGTAGTTCTTGAAACACGCCTATATTGTGGATTATAGGCATTTTGAATGTACTCCTCAAAGGCTGGATCATCAGCAAGACTAATTGGTTGTTGAGCACTAGCCAAATATCTAGCATGCCATTCTCTTGCTCTTTGTTGGTCATATGACCAATTGGTAACACTACCATCGGGGCTAAATTGAAGTGTTTGTTGACGACAATCAACACCACCTACACCATGCTTAGCTTCGCATTTTTTGCGATGCCTCTCTAAGTGACCAGTGCCAGAAGAGGATTTACCTGTGTAGTCTTGTTTGCATACTTTGCAAATTGCGCGCTCTTCTGTTGCACCATGCTCGTTTGTACGTGTTACGAGATCAAAGTAATTCCAAACTGGTGAAGTTCGTTGAATTTTCCTTTTGCCTTTACGAGTGACTTCAGAGGAGCCATCAACTTGAGATAGCAAGTCAACTCCAATTTCTTCCAGTGGATCATTAAATTGTTCTTCTTCGTTGATCACCAAATGTGAAATGTTGGCTCTCCCTCTAGGTGATGATGCCATAGCTTCAATAAAAAATAACAATAAATTAACGTAACATAAAAATTAAATAAAATAATTACACAATAAAATTAACTTATAACAATACAAAATTAATGAACAATAAATGAAATAAATTATACCTTCAAGTTTTTTTTTCCTTTCTGAAGAACTCTAAGTAATCTAAAAAACAAGACAATACATAAGATCTTAGAAGTTTGTTGAATGAGTATCTCTGTGAATGTTCTACATTTATTTATAGGTAAAAAAGTTTATTTTTTTATTTTTTTATTTTTTAAATCTTTTTTTTTTAATTTTTTTTCTTTCAAGTGTAACTTGATTAGACAATTCGCTGAAGACTTAACGTCTCAGCTATGCACATTGTAGGCCTTCCTTCTGAGCCTCTATGTTAGGCCTGCCCCTTTATAATTGCATAGGGGAATCTAATGCCATGTTCACTCACGGGTGAATATGACATGCATAAATTATATAATATTTAATTCTTATATGTATTAAATAATATATATATATATATTAAATGTATAGTATTTTGATGTGATAATACATGACCTATAGACTTAATATCTGATTCTTAGCTTTGCTTCTCCAAAACAAAACATGCCTTATATAAAAAACCTAAACTGCCCCTATGTAAAATAAACTTGCATATAAAATTTTTGCCCAGGGGGCTCCGCCCCCTACAACCCCCCCCCCTTCCAACCCCCACGTCGACCTTACCGCGAAGGTCGATCCGCGTACAACCTCTGCATAGGGGTAATCTACGTCAGGGTAATAATTAAGCTCCACACATACTAACAATGCCTACAAGAAAAAAAATTTTAAAATGCAAAGAAAAGAAAAAGAGCTTGTCAGGCCTATTGCAATGTGATGTGTTCAATATGGTATGTATATATATTATATAATATTTAATTCTTACATGTATTAAATAATATATATATTAAATGTATAGTATTTTGATGTGATAATACATAACCTACAAATTCAGCATCTGATTCTCAACTTTACTTCTCAAAAGCAAAGCATGCCTACAAGGAAAAAATAAAAAAATAAAAAGAAATGAAAAGAGAAGAAAAAGAACTTGGCAGACGTATTGTGATGTGATTGCATTGGAAAAATCTCATGGCATATTCAATTATTCATTCACGGGTGAATATGGCATGTATATATATTATAAAATATTTAATTCTTATATGAATTAAACAATATATATATTAAATGTATAGTCTTTTGATGTGACAATATATGAATTACAATGAGCCTTACATGACTTATTTGGAGAAGGCCATACTCAGCCATGTTCACTCGTGAATGAACATGAAAAAAAATATATATATATATATATATGAAATTGGCCCACAATGGGCCTCTTGTGGCCCTGTATGGGCCTAGATGGGCCAGCCCAACTTGGGCCGGTGGGCTGGCCCATTGTGGGCTGGGATGGGCCGGCCCATTGTGGGCCTAGACGGGCCGGGCCGGGCCGGCCCCAGGCCCAGCCCGGCCCATGATTTTCCATGGGCCGTGCCGGGCCGGCCCATGGGCCAACATATATAGGCCCGGCCCAGCCCACAAGTATTTATGGGCCGTGCCGGACCGTGAACAGTATCGGGCCGTGCCAGCCCGGCCTATCACTGTATCAGGACGGGCTTGGGCCGGTCCACGGGCCCCGGCCCATTGTTGCATCTCTAGATTTTGGTTTAAAAAGTAGCGAATTATCATTACCGATGACCATTCCTAGTATATGAGCTTGAAGATATCACTCATTCACACTGACCAAAGAGAGAAAAGCTCCAGAACAATTATATATTATTCTAAACAATATGGCTAATTAGATCGATGAAGATGGAATCATATATATATATATATATATATATATATATATATATATATATATATATATATGTACGTATATATAGAGACAAAGTCTCGGATCAATCTGATATTTGTAACCTTTTTTTTCAATATGGTAACATCGTGGAACTTTCATGTAACACGTAATTCACATATGTAAGATTTAATGTGCTAATATTACAGGACTGTATTCATTGAGTGTTACAAGAATGCACTAACAATATTATTATATTATAAAAAATATTATTCGTACTAGATTGGTCTAGATACATAATATATATAATTTTGTTTTATCACTACATTCAAGAGCTTAGGTGAAAGTTTCAAAGCATTTAGTGTTTTTTGAAAGAGTATAACTATTGGTTTGAAGAAGCTCCAAGCTCGTTGAGATATTTCACTAACGTTTAATTCAACACAAAGTCTCATAAAAGACCTATTGTTGTCTAATATATGAGCAAGGCCTAAGTAAGGAGCTTGTACGCAAGCAAGGTTGAGATAAGGAGTTTTTACACGAGCAAGGCTGATCAAGGTATGGAAGTAGTATGCAGACAAAGTTGAATGAATGACTAAACGTGCGAGCAAAGCACCATCTTGTCACTTTGCATTAATATAGTAAGATGTCATTACATCCCTTACTAATCGAATATGTTTTTGATCTTAAAAAAAATTCCAACCCAAAATAACATTCTTGCACATCCTAATCATCAGGAGCACGTTTAAAAACATGGAGAGAGAGAAGAGATGCAATCGGAGCGATAAAGCAACAAAGAGTGAAGGACATCGAAAAACGAGACAATGTCACCAGAGATGGAAATGTAAGGATAGTTGTTATAGGATGGCAAGTGGTTTCTGGTATGGGAATCCTTATATAAATAAAGAAAGGAGAGACAGAAAGAGAGGTTCAAAGTCTAGTGTCGTGCTAGCGATTCTCTCGGAATTGTTTAAGAATTGTAATGAGTATTTAGGTGAAGGATCTTGATCAGTGTGTAATTCTTCATAAAATTATACTGAAGAACAATAAGCGGAAGTAGGTGGTGTTAAATCAAACCACTCTAAATCCTGATATCAAGTTTTAATTAACACATTTTTTTTCTATTTTAGTTTTAGCATTTATTGTTCTTCTGGTTGCCTTTATTGTCCACCTTTTCTAACATTTACTACCTCAAGGTTGGCAAATTTTGTTCATCAACAAATATAGAAGAGGAACACGCACATATATACTCTATTGCAGGGGCCGGGCCATAAAAATTAGTAAGGAAAGGTGGATGTGTGATTGAGCTAACGAGATAAGAGGCGAAATTGAGGAGAAGGGATACAATTTTTAAAACAAAGTCCAAAGGAGACAGCCGCCTACCCTCGCAGGTGGTTCCGCCCCTACTCCATTGTTAACTTGAAAGAATCACTGAATGACTTGTATCCATGCTAATGTGTGTGAGATGATCATCAGCTAATTCTTTTGGATGTAAAGTCCACGATTAGTACGCGCATGTCCATTAACCGACTCCCTATTGTCGTTTGTACGCACAGCTAACTATAGACTAAAACCCACAATTAACAAGTACATGTCCGTCCATTAAACTGTCTTTCTATTGTAGTTTGTACGCATTAATAGTTATACATACAATGCACTTCATAAAAGTTCTCAGCAAATTGTGACTTGGAAGTGCAATGTGTGTGTGAATACTCTCACACACGCACACAATACAACGTTAAATCAAGTAGTGTGCTTATAACTTAAAGAATAAATTAATTAGGTTTTCCGTGCTCTTTGGGACAGGAAAAACAGATTCATAATTTTGTAAATCAGTCTAAATTTTTTAACTGCATTTCAAAATAGACACAACATTAACATTTCCGACAGAATACTTCTCCTACTACTCTTCCACATATGTACACGTTTTTTTGACATAATATATATTATTAGGGTTAATCATTTCATTGTACTTCTTAATTTTAATTATTTCTTAATTTTTCTCTCTGTTTCTAGAAACTACAAAGGTATTCTTAAAATTTTAAAAACTTATTTTAATTTTATCCCTATAAATAAAAAAAATTAGGCAAAATAACATGACTACCCTTAAATGGTTATGATAAATATTTTATATATTAAAAACATAAAAAATCCTAAAACAAAATATCAAATTTCAAAAATAGATCTTTAGTTTTATGACTTTTTAAACTTTAAAATATACTTTTTTAATTTTTAAACAAAAAAACATATATTTTATAAACAAATTAGGTTTAGTCGATAGTATTTTTATTTTATTTCTATGCTTTTTAAGTTGAAGTTTTCAAGCGATAAAATTGAACAAGTTTTTTAAATTTAAAGGACACCTTTATAATTTTCAAAAACACATAAACAAATTGAGAAATGATAAAAACTAGGAAGTATAGTTATGCGATTAATCCTATATCATTATTATGTGAGCTATTGAGCCGTTGTTTAGCAAATGAACGACGTTTGCCATGCTATCAAGGCATATGAGAAACACTTAATAATATATAATATATATATATATATATATATATAATTTACCAAGTGAAGGACGTTTGCCATGCTATCAAGGCATATGAGAAACACTTAATAATATATATATATATATTGGAAACTACTTGAAAAACCCGGGTGTTTTTTCGACCCACAATGTCAAGTCAATGGTAAAAGTTAGGAGACCTTTGTTTTTGCTTAAGTTTATTATTTAGGGCCATTATAGACCCATTACTAATAATAATTTGGCAATGACTAGGTATAGGTTGTAGATGTAAGGAGATGACTGGTCAAATATTCACTTTAATGGGCAACTGGTTACAGCAACTGTACAGTTTGTAACGGGCAATTAACAATATAACAACTTAGATAAAGAAGTAAAGTGGTGCAAATGTGGACGTAACTTTTCTGAAATTTATACCTACTCTTGTGAAAATTTTGAATGTGTTGTTTTTCTAAGCGTACCACAACCATCTAAGAGTATGATATTTTTAAGGAGCATGCATGATATAAATTATGATCTTATTTTGGTCTGAAAACCGAATGGGATTTTGTTTCACTTTTTTGTTTACTGTATTTATCTGATTAAATATTCAAACTCTGTCATCTTTTTTGATCGGTATTATATTTGGAGCAGTTTTTAAATTTATTTTTTATTTTTTCATTTTTATTTTTATTTTCGCATCATGGAAGCAGATTTTTTACTTGATTGTGCTGTATGTCATTCCATTCTTTTAATTGTTTGTAGCATTATTTATGCAAGGTTTCTTAGTGGAGCTTTAGGGATGTTATAAATGATTGTGTTGAACATCATTTAATTTGGATGCATAATTTATACAGCATATGCCCTCCACAAAACTTTTCCAAACGGAAAATTTAGGTTGCATTAAGGGTAAAAAAAAAAAAGTGCTTTGAGCATACAATTACAAGTGCATTACTAGGTCATAATTAAATTCATGAATGACATGATGTAATCCATGATTAACATTTTATCACAACTGTTTGGTACAAAGTAATGTTTCCAATGGTTAGAATGCAATTGAACTAAAAAAATAACATTAGCCCTGATATGATTAAAGAATCTTTCGCGTCTGAATTAGTAATTTTCATATTTCAAAAAAAAAAAGGTCTTACAGATACCAAACGTGCATATTTTTCTATAAATTAAAAATATTACCCTTTGTACCCATACATGAGAGTTAGTTGTGGGACTTTCTTACCATGGAATTAAAACCATTCTTTTCTTTTTTTTTTCATTTTTACATATATTTTGCCAACGTTTAAGTGATGTTGCATATATATAGATGCCATTCTATGAATATACCATATAAGATTCTAGATAGAAAAGACGTCGAATTAATACCTTTATATTTTTGTAAAAAAAAATTCTTTTTCATGATTTTGTAGTCGTAAGCACGTAAGCAGCAGCAGTCGGTCATGTGAATAAAATTTATTCATAGCATACGTAGACATTTTTATTGAGGGGTGTGAATTAATCCATGTCGGTTGCCTTATAAAATTAATTATTTATGGAAAACACGTACGTAATGATTCTATAACATTATAAGAATACTATTTATTGAGACAAGTAGTAGTAGTAGTAATAATAATAATAATAATAAGTTGCACGGCGAACCAGCATCGGATTTCTTTTTTTTTTTTTTGTATTGACTTGATTATTGGTCTAACTATATGAACAAAGGAGATTAAAAAATGTTGAGTGACAACTAAACTATAAACCACACTGATCCATGTCACTAGCAAATGAAAATTATATAATGTTCATAATTTAAAGCATTTACTAACTATATAAATAAAGGAGATTAAAAATGTTGTGAATAATTAAACTATTAATCACACTGATCCATGTCAGTAGCACACAAAAAATTATTTAATTCAAAAAATTATTCGACTGATGAAATCTCATTCTCACTAGGGCTGTAATCATGGGCAAATGGCAAATATGGCTGCAAACTGGGCGTTACGATCAACGTTGAACTTTTTTTTTAAAAAAAAAAAACAAACAAAAGGTAAAATGAGCAAAAAAGGAACAAAGAAGAAGAAGGAGAGCAGGAAAAAGAAGGAAAGACAAACAAACACAACTTGACACTTGGCAGGCCACGACGGGCCCAAGTGATTACGTGTTAAAGAATAGGGGATCCATTCAGACGCCATAAATGTAACTCAGCAGATGTCCACGTTAGTTATCATCATGTATGCCTTGAAAAACAATGTTGGATACATCTCTTTGCATATGATTAATTACAAAACAATCAGTTAATTTTCATTTCACTCGATGACAAAAACTCGATTTGGCATGAGCTCAAGGGTCTGTTGGTAAATAGATTTAAATTAATGATTTAATTTAAGTTAGGATTTAAGTTAATAATTTAAATTGTTATCCGAATTAAAGTTTGGATGTATTGTAAGTTTTAATCTGAGTATAGAATGAAATTAGAATATGTGTTTAGAAATGGAGTAAAAATAGTTTTTGATTTATTAATAAATCTAATAAAATCTTAATGTTAATGATATCAAAAAATATGTAATATAAATCTTAATTTATTCTTCTCTTCACTAGGAACATAATAAAAAAAGAATCATCTTAAATAGATTCAAATAAAGAAGTTATGATTTTTTTTCCCCAAATATAGGAGAGAGAATTTTAGTTTTTACTGTAGCAGAGATTTTCGAGTATCAAAAGTTTAAGGGGAGTCAGAATTCTAAAAACTTGAATTTTTGATATTCAAAGGATTTAAATTTTTGAGAAAACAAACGTGTATCTAAAGGATTTTTAATACTCAAATCTAAATTTGAGTTTATTGAGTACAAAGAGTACTCCAAACAAACAACTATATTACGTCAAATCCTCTCAAAGTTGGTTTGATAGCTTGCATAATTTTACAAAAATTCCAATGTAACTTGAAACATAAAATATAGTGTTCGAATTTCTCTAAAACAGCCTTTTAAAAGAAAATAAGGTATGAGCCTAATTAAGGTGTGGTACTAATTAAAAGTTACTTATAGGTTATTTGGTACGTAAGTTCAAAACTATTTAAGCAGTTTAAACCATAAAGGCCATTCAAACTAATATTTGGTGAAGTAATAACTAAGGCTACTTTAAATCATAGGCGGTTTTAAAACAACCAAAACTTTCAAAATCTAAATTTTGTCCTCCCCTAAGATTCACACGGTTTGAACCATTTTTTATAGTAAAAATCATTCTCATTTTTGTTTTTTTTTTCATAAACTATAGTTTTTCAAACACTAATTTCATTTTAAACTTGATGTGGTGTTTTATTCTCATTTTAAACATTTACGTTCTAAACGCTAATTTAAAAACCACTGTTTAAACCATAGCGTTTAGAACTCACAGTTCAAACCATAAAGGTTATAAGTACATCATTCTAAACCCGTGCATCAAATGAACCATTAAACATGATTTAGTAATTCTTATTTGAGGATCAATTTGTAGTTCAAAGACAATTTGATAAAGATAAGGTTTTTTTCACAAAATTTAAAAGCAAATTATGATGGAACTACAAATTGATGTTCAAATTGCATTGCCAAACAACCTAACAAATGGACACTAGTATGGTTTTATGCAATGAGGAACGACCTTGCCCCACCTCAAGAAGAACTTTGGCTTGTTTGACATTGCTTTTAAAAGCTATTTTTAGCTTTTATAACCATCTCTGACAAATTAGGTGTTTGGCAAACCTTGTTTTTATAAAGTTGTTTCAAAAAACTATTGCCTAACAAGAAAAATTAAGAAGCATGACAGGGTTTTTTTTTTTTTTTTTTTTTACTGTAACTTCTATTGTCATAATTCAAAAATATTAAACCAACTTTAATACTAATATTCAATTTCCAACCTATCTATTTTTCATAACAAATTAGAAAATATAATATTTGCATTAAAGTTACAAATTCTATAAATATGAATTCAAAATTTCTTTTAAATGTTTGTATTAAATTTTTAATATTTAAAAATAATATCACTAATAGAAATGAAGAAATTATTTTTAATATAATAAAATAATAAAAATAAAATTATATATGTTTAGTATGTTAATATATAAATATTACGTGTGTAATCTTAAAGTTAAAATTAAAAACTAAAATTATATGTGTTTAGTAAAATATGTTCATTTTCATCATTATACATAGTTTATTAAACACTTGCAATTCTACTTCCTGTATTTACTGTAGCTTTGAAATAAATTTAAGAAAATGCTTGTATGTTTATGGTCCAGAGCACAACATAGCAAAACTACAACACAAAACAACATAAACAACAGCATAATACAACAATCAAATTGGCCCCTGATATAGTTAATTTGGAACAAGAAAAAAAATATAATAGATTAAAGATTGATGTGTTGTAATTTTAGTGCAAAAAATCAGTTTTGTTGTGGGGGAATATTTCATGATGGGAAGACAATCTGAAATCCATACCCCTTATAAATCAAGCACCTAACCAAGTAGGCCGAAAAGAATGATCAAGAAGACTAATCCGTAAAGGCCAAGGAGACTAACCCGCGCCTAACGAAGTAGGCCTAGAAGGTGTTGGAAAAAGAGTATGCAGCAAAATTTTAAAAACTTTAAATCAGAGTATTTTTTAAAACACAAATTTGACATGCTACATACATAAAATAATAAATCGTTGTAACGCCCCTATATGGGGGTTAACAGTTTTTAATGAGATAAAATAAAAATAAATAATAAAAGTAAAACCTTAAAAATAAAATTTGCCCGGGACTTAAATGAAAACTCCCAACTCAAAAATAAAAATATAAACGACAAATAAACCACAGTTTAATGTAGCACCTTAAATTTAATAGTATAAACTGTTGTCATCATCATTTTAACCCTCAACACATTGTAATACAGTCACAGAAAGTAACAATTGATGCTTACATTATCATGAAGAACATTCTCAACAATTGAAACAGTCCCAATGTAATATAGTTACATCACTTCCTCAACTATATTTCTCGTAGCCACCTCACACTTAGTGAGTCCTGAAAAGATAAAAATATAAGGGAATGAGCAACACTATGCTCAGTAGAGAAAGCCATTACTCACCTTTAGGTTTTTATCATTACCACATTAAAATCTGCATGGTTAGTAGGTTACATCATATTCCAGATTATGAGGTTTATTATGATCACATCTTATGGATACCGTAGTTAATCATTACCAAGTGTCATAATTACACATTTATACAAATATTACCAATCATCATTGTTCCTAGGTATCCATGTTAAATTGAGTATCACTCAACTCATCGAAACCCAAATGGGCGCACTTGATCACCCTATAAACATTCCAAGGGTGTTCCGGTGAGGGGACATCAAGCCCCGAGTCCTCACCAAATCAATTCCTGTACAGTGTATTCTGGGACTTTCAACCCAAGGAAGCGTCATCGCCTTCCCCCTATTTTACCTTTTAGGGTATTCATGCCCAAGGACGTAACCGTCGCCCTCTTCATGTCTCACAATTTCTCTATATTGAATCATTATTAATATAGTTAGTTTTCCTAACCATGCTTCTCAATTTATAACATGTGTCAATTCATTATGTTCCTCGTCGTACAATACAAGACGAGTCCATGTCATAGTTTCATATGTGATACTCATATAATATCAGTTCAACATAGATATATATATATTGCGGCAAAACAATCAATTTTAATTCTATAAAAACCTCACAAAAATGAGTAATAGAATCCCTACCTTTCAAGCTTATCAACAGTCTCTTAATCCTGGAATCAATTAACGTTAGCTCCATACTCCCTTGATCTTGAACTCCAAGCAAAACAGATCCAGTTGTATCTCGCTGTATCTACGAAGCATCCTCTGTAGTGCTCCTCGAGCGACTATGAATGGCTAGGAATGCTTCCTGGAGATCATACATTCTTGAAAACGTCATTCTGGACTCCGATACTGCTGCTTGAATCGCCTCGATTCGCGTGCAGTCGGTACCGGATGATTTTCATCAGAGTGGAATTTGCTCAAACGGAGGTCACCATTGCATCCAGAGCATTGAAACGAGTCAGGAGGCGGTCTCGGATCTTCGATCGGAGGTCCGGATCACAAAATCCCAATTTAGCCTTTGACTGACCGTTGACCGGCGTTGACCATCGTTGACCGGCGTTGACCGACTTTGACCGTCATTGACCGGCGTCAATCGGGGTCCGTTGGCAGCTGGGCTCGGGCCTACCCCCCCTAAATCGACCCTTTTGAGTCCAATGGCGGGGTCAATTTCACCCAATTCTGCCTCTAACATAGCGGGTCGTGAAGTACAACGTCGGTAGAAATGGATGAGCTCCGATCTTGATTCTCCGACGATGGAAACCTGAAATTGGCTGAGGGCTTTTGCTACCCATCCTCCTATGAGCATTTCCCCTCATCCAATTTGAAGAAACGTGGCTGGGAAGAGCCAAAACGGAGGCTCCCGCGGCGGTTGACGGCGGCGTTGGCCGTTCTCCGGCGAAACCGGCTCCTTCCGTGCAATTGATCGAGGGGTTTTACTCCCCTTGATCCTCTGAACTCATTGGGAGGGGTGGTGTCAGTCACCTCCCCCGGCAAGGCGGAGTTCCACCATGGGGGCGGCGGTGCACGGCGGCAATAGGCGGGCAGAGCAATCTGGCGGTTGTTGAGCTGCCACCAAGGGTGGGTTTTGTTCCTCTCATCACGGTGGTCGTGTAGGAACAAGAATCACGTCGATCGGACGTCGGACGGCGAAGATATCTCGTCGGAAAGAAATGGGTTTTGCCGCCACTTTGGGCGGCGCGTGTGGTCTCCTCCGGCGGCGTTTTGGGCGGCGCGGCACCTCGTTGGACTCAGCTCGTCGAGAGCTTTCCATTGGTGCGGGAGGTGTCGAAAACGGATGCCGAAATCTCAAATGATCTTTGAGGAGAGAGAGAGAATTTTTTAGAGAGAGAGAGAGTTTCGAATTATGAGAGATTTTCTGATTTTTTTTTTATATATATACTAGGTAATTAATCTAATTACCTTAATACCCTTAGGAGAATAACGGGTGTCACAGCTCTACCCCCCTTAAAGAAATTTCGTCCTCGAAATTTCAATTCTAGTAATACTAGTAAAAATTATGATTCCAATTCCGAGTCTAAACCGTTAATGTTGTTTATCTTCCAAATTTAAGTTATCGTATCTCCACTCATTTACTTGCATAATAAATCTTACTCTAAATTCTAAATCCCTCAATGAGAGTATTTCTGACAAGTTTCAACTTATAACACCGTATAATAGTCTAAGAATCTGATCAGGCATACATATTGACCATATCATGATTCCAGTCCTTCATTGTCCATGGACTGTGATTTACAATCACATTTAAGGAGATTGCCAGAGAAATTTTATATACTTCATCTTTAGGTTCCTTTTCCTTTTTGAGTAAGGAAAAGTCAAATATATTTGATTTCATACCTCAACTAATAAACTAAAACATAATCATAAAACATATATCACAAACACTTCTATTCAAAACCATACATTAAACTTATTCATAGAGATATTAAACGGAATCTCTGGTTGCAAACATACCCGACATATTTTTCATTAAACAGCTATCCTCATGACACAAACATTCAATCCAAATAATATACTCATATTTCATATGGAATATCCCCATAACTGACTCTGGTACTTCCACATAATATTAACAGAATATTACACATTACAAACATAATACGGATACGTTTCGAGAGTACAAGGCACTCCGTATACCAGCTATCCATATCATGCATGCTTAGAGGATACAAAAACATCGATAAACAAAAGATCGGACCTTAAGAAGGATGCGTTTCGAGAGCATCAAGTACTTCGTATCCAGCCATCCCGGCATTAGGCTCAATGAATCTAAAAGATTGAACAACGACGTACCACAAGAAACACAGAATACAAGGTAAACGGTTATTCGTAACACACGAAATACGGACACACATGCCTACATGCCAAAGATAAAACAAAAAGATTACAGATGGAGATTCAAATCAATTGGCCGCTCCCGGCTTTCCCTTTCCCATTCAAGCTTGGATGTTGCAGTGTCGGATTCTGGATGTATGATTTGCATTTTATCTATCAATTCCTCAGCTGTTGAAGCAGTAACAAAGATTTGTCTCTCCGATTCTGTAGTGATGTTTTCTTCCACAGCGTAATCTAGAAATTTCAAAAGACCGTCATAAAAACCATTTACATTCAGCAGTCCCAAAGGTTTGGAATAAAAGCCCAACAATTGCCCACAAGCAACTACAAATATTTCCTCAAGAGTACCTAGACCACCAGGTAATGCTATAAAAGCATCAGAATTATAGATTATGTCTTTAAAATTTCTAGGGATACTCCTGACTCCTTCTCCCTTACCTATGGCTTCCTTACAAAGGTTTCCTTCAACTGGAATATGAGGCCAAATTCTTACATCAGTAGCGTCGCTAGACCTAGCTGCTAGTGCCATATTTTCCATACTACCACCCCCATAGATTATGTTAATCTTCTTGCGTGCTAGGACTTGCCCTAAGTGATTTGCAGCTTCTAAATAAGCTTTATCTTTTCCAAGGCTGGAACCACAAAAGACACAGACATTCTTTATTTTCTTCGTGGACTGGGAGGTAGACATATTTGGTTTATAGAAGTGGTTGCTTAATGTCTGCTCCACTTAGACTTCGGGTTCTACATGAGATTTTAAAGATGAGAAATATACAAAAAGGGCTAAAGAGATAGGCGAGTAGGTAATGAAAAGGTAATCCAAAGATTTAAACAAAATCTTGTGCGGATAAGAAAGTATGATAAGGTGATTGATAGTTTACAGAAAATCTGATTCACTTTTTGAAAAAGATTAGACTCTAATTGTATAACTTTTGACAATTGAGAACAATTTGACAGAAGACCCTCATGACACAACTGTAGACTTTTTGACAAATATACACCAAGTCTAGAAATTTAATATAAACGACAATTACTGTAGAACTTTTGAAATTTGAGACACAAATCTTGAAATATCTGGATAAGCTTTTCAAAATTCAAACATATTACTGTACCGTATGTGACGTGTCTGATAAGATAATATATTTTATTATATATATATTTAAGAAAATCATAAATTAAATAAGATATTAACACTTACTGTATCAATCTAATAATCACAATTATTTCAAACACAAAAGCAAATATTCTGAGTAAAAGAAAAACACAAACTGTTGAACATCAGCTAAAACTGCTTCAAATAAGTAAAGACTAAATAACCTTTATAGAGCGATGACTTATTCCCCATCCAGTTTTCTTATGGCTTGGCAAACAGGATCTAGAAATACCATATTCCTGAGGCGTTGTCTTTCTGTATAAAATTTAGGCCAGAGTTTAAAAATAGCTCCTTGAACATATCCACTAGGGTGACCGTGGAGAGGAGGATGTATGCTATCCAAGTTCTCCTTTGAAAGTCCATCCCTACAAAACCTTATTTTATCCTCTCTATTCGTAGACATATAACCAGGTGAAGTACATTTACCGTTACAATTTTGTCTTCCACATTTGTTACAAGTGACCACGATGGCACGAGCTCTTCTTTTCATTGCACTACGACTGGTACCTGTTCCTGGTAAACCGACATCTTGACTAAAGTCACTCGGACGGATTTTCTCCTCTATTAACATTCTCACATCACAAGGGATACCAAAACGCATAAGAATCCACAACCGAGTAATTCTAGCCTTGTATTTCTTTCTGAGAATCTTTTGGGAGAGTGATGGGAAATACTTTCTCAGGTGTTAGTACTTTGGGTCCATGATGAGATGAAAGAAGAGTAAATAGAAAGGAAAAATTAAGATAGTAAATTGCAGAATCCTAGAATTCCTTCTTCTTTTAGAGAAAAGAAGAATTTTTAATGAAAAAGAAGAGGATTTGCGATTTAAAGAGAAAATAACAAATTAAGAGAGAAAAAGTGAACTCGGAGAAATAAGCTCCTATGCACAGTAAACGTATATGTAAACAATGATTAAACCACTGTATATGACACGTATAGAGACCACGTAGGAGAGACAGTGTGAATCAAACTGATTTAAGATTTGAACTAGGCCCAAATGTTCTAAGTTGAAAATGGTCAGGTTGTTTCGGGCCTTAACACATTTGGAACGAGTTAAAAAACAAACATAAAATTGAAAACCAATTTGTATAAATCTTAAACCCAATTCAAAGCCCACTATAGATAAAGTTAATTATGAACAACAAATCTAATTTAACGACAACAAGGGTCTTCCTGAATGATATTTAAAATCATTTCATAACAACACAATCTTCCAGCAACTCAAATAATTTTGTTTTAATCAAAACCTTATTGAACAATACATACACCCATATGTTATTCATAATACTTAACATCTATCAATGGATTCATCATCATTACTACCAAGGGTTTAGAATGCGACTAACCTTGAAATCAATACGATTTACGTCTTCCAACGTAGACCATATCAATGAACAAAGACACTTGATGTTACTACTTAAGAACATCTACAATCCCCACAATTCTACTTATACAATATATAATTTCCTCATATAACAAAACCTTAGGTAACCAAAAGATTCACATCTAAACATCTAAAACTTAAACATTTTATCGTAATTATCCAAAATTATTATAAGTGCCTTAAGTATTATGATTTACTTAAGGAAACTCCTATTGATCATTTTTCTATTGCATCTATATATAAAGATTCACTGATACACTTAAATACAATGTACGTAACAAAATATTCCAATTTTGAGATTCATGCATTCTAGACTTTACACAGCCTCAACAGACCAAAAGTCTAACATTTATCTCTCTCAAGATTCAATACCATGATTCCCAACTTATATCATATTCCTCAAATAAATAGAACTTTTAAGAAAAGATATTGACACTTATGTGCTCCATCGAATCCACACATAATCATTACTTAGGTTTGAATCAATTACGAAAAATTTGGCATATCTATGTCAAACTTTAAAATCAATAAATCAAGCCTTATATTTTTTTTTATTGTTTTTCACGAGACAAAAGGCTCTTAAATCCTCGTATCTATACGAATTTCTCATCGTTTATACGAATTAGATATGCTTATAGATCCAAATATTATACGAATCTCTCATAAGCAATCTACTTATAAACTCATTCCATATAATTATCATTCCCTCATAACTATTAATACTTTCCTTCTATATAATTATTGTACTCATATAACCATTAGTATTTTCATTCTATGGCCTTTCCATGTTACATCCTTCTAGACTGTATAAATCAATGTGAAGGTTCATTTTGATGATGACAATGAAAATTCAGCTTCAAAACCATCTCAAAAATATATTTTTTAAAGTGGTGCTACACTCCCTAGGTTAACCGAACCTAGGCTCTGATACCAAAAATTCTGTAACGCCCCTATATGGGGGTTAACAGTTTTTAATGAGATAAAATAAAAATAAATAATAAAAGTAAAACCTTAAAAATAAAATTTGCCCGGGACTTAAATGAAAACTCCCAACTCAAAAATAAAAATATAAACGACAAATAAACTACAGTTTAATGTAGCACCTTAAATTTAATAGTATAAACTGTTGTCATCATCATTTTAACCCTCAACACATTGTAATACAGTCACAGAAAGTAACAATTGATGCTTACATTATCATGAAGAACATTCTCAACAATTGAAGCAGTCCCAATGTAATATAGTTACATCACTTCCTCAACTATATTTCTCGTAGCCACCT
The DNA here is from genome assembly GCA_025403435.1 of Artocarpus heterophyllus. Taxonomy (NCBI): domain Eukaryota; kingdom Viridiplantae; phylum Streptophyta; class Magnoliopsida; order Rosales; family Moraceae; genus Artocarpus; species Artocarpus heterophyllus. The sequence goes on from CM046353.1 coordinate 10,711,281, forward strand.
CACACTTAGTGAGTCCTGAAAAGATAAAAATATAAGGGAATGAGCAACACTATGCTCAGTAGAGAAAGCCATTACTCACCTTTAGGTTTTTATCATTACCACATTAAAATCTGCATGGTTAGTAGGTTACATCATATTCCAGATTATGAGGTTTATTATGATCACATCTTATGGATACCGTAGTTAATCATTACCAAGTGTCATAATTACACATTTATACAAATATTACCAATCATCATTGTTCCTAGGTATCCATGTTAAATTGAGTATCACTCAACTCATCGAAACCCAAATGGGCGCACTTGATCACCCTATAAACATTCCAAGGGTGTTCCGGTGAGGGGACATCAAGCCCCGAGTCCTCACCAAATCAATTCCTGTACAGTGTGTTCTGGGACTTTCAACCCAAGGAAGCGTCATCGCCTTCCCCCTATTTTACCTTTTAGGGTATTCATGCCCAAGGACGTAACCGTCGCCCTCTTCATGTCTCACAATTTATCTATATTGAATCATTATTAATATAGTTAGTTTTCCTAACCATGCTTCTCAATTTATAACATGTGTCAATTCATTATGTTCCTCGTCGTACAATACAAGACGAGTCCATGTCATAGTTTCATATGTGATACTCATATAATATCAGTTCAACATAGATATATATATATTGCGGCAAAACAATCAATTTTAATTCTATAAAAACCTCACAAAAATGAGTAATAGAATCCCTACCTTTCAAGCTTATCAACAGTCTCTTAATCCTAGAATCAATTAACGTTAGCTCCATACTCCCTTGATCTTGAACTCCAAGCAAAACAGATCCAGTTGTATCTCGCTGTATCTACGAAGCATCCTCTGTAGTGCTCCTCGAGTGACTATGAATGGCTAGGAATGCTTCCTGGAGATCATACATTCTTGAAAACGTCATTCTGGACTCCAATACTGCTGTTTGAATCGCCTCGATTCGCGTGCAGTCGGTACCGGATGATTTTCATCGGAGTGGAATTTGCTCAAACGGAGGTCACCATTGCATCCAGAGCATCGAAACGAGTTAGGAGGCGGTCTCGGATCTTCGATCGGAGGTCCGGATCACAAAATCCCAATTTAGCCTTTGACTAGCCGTTGACCGGCGTTGACCACCGTTGACCGGCGTCAATCGGGGTCCGTTGGCAGCTGGGCTCAGGCCTACCCCCCCTAAATTGACCCTTCTGAGTCCAATGGCGGGGTCAATTTCACCCAATTCTGCCTCTAACATAGCGGGTCGTGAAGTACAACGTCGGTAGAAATGGATGAGCTCCGATCTTGATTCTCCGACAATGGAAACCTGAAATTGGCTGAGGGCTTTTGCTACCCATCCTCCTATGAGCATTTCCCCTCATCCAATTTGAAGAAACGTGGCTGGGAAGAGCCAAAACGGAGGCTCCCGCGGCGGTTGACGGCGGCGTTGGCCGTTCTCCGGCGAAACCGGCTCCTTCTGTGCAATTGATCGAGGGGTTTTACTCCCCTTGATCCTCTGATCTCATTGGGAGGGGTGGTGTCAGTCACCTCCCCCGGCAAGGCGGAGTTCCACCATGGGGGCGGCGGTGCACGGCGGCAATAGGCGGGCAGAGCAATCTGGCGGTTGTTGAGCTGCCACCAAGGGTGGGTTTTGTTCCTCTCATCACGGTGGTCGTGTAGGAACAAGAATCACGTCGATTGGACGTCGGACGGCGAAGATATCTCGTCGGAAAGAAATGGGTTTTGCCGCCACTTTGGGCGGCGCGTGTGGTCTCCTCCGGCGGCGTTTTGGGCGGCGCGGCACCTCGTTGGACTCAGCTCGTCGAGAGCTTTCCATTGGTGCGGGAGGTGTCGAAAACGGATGCCGAAATCTCAAACGATCTTTGAGGAGAGAGAGAGAATTTTTTAGAGAGAGAAAGTAGAGAGAGAGAGAGTTTCGAATTATGAGAGATTTTCTGATTTTTTTTTTATATATATACTAGGTAATTAATCTAATTACCTTAATACCCTTAGGAGAATAACGGGTGTCACAATCGTACTAACCTTTTGTATGCCGAAGAGCACCAGCAATCAATGAAGAGAAGAACTTCCTAGAATAGTCTTAACCAACTAGTCTTCTTTGTTATTCTTTATCCACGATCGGAGTGTGAGTGGTCACACGTCGTACAGCTCTTCCTTCGGTGACTCTCCTTCTAACCACTTTAGAAAACCTAGAGCTAAGGTTCTTGACGTTAAACAATAACTCTTAGGGGATTTTAGAGTTTCTCAAACTAGAGTACTCACTTTATGTTTCTCAACTGATTTAAATAACAAAGAAAACTTAACCCTTATTTATAGTGATCGAATCTAGGGTTAATATCTGTAATGACCAGGAGAAATTCATTAATAAAACATAATATTTAATTGGGTTTAATTAATGAATTTACCCTTAAAAATTGTGATTTTTGTGAAATTGTGATAATGTATAAATAAGCAGTATTTATTAAAAATTTCACTGCAAATGTGATACAATGTTGGATATTGTTAATACAGATTTTATGAGTTTAATTACTCAAAAATTTGTAAATAATATCTAAAAAATGAATTTTATGTCGCAATTAATTGTAAAATTGTGATATAAACGAATAGACAATTATAGTACAAATAAGACATAGAGTCCACCAAAACCCCAACCCAGTGTGAAAAGGAGGCAAAAGCAGTATAAGTATACTGCAAAGTGAAAACACAGATATGAAAAATGTTATGTTTGGCCTCCAAAAGGACACCAAAGGTAAGTAAAATATTTTACACAGTCAAAGGATAGGTTGTGCACTGATTTTACCATGACAGTATAAGAAAAATACTGTATGATAAAAAATTACACAGTGTAAATTTTTGAGCCCCACCAAGTGGACACCCAATTGAATTTTATTGGACCACCATGCCATGAAAGGTGGCCCAATCCCATGGAGACACCCAGTAACCTAATGGGTTACTTGATGAGTCACCCATATGGATAAGCATGCATTAAATGTAGAATTTAGCCAAAAAATTTTCTTCTTCTTCCTCAAAAACCCACGGCCACCATTAGAGAGTTCTTCCAAGAATTTTTCAACTTCACATCTTAGCAAAAATAGCCCCAATTAAGTTTAAGAGGCAAAGTTCAAGGAATTTCAACAAGTTTTAAGGTAAAAACCTAAACTTTTTTCAAGTTTTTAAGGGATTTTTCATGGGTTAAGAGAGAAGTGGATTCATGGTGTTTTTGCATGAAAAATACCTAGGAAAAAGGATTCAAAGGAGCCTTGGAAGGCTAGAAGCTCAAAGTTTCCATTTGGGGTAAGTTTTGGTTTTTCAAAGTTTTGAAATTTTGTGATTTTTGTTTTGATTTTTATTCTCTCAAAAGTATGTGGATTCTTGAGCAAATTTTTGGTTAAATTCCATAGAAATATGAACTATGGTATGTTGATGTTGTGAAAATTAAGGGGTGAATGTTGAAAATGGTAGTTTATCTAAAAAGTATTATTTTTGTAATTTTAGTATTAGTTTTTCAAAAATGGTGGTTGGGGATGAAAATGACCTAGGAAGAGGTTGAATCTGCTTATATAGTGGCTGGGAGGCAGTTTTGAAATAGATTTTTATAAAAATAACCCAATGACTAAATTGTAAGAAAAAGTTTTCTTTAGGCAGAATTCAAAAATGCCCAAAAATACCCCTGTGTAGTGAGAATTTGGAAAAATTTAAAACATGAAAGTTATAGATCTCGATGAAACTGCTAGGTATAAACAGCAGTTCGTTAAAAATCTCAACCGTTTGTGAGATGTTAATTTTTCAAGAATTTGTTGAAATTGAAAAAAAAAATTTAAGGGCAAAAACGTTCTTTTTCAAAATGGTTTAAGGTATGGTACTTTGAGTAAAGATGTTCCTTTTGAAAAATAAAAATTTTGGTTTAAAGAGATAAATTTTAGCTCTGGGGGTAAAATTGTCAAAATTTTTAGTTCAAGAGTTAAACTGTAAAGTTTTACCAAAACAGGGCATAGATGTGAAATAAGGAGACCCGACACCCCAGGATATTGTTTTAAAGTTAATACGTGACTATTTTCATTATAATAACGAAATCAAGTTCGGCAAAGTTAGTAGGCCCACTGTGGGCAAAATTGTCATTTTGCCCGAATAACTGAACTGCTCCGAAATGTTTCAAATGAAAAAAAAGGAATGATTAGAAAGATTTTGGCCCTTTGTTCTAGACGATAGGGTAGAATTAGATACATGTAAGAAAAACAATGCTTTTAGAGTTGTATATAGTTATGCAACTCAATTTATTAATTAACGATCATCTTGTAACGAAACATAGTGAAATTTGACAAATAGCTTTGTAATTGGCTAATAGGATCCTAGAAGTCTAGGAAAGAGGAAACTGAGGTTGATTTGCGTAGTATTCGAATCAAGCAAGTTCCCATCCCACTTACAGTATGAAATTATAGGTATAAAATATGACACATATATATATGTATACCTATGTGTATATCAAGGTGTATGCTATAACATGAAGACCTATAAGTACATTAGTGTAAACCCGTGAGTATACGGAATAAATACCTGTGTGTATATTATGACATGTACCTGTGTGTATATTACGACATGTACCTATGTGTACATTATACCATGTACCTGCATAAATATTAATGTCTACCTGTATATATATAAAGTAAGTATCTGTGTGTACTATGCCGTACAAGAGCATTTATGTTTGTGTATAACATGTGATTATCACTTCATGCATGGTATGATAACCATAATAAGTAGACTGGAAAATATATCATCAGAAGTTAAGAAAAGTGTCGTATCGACTCCTGACTCAAGAGGAGTTTAATGATATAGTATGGTCTCGGTGTTACAGAGACCTATGTGCGTAATGGTACAAACACTTGGGCCCTAGTAAGAGATAAGATATGAAAATGATAAAGAATGATCATAAGAAAGCATAACCGGATCACGCATTGTATTGAATGTGCATGTGGGCTATATTGGGACTTACTAGGCGTAAGCTCATTAAGTATTTCATGCTGTACGTATTCTGACAAAAAGATCAGAATAATTTCATAGTTGAGCTAACGGAGGGATGAGGAATGTGCAGAATAGGTATAGATACCGCCATGGTTTTTGTTTCTGCTATAAGATATTTTATGTTATTTTGAAAGTAATGTTTGGAAAACAGTATTGTAAAGGAAAAGTTATTATGTAAATACAAGTATATGTCTGTATTTTAAAAGTCACTAAAACCAGCATATGTACAAGCAAGTATGTTAAGTAAATTTATGTATATATTTGTGTTTTCAAAGATGTTAATATCTGTATGTAAAATATTTAAAGAAAAAAAAATTTTCTAAGTTTTTGCCTATATGTAAGTAAGAAAAAGATTTATCACAGCTTGAAAAAGGCGGGTTGTAACAATATCTATCAGATAAGGTCTCAAAATTTGAATCTAGATCAACTTTTAACGAAAAACGCGTTTAAAACGCGTATATAGATTATTGTAGGATCGGTAGGTCAAACTAACAGGTCAGCCTACTAAACTTAACCTGTGACACTCGAGCATTTCTAATACATAAAAAAATGCAATAATTTAAGGATTATATTAAGCAAAAATATGTGTCACAAGGATTATTGTTTAATACAATTTTTATGATTAAGTCCATAAAAGCAAAAATGAGATTTTTAAGGGTAAAAATCATGCCATAGTCTTAAATAAAGAAGAAATAATATGGAAATAAGCTAGAAAGCTTAATTGTTGCAAAATATGTTGCAACAAATGCTAAGACAAAAATACAGTTTAAGAAAAATACTGTATAATAATATGAAAAACTATACAGCATTAGAATAATGCAGTGTAAGGAAGTACACTGATAAAGTTATGTACTATAAAAATTACACTGTGAAAGTAATGCGGTGTAGGAATTAGACTGTTTAAAGTTAAGTAGTACAAAAAGTTAAAACAATATAGAAATAACACTGTTTGGAGGACATGGGTGACTAAGAAATGCTATGTAAGCTCATAACAGTATAGAGAATATATTAGCAATATAAGAAAAATACTGTCAGTATAAATTTAGATGATATAAAGTTAAACAACATAGGAATTACATTAAGTAGTTGATGTAAATAAGTATGAGAGGTTATGAAACTTCATGAATTGTATGGAAAAGAATACCCATGGTATAGGAAAAACACTGTCAGTATAAACTTGGACTATGTAAAAAGTCTTTGTGGGACCCACCATAGGACACCAAAATAAATGAAAATTTGCCACCAAACCCCCTTGGGTGGCCCAATTATACATTGCCAAGTTAAGCCAACTTTTTACCGCAAATAACGGCAAGTGATGATTAGTGGAGGTGAGTCATCAAAAGCTTATAAAAAATTAAGTTTTATTTACTTATTTAAGGAACCAAAAGTGTTTCATTCCCTTCCTCCAAAAATCGTCCCTCCCTAGCCATTTTTCTCTCAAGATTTTGATGAAATTCAAGCCCCAAATTATGTTTGAAGTAAGTACAAAGGTTTTGATTCAAGATTTAGCACTTTTGGAGGAAAAAATCACAAACTTTCTCTTATGGATTTTGGTTATGTTCTTCAAGCTTTAGATGGGTTTTGATGGGGTTTTCTCATGGTTGTTTTGTGGAGAGGACATAACAAGGTTTTGAGCTTGGCAAAGGAGGATCAAAAAGCTTAGTAAAGTTTTGGTAAATTTCTAAACTTTATTTTTGAAAGTTGATGTCATAAACATATACATCAAATGTTTGATGAAATGTTTTGAGCTATGGCATGTAATATGGATATTATGGCATGCCTGTTTTATGCTTTATATTGATGGTGATAATGATAGAAAGAAAGAAAGTAAGGGTGTTGTTGTTTAAAAGTAGAAAAATTGGTAAACTTTATGTTTTACACAAAGTTTAACTAGTTTCAAAGGAATCATGTTTTGAAGGCCTTAGAGGCCAAATTATGGAATGACCAAGGGAAATGCATTAACAAAATAAAATATTTAATTAGATTTAATTAATACATTTACACTTAAAAAAATCATATTTTTGTAAAATTACAATAATATATAATAAACAATGTCAATAGGAAAATTTCACTATAAGTTTGATACGATGTTGGATATTATTAAATACAGATTTTGTGAGCTTAAAAGCTCAAAAATTTGTAAATAATATCTATAAAATGAATTTTATATCATAATTAATTATAATATTGTGGTATAAATTAATGTGTGATTAAGATCAAAATAAAGTAGAAAAGTAGGCCAAAACCCAAAAACAATGTAAAAAGGGTACGATGCAGTGTAAGTACATTGCTAAGGTAAAAACACAAATATAGAAAATGCTGTGTTTGAACCCCAAAAGTGAACCAAAGAATAAGAAGGATATTTAACACAGTTCAAGAATATGTTTTCCAACAGTTTACCTCAACGGTATAAGAAAAATACTATGTGGTAAAAAATTACACTGTATAAAGTGGTGGGTCCCACTAAGTGGACACCTAATGGATTCTTGTTGGGCCACTATACCATGGAAGGTGGCCCAATCACAATTAGCCACTAATACCCATAATAATTAACCTAGTGGGTGACTCACCCATTTTTTTTTTTTTTTAAAGAGATAAAGATAAGTCTTTAATTAAAGACTTAAAGTAACAAATTCTTCATTTCCTCGCCCATCCATATTCGGCAAAAATAGAGGTCTCTCTCAAAAAAATTTTCCAAACCCAAATCTTTACAAATTGACCCCAAACAAGTTTTAAGGAGTAAAGCTCAAAGGGTTTTATCAATTTTGAGGTAAAAATCTAAACTTTTTCTCAAATTTTCTTCTTGGATTGGGAGGGGATTGTGACCAAATATTTTCTTATATGAAATATGCCTAGAAAAAAATTTCAAAGAAGCCCTTGGAAGGCTAAAATCATCAATTTTCCTTTTGGTAAGTTTAACTTTTCAAATCTAAAGTTTATTTGGTTTTTGTTTGGATTTTGATTATTTTTAAAAGGCATATGGATATTCAAGCTAGTTTATGGTTTAATTGTTTGGGTATATGGTTTAGAATGTGGTTGTGTTGTTGAAATTTGGTTTGAAGGTGAAAAATGGCATTTGGGGCAGATACGGTAGTTTTGTAAACTTTGAAGTGGTTTTAAAAAGAGTTGTGAATTAGCATGAAAATTTATTTGAGAGGGTATTGAAATTGTATCAACAGTAGCTAAAATGCCGTTTTAAATGAATTTGTGCAAAAATTACCCTTGGGACTAAATTGTAAAAAAATTTCTATTCTCAGTAGAATTGAAAAAAGGCCAAAAACTCCCCTTTTAGTGGGAATTTCAAAAAATTCAAAACACAAAAGTTGAAGATCTCGACGAAACTGTTAGGAATCATAAACGGTTTGTCGAAAATCGCCTTCGGTTGTGAGATATAAATTTTACAAAAATTGTTGAAGTTGAAAAAATTTTTAGGAGCAAAAACGTCATTTTACAAAAGGAATTAGGGTATGGTACTTTGAGAAAATTTGATCCTTTGGAAAAATATGGACTAATGGTTTAAAATGATTATTTTTTGTCTTAGGGATAAAATTGTCAAAATTTTTCAAATGAGGGATAAAATTGCAAAGTTTTGTTTAACTTGGGTTTTTATTGCAAACTAGTAACCCAATGCCCTGAACACTTGTTTTCATGCTAATAAGTGACATTTCACGTTAAATTAGTCAAGTCAAGCCTAGGAATTCAAAGCAGGCCATCGAGGGCAAAAACGTCATTTTTCATGAAATAGGCAGTATGGACCCTGAAACATATAAAATAGAGAAAAATGACCTTACTAAGGATTTTTTTAAAAGTTATAAGATCGGAGTGAAACAAGAGAACGGTCAAACTTTAAATAATCAAAAAGTATACCTTATTGACGTATAGCTAAATAGTGATGATTTAGCTAATAATGATATAATTGGCCAAACAGGTCCTTGACGAGTAACAAAGGAAACTCGAAGATGGTCTTTTTATCAGTGAAAACAGGTAAGTTCCAAACTCACCTATAGTATGAAAGAGTAGGTTTAAGGGTATAGTGTATTTATGTGAACATACTTATGCGTGCTATACAATTGAAAAGTGTAAATGTTTTGCACATAGTATGTACATATATTGTCATGCATGGTATGATAACCAAAATAACTAGACTTGTAAATGAAACACCATAACTAAGGAAAGTGTCGTACTAGCTCCCGAAGTAAAGGGGAGTTTAAAGTTAAAGTTATGTTATGGTCTCGGTGTTACGAAGACTTATGTGCACATATGATACAAGCACTTGGGCCCTAATGAAAGAAAAGATATAACAAGAATAAGAAAGCATAAATGGATTATGCATATTAGTATAAGATTCATGTGGGCTATGTTTGGACTTACTGAGCATAAGCTCACCTAGTTATTTCATACTAAAGGAATTTCCATTAGAAGGTCAGAATGAACATACTGATGAGCGGGCAGGGGAACATGAGCACTGTGTAGACCAAGGTGTGGATACCGCCACATATATATTTCCGTTGCTATGTATTTTAAGTTATTTTGGATCTTGATATATAAATGATATAGTATGGTTAAGTGAGACAAAACTTCTTTTGGACATGCTAAGTAGGTGATGTTTTAAAAAGATAGTTGTTTGTGTAGTTATACATATAAATAAATAAATAAAAGATTCAGTATATATGAGTAGTATGTTTATAAAAAAAAAAAAAAGTTTCTCAAGATTTTTATAGATACGAAAGTAACAAAAGTTTTAAACCATAGCCCGTAAAAAGGTGGGTTATAACAAATTATGTTCTAAGTAAGGACTAGAATTTGCCAACACTGTGAGGGAAACAACTTTTGTGAACAAAGTTTTGTAAAATTCTAAAAGGACTAATTTGCAAAGTTTTGCAAAAATTTGGCAGATTTAAAAATCAGCTAAAAAGTCCACCTTAACATTGGAATTTAAGGAAAGTTAAAAAATTAAAGTTGTAGAAATCATCAAAACTGTTAAGACAACATGGACAGTTTGTCAAAATTCTACTCGGTTGAGGAGCTATGAATTGTACAAAATTTTAAGCGCAAAATTTCATGAAATGAAAATGTTATGAAATGTTTAGAATTTGACCAAGGAGCTTTTGTAAGTTTTATTCCTTATGAAAACTAAAATTTTGATACAAAGTGGTTGTTTTTTGTTCAAGGGGTAAAAATGTTAAGATTTTTGTGTTTCAGGATAAAACTGTAAAATTGTGTAAAACTAGGTTTTCACCAAGGAACATTGGGTTCCTGCATTTCTGTGGGTAGTGAGTAATTATAGGGTTTATGTTTTTTAGAGATTAAGATTTTAATCAAGTAAAGAATGAAAGAAAAACATTAAGGGCAAAAATGTCAAGATTTTCATATTGCGGGTCAAAACTGTAAAGTTTTGATAAAACAGATTTAATTGAAAGGAAAACCATTGTTTCTATTTTTTGTAATACTATAAGAAGTAAAGAAATGTATGATGTTTTAAAAAAGGGTTCCAAAATTTCTCTAAGACCTGTCTAGGGAAAAATGGTCATTTTGTGAAAATGGCCAAAACGGACCTGAAATGCCCGATGTTGAAAAATGCCCCCTTAGCAGAAATTTTTCCATAATATGTAAGCAATGAGAGGAAAAGTTAAGCAAAAATTTTAATAAGTTACGAACTTTACGAAAAACCCGTTAAGGGTAAAATCGTTATTTTTGAGGAAACGATTAAAACGGAGTTGAACATTCCGAATTAGTAAAATGCTCATAGATAGAAAATCTTCTATAATACGTTAGGTAACTAACTTATCAAGAAATTCGATAAAACTAATTAAAGAATGTTAAAGTTAAGTAAAAAAAAAAGTAACCTGATGGGTTACAAAATTAAGTAAAGGAAAAAGTAACCTGGTGGGTTACAAAGTTAAGAGTAACAAAAACCAATGGTTCATAAAGTTAACTAAAGAGAAAGGAAAGGTAATTGGGTGGGTTACAAAGTTAAGTACAGAGAAAGGTAACTAGTGTGTTACAATGTTAAAAACAACAGAGTACAAAGTAAAGAGAAGGGTAAACCGATAATGTACCAAGTTAAGTAAAAAGGAAAGAACGGTTAATGTATAAGTTACTTATTAATCAGGTAGATTGATAAAAAGAAAGTTAGCTAATAAGTTGGGTGTCGTTTGATTATGACACAGAAGCTGACTAACCAAAAGAAAAGGAATGGAATAGGAAACATTAGAGCTAAGTCAAGGTAAGTTCAAACCTCATTGATAGCATGAAGTAAGTGATTTTCAAACGCTTATATATATGTTTGTAAATGTATTAGCAATTATTATGCAAGTTGTTTTTAAAATATGTTTGTATTTGTTATGCAAAAAATTTTAAAGTTTAAATCAAGACTTACACCGTACTTGCAACTATTATGTTTAAAGCATGATTGCATTTAATATGCATAAAGTTTAAAAGATCAAGTAAAGGTTTGTAATGTATTTGCAATTATTATTCTTAAAGTATATTTGTATGTGAAATGCACAATGTTTTAAAAAGTGCAACTTGTGATTTGCAAATGTGTTTGCATATGATGTGTTAGGATTTGATATGCTAACTAAAGTTAATAAGAAGGTAAAGTAAAGATGATAAGTGGTGTCGTACCAGCCTCTTTGTTGTGAGATACTCAAAGTAAAGATAAAGTTAAGACCTTGGTGTTCGATAGTCTCAAGTCTTCCACAAGGGAAGCATCATGTTTATGATCTCATTATTAATGATGTTGGTACGAATACTAGAGTTTATAAGATAAGGAAAGTTAAGGAACAAAGATAAAAAGTTAAAGTAAGAAATGAATGTTTATAAGATGCTCATAATTGAAGTTAATAATTGAGCATAAATGAAATCATGCATTTTGATTTTGCCTGTATTCCTTGTTATGAAATGTTTATGTGTTATGAAAAACATTTGAGAAATGTTTACGTTAAATGTTTATGAAAAATATTTTTTCGTTTACCAGAAAAGGTTTATGAAGGATGTTTTAAGAAAAACATTTAAGAAATGATTTATGAAAAATGTTTATGAAAATGTTTTATGAGAAAAACTTATAAAACGTGTTAAAATGATTTGTGAGATTATGTTTGAATTTACTCAGCGAAAGCCCGTTAAAATTTTTTTTATGCTGTAGGTAGTCCTATAGGTGACCATTAGGACCTGTTTGAAGAGCTTAGTGCTACGGAGGACAGATGTAAAGATTTAGGTATAGATACCACTATAGTATGTTTTGCTGCTCAAAGAAAATGTTTTCTACTATTTGATAGTGTTTTCAAAGTTTTAAGAAAATCAAAGTTTTAAGAAATGTTTTCAAAGTTTTAAGATATATTTTACTAAATGTTTCATATAATTATAGAGTTAAGTTTTAAACTATGATTCTGTTAAAGTTTCTTATTAAGTTTTAAGAAACGATTTGAAATGATTTTAAAGCCAAATGTTGAGTAATATCTCAACTTAAGTTGCAACTGAAGTCATAACAGCTTCTAACCATGTTTTAAAGTATGTTAAAAGGAAAGGAAAAGAAAAAAAAACTTATTCAGTATTTTTTTTACTAAGTAAGTAAGATTAAAGTTTAAAAAAATGAAGTCTAAGAAAGTTAAGTGATGACCCAAAAAGGCAGGGTATCACATAACCCATCGACAGGCCAAACTAACGGATCGGCTTGCCAATTTTGCGATAATTTTATCTATGAAAATATCTCATTTTCCTCCTAAAAATTTTAGGTAGAGCCCCAGTTTTAATTTAAATAACCCAATAGAGAAGTTATCTTATTAAATCAATCATATATAGATAATGCCATAAAAAATAAAATATTATCCAAATAATTCAACATGTTTATTTTGAATTAATTTACAAATTTAATTCAACCGATAAACTAACATAAATTATCCAATCTTATAGAATTTCAGCCAATCTAATAATTTAACATAAGTCACTAACATGTAGGAAAAATATGCTATATCATTACAGGATTTATTACGACCTAGCAAAGGGGACCCGATGGACATATACAGTTTAAGCCTTATAATTATAAAATACAATATTTCATATATATATTTTATAATTATTAACTCAACGCTACTCTACTAAAAGCTTAGAGCTGTATTCTCGAACTATATAAAATTATGAAGCTTCATTAAACTAACGGTCCATGACATATCATAGTGTGTTACATCCCCATAGAATATTCATAATCGGCTTAAAGATAAATTCATTTTATGTTCCTGATTATTTTTATATTACATTCCATTATCACACCGTTAGAATACTTACTATCTATAGATAGTATACCATTTGGTTATACTTATGTATCCAAACAATTGAACACTTCAGTATTCCAATTACAAGATGACGCATATAAGAGAATATCATTAATTCTACAAAAGAGCGATGGATTTCATATATATGAATAATAAGTCTATGAAATCAAGAGTCATGTCTCCAACATACTGGTATGTGTACATTATGAAGTTAGGATGTCACCCTTTAGTACATCAAAAGACATAAGTTAAGAATATGATCCCATTAATCATTTCAGGATTAAGACACAACATATATAATTGTCTAAAGTGAACTAATTTGCATAAATGGAATTATTAACTCAAATCAATTTAACTTTATGTCCCAATCCAATACATCGTCACCTATGATAATACACCAATATTTCTACTCGCGGAGTCCCACTTCGATGAACAAGATAAACCATCTCTTATTAGGGATGTAGACATCATAACAATCTTAGCATGAATAAAACACCTAACTTTATTTCCTCAATTGTGGATCTTATGATTTAGACCATCACCTTTAGAATTCATGTCTTTCGCATAATCTGTCCATCATATACATGATTCTTAAAGGTTTAAATCGATAGTCTCAGACTTTTGTTTGCTTATCATATATTCAGCAGAAAAGAACATAAAGAGAACAACATTTGGTATATGAAAAATAAATAAACTCTTTATTGATAAAATGTCTCTTAAAACATATTACAACATTTTACTCCTTAGAGCATCATGTCTAACAGAAGGATGGCTGAAAAGACTAATTCGAGAGGGCCAAGGAGACCAATCTAAGAAGGTCAACATATAGGGTGAGAAGGTTGGCCAAGAAAGCCAATCCAAGAAGGCCTAGAAGGCCAATCCGAGAGGTCATCAAGTAGGCTGAGAAGACCAATATAAGAAGGCCTAGAAAACCAATCCAAGAAGGTCACCAAGTAACCCAAGAAGACCAATTTGAGAAGGCCGAGGAGACTAATTAGAGAAGGTTACTAAGTAAGCCAAAAAGACCAATCCCAGAAGGTCACCAAATAAGCAGAGAAGACCAATCCAATAAGGTAGGATGAGAAGACCAAAAAACAAGTCCATTAGGTCCAACCAAGGCCTGACCAGGATCCGTCCGACCAAGATCCATTTGACAAGGATCAATTCGACTAGGATCAGTCTGACTAGGATCCGTCCAAGCAGAATCAATCCGATCAGATTAGTCCGACCTGCCCAAAGCAAGCATGAAGAAAAACCCCGCGATACTGGCAAGGTGGTCGGACCCCGACCAGATCACATAGTAGTGGATCATACCTAAAGACCATCATGTGGCACCATCTTAGCCTTTTGTTGGACAATCTTCCTTCTTTGGAGATCGTGACACTTGTCATTGGCCACCTAAGCTCTATATAGTAGTATACCCGAGTCATCGACCAAACTTGGTCTACACCTGAATCTAAGCTAAACTCTATGAATAAGAGCATCAACTCCATCACAAATATATGTGCTATTCTTCCTCTGCCTATTCTACCTCTACCTTTGTTCTTCGCAGTTAGAACACTGACTTAAGCATCATAGGGCCTTTGGCAGACATTACACCAATGTCCCCTTACTTCGAGGTCTTCTTTTCTTTTGTAGATTCAACCAGACTAGGTGAAGCCGGGCTGAATAGGGAACCCAACCACCGTGTACTCTCTTGCATGGAGTGTTGTGCCGGTCTGAGGCATCAATAAGTTCAATTTATCCTGAGTAAAAAAAATTTCTTGGCTTTATCGAAAAAAAAAAGGACACATGGACCTAGTTATTGGCAACTAATACTTCCAAGCAAGGTAGAGAAAACAGAAAACACCATCCTTGTTCTACTTGAACAGAAAATATGCACCAAAGAGTTGAAAATTTCAAGCTTAAATCAACAAAGAAAAGCACTACACCACAAACCAAACCTTTCTCACTCGGCTGAATCATTTCCTATCTCAAAGTGCATCAACTCTCTTTTATTCTACTCCACTAATGTTATCTGAAGGGGTGTTTGGGAGAGCAATTGAAACTAAAAATGTTGGTATGAAAACTATAGCATGTAAAAGCTTTACATTATAGCAATTTTTTACTTTTTACTATAGCTGTGAGTTTTACATTGTGATTTCAATTGAGATGCCAAATAAGGGCTCAATTCACAGACCTATTTGAAAATTGGGTTTCACATCCTATATAATACAAGGCGAGAACTTGGTTCCACCAACGATGAAGCCAATAGAGGAAACCACCGTCTATTTACTCCTCTCTTCCATTTTGATTTTGATGGTTTGTTTTTTTGCGTTTTATTTTATTTTTTTAAAGATTTTATATAGGTCGTACCTTTTTACCTCATCAATAGGTAATGTTATTTTAATTGTTGGATTAGTTTTTTAACGCTCTAATATGTACAATAATTTCAACAAAATCTTTTAATTTCTTATTTTATTGTGTTCAACTTTAAGTATTCCTCTATCCGAAGAGCATATTGAATGTACAGAAATAGCTATAATGGAGTTTCTGTTATTCGTATTAACAACTACTCTAGAAGCAATGTTTTTATGTGGTGCTAATAGTTTAATAACTATTTTTGTAGCTCCGGAGTTTATGCTCCTACCTATTATCTGGATATACTAAGAAAGGTGTACGGTCTAATGAAGCTACCACAAAATATTTACTCATGGTTGGGGCAAGTTATTCCTATTAAAAATTGGTAGTATGATGCAAAATTACTTATAATCATAAATTACATCGTTGGAAAGTTAATCTAATAAGTGATATAATAGTACCTATCAATAGGACAAAAATACCTGTCGCAATTTTTTCATTGTCTTTTGCTTAAGGGCACATATCTTTAATCCCTGACCCAAAAAAAAGCAAGAAAAAATGTAATTTATTTAAATTGTAAAGTGTGTATGTCTGACAGTTTAGAATACGCATTATGAGTTTTTGATTATCATTGTTAATACATAACGTAGCTTATAATCTGTTAAAAATAAAAAAGTACCTCAAAATCCAAAAAAGAAAAACATATAAAAATAACAAAAGAGAAAATATACAATAAGACTCCCTATTTGTTCTCATCAATAAGAACTATTTTTTTCCATTGGATCTAAATCCAACAGTTAAAAATAAACAAGCTCACCATAACTATAATAAGTCTATACATGTCTTAATTCATCAATAAACCCAAAAATAATAAAAAAATAAAAATGCATAATCAAAAAAATTCCTCTTCCACAACGACGGCATAAGGGAGGTTGAATTTGGGTTCGTGACCCACCATGTGTCGGGCTTCGCAAGGGGAGGTAGAGGTCGTCGAGAATGCCATTGCACTTGTGTTGGCGAGATCATGGGCAGACTATGGCGACAGATCTGCACAGAATTGCCATAACCCACTGTGATGGTGGAGGCTTGAGAATTGTTGTGATCCGTCACCGAAGTGGAGGGTACGACTGAGATCGCAGTCTTCGCAATCTTGCTCACGACAGATTTATCGAGACCCAAGGTGGGCTAAGAGTTCTTGTGATAGAATCGCCACGATCGTGACCACTATAAGTCAATAAGCTCAGTCGCGACTACCGTTGCTAATTTAAGGCCTCGCCCTGGATCTGCATCCATCGAGCTCCCCCACCTCTCTACCTCCCCGTGCCCCACTATCAAATCAAGCCATTTATAAGCAGAGGCCTCCCATTGGGGTCGTGAATAGTGGTGGTCGAGTCGGCCTTGCGTCTTTTTATCCTTTCCCACAACCAGTGTCAAAAGACCTACCTTTCGACAACTACCTTACAGCCCCTAACAACGGAATGATTTTTTTTCCTACTATTTTTTTTGGGTTTTTTCTTTTTCATTTTATTTGTTATTTAAAAAAATATGATATGAAAATAACAAATGACTTGGATTTATTTTTGTTTATGTGAGACCTAGATCTTACACTATTGAATTTTAATCTAATAGCTAAAAAATAAGAAGAAAATAAAAATGATAAAGGTTCTTAAGACCCTTTAGCGGGTCTTATCACAACACTTCTCCAAACAAAACAATACGTGCAGACTAAACAATATAGGATTACGACACCCAAAACAGCCCACATCATGCTAATGAAAGGGGAATTTTTCTTGGGTTGGAAACAGACAAAAATTATTATTTTTTTAATTCTTTTTAGGAATTTTCATTTTTGTTTTGGTTAATTTGTTAAAAGAACTAATTTCTAGTTGGGTCCGTTTGGTAAATGGATTCAAATTAGTGATTTAATTTGAGTTAGTGTGATTTGAATTATGATTTGAGTTAGTGATTTGAATTGTTATTCGAATTAATGTTTGGATGTGCATTTAAGTTTTAATCTGAGTATAGAATAAAATTAGAATTTGTGTTTGGAGATGTAGTGAAGATAGTTTTTGATTTATTAATAAATCTAATAAAATCTTAATGTTAATTATCTTAAAAAATATACAATATGGATCTTGATTTATTCATCTCTTTATTAGCAATACAGTGAAAAAAAAACATCTCAATTGGATATTAAATGAAGAAGTTATGATTTTTTTTCCTCAAATATAGGAGAGAAAATTTTAATTTTTACTGAAGCAAAGATATTTGAGTATCAAAAGTTTAAAGGGATGAGAACTTTAAAAACTTAGGGTGAGTTTGGTACGAGTATTTGAATGAAGATTTAAATTTTTGTAAGAGAAAATACTGTAGCAAAATGATTCGAACCGTGATTTGAAAATCGAAACAAACACACTCTTAGATTCTTGATACTCAAATGATTCAGGTTTTGGGGGAAACAAACACGTATTCGAAGGACTCTTTCATACTCGAATTTAAATTTAAATCCATTGAGTTTAAAAAATGCATAAAACAAACATCAAACTTAATAAGTTCTAATTGCTACATTATAAAATTTTTATACGTTATAATAAAAAATAAAAATTTTTATAATATAAAACTTTTATATTCTATTGTCTTTAATTTCAATTTTGTTAGTAAACGCTTGCGCAATAAGTCACTTGTTCCCCAAAACATTTGAACGCTCGGCTAGACTATTGCGCCGGTCCATACAAACAACAAATCAACGCATCCTCCGTTTCATACGGACAGAACCTCCCTAAGTGGCTCGTGTTAAATAAAATTATTATCAGAAAAAGCCAAAGAGGTTCTACTTCTCCTTTTTTACATTAAAAAAATATTTAGACTCAAAAATAAATATTTATATATACAACCAATAAATAAATAAATATATAAAAGAAATTTATAAAATTGACCGACCCCTCTCACTGCACAAAGTCCTTAACGCCTAAGAAGCGTCGTTAAGTGCTCCAACGAATGCAGCTTCACCACGTGGACCGAAATGACAGCGTCCATGTCACGCTAACAAAAGACGACACGGTTTTGCCGTTACTGTCTCCCGTCCCATTTTTATTTATTTTTTGTTTATTGCTATATATATATATGTATAATTGTGCATATAAATAAAATATAATATAATAATTCTTCTCGACCCCATTTTTTCCTGTCATCCATTCAAATTTGACACCCACCGAGAAAGAAAAAATAAAAAAGGAAAAGGAAAAAGGAAAAACCTGCAAGGCTCACCATTTTGCCGTCTCGCAAACGCCACTCTTCTCCTTCTCTTTCTCTCTCCTCGATTCGTCGGGGAGTGTTTTCTATCCTGCCAGAAAAGGTTTCTGAAATCCAATCGGTGAAGAATCAGATCGAACCCCTAAGAGAATTTCGCGTCTGGTTGTTTGATTTTCTTCTTTCTACCATAGATGTCTTCGGCGAGGTCGTCTTATTGGTGTTACAGATGCAGCCGATTTGTCAGGGTTTGGAACGATGACGCCGTGGTGTGCCCGGACTGTGACGGCGGATTCGTCGAGGAGATCGATAACCCGCTGCAGTCTTCCGTCCACATCGGCGGCTCGCGGCGGAGAAGATTCCCCGCGGCCGCGATGTACATGATCGGGAACGCGCAGCGGAACGCGCCGTCGAGCTCGGATCGTAACGATCCCGGTCCGATCCTCAGGAGAACGCGGAGGAATGGCGGTGATCGGTCTCCTTTCAACCCCGTGATCGTGCTTCGAGGATCTCCTGACGCAGTCGGCGGCGGTGGTGGCGAAGGTGAGGGGCGAGGGTTTGAGCTTTACTACGATGATGGCGGTGGGTCGGGCTTGAGGCCTCTGCCGGCGAGCATGTCGGAGTTCTTATTAGGATCAGGGTTTGACCGCCTTCTGGAGCAGCTCTCGCAGATCGAGATCAACGGTATTGGGCGATTGGAGCAGCCTCCGGCGTCGAAAGAGGCGATTGAGACGATGCCGACGATCGAAATCAATGACTCTCACATAGCCACGGAATCGCACTGCGCTGTTTGCAAAGAGCCTTTCGAAATAGGAACAGAAGCTCGAGAAATGCCTTGTAAGCACATATACCACCCGGATTGTATCCTCCCTTGGCTATCGCTTCATAATTCTTGCCCTGTTTGTCGCCATGAGCTGCCTGCCGACGCGCCGATCTCGTCAGAGCCCGAAAATGGTCAACCTTTGACTCCGAACGAGGAAGAGAATGTGGGACTGACGATTTGGAGGCTTCCGGGAGGTGGATTCGCTGTGGGTAGGTTTTCTGGAGGGAGAAGAGGAGGAGAGAGAGAGCTTCCCGGCGTTTATACGGAGATGGACGGAGGGTTTAACAATGGCGGTCTGCCTAGAAGAATATCGTGGTCTTCGAGAGGAAGTAGGGGGCGAGAGAGAGGCGGATTGAGGCGGGTTTTTCGCAATTTGTTTGCTTGCTTTGGTGGGAATCCGGCTGCTTCCGGCTCCGATTCGAGCTCCAGTTCGGAGTCAAGGACCACAAGAAGGGAGCGGTCTTCGTTGAATTCTGGCGCGGCGGCTGGGCTGCGGAGGCGCAGAACGTGGTCAATGGAAGTAAATAGTGGAGGAATTGTGAGATGGTGAATTGTGTAAAAGAAGACAGAGTTATAATAGTCGCTGTAAATGTTGAAGAACAAAATGAATGTCTATATGTGCCTTCCCGGGTTCCGAAATTTGGCTCTTAGATGATCCTTTGAATTGTGGGAGGGCATTTTTATATCCACTGAAATGGGAATCCCAAGTGCTATGTAATCAAAGAATCCTAATAAGCTGAAGAAGCAGCAGCAAGTATAACGCCTAAAATAGGAGAAGACTTTGGTGCTGAGAGGTGGCTTTTGGAGAATAAGAAGAAGGTAGACCACCTTATTTGCCAATGTTTTTAAAGTTTTATGGATTGAATTAGAGTATAATTTTTTTCCCTATTTGATGTATCTTTCTAATAACTTGTAAGATCTAGTCAGATTCAGTCTATCATCTGACAGTTTTTTTTTTCCTTATCATTATTTCTTAAAAGAGAACTTATAAGATTGATTCAGCACACGAGCATGTTGTATGAGATGTTTGTTGCTCATTTTGTCGTTAAAACAGGGATTCTTGAGAATGACTCGAGTTCAAATTGGGACGATGGTAAGTACTGTTTTAGTCTTAAATTTGAAGCGTCTGACTTGTCAAGAACCTGTTTTGGCAAATACTTTTATACATACCAATTGGCTAATACTAATTATATACCACATATAAATGGTTGTACAATCTATATTCAATATTGTATGAGATGATTCTTGCTCAAGTCTTTGTTAAAGGTAAGTACTGTTTTAGTCTTAAATTTGACGTGTTTGGCTTATCATTTTGGCAAATATTTCATGCATACCAGTGAGCTAAAACTGATTATATTGCACATATACATGTTGTATAATGTACGTTGTATTAGATGGTTTTTGCTCATTTCTTCATTAAGGTTCTTGGATTTTTAGCAAGTACGTATGGCTTATCAATAATCTGCTTTCACAAGCCTGTGGTACATCGTAGATCTCCAATACCCTTTATGGAAAGCTTTGGCAATCTAATCAATATTCATTATGGTTTATTTGTACCTAGCTTTTTTTATCTGGAGCAGCAGGGTAGGTTCTTAGCATTATATAGTTTTTACAACTGTCTAATGCATATTAAGCAACATATGTAGCAAGATGCATTGGAGGCGAAGCAGTCTTTTTAGGCATGCCTTACCATTTGGAGTAATTCAACTTCACCACTAAGGTCTTGGATGTTAGAAAGCTCTACGTTTCTCAGAGTATTTGGCACGATTTTTCTTTATTGCAAAACAATCTCTCTCTCTCTCTGTCTCTCTCTCTCTCTCTGTCTCTCTCTCTCTCTGTAGGGTTTAGCACGTTTGACCTCAGAAAACCGACGTACAGGGTCAGGATGCAACAGGGTGGATAAAGCTTGAGAAGAAAAAATTGCACACGCAACGGTATATTGTATACTCGTTTTAGAAACTTCTTAAAATCTTACTGGTTTTCGTTTTTTTTAATAAATTCCTTTTGCGCATGCTTCTTTTGCATTTGTTTTTACTCATAAATATCTGGAGTGGATTTGGATTGGGATTTGATTCGATCCATCATGCAAGTGTGCCTAGTAGCTTATAGAGTAATGCATTTCATGCCAGATATTTGTGGTAGACAAAAAGATACTTACGATATGTAAGATTTCTTATGCCATCTGTTATTGGGTGCGGTGGATGCCATATTCGTGCAAAGTTGTATCGCACGACTGGAAGTGAAAGTTGCACTACTGACAAAACCCATGAGACAAATGTGGAATTTTTTTTTCCTTGATATGTGTGAAACAAGGCATGGGATGTCATTAAGTGTGAACATTTTTTTAGCAGCTCCGTGTGACGTTCAGAAATATGGGTTTTAAGTTTGGAGCATCCTTTTTCTGTAAAAAGTTTGTTGTCTCTATGATTGATGATATTTTGAAGATAAGGTTGGGATTGTGCACCTCCCTTGTCTCTCTTTCACATCTTAGCCACTAAACCAACCCTTCTCAAGTATTTATCAGAATCTGACTAATGTTTCTTGTCTGATAATGCGTTGGCCCACACCCCGCACTAGTTTCCACGCGTCGAAATCATTGAGCCTTGCAGTCTCCATCGTTGAAAGCCCAAGGACGACCGGACCTGCCCACCCGGCACCAGCTTAGCCCGCAGGGTCTTTTTTCTTTTAACCATCATTTTGTGTCCCTTTGTGGCTCTTAAGAATGTATGGTTGATGTTCTCGGTGTGAGTGAGAAAAGAATCAGAGTCGAATAAAACATATGTAGACGTAGCATGCCTCACGCTATTCCGTATATCTTAATGCTCGGTAGTCAGCGTCCGTTATAAGTTGGTGGATTTTTATATTTACATAATAATATAATATTTTAAGTAAAATATTATATTTTTTGGTTATTGGTGGTTCGATAAAGTCGTTAGTAAATTTTTATATTACATAATAAATATAGTATTTTTTGATATATATTGTATTTTTAACCGTCAACAGTCTGGTAAAGTTATTGGTGAATTTTAATATTTACACGATAATATTATATTTCAAGTGAAATATTGTCTTTTCGCCTGTTAGAGGTTTCACATAGTTGTCGGTAAAATTTTGTTTTTACACAATAAATACGATATTTTTTAATAAATATTATATTTCTCAGCCATCGATAATACGACGAAGTCGTCAGTAAATTTTTATATTTATACGATAAATACGGTATTTCTTAATAAATATTATATCTATACGACCAACGGCGGTGCTGGCGACGAGGGATGAGGGTGAGACATTACTCAATTTTTCATGATATGTTATATTTTACATATTTTTAAAACTATATGAAATTATTTATTAAGGTTTAGTTTAAATATGTTATTTTGCTCTTCTTTTATTTTTAGTTTGTAATCAGATGAAATAATGGAAAATATAGTAATTCTATAATTATAATTGAATGAACTAAAAAAATGGGGCACTTAAAAGTCTAAAAAAAAAAAAAGATTGCCATTTTTAGTAACTTGCAATGATCAAAACCAAATGGGTATTGTGTTGGGCCGAATCTACTCGGATGTTCCTCATTCCACAGACACTGGGCTTAGTCCTCTCTTCGCCACAGCTGACTGAGCCCATTTGTGGCGTGGCCAAATCCCCATAACACCCTCAATCAAAATGGAAGCAAATCCTTGCCATTTGAGCCCCAAATAATAATAATAATAACAACAACAATAAAGTAAATAAAAAAAGGAGAACGGACAAAATTATTAATAGGACTCGTGCAAATATTGAAGAACTAGTCCCTACATCCGGAGATCGAGGGACGGCAGGTAATCTCTCCAACTTCGGCACCAACATCCATGGATGGAAATGGACACTTTATCTAATGCTAATATTAGCAGTGTAAGAAAAAAGAAACGTTGAGGGTTTAATTTTTGAGTTAATCATATAATTATATCTTCTATATTATTTTTTTAATTTATTTTTTTTTGTTTTTGGAATATATAAAGGTATTCTTTGGATTTAAAAAACTTGTTTCAATATCATTCCTTGAAGACTTTTTTGACTTAAAAATTATAGTGATAAGATAAAAATATCCTTGACTAACCTAATTTATTTATGAAATATATGTTTTTTAGAATAATTTAAAAAGATATATTTTAAAATTTAAAAAGTTATAAAACTTAATATCCTTTTTGAAATTTGATGTTTTATTTCAGGATTTTTTTTATGTTTTTAATAAATAAAATATTTATCATAACCATTTAAGGGTAGTTATGTTGTTTTGCTTAATTTTTTCTATTCATAGGGGTAAAATTGAAATAAATTTTTAAACTTTCAAGAATACCTTTGTAGTTTCTAAGAAGAGAGGGACAAATTAAGAAATAGTTAAAATTAAGAGGTACAATTATGTGATTAATCCATAATTTTTTAGTCTGATTTTTATTAAGTTTTATTTGTCATGCAAATCGAAAATGATTTTCATGGTTTAAAATTGCATTCTACTTGTAGAGCATTTTTTTCTCATATCCTACTGTAAAAGTTATTGTAAAAATTATTCATAGGAGCCGTATCAATGGATCTATGGTATTGTACAACCGAATATTTTACATGTTCCAAATTCTACATGGTTTCACTTTCCCTTAATGCAATGTTGTTTAGATATTTATCTGATGGGATTCTAAGCTCAAAAATATTATTCGGGCATTTGGATACAATACTGCGAACATCGCTTATATATGCTCGGTTGGATTATTTTTCTATCTTTATTATTAATTTTCGTACCTCTAATATAAAAAACATTACATATTGGTACTATGTTGTTTAGAAAATATCAATATAGTACCTTATAGTTTTTAAAAATATAATTTGGTTACTTTGAATTTGTATTTTGTAACGCCCCTAAGTGAGGGTTAATAGTTTTTAATAAATAAAATAAAGATTAGAAAATAAAAATAAAACTTCAAAATAAATATGTCTGGGATTTAGATGAAAACTCTTAAACAAAATAAAAATATAAATAACAATTAAACCACAGTTTAATGTAGCACCATTAAATTTAATAATATAAAACTATCATCATATTCATTCTAACCCTTAATACATCTTAATACAGTAACAGAAAGTAACAAACGATACTTATATTTTCATGAAGAACATTCTCAACAATGATACAATTCCATTGTAATACAGTTATATAGTTTTTTCAACTATTTTTTCGTAGTCACCTCACACTTGATGAGTCCTAAAAAGATGAAAATATAAGGGAATAAGCAACAACATGCTCAGTAGGAAAAACCATTTCTCACATTTAGGTTTTTATCCTTACCACATTAAAACCTGCATGGTTAGTTAGTTCTCATCATTATTCATCAATTTTATCATGTTTAATTCCAGTGTATATCTTATGATCATTCTTACCAAGTTTCATACGTATATATATATATATATATATACATATTAATTCAAGATTCAATTATGCTCATCTGTATCCATCGTACAATAGAATATCATATCACTCAACTCAACGAAACCCAAATAGCGCTTGATCACCCTCCAAATATTCCAAGGGTGTTCTAGTGAGGGGACATCAAGCCCCGAGTCCTCACCAAGTCAATTCTTATACGGTACATTCTGGGACTTTTGATCAAAGGGAGCGTCAACACGTCTCTCTATTTTACTTTTTAAGGTATTTGTGCCCAAAGATGAAACCACCATCCTCTTCACGTATTACTATTTCTCTATAATCATTCATTATTTGTAGAGTTAATTATTCCTAACCATGCTTTTCAATTTACAATAACATATGTCAAATCAATATATTCCTTGCTGTATAATACATGACGAGTTTATATCATTATCTCATATATGATACTCATATAATAGCAACTCAACATACATATACATATCTTGCAATAAAACAACCAATTTTAATTCCATAAAAACCTCACAAAAGATTAGTAATAGATTCCCTTCCTCTTGGCGAATACCATGCCAATAACTTCCAACTCACAATATCAAGCTCACAACGTAAGCTCCAAGTACTCCGTCATCCTACGACGTATAAAATAACCATACTTTAACTAAATTCCTAATCCATAATCATACCAATTTACCATTTATTCTTATTAGTGTGCCACAATCATTTATTTGAAATCCTTGAAACATTTTGTAACACAAAATGATGAAAAATAAGTGTGTTTGGAATGCCCAATTGGGCTTCCAATCAACTATTTTTAGCCTTCTAAACAAAACTGCTATTTTTGGACCTTCTACTAGCCTATCGGTCTTAAAGTTTGACCTGTTGGTACTGTTCATTAGGTAACTAAACAGTGTTTGCCCTACCGATTCATGGTGTTCCGCCTGCCGATTGAAAAGATCGGCCTGGAAATAAAATTCTCAAGTTTCAAAGGTTTCAAACTTTAACCAAACTAAACAGTGTTCGGCCTGCCAATTGAAAAGATCGGCCTGGAAATCAAATTCTCAAGTTTCAATGGTTTCAAACTTTAATACTAAATCTGTGACACCCGTTATTCTCCTAACGGGTATTGAGGTAATTAAATTAATTTTTAGTGTATAAAAAAAAAATTGCTTCATTTAAATTTATTTTATAATATTTATTTTTATCTATTTTTAAATTTTCTAAAATTCTCCTATATTTATTTAGTATGATTACTAAAAAGCCTTAGAACTTCTAATAAATCTCAAAAATGTCATATTGGCATTATGTGTGTTAAAGTCTTTAGATGAGACATAAGGATATCTTTTCCAACTACTCTTGACCCTCATTTTCTTTATTTCCTCCGTGACATGCTTCAACATGTCTCCTCTATAATTGTTTCTATCACTTCTCTTCAAAGACTTCATCTTTTCTTCCTTTCTCTTCCACGGTTCCCACACTCTTCTTCTCATTTCTTTGCTAAAGCAAAATACTTAGAGAACTTCTTCAAGGCAGCCATAAAAATCAGCTACCATCACCTCCATTTGAGCAAGAATTTCAGTCATACCGAAGTAAAGGAACCTGTTTTGAAAACCATTTCAAGCTTCCAACTAACCATAATCCGAGGTTAGAATCTTATGAACAAATTTAGTCTTTCATTTATAAATTTTCTTTTATACTAAAGGATTATTCAAATTTGCGTTCTTAAACCTAAGTATATGTTTGTTGCTATTTTGGAGCATATGTATGAAGTCTAAGTGTATATGCCCTAGACAGAAAATTTATATTGTTAAACTTTATAATACCTCTATGGGCAGTGGTTATTTCTTGAAATTCTAAGATTAAATTAAAATAAATTTTATGAATGTAGTTGTATGTTGTGCTTTAGTTTTAATTGTCCTTATGCACGCCTTAGGATCAAGGGAGTATGGAGCTAACGTTAATTGATTCCAGGATTAAGAGACTGTTGATAAGCTTAAAAGGTAGGGATTCTATTACTCATTTTTGTGAGGTTTTTATAGAATTAAAATTGATTGTTTTGCCGCAATATATATATATCTATGTTGAACTGATATTATATGAGTATCACATATGAAACTATGACATGGACTCGTCTTGTATTGTACGACGAGGAACATAATGAATTGACACATGTTATAAATTGAGAAGCATGGTTAGGAAAACTGACTCTATTAATAATGATTTAATATAGAGAAATGGTGAGACATGAAGAGGGCGGCGGTTACGTCCTTGGGCATGAATACCCAAAAAGGTAAAATAGGGGGAAGGTGATGACGCTTCCTTGGGTTGAAAGTCCCAGAACACACTGTACAGGAATTGATTTGGTGAGGACTCGGGGCTTGATGTCCCCTCACCGGAACACCCTTGGAATGTTTATAGGGTGATCAAGTGCGCCCATTTGGGTCTCGATGAGTTGAGTGATACTCTATTTAACATGGATACCTAGGAACAATGATGATTGGTAATATTTGCATAAATGTGTAATTATGACACTTGGTAATGATTAACTACGGTATCCATAAGATGTGATCATAATAAACCTCATAATCTGGAATATGATGTAACTTACTAACCATGCAGGTTTTAATGTGGTAATGATAAAAACCTAAAGGTGAGTAATGGCTTTCTCTACTGAGCATAGTGTTGCTCATTCCCTTATGTTTATATCTTTTCAGGACTCACTAAGTGTGAGGTGGCTACGAGAAATATAGTTGAGGAAGTGATGTAGCTATATTACATTGGGACTGCTTCAATTGTTGAGAATGTTCTTCATGATAATGTAAGCATCAATTGTTACTTTCTGTGACTGTATTACAATGTGTTGAGGGTTAAAATGATGATGACAACAGTTTATATTATTAAATTTAAGGTGCTACATTAAAACTGTGGTTTATTTATCGTTTATATTTTTATTTTTGAGTTGAGAGTTTTCATTTAAGTCCCGGGCAAATTTTATTTTTAAGGTTTTACTTTTATTATTTATTTTTATTTTATCTCATTAAAAACTGTTAACCCCCATATAGGGGCGTTACAGAATTTTTGGTATCAGAGCCTAGGTTCGGTTAACCTAGGGAGTGTAGCACCACTTTAAAAAAATATTTTTGAGATGGTTTTGAAGCTGAATTTTCATTGTCATCATCAAAATGAACCTTCACATTGATTTATACAGTCTAGAAGGATGTAACATGGAAAGGCCATAGAATGAAAATATCAATAGTTATATGAGTACAATAATTATATAGAAGGAAAGTATTAATAGTTATAAGGGAATGATAATTATATGGAATGAGTTTATAAGTAGAATGCTTATGAGAGATTCGTATAATATTTGGACCTATAAGCATATCTAATTCGTATAAACGATGAGAAATTCGTATAGATACGAGGATTTAAAAGCCTTTTGTCTCGTGAAAAACAATAAGAAATATAAGGCTTGATTTATTGATTTTAAAGTTTGACATAGATATGCCAAATTTTTCGTAATTGATTCAAACCTAAGTAATGATTATGTGTGGATTCGATGGAGCACATAAGTGTCAATGTCTTTTCTTAAAAGTTCTATATATTTGAGGAATATGATATAAGTTGGGAATCATGGTATTGAATCTTGAGAGAGATAAATGTTAGACTTTTGGTCTGTTGAGACTGTGTAAAGTCTAGAATGCATGAATCTCAAAATTGGAATATTTTGTTACGTACATTGTATTTAAGTGTATCAGTGAATCTTTTGGTTACCTAAGGTTTTGTTATATGAGGAAATTATATATTGTATGAGTAGAATTGTGGGGATTGTAGATGTTCTTAAGTAGTAACATCTAGTGTATTTGTTCATTGATATGGTCTACGTTGGAAGACGTAAATCGTATTGATTTCAAGGTTAGTCACATTCTAAACCCTTGGTAGTAATGATGATGAATCCATTGATAGATGTTGAGTATTAGGAATAACATATGGGTGTATGTATTGTTCAATAAGGTTTTGATTAAAACAAAATTATTTGAGTTGCTGGAGGATTATGTTGTTATGAAATGATTTTAAATATCATTCAGGAAGATCCTTGTTGTCGTTAAATTAGATTTGTTGTTTATAGTCAACTTTATCTATAGTGGGCTTTGAATTGGGTTTAAGATTCATACGAATTGGTTTTCAATTTTATGTTTGTTATTTAACTCGTTCTAAATGTGTTAAGGCCGAAACAACCTGATCATTTTCAACTAAGAACATTTGGGCCTAGTTCAAATCTTAAATCAGTTTGATTCACACTGTCTCTCCCACGTGGTCTCTATACGTGTCATATACAGTGGTTTAATTATTGTTTACATATACGTTTACTGTGCGTAAGACCTTATTTCTCCGAGTTCACTTTTTCTCTCTTAATTTGTTATTTTCTCTCTAAATCGCAAATCCTCTTCTTTTTCATTAAAAATTCTTCTTTTTCTCTAAAAGAAGAAGGAATTCTAGGATTCTGCAATTTACTATCTTAATTTTTCCTTTCTATTTACTCTTCTTTCATCTCATCATGGACCCAAAGTACCAACACCTGAGAAAGTATTTCCCATCACTCTCCCAAAAGATTCTCAGAAAGAAATACAAGGCTAGAATTACTCGGTTGTGGATTCTTATGCGTTTTGGTATCCCTTGTGATGTGAGAATGTTAATAGAGGGGAAAATCCGTCCGAGTGACTTTAGTCAAGATGTCGGTTTATCAGGAACAGGTACCAGTCGTAGTGCAATGAAAAGAAGAGCTCGTGCCATCGTGATCACTTGTAACAAATGTGGAAGACAAAATTGTAACGGTAAATGTACTTCACCTGGTTATATGTCTACGAATAGAGAGGATAAAATAAGGTTTTGTAGGAATGGACTTTCAAAGGAGAACTTGGATAGCATCCATCCTCCTCTCCACGGTCACCCTAGTGGATATGTTCAAGGAGCTATTTTTAAACTCTGGCCTAAATTTTATACAGAAAGACAACGCCTCAGGAATATGGTATTTCTAGATCCTGTTTGCCAAGCCATAAGAAAACTGGATGGGGAATAAGTCATCGCTCTATAAAGGTTATTTAGTCTTTACTTATTTGAAGCAGTTTTAGCTGATGTTCAACAGTTTGTGTTTTTCTTTTACTCAGAATATTTACTTTTGTGTTTGAAATAATTGTGATTATTAGATTGATACAGTAAGTGTTAATATCTTATTTAATTTATGATTTTCTTAAATAAAATATATTATCTTATCAGACACGTTACATACGGTACAGTAATATGTTTGAATTTTGAAAAGCTTATCCAGATATTTCAAGATTTGTGTCTCAAATTTCAAAAGTTCTACAGTATTTGTCGTTTATATTAAATTTTTAGACTTGGTGTATATTTGTCAAAAAGTCTACAGTTGTGTCATGAGGGTCTTCTGTCGAATTGTTCTCAATTGTCAAAAGTTATACAATTAGAGTCTAATCTTTTTCAAAAAGCGAATCAGATTTTCTGTAAACTATCAATCACCTTATCTTACTTTCTTATCCGCACAAGATTTTGTTTAAATCTTTGGATTACCTTTTCATTACCTACTCGTCTATCTCTTTAGCCCTTTTTGTATATTTCTCATCTTTAAAAACTTATGTAGAAACCGAAGTCTAAGTGGAGCAGACATTAAGCAACCACTTCTATAAACCAAATATGTCTACCTCCCAGTCCACGAAGAAAATAAAGAATGTCTGTGTCTTTTGTGGTTCCAGCCTTGGAAAAGATAAAGCTTATTTAGAAGCTGCAAATCACTTAGGGCAAGTCCTAGCACGCAAGAAGATTAACATAATCTATGGGGGTGGTAGTATAAAAATGATGGTAAATATGGCACTAGCAGCTAGGTCTAGCGACGCTACTGATGTAAGAATTTGGCCTCATATTCCAGTTGAAGGAAACCTTTGTAAGGAAGCCATAGGTAAGGGAGAAGGAGTCAGGAGTATCCCTAGAAATTTTAAAGACATAATCTATAATTCTGATGCTTTTATAGCATTACCTGGTGGTCTAGGTACTCTTGAGGAAATATTTATAGTTGCTTGTGGGCAATTGTTGGGCTTTTATTCCAAACCTTTGGGACTGCTGAATGTAAAGGGTTTTTATGACGGTCTTTTGAAATTTCTAGATTACGCTGTGGAAGAAAACATCACTACAGAATCGGAGAGACAAATCTTTGTCACTGCTTCAACAGCTGAGGAATTGATAGATAAAATGCAAATCATACATCCAGAATCCGACACTGCAACATCCAAGCTTGAATGGGAAAGGGAAAGCCGGGAGCGGCCAATTGATTTGAATCTCCATCTGTAATCTTTTTGTTTTATCTTTGGCATGTAGGCATGTGTGTCCGTATTTCGTGTGTTACGAATAACCGTTTGCCTTGTATTCTGTGTTTCTTGTGGTACGTCGTTGTTCAATCTTTTAGATTCATTGAGCCTAATGCCGGGATGGTTGGATACGGAGTACTTGATGCTCTCGAAACGCATCCTTCTTAAGGTCCGATCTTTTGTTTATCGATGTTTTTGTATCCTCTAAGCATGCATGATATGGATAGCTGGTATACGGAGTGCCTTGTACTCTCGAAACGTATCCGTATTATGTTTGTAATGTGTAATATTCTGTTAATATTATGTGGAAGTACCAGAGTCAGTTATGGGAATATTCCATATGAAATATGAGTATATTATTTGGATTGAATGTTTGTGTCATGAGGATAGCTGTTTAATGAAAAATATGCCGGGTATGTTTGCAACTCTGAGATTCCGTTTAATATCTCTATGAGTAAGTTTAATGTATGGTTTTGAATATAAGTGTTTGTGATATATGTTTTATGATTATGTTTTAGTTTATTAGTTGAGGTATGAAATCAAATATATTTGACTTTTCCTTACTCAAAAAGGAAAAGGAACCTAAAGATGAAGTATATAAAATTTCTCTGGCAATCTCCTTAAATGTGATTGTAAATCACAGTCCATGGACAATGAAGGACCGGAATCATGATATGGTCAATATGTATGCCTGATCAGATTCTTAGACTATTATACGGTGTTACAAGCTGAAACTTGTCAGAAATACTCTCATTGAGGGATTTAGAATTTAGAGTAAGATTTATTATGCAAGTAAATAAGTGGAGTTACGATAACTTAAATTTGGAGGACAAAGAACATTAACGGTTTAGACTCAGAATTGGAATCATAGTGGAATCATAATTTTTACTAGTATTACTAGAATTGAAATTTCGAGGACGAAATTTCTTTAAGGGGGGTAGAGCTGTGACACCCGTTATTCTCCTAACGGGTATTGAGGTAATTAAATTAATTTTTAGTGTATAAAAAAAAAATTGCTTCATTTAAATTTATTTTATAATATTTATTTTTATCTATTTTTAAATTTTCTAAAATTCTCCTATATTTATTTAGTATGATTACTAAAAAGCCTTAGAACTTCTAATAAATCTCAAAAATGTCATATTGGCATTATGTGTGTTAAAGTCTTTAGATGAGACATAAGGATATCTTTTCCAACTACTCTTGACCCTCATTTTCTTTATTTCCTCCGTGACATGCTTCAACATGTCTCCTCTATAATTGTTTCTATCACTTCTCTTCAAAGACTTCATCTTTTCTTCCTTTCTCTTCCACGGTTCCCACACTCTTCTTCTCATTTCTTTGCTAAAGCAAAATACTTAGAGAACTTCTTCAAGGCAGCCATAAAAATCAGCTACCATCACCTCCATTTGAGCAAGAATTTCAGTCATACCGAAGTAAAGGAACCTGTTTTGAAAACCATTTCAAGCTTCCAACTAACCATAATCCGAGGTTAGAATCTTATGAACAAATTTAGTCTTTCATTTATAAATTTTCTTTTATACTAAAGGATTATTCAAATTTGCGTTCTTAAACCTAAGTATATGTTTGTTGCTATTTTGGAGCATATGTATGAAGTCTAAGTGTATATGCCCTAGACAGAAAATTTATATTGTTAAACTTTATAATACCTCTATGGGCAGTGGTTATTTCTTGAAATTCTAAGATTAAATTAAAATAAATTTTATGAATGTAGTTGTATGTTGTGCTTTAGTTTTAATTGTCCTTATGCACGCCTTAGGATCAAGGGAGTATGGAGCTAACGTTAATTGATTCCAGGATTAAGAGACTGTTGATAAGCTTAAAAGGTAGGGATTCTATTACTCATTTTTGTGAGGTTTTTATAGAATTAAAATTGATTGTTTTGCCGCAATATATATATATCTATGTTGAACTGATATTATATGAGTATCACATATGAAACTATGACATGGACTCGTCTTGTATTGTACGACGAGGAACATAATGAATTGACACATGTTATAAATTGAGAAGCATGGTTAGGAAAACTGACTCTATTAATAATGATTTAATATAGAGAAATGGTGAGACATGAAGAGGGCGGCGGTTACGTCCTTGGGCATGAATACCCAAAAAGGTAAAATAGGGGGAAGGTGATGACGCTTCCTTGGGTTGAAAGTCCCAGAACACACTGTACAGGAATTGATTTGGTGAGGACTCGGGGCTTGATGTCCCCTCACCGGAACACCCTTGGAATGTTTATAGGGTGATCAAGTGCGCCCATTTGGGTCTCGATGAGTTGAGTGATACTCTATTTAACATGGATACCTAGGAACAATGATGATTGGTAATATTTGCATAAATGTGTAATTATGACACTTGGTAATGATTAACTACGGTATCCATAAGATGTGATCATAATAAACCTCATAATCTGGAATATGATGTAACTTACTAACCATGCAGGTTTTAATGTGGTAATGATAAAAACCTAAAGGTGAGTAATGGCTTTCTCTACTGAGCATAGTGTTGCTCATTCCCTTATGTTTATATCTTTTCAGGACTCACTAAGTGTGAGGTGGCTACGAGAAATATAGTTGAGGAAGTGATGTAGCTATATTACATTGGGACTGCTTCAATTGTTGAGAATGTTCTTCATGATAATGTAAGCATCAATTGTTACTTTCTGTGACTGTATTACAATGTGTTGAGGGTTAAAATGATGATGACAACAGTTTATATTATTAAATTTAAGGTGCTACATTAAAACTGTGGTTTATTTATCGTTTATATTTTTATTTTTGAGTTGAGAGTTTTCATTTAAGTCCCGGGCAAATTTTATTTTTAAGGTTTTACTTTTATTATTTATTTTTATTTTATCTCATTAAAAACTGTTAACCCCCATATAGGGGCGTTACAGAATCCATCCCTTTTTAACAATTTTTAGGGTATAGAAAATGCATAAAGCTATATGGATTAACACTTTTAAACACATATAGATCATTCTTTTTAAAATTTTCATGTTCAACAAACAAATTTAAACCAAAAATTAAAACTTTTCAAAAATAACTAAAAAACTTAGTTTGAACAAAGATCTATGTAAATCAAGCTTTAAAAACATTATATAATTACCCACAAATATCAAGAACACATTTCTCTCAATTTTCATAGCAAAATACAACTTAGAACTAAGCTTAAAGTTTTAAAAATCTAACCTCAAAAACTTAGCTTAAATCTGTGTTTTTGATCTTGAAAATGTTTAAGCCTCTTCAATCTTGGGTTTGTGAGTGATTATCTGTGGTTTTTATGAAAGGACAGCCTGAGGTTTCCTCTGATTCTTTTTGGTTTATCTTATCGTGGAAGAAGAAATGAATAGGAAGAATGGATAGAAAAAGAGAAGAAAGAAAAGAAAGAAACATGGAGAGACGTAAGAGAAAGTGAGAGAAAATGAATTGATCTGAATTGAAAAGGAGAAATGAATGATTGAGTAGTGGGCGCGAATGAGTCTCCTTCGGAGACTTTTAGCTCAAACAATGCTAAATGGTATGTTCGTAATTAATTAAAAATTTTGAGGGTATTTTAGTAAATATACTAAATAAGTATAAGAAATTTTTAGAAAAAATTAAAAATAAATAGAAATAATTAATATGAAATAGATTTTAGATGAGAAAAATTTTAATTGGTACACTAATAATTAATTTAATTACCATAATACCCGTTAGAAAAATAACAGGTGTTACAGTTTTATAAAGTTTCAACTTATTCTTTTACTAATGAATCTCAAATTATTTTGTGAAAGCTATAAAAGAAAATAAATATAAGTAATGTCAAAAAATAAATAAGTCAACATATATTCTTATCTTTGAATCTTTGATGAGTTTTGCTTAAACTTTTTGATTTGATTTTCCATCATAGTTTTAAAAATTAATTTAAAATTCAATAATAAAAAAGTCAAAAAAAATTTACGTCAAAAATACAAGTTTAAAGTATCAAAATAATATTTTTAAAAAACTATAATATATTATTTTAATATTTTTTAAACAATAATTTATTAATGCGATGTTTCTCTAGGAGGTAGATATCAAAATAATAGTATCTGGTGCTAGTGTCCTTAAAACCGGTCTTTGTGGCTTCTTTTTCGTGTGAAAATTGTGATGGTCATTAACAATTTATTTTTCCGTTTCTTTTTATAATATTGTCCTTATCTAGTCCACTTTTTTTGCCCTTTCCGCCAACGTTGAAATGCCTCTTTTTTTTTCTTTTTTTTTTTTCCTTCTGTCTTAGTGAGGAGAATTTCTTATTTTCTTTTGTGTCATGATAGATAAGTTTGTTTCTTTTGCCCATTTTTCTGTCAAATACGTCCAAGCATGTTTCATCATTGGACGGCAATACTGTCATCAACTTATCACGAGTGTGGAAAAATGAAGAGTAAAGATCTTCACTTCAATATGTAATGGGTCAAGTAGTCAAAATAATTTTTTTAGTGGGATGTGGAGAGTACGTAATAAAATTTGATTCATCTTTAGGCACTTTTAAACGGAAAAGATTTGGAACAATTAATATAATATTGTATGTCGTGCTTTACTCAAATGTAAATGAGATCAATAGCAAACTATGATGGTCATTTGTGAAAGTCAACGACTTAGCTGTGAGTATTTTGTATGATTTTTTTTTTCAACTAAGCATTATTTTTTTTCTCCTTTTCTCTCTCTTTTTTAGGTTGTTTGATATAGTAGTTAAAACTCTAAATACTGTAACACTTGTAGCATATGAGAGTTTATACTGTTTTTAATTAAAAAATTGGGTCGAACCAATTAACACCAAACAAGAGTTCATGTCCCTTTTCAAGAGTTACCTACTTTAAGGAAATTTAGAATGATTAGTTCCTTAGTTTACCGTGTAGGATTTGCTATAAAAATGATCAAACTTATAACATACTTCGATGGGGAAAGCACACCCAACTCATTTTTTTGCTGTCTTTCTCAAGTCGAAACCTATTTATATTTTTAGACATTTCTCTGATGTATATCTTAAGCCATTAAATTTGATCAAAATCTTTTTGTTTTTTTAAGGACTAAAAGACAAATACGATAAGTTATTTTTTAGTACTCACAAAAAAGCCTTAAATTTTACGTAAAAGGCCAAATTCTAGATAATTAGAGTATCAATTTTCGTTGGAAAATTTTAGTGACATTGATGGATCAGTCATGATCAAACCTCATTAATAATTTTAGATTTGGTCTTTTTTATTAACAATGACAGGCAAATGCAATAGTGTAAGGAAATTCCAAGTATTACCAAAAACCTTTGTCCCATTGTCCAGCAAAAAAATAAAAGGAGAATTAAATTTCTAGGAAATCCTCCTATTGAATTAATTAGTCAAAATTATATGTTGATTAATCGGACTTTGTCATTATGTAAAAAAAAAATAAAAAAATTAGGGTCTAGAAAAAGAGAACTACTTTGATTGGCGTTGATAATGTGGATGGTCCCCTTGTAACACATTCTAGCTAGCTGTAAATAACTACTAAGAAGCAGACAATTTTGGATGGCCATTTTGAAGGATCGTGAAGGGATGTTGACATTATATGGCGAAATATTATCCATGGAATTTTGTTTGGACATTTCGATTTGATTGTCCAATAGCTAAGCCTTTTCACAGCTATTCTCTCTAGACGTGCCATAATCTCTCTCTTGCCGTGGAAAAGGTGCTTGATAATTAATTGTGGAAATTTTTTACAAAAGTTTTGGCTCAATATGAAATTGAAAAAAGAGAGGCTGCAGCCAATGCCATGCATATTTGCATATTTAATCCAATGATATGGCCTTTGACCAGTAAAGCTCTATTTAAATTATTTAGAATGTAGCAAAAAGAGAAGATTCCCCCAAGTATCAAATTTTCAGATTTTTCCATTGAATTAAAGAAAAGCTTTTCTTGTTCTGCCGCAGAAAATAAAATAAGATAATGAACTTTTTATAAAGCAAATTTGCAAATGCAATTTAGTTTTCTTAATTTATATAAAAAAGAAATAAAAAATAATGAATCTTTTCTAAAGCAAATTTGCAATTGCAATTTACTTTTCTTAATTTATATAAAAAATCAATATTTTCATGGTCGTAGTAATTTATTAAGAACTTAAAAACCAAAAAAAAAAAAGAAGCTAACGATAATGAGGAAACTTGCATGACTAAAATTATGTTATAAGTAACTTGTTCCTAATACTCATTATCATTCTTATCGAGGGGTGTTATTATCAGTTTTTCCGCACATAATATTGTTATATCCCTGTTAAATTTCCCTAAATGGAAAATTAGATATGTCATTCTACAAGCTAAACTAAATTTTAATTCTACATAGCAAATGTGAGTTCTGACAGATAAAATTGCTTCTGGAAACTTGTTTGATTTTTAGGAATTTCTACGGGGAGAATTGCGTTTTTTTCAGGCTATTAGAAAATGCTGTTTCAGCGATTGATTTAATTATTCAATGGTAAGAACAACTTCTATAATTCATAGATCAAATCACAAAAAAAAAAAATAATTAAAATTTAACAACTAAAATATTAGTGCCTACCGAAAATGAAAAACGACGGCTTTTACTACAAAAATTCCCACATTTTTTTATGAACAAATTAATACACTACTACAAGAAATAGGTAATTAAACAACTTGTGAATTTCAAAGTTTTAGCATAAAGAGGAGAAGGTTTAGATAAAAAGTTTGTCCCTTGAGAGAGATTTAAATAGAATAAATTTTCAAACTCCACAGGGGACAATCTCATTAATTAAGTAATATTTAGCAAACCCACACAAGGATAATATTCAACTACATATCCTAACAAATACTAATTAAAGCAGAATTGAAAATTATAAACCCACTTAAAAAAAAAAAAGTTTACACAAACTTTCAAACCACAAACAATAGACTGGACTGGCCAGAAATCAGTAGAGTCGGCTGCTCCTAGTTGAGAGACCAAAGAGTCTAGCTTTTGCTCGTTTTTAGCAGCCCAAAGTTTACAAATTTTTATTTAATTAAGTGTCATAATCAACATTATAATTCCCAGCTAATTGTTAACCAATCAATAATTAACTATTCATAAGGTGCCAAGAGTCAATGACTTGGAATAAATGAGATTTATCATATATATATATATATACACACACACACACACAATATATATTTTTTATGGGTTGGTGGGATTGTCCCCCCAGTATTACCTACCAAAAGACACTTTTGGAAAACGCATGGCGTTCCCTGCCAAAACCCTAGGTACGATTTTCACACATTTCTAAGACTCTTATGATCTTATTTATAACATTGTCCGCAGATGGAGGATTCGATATTTTTCGTCGTTTATGTTACCACGTTTTGGCTTCACAGTAAGCAATGAGCTGTATATCCAATAAAATTAGAACATGGCAACATTTATCATTTAGTAAGTGGCGGAGTCAGAATTTCATGATTTTTATCAAATGAAAACATAATTTTAAAGTTTCATTTCTTTTTTTAGAACATAAAGTTTATCATTAATTAAATAAAGATACAATTATAATATTTATTGTTTAATAAGGATAAAAATAAAATTTTATATAGATTTTAAATATAACAATTAAATTTTCAATATGTGGACATTTTTTCCACTCAATTCTATGTAGTTTTACCGTTGATATTATCGCCTTGTTTGATATTATTTTGAGAGTTTTGAGAAATATTTTTACATATTTTTAAGATAAAAATTTTAAAAACATACTTAGTATAATCCTCAAAGATTCTTTTTTTCCAAACGACAGTAAGAAAGGTGAAGGGAGGGTCTAGAAGCTCTCCTTGTATCTTTTTCAATATTGATGTGTCATGTATGTTTTCCAATATTGATAATGTCAAAGGTTAGTCTTTTCTAGCTTTCAGTGATTGATGGATTCAAAAGTCTAATGAACTAGCTAGCAAATTGGAAGCATACTATTTCAATTTAAGCGTAAGTGTGACCACTTAATTTCAAGAACCAAGAGTAACATGCGTTGTCGATGAGAAGAGCACGCACGTAAAACTATATAAGCAACTGCAAATGCCAGCTGGGTTGTTTACACATAACACTATAAATTTGTTGGTTTTGATTTGTAAAACCAAGGAAAAATGCAAAGTACCAAAAATCAATGTTTTGAAAACAAAAAATAAAGAAAAATTTCTTCATGATCAATTCGTTTCCACATTTACTTACTAGTGGTTATTTTATATTTATGAGCTTGAGACCAGAGAGGGACGACTGAGTAATTTTCTTTGATGGAAAGAAGTGTCAAAATAGGTGAAAATAGGTGAAAATTATTTTGTTTTGAAAAATAAAAATTTTTGAGAATTATGCTAGAGTGCTTTTGAAATTTTTGCCTCAAAAACATATGCAAAAACATTTTCAAAAATTTTTAAAACAATGTCAAACGGGCCATGTCTAGAAGGTAACAAAGAACTCTATTTGTGAAAGTGGTTTAGGTCAATTCTTTATTTACTACCACAAAAAGAAAATAAAAATACTTGAGTGTTTTTTTTTTAAAAATTTTTTTAATATGGATTAGATGAAGTCACGTGTATTACATCTGTGAATCCCCATGTACACACGAAGTGATGAAAAATTATAGCTTAATTTTTAAGTCATATTGGATGAGTGTATTGTCGTCTAATATAATACCAAATTGTCTTTGTAAATAATCACTAGTGCCGCAAATATCAACAACTAAGTAGAGAGAGAACATAATGAGAAAAAAAAGAAAAAAAGAAGAAAAAAAGGAAGGTGAATGTGAAGGGAATAGAAACCAAGGAAGAAAAACAAAAAGAAGCAAGTATATTGTTTTTATATTAGGGTTTGGTTGTCACCAAAGCTAAAACACTAGGAAATAGTTAATATGATTATAATGCCTTAAAACACTAAGTGCCGGTGATTTGCATTTCTCTATGCCATTACCATTATATTAACTTGGAGAACGCTATTGGAATTACGCTCGGTTTTAATCAACTTTTGATTTTAATTTATTCGAAAAGAAAAAATACTACAACAATTTTAGTTAAAAACTGTGCTTCTCAACACGGTATAAGTTGTCATACACTATTAATGCAACATCGTAAAACTAATAGTGTCTATTATCACGATGTAATTTTTTGTCTATTATCACGATGCAATTTTTCTTTTGTGAGATGAAGAAAAATGACAATGTACTCCTGTGTCCATTCTCTGTCTTTACAACTGCAGCCAAAACAAAAGTTAGCAACAAAGGGACCTTTTTTTTTTTTTGGTGAGATGAAGGAAAATTACAATATACTCCCGTGTCCATTCTTTGTCTTTACGACTGCAACCAAAAGTAAAATTAGCAAAAAAGGACTGAAAAGCATACAAACCAAAACGTACCACCACCTTCACTTGCATGTCATCATAGTTCCAAACTTTTATACTGTCGCCTACTACTTAAGCAAAACTAAGACACATTCACCACCAGCACAGAAGAAAAAGCCTCACCTCCTAATCACATATCCTTAAAAATAAAAAATAAAAAATAAAAGAAGCCCAACAACAATAACAACAACACTTGGCACCTTACCTTAACCAAATCAACAAAACGATGACCATCAACAATATCCCATTCCTCACCTTAATATTACTTTGTTTCTTTGTTCCAAATTCTCTTTCTTCTTCTTCTTCTTCTTCTAAGTTTTCGACCAAAACGCTCGTTTTGCCCTTGAAAATCCAGGCAGCACCAAAAGGGCCTCTCCCAAATCACCCTTCCAATAATTCTTCCTCCAGCAACAACAACAACAAGCTCTCCTTCCGCCACAACGTGACGTTGACTGTCTCGTTGACCGTTGGCTCGCCCCCACAGAGCGTTACCATGGTCCTCGACACAGGCAGCGAGCTCTCCTGGCTCCACTGCAAGAAGTCCCCAACCCTCAACTCCATCTACACCCCTATCTCCTCCTCTTCCTACTCTCCAATCCCCTGCTCCTCGCCCGTCTGCCGCACCCGTACCGGAGACCTACCCATACCCGCTTCATGCGACCCCAAAAAACTTTGCCACGTCAGCATCTCGTACGCCGACGCCTCCTCGCTCGACGGCTACCTCGCCACCGACACCTTTCGCATCGGGTCCTCAACCGTACCCGGAACTATATTCGGGTGCATGGAATCCGGGTTCAGCTCCAACTCCGAGGAGGACGCGAAAACGACGGGCTTAATCGGCATGAACCAGGGCTCATTGTCGTTCGTCACCCAGATGGGCTTCTCCAAATTCTCGTACTGCATATCGGGCCGCGACTCGTCCGGCGTCCTCCTCTTCGGCGACGACGAGAAATTGTCCTGGCTGGGCCCACTCAACTACACTCCGCTGGTGAAAATCTCGACGCCGTTGCCGTACTTCGACCGGGTGGCGTACAGCGTCCAGCTCGAAGGGATCAAAGTCGCCGGAAAGCTCTTGCCCATCCCAAAATCCTCCTTCGTCCCGGACCACACAGGGGCGGGTCAGACCATGGTCGACTCGGGCACCCAGTTCACGTTCCTTCTTGGGTCGGTCTACTCGGCGCTAAAATCCGAATTCATTCGACGAACCAGTGGGCTGGCGACGGTTTTCGAGGACTTGAACTTCGTCTTCCAGGGGGCGATGGACTTGTGCTACAGAGTTCCGCCGAGTCGGAAAGGGTTTTCGGATTTTCCGGCCGTGAGTCTGGTGTTTTCCGGGGCGGAGATGAGCGTCTCCGGCGAGAGGTTGATGTACAGAGTGCAGGGCATGACGGCGAAGGGGGGCGATTGGGTTTATTGCTTTACGTTCGGGAATTCCGACTTGCTGGGAATAGAGGCGTTCGTGATCGGTCATCATCATCAGCAGAATGTATGGATGGAGTTTGATCTGGCGAGGTCGAGAGTGGGATTCGCACAGGTTAGGTGTGATTTGGTGAGTCAAAGGCTAGGGGCCTTGGGTCTCATGACGTAGAAGTTTTTTTTTTTTTTTTTCATTTTCATTTTCGCTTTTTGAGTTTCATCTTTTTGAAGAATATAGAAAAAAGAAAAAGAAACATGTTGGCCAAGTTTTTGTGGTTGGTCCTCCTATGTCACGGTCCCACTTTATCCCATCCGTGGCGCAATGGTTCTCTGCCACGTGGGCGTGTACATTCGGTACCAATGGAGCCTCACAATTAATAAGTCTGAAAATATGGTTGAATGTAAAGGTTTGAATTAAAAATATAATAATATTATAAATTTTGTAAAAAAAAATTCTATGAAAGTGACCTATTTGATAATATTTTTAAAATAGGTAAAAATAATTTTATTTTAAAAATATAAATTTTTTTAAATTTATGTTAAATGTGTTTTTAAAATTTTTATCTAAAAAATATATAAAAATATTTTTTTAAAATTTTAAAAATAATATTAAACAACGCCATAATAATTAAAAAATTTTAATTTTGTAAAGCAATTTTATTTTATTGTAAAACTCAGTTTTACAAGTGTATGATATGACATTGGAAACGGCTGTCGTCGTTTAGCATTTTAGAAGAACAGAATGGTGTTGGGTAACGCAGCTTGAGATTTCGACGTTGAACTGTGAGATTCTTTTCTTATCCTTTCTTGTGTCTGAAAAGTAGATCTGAAAACTCTGAAAATCTGCGGGGGAATTTTCAAGACGCGAAGTTGGGGCAGTGACTTGTTGACTTGTTTTATTGGGAAAAGCAGGTGGGAATTCGGCAGGTGTTGGTGTGAGTGTTTTTGGAGCTAACTATGATGGTGATTGGTGCCACACCAGCATCTGGGAAAAATACTAATAATAATAATAATAAGCTGATTAATGCCGACGGAACTTTTTTTTTTTTTTTTTAATAACTTAGCAAGGGGAGTGAACACTGTTTCCATAGTATCTGTAAGGAACTAGGTTCATTGAGTTTGTCAGTGTGGCATCACATCAAAATTATATTGTAGACTAAATAACACCTTATTCAACGACATTTGATAGGAGTTCTGAGTTTGATTTTTCTTTTCTTTGACATGATTTTGATTTTTTTTTTCTTTTCCCTTTTTTTAAAAAGAGAAAAATATATTCAAAACATGAATAGACACCGGTTCACATTCTTACAATCTCTTACAACAAAAAACACGATAGTAATGAATAACCGGTTTTACTTGTGAACTTGAATAAAATGTTTAAAAGAATAGACAATCGGTTTTACCTGTAAACTTGAATGAAATGCTTAAAAGAATATAATATTTACTGGCTCCACGACTAACGCACCACAACACTACCGTTGGACACCCCACAAAATGCAGATTGAAATCTGTAAAGATCTTGATGTTTTTTTGTCACATGTGCTAAAAAACTCAGTATCTACTCCAATAGTATCATCACCATAGTAGAGTTTAATCACTAGTTTGCGATGCATTTGTGTGGCTGGTTCTTCTACACCTTTTCCTCACCCAATTCCAAACGACCACACTACAAGAAATTGTTACTTATGCGACTCTAATTGGACGATGGTTTAGTGTGAAACCATAGTCTAATAGTTTCACAATCCTGCACTCTCTAAAATCAAACCTAGTCTCTATTGCTTTCAGTCTCCTTCATCAGCTTTCTTAGCGGCACCGTCGACCTCCCTCTTCTTTCGTCGTCCTCTCTCTCCCTCCATTGTCCTCCTTTATCGTCGAGCATCTAGTCTCACCGCAAACACCCTTTGCCACCATCTTCCTTTTCTCTCTCTCTCCTTCGGTCCCGCTGCCACCTCAAACCCCCGCCAGTTGCCACCGTTACAACCCGTCAGTTAAAAGCCTTGGTCACCACCATGAGCAATCCGAGTCTAAAGATATGTCTTTTTTCCTTTTTGAATTTTTTCCTACTTATTTTAATGGGAATTTGAGATGAATTTGGTTATTTGCAAGACTTTAGAAGACAATTATTTACAAAAACATTAGACGATGATTTTTTTATGAAATTGTTGTAAATAGTATTTAGTTTTTTCCTTAGTTTTTATATTTAGAATTTGTGAATGGATACATTGTAATTAGGACCTGGTATATTGTTATATTTAGAATTTGTGAATGGATACATTGTAATTAGGACCTGGTATATTGTTTCTATGTTATTTTAACATGAGTTTAATTAGTGAGTTAATTTTAGTTTTATAAGTTTTAGTTTTATAAATTTTAATTTTAACTTTATTAGTTTTTATATACAAGTTTAAGTTTTATAGTTTATTTTTATTGTCGTTATATTTTAGTTTCACATATATGTTGACTATATATATATATATATGTTGGTTTTGAAAATTTAACGTTTGTTTTTGTTTTAATTATATGTTAGCTCTCGTGTTATTATTAGTTTTAATTATATGTTAATATTAATTATATGTTAGTTTTAGTTTTA
The DNA here is from genome assembly GCA_025403435.1 of Artocarpus heterophyllus. Lineage (NCBI taxonomy): Eukaryota > Viridiplantae > Streptophyta > Magnoliopsida > Rosales > Moraceae > Artocarpus > Artocarpus heterophyllus. Next base: position 10,756,178 of record CM046353.1, read on the forward strand.
ATTATATGTTATTGTTTAAGAATATTTCAAAATGTCAGACATCGAATTCGTTGATAAAGAGGGGAAATAATTGGAGAAGACAATGGTTATGAGCTCTGGAAAAGGGAGATATTTAATCTAGATGTAAATAGAAAAAGAAGAGCAAACTTGATGAAGAATGTGTCAAGGTTGAGATCAAAAGGTATAAAAATAAGTCTAATTCGATGAAAAAGATCAAGCTCTTGGAAAAGAGAGGGATGACTTCCAAAGCTATATTAGAGTTTTAGTTTGAGAGCACGTCCTATAACATCAAGGATTGGAGAGAAAAGAAGAATAAGGATAGTGTGGAAAGTGTATGGCAAAGTATTGCTGTATCCTTTACCGTTCTCAACACTATGAGGAAAAAGCCGATGACAAGTGCCGCTAAGATGGTCAAATACTTTAGGCATAACCTAAAGCACAAATTCATTGAAGGCCACAAAGACGACCCCAATGTTGTTAAGCTTCCCGTAAAAGTAGCTAAAAATTATCCTTTTATTAGTTCAGACCAATGGAGGGATTTTGTGACATACAAACTTGGTGAGGAGCTAAGGGCGGTGTCGAAACAAGCAAAAAAACGTCAAGCACTTAAATGGGTTGTTGTGGATATCTAAAAGTAGAGCGTGAATGGGTAAGTAAAATTTGTTTACTTTATTTATATAAAAAATTGTAATTTTCTTTGTATAACTTAAACAACCTTATCTTTTAATGTAGATGAGAATAAACAACACTACTACGCCTCCTACTCGTCACATTATTTAGAAGTTCATTCAACAAAGGATGGATGAAACTTTTAAAAATCTAAGATACGGAGAGATTGGCCAAAAAATTGTAAGTTACATAATCTTTTTAACTTTTATTATTTCAAATTTTGTATTAATGGCAGTTGATTTAAACTTATATTAATTTCGTGATCAATAGGATGAGTATGGGAAGCAAGCCTCCCAAGGCACGTTTCAATCACAGGGGATGAGTGATGGATTGACCACCATATTAGGCAATCTTGAACATTCTAGATAGATACACAGTTAATCTCAGTTTGTGAAGTAGTCCCAATATTTTCATTCCACCCAAAGCTCAAAGTCCAACATAAAGGTGATTGAACTGCGGAAAAAGGTAGACATGATGGAAGCTAAGTTTATCTAGTGGGAGACAATTATAAGAAACCAAACTTAAGGGAATTCCTCCTCCCGCACGAAAGAAAATATGGCACCTATGGTAAAACAATGCACAAGTGTAAAAGCAAGTTACATAGTTCATATCACGCCAACACCACCTGCAGAGCCATCCTTATTAAGTCTTGATAAAGGTAAAACCTACCTTCTTCTATTGCCATCAACAACTGGGGAAGGTGGTGCTCTAATGTTTAACATCATTGCTGGGTGAAGGATGTGGATGGATACACTCTTTAAGCAAATGATTCATTGTAGGCCAGTTGGGGAGGTTAACGTGCACGTTACAATCCGGGTTTGTTATATGATGGATGCACATTTACCTTTCCCAACTAAGGAACATAAGATCGTGAGCGATGCTCTTGAAGGATTTGTTGCTTAACGAATGTCATGGATTCAAATGGAGTCATTAACTCTAATAAGTAGCGCTCCGATTGACCGACCTCATCGTCTGGCAAAGAGGCCGTAGGTCCTATCGACAAACCAATCAAGGGAGATTATTCTAAAGAAACCAAATGGGAAAAAGAAGCAATAAACAGAAGACGTAATGGAGGTGACATAACCAATGGAAGGTTTTGAAGGATTACCTTCAAACATGGCATGCTTGAACAACTATTCAAAGAATTCCATGGACGCCTCCAGCACAATTACAATTGTGTTACCTTCAACATCACCCAGAGCGATAATGAGCCACTATATATCATCGTCGAGGACATTAAATGGTTCACTGGCTTCATTCAAATTAGCGTGTCATGTATCATTGGATACGTGAGGTATTTAACTACATTTTTTTAACTTTTTACTTGCTGTCGTCTAACAATATTAATTTTTTGAATGCAGTTTCTTTTGTCTATGTTGCAAAAGATTCTAATTACTCAACTTGTATGGCTTTGTCAACCTGTACATCACCTTTGATCATTTGAATAAGTTGATAGAAGAATGGGCAAGGTTTGTACAACAATTCATTGCAAACTAATTATTTAACACTTATATATATGTGTCGTATTATATTATTTTGTATATGTTTTTTTGATTGAAATTTTGTATATGTTTTCTAATTTATATTATCAGTGAATTATGAGGTCAATAAAAAAAATAGAATACGAGAAGACTACCCGTGGGCAAAGAAAAATGAGGCTAGGCACGTTGTGGCTTGGTGGGTATTAGACAATAGTTTTATCAGTAAATTGTCGTCTCAAGTGCATACTAGACGACAATTTACTGAAAAAACCATTGTTTGTTCTCAATATTTTGGCACCCTAACTGGTCCAAATCGACATTAGATGACGGTTATTAATCGTCGCCTTATATTAAGACCTATTACGTCTATCAATTAGATGAAGGTTTTAGTAACCGTCGTGTAATCTTTGGACGGCGATTTTTAACCATTATCTAGTCTTCGGCATATAGTGGTACCAACGCTACCTCCACAACGACCTTTAAACCCATGAGCGTACAAGCGTACAAGCTTGTTACAAAGTTTTCAAGGTCATGAGCCCGACAACGCGTCCAAACATTTTTTGCTTCTCTCGCAACACACTTTTTGGATGTACTAGCTGAATTTGTAAAACAATCATTTTTTTTTAATTTCCAATTGATAATTTAACAATATGCAATACTAATTATTGTCTCTTTCCATGTTTTATTGCAAAATTCTTTATATCATAATTGTTGTTTGTAAGAATGTTAATCAAACTTTAAATTTATGTATGCAACATCAATGAAAAAACAAGTGATATCAATCTAAAATTAACGATAATGACTACTAGGATATTCGACGTATATATATGTGTAAATAATTTTTGAGGGAGAGTTCTTTATACAGTATTATCTAGTGCATGATTAGTTATTGTAATACATATTATATGTTTCCCTAAAAATATATATATTATATGAATAATTAGGGTTTTTTTTTTTCATATATTGCGATAAATCACTGCCTTCCTATCAAGCAGGGGAAAAAAAGAGCAATACACTTTTAGTTGAAGGAATAGAAAGAGTATACTAGAGCTTGTATGATAAGGAAAATTCTTATTGGTAGCAAGCATGTGCATCTAAATCTCAAATAATTTTGCCTTCCAGCAACAAAATAAAGTAAAATAATATTGCCTTTTGCCCAGGCAATTATTTAACACGAAACCCTTTTCACCAATTTGAGAGTTATTTTTTAACAATATTTTTAGAAATTCTTATAATAAAGGAAACAATTTTCTTCACCGATAAAACATAGTGTTTTAATTGTCGGATTAAGATTTGAAGATATGATCTGTCGACTGTTTATATTAAAATTTTACAGTGTGTAATTTAAAATTATTTTTAATTGTAGATTAAACCGTTAAAAAGTTAATATAACCGCTAAAATTTTGATATGCTATTGATAGAAAAAAAATGGTCTTTTTTATTGTAAAATTGCCTTTTTTTTTTGCTTCTCTATTTCATCCAATTCCATCCCACATGAGCCAAAGAAGACGGCAGACTACAGGCGACAACAGTAAGTAGAAATCATGACCCACATGGATATTCTATTTGTGAGTGTTGAGTTTGTTAGGTTGGCAGCGCCATTGCCAACCAACCAGATGTTTATTTCGAGAGCCGCATATACATATATAAAGATAGATATATGCACACATACATACATACATATATATATATATATATATATATATATATATATATACACACATGACATTCTACCAAGAGCCTGTCATCGTCACCATTATATGCTGTGTCAGATATCTCATCTCCAAAGCGGTGCCCAAACCCCTGGTTTTTGCCTGCCTTTCATTTTCTTCTTCCATGTTATCTTCGTACAGTCCGGGCCCCCGGATTTTTTGATTTGTTAGGATATGTATCCCTCCAAACTCAGAATCACTTGGCATTGTCGACATGCTGAAAATATACATATTGCAACTATGTTTGTCAGTTAGCAATAAAATTGCAGTGTAATTAATTAAAAACAATGATATTTACTGTTTATTAATCTCAAATTTACTATGAATATTAAAAGCATTTTATGTGTTTGGTAAACTATGAATCTAATTTACATACAAAAATAAACATTTTACTTTCATTCACCGGGAAGAATGACATAAAGAACAATTTTTAGACGGAATTAAAGAAAATGACGAGAACTTTGGATGAGTTAGTAAGTAGCGATAAATATGAGATTTATTGAATTTATTTCATAAATAAATTTGATAAATCTTGAATTTTTTAAATTTATCTATGATCAAATCCATTATAAATTTGAGGTTTATTTATATTTACCCTATGATTTTTGACAAATTTGGAATTTAACGGATTTCCTTATATGAAGCTCCAAATAATTTCTTATCATTATTTATTAATTTTTAGTTTATAAAGTCCTAGGATGTTTAGAAATACAATTGAAACTACATAATGTAGTTTTAATCAATTTTTGTTATAGTGTTTTTTTTTTTCATAAAATTTGAATCAAATATTACTTGAAACTATATTTTATAACTCTAACTGCATTGCATTCTTAAACGCTCTATCAGTCTTACCCTACAATCTTCTTAACAGTAAAACTACTATATAATAAATACGTTATTTATTATGTAGTAAATATGTGACTCGCCATCGAAATATTAAAAATTAGGCTATTAGCTATAATTTCTCTAAAATATTGTAAAAAAGTATATATACATATTTATAGTTTCAGTTATTATTTTTAATTTCATTGATTTGACGCCCAAATTCTAAAAACGTATTAGTCATTTTATCATCTAAAATATGTCCAAAGAATATTTTTTTCTATTGAAAAAAGGTCATGAAAATAGAAAATAATAAATTTGTCAGTCAAGATGTGGCACGAGTACATGGCGTATAAAAATTAGATAATTAGGAGAAAAAGAAAAAAAAAAGGTATTTTTTTGATCGAGATGGCTTGGTATAAGAATCTCTGGTCATTCCAAGTCGGCAAGAATAGAGGCGTTTGGAATTAAAAAAAAAAAAAAAAAGGTTTGGCCTTCAATTTATTCCAAGGAAAATAAGTGCTTTTTATATGTGACTTGTGAGGGTGTGGAGGAGCATTGTCAAATGGGGAGGCAGGTGTTGGATTTTATTATTATTATTATATACAGGAGTTGGAACTTTAGGAGTGGAGGCAAAGTCACCTCAGCCACCAAATCTTTGTCGCGTGGGATATTCGGTCATGTAGATTTTTAATATATCTATGGCCCGTCGACAATTCCTACCTGCCAATTCTATATGTATACCATCTGCAAAACCTCATTTTTTTTTTGCCTTTGTTTCTCCATTACTTAAGGTGGAACCATGCGAGTCATTATTATTATTATTATTATTTTGTTTTTCTAGTCATTTATAAAATTTTAAAAAGAAAGCAGAAAAAAGAGAAGCAAGTTCAAGTTTACGAACTTCTTCATTGTACATGTAACATATATTTGGACGCAAAACTATACAAGTTTACCAAGATTATTCGTAGGGAATATCTTCTCATAAATTATAAGGCCATAAGCATAAATGTCACCTTTTTAGTTTCAATTTTTATTTATGTTATAAAATGTAAATTTTTTGTGCCACAAATTTGGTGCATGTCCCATTGGGACAGTTTGTGTGTCATTCAGGATATTTTCTGTATCTCAAAGAGACACATTGTGTGTTGTGACACCCATTATTTTCTTAACAGGTAATATGGTAATTAAATTAATTATTAGTATGCTAACTAAAATTTATTTCATCTAAAATCTATTTCATCTTATTTATTTATACCTATTTCAAAATTTACTAAAATTTTTTTATATTAATTTAGTAAATTTACTGAAACGCTCTTGGAACATCAAATTAATTACAAAATGTCTTTGGCATTATATGAACTAAAGTCTCCGAAGGAGACATAATGCACTTAATGCTTCACCTACTTATCTCCCACTTTCTATTATTTTCTTTCAATCGGGTCCTCTAACAAAGAAAACCATACATTTATTTTCTTTTCTCCGTGCAACACTTATCTTTCCCTTTCTCCTTGAAATGTCTTCCTCAAATTCTCTTCTTCTTCTTCCTTTTTCTGCTCTCTAAACTTGAGAAACCCAGCTCTATGTCGTTCAAAAGTTCCCATGCTAAAGTTGAACTTGAGCTTTAATCTCTGCAATTGATGACTTAAAGTTTTCAATGAGATTTTAAGGAAGATTTTAGAAAATTAATATAGTCTTATCTACCATCTTTACTTTGAAATTGCTCATTTATTTTGCTGCATAATTTAGATTTTATGGTTTTGAATGAGAAAGTTTGACATAAGCATGTTTTCACCCTTATTTGTAAAAAAGGCTAGAGATATGGTTTGATGATGATTTTAGTATAAAACTCATGAAAATATATTTATTGTGATTATATAATGCAAGCTGCATATTTTGGAATGGTTTTAAGATTTTGAACAAGGATAATATGTTTTGGGTTAAACAAACATTTGGCATTCCATAAATTTTGTAATACCTTTATGGGCAGTGGCTATTTCTTGAAATTTTAGGATTAAATTAAAATGAATTTTATAAATTGGTTTGTATATTTAAAAAGTAGACATCCTAAGCTTTCTAACGAGCTATCATAAACCTAAATCGGAGTTGTATTTTATTTTCTATAAATTTTTCAATTTTTGGATTGGAAACTAGTAAACCTACCAGTTTGTCATGGTATACCAGCTGCTAATCTAAACCAAGAACCCATCTTTGCTCACCACCTAATTCCTTAATGTCTTGCAACCTTTCCAATATTATCCTAAGTGATTTATGAATCTTATTAGGGACTAAACAATATGGATTACTTGTTTAATTTTATATTGTGTTAAGACAAAAATTGTTTATTGTGGTATTCAAAAAAAGATTTGCATAAAGGCTTTAATGGCACACTAATAAGATGGATTTACACATGATTTATTTATGAATGTGGTTGTATGTTGTGCTTTAGTATTAATTGTCCTTATGCACGCCTTATGATCAAGGGAGTATGGAGCTAACGTTAATTGATTCCAGGATTTAAAGATTATTGATAAGCTTGGAAGGTAGGGACTCTATTACTCATCTTTGTGAGGTTTTTATGGAATTAAAATTGATTGTTTTACCGCAAGATATACATATATATATATATATCTATGTTGAACTGTTATTATATGAATATCACATATGAAACTATGACATGGACTCTTCTTGTATTGTTCGGCGAGGAACATAATGAATTGACACATGTTATAAATTGAGAAGCATGGTTAGGAAAACTGACTCTATTAATAATGATTGAATATAGAGAAATGGTGAGACGTGAAGAGGGCAGCGGTTACATCTTTGGGCATGAATACCCTAAAAGGTAAAATAGGGGGAAGGTGATGACGCTTCATTGGGTTGAAAGTCCTAGAACACACTATACAAGAATCGACTTGGTGAGGACTTAGGGCTTGATGTCCCCTCACTGGAACACCCTTAGAATGTTTAGAGGGTGATCAAGCACGCCCATTTGGGTTTCGATGAGTTGAGTGATACTCTATTGAACGTGGGTACCTAGAAATAATGATGAACTGTAACATTTGTATATATGTATATGTATGAAACTCGGTAATGACTAACTATGGTATCCACGTAATATGATTATAATAAATCTCATAATGTGGATAATGATAAGTATTAAATAACCATGCAGTTTTCATGTGGTAATGATAAAAACCTAAAGATGAGTAATGGTTTTCTCTACTGAGCATATTGTCGCTTATTCCCTTATATTTTTATCTTTTCAGGACTCACTAAGTGTGAGGTGGCTATGTAGCTATATTACATTGGGACTGCTTCAATTGTTAAGAATGTTCTTCATGACAATGTAAGCATCAATTGTTACTTTCTGTGATTGTATTAAAATGCGTTGAGGGTTAAAATGATGATGACGATAGTTTATATTATTAAATTTAAGGTGATACATTAAACTGTGGTTTAATTATCGTTTATATTTTTATTTTTGATTTGAGAGTTTTCATTTAAGCCCCGGGCAATTTTATTTTTAAGGTTTTTCTTTTTTTTTTTTTTATTTTAATTCATTAAAAACTATTAACTCCCATATAGGGGCGTTATAGAATTTTTGGTATCAGAGCCTAGGTTCGGTTAACCTAGGGAGTATAGCACCACCTAAAAAAAATTGTTTTTGAGATGGTTTTGAAGCTGAATTTTCATTGTCATCATCAAAATGAACTTTCACATTGATTTATACAATTTGGAAGGATGTAACATGGAAAGGCCCTAGAATGAAAATACCAACAGTTATATGAGTACGATAATTATATAGAAGGAAAGTATTAATAGTTATAAGGGAATGATAATTATATGAAATGGGTTTATAAGTAGAATACTTATGAGAGATTCGTATAATATTAGGATCTATAAGCATATCTAATTCATATAAAATGATAAGAAATTCGTGTAGATACGAGGATTTAAGAGCCTTTTGTCTCATGACAAATAATAAGAAATATAAGAGTAAATTTATTCATTTTAAATTTTGGCATAGATATGCCAAATTCTTTGTAATTGATTCAGACCTAAGTAATTATTATGTGTAGATTTAGTGGAGCACATAAGTGTCAATAACTTTTCTTGAAAGTTTTATTTACTTGAGGAATATGAGATAAGTTAGGAATCCATGGTATTAAATCTTGAGTGAGATAAACGTTAAACTTTTGGTCTGTTGAGACTGTGTAAAGGCAAGAATGCATGAATTTCAAGGTTGGAATATTTTGTTACGTACATTGTATTTAAGTGTATCAGTGAATCTTTATGAATAGAAGCAATGTAAAAATGACTTATAGGAGTTTCCTGAAGTAAATCATAATACTTAAGGCACTTATAATAATTTTGGATAATTAGAATAAAAGGTTTAAGTTATAGATGTTTAGATGTGAATCATTTGGTTACCTCAGGTTTTGTTATATGAGAAAATTAAATATTGAATAAGTAGAATTGTGGGGATTGTAAATGTTCCTAAGTAGTAACATCAAATGTCTTTGTTCATTGATATGGTCTATGTTGGAAGATGTAAATCGTATTAATTTCAAGGATAGTCACATTCTAAACCCTTGGTAGTAATGATGATGAATCCATTGATAGATGTTGAGTATTAGGAATAACATATGGGTGTATGCATTGTTCAATAAGGTTTTGATTAAAACAAATTATTTAAGTTGATAGAAGATTATGTTGTTATGAAATAATTTTAAAAACCATTCAGAAAGATCCCTGATTATTGTTAAATTAGACTTCTTGTTCATAGTTAATTTTATCTTTAGTGGGCTTTGAATTGGGCTTAAGATCTGTATAAATTGGTTTTCAATTTTATGTTTGTTATTTAACTCGTTCTAAATATGTTAAGGCTCGAAACAACTTGACCCATTTCAACTTAGAACAATTGGGTCTAGTCCAAATCCTAAATCAGTTTGATTCATACTATATCTCCCGCGTGGTCTCTATACGTGTCATTTACAGTGGTTTAATTATTGTTTACATATACATTTATTGTGCATAGGAGCTTATTTCTCCGAGCTCACTTTCTCTCTCTTAATTTGTTATTTTCTTTCTAAATCGCAAATCCTCTTCTTTTTCACTAGAAATTCTTCTTTCCCTCTAAAAGAAGAAGGAATTTTAGGATTCTGTAATTTACTATCACAATTTTTCCTTTCTATTTACTCTTCTTTCATCTCATAATGGACCCAAAGTATCAACACCTAAGAAAGTACTTCCCATCACTCTCCCAAAAGATTCTCAAAAACAAATACAAGGCTAGAATCACTCGGTTGTGGATTCTTATGCGTTTTGGCATCCCTTGTGATGTGAGAATGTTGATAGAGGGGAAGATCCGTCCGAGTGATTTCAGTCAAGATGTCGGTTTACTAGGAACAGGTACCAGTCGTAGTGCAATGAAAAGAAGAGCTCGTGCTATCGTGGTCACTTGTAACAAATGTGGAAGATAAAATTGTAACGGTAAATGTACTTCACCTGGTTATATGTCTACGAATAGAGAGGATAAAATAAGGTTTTGTAGGGATAGACTTTCAAAGGAGAACTTGGATAGCATCAATCCTCCTCTTCACGGTCACCCTAGTGGATATGTTCAAGGAGCTATTTTTAAACTCTGGCCTAAATTTTATGCAGAAAGACAACGCCTTAGGAATATGGTATTTCTAGATCCTGTTTGCCATGCCATAAGAAAACTGGATGGGGAATAAGTCATCGCTCTATAAAGGTTGTTTAGTCCTTGCTTATTTGAAACAGTTTTAGTTGATGTTCAACAGTTTGTGTTTTTCTTTTATTTAGAATATTTGCCTTTGTGTTCGAAATAATTATGATTATTAGATTGATACAATAAGTGTTAGTATTTTATTTAATTTATGGTTTTCTTAAATATATATAATAAAATATATTATCTTATCAGACACGTCACATACTGTACAGTAACATGTTTGAATTTTGAAAACTTTTCCAAATATTTCAAAATTTGTGTCTCAAATTTCAAAAGTTCTACAGTAATTGTTGTTTATATTGAATTTCTAGATTCGGTGTATATTTGTCAAAAGGTCTACAGTTGTGTCAAGAGGGTCTTCTGTCAAACTGTTCTCAATTGTCAAAAGTTATATAATTAGAGTCTAATCTTTTTCAAAAAGTGAATCAGACTTTCTGTAAACTATCAATCACCTTATCTTACTTTCTTATCCGCACAAGATTTTGTTTAAATCTTTGGATTACCTTTTCATTACCTACTCGTCTGTCTCTTTAGCTCTTTTTGTGTACTCTTCATCCTTAAAATCTCATGTAGAACCCGAAGTCTAAGTGGAGCAGACATTAAGCAATCACTTATATAAACCAAATATGTCTACCTCCCAATCTATCAAGAAAATAAAGAATGTCTGTGTCTTTTGTGGTTCTAGCCTTGGAAAAGATAAAGCCTATTTAGAAGCTGCAAAATACTTAGGGCAAGTCCTAGCACGCAAGAAGATTAACATAATCTATGGGGGTAGTAGTATAAAATGATGGAAAATATGACGCTAGCAGCTAGGTTTAGTGACGCTACAGTTGTAGGAATTTGGCCTCATATTCTAGCTGAATGAAACTTTTATAAGGAAACCATAGGTAAGGGAAAAGTAGTTGGGAGCATCCCTAGAAATTTTAAAGCCATAATCAATAATTCTGATGCTTTTATAGCATTACCTAATGGTCTAAGTACTCTTGAGGAAATATTCATCGTTGCTTGTGAGCAATTGTTGGGCTTTCATTCCAAACCGTTGGGACTACTGAATGTAAATGGTTTTTATGATGGTCTTTTGAAATTTCTAGATTACGCTGTGGAAGAAAACATTATTGCAGAATCGGAGAGACAAATCTTTGTTACTGCTTCAACAGCTGAGGAATTGATAGATAAGATGCAAATCATACATCCGGAATCCGACACTGCAACATCCAAGCTTGAATGGAAAAAGGGAAAGCCGGGAGCAGCCTATTGACTTGAATCTCTATCTGTAATATTTTGGTTTTATTTATGGCATGTAGGCATGTGTGTTCGTATTTCGTGTGTCACAAATAACCGTTTACCTTGCATTTTGTATTTCTTGTAGTATGCTGTTGTTCAATCTTTTAGATTCATTGAGCCTAATGTCGGGATGGCTAGATACAAAGTACTTGATGCTCTCGAAACGCGTCATACTTAAGGTCCGATCTATTGTTTATCGATGTTTTTGTATTCTTTAAGCATACATGATATGGATAGCTGGTATACGGAGTACCTTGTACTCTCGAAACATATCCATATCATGTTTGTAATGTGTAATATTCTGTTAATATTATGTAGAAGTACTAAAGTCAGTTATGGGGATATTCCATAGGAAATATGAGTATATTATTTGGGTTGAATGTTTTTGTCTACAACTACGAGATTCCGTCTAATATCTCTATAAATAAATTTAATGTATGGTTTTGAGTAGAAGTGTTTGTATTATATGTTTCATGATTATGTTTTAGTTTATTAGTTGAAATATAAAAATCAATTATCCTTGACTTTTCCTTACTCAAAAAGAAAAGGAAACCAAAAATAAAGTATGTAGAAGTTCTCGAATAATATCCTAAATGTAATTGTTAATTACAGTCCAAGGATAGTGAAGGACTGGAAAAATGGTATGATTAGCATATGTATTCTCTGATCAAAATGTTAAATCATAATGCGGTGTTGTGAATTTGGAACAAGTTAGAAATACTCTTGTTGAAGTATTTAGTATTGGAGTAAGGTTAATACTCCAAGCAAATGAAGGGAGATACAATAACTCACACTTAGGGACAAACAACATTGACAGTTTAGAGTCAGAAGTGGATATCATTATGGAATTGTGATTCTTACTAGTATTGTTAGATTTGAAATTTCGAGGACGAAATTTCTTTAAGGGGGCTAGAGTTGTGACACCCATTATTTTCTTAACAGGTAATATGGTAATTAAATTAATTATTAGTATGCTAACTAAAATTTATTTCATCTAAAATCTATTTCATCCTATTTATTTATACCTATTTCAAAATTTTCTAAAATTTTCTATATCTATTTAGTAAATTTACCGAAACGCTCTTAGAACATCAAATTAATAACTAAAATGCCTTTTGGTATTATATGAACTAAAGTCTCTAAAGGAGACATAATGCACTTAATGCTTCACCTACTTGTCTCCCACTTCCTATTATTTTCCTTCAATCGGGTCCTTTAACAAAGAAAACCATACATTTATTTTCTTTTCTCCATGCAACACTTATCTTTCCCTTTCTCCTTGAAATGTCTTCCTCTCATTCTCTTCTTCTTCTTCCTTTTTCTGCTCTCTAAACTTGAGAAACCCAACTCCATGTCGTTCAAAAGTTCCCATGCTAAAGTTGAACTTGAGCTTTAATCTCTTGAATTGATGACTTAAATTTTTCAATGAGATTTTAACGTAAGATTTTAGAAAATCAATCTAGTCTTATCTAACATCTTTACTTTGAAATTGCTCATTTATTTTGCTGCATAATTTAAATTTTATGGTTTTGAATAAGAAAGTTTGACATAAGCATGTTTTCACCCTTATTTGTAAAAAAGGCTAGAGATATGGTTTGATGATGATTTTAGTATAAAATTCATGAAAATATGTTTATTGTGATTATATAATGCAAGCTGCATATTTTTGAATGGTTTTAAGATTTTGAACAAGGATAATATGTTTTGGGTTAAACAAAAATTTGACATTCCATAAATTTTGTAATACCTCTATGGGCAGTGGCTATTTCTTAAAATTTTGGGATTAAATTAAAATGAATTTTATAAATTGGTTTGTATATTTAAAAAGTAGGCATCCTAAGCTTTCTAATGAGCTGTCATAAACCTAAATCAGAGTTGTATTTTATTTTCTATAAATTTTTCAATTTTCAGATTGGAAACTAGTAAACCTGTCAGTTTGTCATGGTATACCAGCTGCTAACCTGAACCAAGAACCCATCTTTGCTCACCACCTAATTCCTTAATGTCTTGCAACTTTTTCAATTTCATCCTAAGTGATTGATGAATCTTATTAGGGACTAAACAATATAGATTACCTGTTTAATTTTATATTGTGTTAAGACAAAAATTGTTTATTGTGGTATTCAAAAAAAGATTTGCATAAAGGCTTTAATGGCACACTAATAAGATGGATTTACACATGATTTATTTATGAATGTGGTTGTATGTTATGCTTTAGTTTTAATTGTCCTTATGCACGCCTTAGGATCAAGGGAGTGTGGAGCTAACGTTAATTGATTCCAAGATTTAAAGATTGTTGATAAGCTTGGAAGGTTGGGATTCTATTACTCATCTTTTGTGAGGTTTTTATGGAATTAAAATTGATTGTTTTATCGCAAGATATACATATATATATTTATGTTGAACTATTATTATATGAGTATCACATATGAAACTATGACATGAACTCTTCTTGCATTGTCCGGCGAGGAATATAATGAATTGACACATGTTATAAATTGAGAAGCATGGTTAGAAAAACTGACTCTATTAATAATGATTGATATATAGAAATGGTGAGACGTGAAGAGGACGGCGGTTACGTCCTTGGGCATGAATACCCTAAAAGGTAAAATAAGGGGAAGGTGATGACGCTTTCTTGGGTTGAAAGTCTCAGAACACACTGTACAGGAATCAATTTGGTGAGAACTCGGGGCTTGATGTCCCTTTACCGGAACACCCTTGGAATGTTTAGAGGGTGATCAAGCACGCCCATTTGGGTTTCGATGAGTTGAGTGATACTCTATTGAACGTGGGTACCTAGAAATAATGATGAACTGTAACATTTGTATATATGTATATGTATGAAACTCGGTAATGACTAACTATGGTATCCACGTAATATGATTATAATAAATCTTATAATGTGGATAATTATGAGTATTAAATAACCATGCAGGTTTTAATATGGTAATGATAAAAACCTAAAGGTGAGTAATGGTTTTCTCTGCTGAGCATATTGTCGCTCATTCTCTTATATTTTTATCTTTTCAGGACTCACTAAGTGTGAGGTGACTATGAGAAAAATAGTTGAAGAAGCTATGTAGCTATATTACATTGGGACTACTTCAATTGTTAAGAATGTTCTTCATGATAATGTAAGCATCAATTGTTACTTTTTGTGACTGTATTAAAATGCGTTGAGGGTTAAAATGATGATGACGATAGTTTATATTATTAAATTTAATGTGCTACATTAAACTGTGGTTTAATTGTCGTTTATATTTTTATTTTTGATTTGAGAGTTTTCATTTAAGCCCCAGACAATTTTATTTTTAAGGTTTTACTTTTATTTCTGATTTTTATTTTAATTCATTAAAAATTGTTAACCCCCACATAGGGGCGTTACATGTGTCCTTTTCGTACATTTTGTATGTCCTTTCGGGACATATTTTGTGTTTTGTTCGGACATTTTTTGTGTTCTACTGGAACCTTTTTTTTCTCATCTCTTTCTCTCTCTTTCTCTGCCGCCGCTGGCTCGTCTCTGGTTTACCGATGACGGTGTCGAACATTATTGGCACTAGCAACGTCTCCGATGGCCACTACATCCTATCAAAACCAGACAAAAAAGGAAAAAAAAAAGATTACATCCAAATGAAATATGTCGAGTGAATGGAGTGTGTTAAGAACACTATATTCTAACCACAACTATTTTAATTAAATATGACACTTCTAAATTTCATCATTGAAAAGAAATGAGAAAGATTATATTTGTCTTCCTCAAATTAATCCTACACAAACAACTTAGTAACTTGGTTAAAGGATAATAAAAAATAAATAAAAACAAATTATCAATTATCAATTTGAAGAAAAAGCACCTTAACTAAAAACAAACATGGCTACCTCATAAAAGGAATGCCCATGCCGAAGAAAGATGATGTCAAGGTGAGATATGTTGTTTATTGACATTGCCATGGGAGTGCATTGAAGCTCGGCTACTCCCGTAGTTCGTCGGAACTCAGCCGTGGAGGTTTCTCCTTTGTGGTCGTAGATCTAATCGTTTCTCACAAATCTCCGACATTGTCATGCACTGGAAGCTTCAATGTTTTCTTCTTCGATGATTGTTGCATGAAGAGAGAAAGGGAGGTAGCAGGGAAGAGGGAGGGAGAGAAAGCTTTGACATTCTCGTAATCGTCGGTCGTTGCCGTTCCAAATTCGGGCGCATCGTCGTCAGAGCTTTCCGCTTCAATCACATCGTAGATACGTAATGACTAAAGAAATTAATTAATTTAAATTTAGAATTAATTTGGATTTAAAAAATAAATTTTGCTTGATAAATCATATTTTATATAATTACAATAAAATTTAAATTATTTACGAATAATAGATATGTGCATTACAAATGTAAAATTTTTATGCAATGTTGAGTATTTTAAATGTGCGAATTTTGTGAGTTGATTATTCAAAAATTTGTAAGATACTCTTAAAATAAAATTTATTTCACATTAATGATAATTTTTGCGATATAAATGTATGAAGACAGATTTGTTAATTTAAGAAGAAAACTATGTCGTAATTCTATACAGTATAGAAACTGTCCATTAACAAGTTAGGTTAACTGATGAGGATTTTGTGTCTATAGTCTAACAGTTGTTGAAATACAGTATAAAAAGACACACATATGTAAATAATACACAGTACAATGTAAACATACAGGAAAAGTGCAAACATAGATAGATAAAATATTGTATAAGACTGAGTCAATATGGGTAAAAAGTTGATCGGTATAATTTTAAATTGTTAAAACAAATATCTTCTTTATTTTATACTAATAGTATAGTAAAAATACAGTATAGTGTACATTACACTGTAGTTGTGGGACCCACCATAGGAAGTGCAAAAGGTAAACAAAATGCCACCTCACCCCTCTAGTTGCACCAGTTATATTCAAGTGGAGGGAAAACTTTGCAAAATTCAAAATTTGCCCCAAAGTTTATAAAATTGTGAAAAAAATTTAGTGATAAACTTAAGAAAAGTTGTCTTTTTTTTTTTTTTAAGAAACTTGGAAAAAAACTTTCATTTTTTCCCCTCTCAAAACCGGGTCCACTACCCCATTTTCTTTCAAAAATCTTTTAAAATTTACAACTTCCAATCAAGTTTTTATCAATTTCAATGAAGGGTAGCCAAGGTTAACAACTATTTGATAAAGTTTAGACTATGGTTTGTATAAAAGAACTTTGTGGCATGACTATGATGCATAATATGAGTTTGATGGTGATGGGTATGAATAGGAGCTAAAGTTAAGGATTTTTAAGGAAAAGGTTTTATAAATATGATTTTTTAAGTAAAACTTGAAAAGTTTGCAAGAAAAATGACTTTAATGTGAATAAAGGATGATTTATCTCCTTGGTATGAACCTGTGAACTGCTCGCGACTGGAGGAAAGCAAAGTTTTGAAAATTGCAAAAAAGGGCTATATTGAAAAGAAATTGTTTTAAGGGGTAGTTTTGAAAAACGACCAGAAACCCTACTGTGTAGTCCTAATTTCAGAAAAGCTAAAATACAAAAGTTGTAGAACTCATCGAAACTATTAAGAATTGCAGACTACTGGTAAAAATTCGCTTGGTTTGTGAGATATGAATTTTATGAGTAATAATCACAAAATTTTGAAATTCGTCTTAAAAAGGAAAACGTTTTGAAACTTAAAGACTATAACCCAAGGACTTTAAAGAGTTTTAATCCTTATGAAAAACTAAGCTTAATGGTGTAAAATGGTCAGTTTTGGTCCCGGGGACAAAATTATTGAAATTTTCATAGTTCGAGTTTAAATCACAAAAGTTTTGGTTAAAATGGGTTTTTCCACCAAAAAGAAAAAAATGCGTTGTTTTCTATGTACTGTTGCAACTAAGCAAAAAAATCCACGTTTTTAACTAAAATGAGTTCGAAAAGCTTTTAAGGTCTGCCAAGGGCAAAATCATCATTTTTCACAAAAATGCTCCAACAAACCCCGAAATGTCCAAAATAGAAGAATGCCCCTTAGTGAGAATTTCTCCATATTTCATTAATGACGAAAAGACAATGTGAGGCAAGAAAAAATAAGTTTCATTACGTTAACCGACTTATGATTAGATTAAGTGTTGAAATGTCAAAAGTTTGAAATCGACAAGTAGTTGGTAACAAACAAGTTATTTAATGATAGAATATTGTCCAGGTAAGACGCTTGGGCAGATAACAAAGGAATGAGAACTTGGTTAATGCTAAGACACTTAGGCAGATAACGAAGGAATGGGAACTTGGTTAATGCTGTGCAATTCCAAATAAGTTCAAATCCCACATACAGTGTAGAATCCAAGGTTTTTAAATAAAAGTGTTATTTATATCCTTAACTAATTGCATTTGTTATGCACTCATTTAAAGTTAATTAATCGTCATGTATGGAAATGTCACCATAATAAATAAACTGGTAAAATGATACACCAAAAAGGATATATAAGTAAGTGTCGCACCAACCCCTGACCCAATGGGAGAATTAAATAAAAATATTATTATGATCTCGATGTTACAATGATCTTGCACATATGATGCTAGCACTTGGGCCCATAGTTCAAGTAAGGATTAAGTAATGAATAATTAAAGTTCATAAGTAAACATAAATAGATCATGTATATAAATAAAAAATTGTTTTGTGGGATATGTATGGACTTATCGAGCAATAGCTTATCTAGTTTGTTTCATAATATAGGAAATTTAGCTAAGAGACCGAAATAGAATTACCGTTGACGTGGCAATGACAAGTGAGCAAAAGTGTAGTTAAGGGTATAGATACCACTGCAAAACTATTTTCACTGTGAACTATATGTTTTAAAATATGTTATTTTAAAATAAACTTTTTAGTTACTATGATTTGAAATATAGAACAAGTATTACA
The DNA here is from genome assembly GCA_025403435.1 of Artocarpus heterophyllus. Taxonomy (NCBI): domain Eukaryota; kingdom Viridiplantae; phylum Streptophyta; class Magnoliopsida; order Rosales; family Moraceae; genus Artocarpus; species Artocarpus heterophyllus. The sequence continues at coordinate 10,774,807 of CM046353.1, forward strand.
TATATCATTTGGAAAAGATATGCTTATGAAAAAGGTTAACATATGTTAAATTTGTTAAAAGTATTTCATATGTAAAAAAAAAAGGGTTGCTTTTTTTGTAACCTAAATAAGGTTTATTAAGATTAAAAGAACGTTAAGAGATGGTCTGAAAAGTTAGGTTGTCACAAGATTGGTGCCACCAGTGTAGGTCTTGTTGGAGAGGCGCCAGTAGTGATCGGGGCAAGATGATCACCATCGGTTTTCTAGAGGGAGAGGGAGAGTGATGAGAGAGAAAGGATGATTTGGCTTGGGTCAGAGAGACACATGCATTGATGAGAGAATGGAGTGTATTTCAGGAAGAGAGACAGAGAAAAAAAGTGGCAGAAAGTTTTTGTGTCTATGGCATAACTTTTTTGAAACTTTAATTTGTGTGGCATAAAAAATAGACAATTTAAAAATATGGCACAAAATATGTAATTTTCTCTAATTTATGTGTACTTTTTTGGATGTATTATAATACACCTTGTTTATTTTTAAAGTCTATGAGAGATTTGAAAGTCTACAAGAGTGTTTGGGAACTAAGTTCCAACACTATAGTTTTAACTACTTAGTGTGAAGTTCAGACATAATATAGTATTTAAGTTTTAACTTTTTTTAAAACACTCTACACTTGCAGTAGAGACGTGGAGTTGGTGTGAATTTATTTACTATTGACAATTTCATGCAAATTAGGTCCAATATCACTAAGAAGTTTTATAGGGTGTTTAGTATTTTTAGCCTTAACCAAAACTTTTGGTTGTTATAGTATAAATCTTTTATATGCTATAGTATCAAGAAAAAATGAGCTGCAATTTAGACCTCTCATATGGTATGGTGTCTTTAACCAAAATTGGTTTAAACTAATGGTTTAAACCAATGCTCCCAAACACCCTATTAGGTATTTATCTTTTTAGAAAATTGTGACAAATGTCAAATTTTATCAACTTATTGGTTATTGCTAGCAAATGTAAGACATACTTTAAGATGTTATCAAATGTCACGTATTAATTTAGCAATACAATTAAGGGTCCATTTGGTAAATGAATTCAAATTAGTGATTTAATTTGAGTTAGTGTGATTTGAATTAGGATTTAAGTTAGTGATTTAAATTATTATTCGAATTGACGTTTGGATGTGTATTTAAGTTTTAATCTGAGTATAAAATAAAATTAAAATTTGTGTTTGGAGAGGTAGTGAAGATAGTTTTTGATTTATTGATAAATCTAATAAAATCTTAATGTTAATGATCTTAAAAAATATGCAATATGGATTTTGATTTATGTCTCTCTTCATTAGGAACACAGTGAAAAAAGAATCATCTCAATTGGATATCAAATGAAGAAGTTATGATTTTTTTCCTCAAGTATAGGAGAGAATTTTAGTTTTTATTATAGCAAAATATTCAAGTATCAAAAGTTTAAAGAGATGAAAACTCTGAAAACTTAGATTCTTGATACTCAAATGATTCGAATTTTAGAGGAAACAAATACGTATCCGAAGAATTCTTTATACTCGAATTCAATTTGAGTCCATTAAATTTAAAGAATATATGAAACAAATATACTTTAAATCATTGTATAGAATAAAATATCCTCAAATAGTAAATCTTTTTTCCTTTTTTTTTTTCTTGTTCCTCTCTCTCCCCTCATTTTTCCATCTCTTCCTTTCTTTCTTTCTCTCTCTTTTGGCTCCGCTTCCACCACCATCAACCACTAGCATCGTCATCGCCGTAGGGACTTGTAGTGCAACGGTGACGACTTGCGATGGCACCCAATCGCAAAATGCAGTGGTTAATGGCTCGCAATGGAGCGACACAACGAAATGTGCTGGTGACATCATCGTCCTTGCTCAATGCCAGTGATCACTGTGGCTGTGTCTCGTGTGGGAGATGAGGCCGTGCGAAGCCAATGGGCTTCATCCTTCAGATCTTGGTCATGACGCGACCTTCGATAATCTACGCCATTGAGAACATGAGAAAAAGAAAGACAACAAGGAGATTAGGAGAGAGAGGAGATGAATAAAGAAGAGTAAATGAGAGAGGGGGGAAGGAAATAAAAGAAAAAAGAAAAAAATTCGTATAAAAGGATATTTTTGGTATTTTATATATAAAATACCCAATTTTAACAATATGTGTATTTACTTAAATTTGTTTAAAAGCGGCTATTAATTTTAATTGTCCCCTTAAATTCGCCATTTCCTTCCTCTTTGCTCTTTATGCGTGAGCTTTTTTAGAGAAAAATTCGTGTGTAAAACCTTTTTTTTAAATTAAAGGTATTTCATTAAGATACAAACTTTTCAAAATTGATGTTCACCCAAAAATTCTTGCAAATAACGATTCCATAAAAGAAAAAAAAATTCTAGACGGCTAGACCTATCATTTTAGAGTAAATTAGATGGTGTATAACTTTTTCACTCATATTATTATGTTATATTATTTTTTTTCATTTGATTTATATTTTTTAATTAAAGTGCTAAAATACTTTAAAATAATTTATATTTATTACACTCGATCTAAAATACCTAAAACTAATAGTATTTTTTTTTTATAAATTATGAGTGGTATGTTTTAAACTTTCAAAGATCAGCAACGCCACTCAAGTGGTAGTTTCAAGAAAGGCTGAATATTGAGGCCCAACTGAATCTGAATCCAACAAGACAGATTCCGAGTCAACGTCAAACGGATCGGCGAGCTCAACAACTCGTTGGTCCCCAATCTCTCCGGTGCCAGAAACCATCTCCGAAACGCCGAGCCCTTAAATCTCGAATCCTAATTAATCGGTTTCTGTTGGAGCCATTTCCAATTCACAGTAAGTCGTTCTCTCTCTCTCTCTCTCTCTCCTCACATTTTGCTTCCCAATTGATTTGCTTCTGTTTGTTTTCGGGATTTCTGGGAATTTCAGGAGTTCTTGTCCGTTTCCATATAAGGGTTTTGCTTGCTCTTCAATTCCCAACCTAAAAGTCACAGCCTTTCCGTCCCTTGATTAGATCAAATCGACCTAATTGAACAAGGTTTTGGGGATCAAAGATATTTTTTTCTCAAATTCGTAATTGGAATGGATTGATTGATCGGGTGTTGAAGAACTCAAAAAATTGTTTTTATTTTTTGTTGAATTGTGTTTATCTGAATTGGTTTTTGTTCTGTCAGCTGTGGGATTAAACCGCCCATTATTATTAATGGCCTTGCTTATGATTTTGGGTTTTGATGAAGTTTTTGGAGTCTCCCAGCTGATGTTGATCTGCTTAGTTTTTATCAAGTTGCAATGTCTTGCATAAACGCTGTTGTTTCTGCAATTGAAATGTTGAAGAACTCTAAAGACAGTTTTGGGTTGAGAAGGCTATGGAAACTTTATACACCCTTTTAAAGGGTGACGATTTTAGCAATTAATGCTCAAAAACTATAGATTTTAATGGAGTTTTGAATATAATTGGATAATGGATATGGCGGATTTAATTACATATTTTTCCTTGCGCATCTTTGTCAATAAGAGAGAAGAAGAGACAAAATTTGTGATCAAACCAACAATAGAATTTTGTAACTTGGTTTACGACAGAAAGAAGCAAGGGTCTGAGTAGTTGATACAATTATGTTGAAACTGAGGCTAGAATAAAGCGGGAAACATAAGAGGTAGGAGATGGTGCACTTGCACTCGGTGATATTGATATCCACCACTGGTGGGAAAAATTCAGTGTGATTTGTTACTTTTGATGTGTTGCTTATTTATTACATGTTGGTTAAGTTGGGCTTCTTTGGCTTGTAAAATGCTAAATTCACATTCATTGAATCACCTGACTTAGTCTTTTTGTTTTTTGTTTTTTTTTTAATGTTTCAGACATCTGGAAATACACAAACATATTTTACTTTGGGGACCTGCGAATTGGCTTCTGTATAATTTATTGAGGTTCTTTTGAACATTCACCACCATGAGTTTTGTCTTCGGGGGAACAAGACCAGATATAGAAAGTGGATTTCCAGGGTTTGTACCTGAGCGGCGTCCAATGGTACTCATATATCTCATGTATCAGACACGTATTTTTCTTATTGTTTTAGAGTTCCACATTGCATATGTCGAGTTTCAGCCGCTATTTATATATATATATTGAGCTATATATATATATATTGTGCTAATTCAACTATTATATATCTGCGAATCGGTGTTGATGCTTTTTTTTTTTCTTTTCCTTTTCCCATCAGCGTGTACATTCAGCACGTCCAGTTAATTCCAACTCACTTACTTTCCTTGTCACAGGTATTTATATCCCACTATTTAGTGCTTCTAGTATATGTTACTAGCCATTTTGTATTCAAATATTAATTCCCTTGTTGTATCCTTTATGTCAGTTTTATTGCTATTCATGATTCTAAACTCACACCAGATGTCACCTAACTTTCTGGTATTTCTTTCTCTGACTATTAGTGAAGAGTAGTAATTTTGCGAGTTAAGGTTGCCATTGGGTTTCCTAATTATACAAAAATTTACTGGGGCTTCTCTTGAATTGTTTCTGTAGCTATGGCTTGTCCTTGGTGTCTTTCTGATGGCCACGACACTAAGGATGTATGCAACTTGCCAGCAACTTCAAGCTGAAGCCCAAGCTCATGCTGCGGCAGCCAGTGGCCTTCTTGGTCATACTGAATTGCGATTGCACATGCCACCATCCATATCTCTGGCAACAAGAGGTCGCCTGCAGGTCCTCAGGCTTCAGCTTGCTCTTCTTGACCGCGAATTTGATGACTTGGGTATGGTTTTATAAATATGTTCCTTTAACAATTCTGTAGCTTGAAATCTGACAAGTGTTTATAAGGTCATAATTTTTCATGAAGACACTTATGTTAAACTATGTTTTGCCTCCTTGCAATAGCTTATCGTATTACTTTTTCCCAAAAGCAGAGGGAAATCAATCATTTAATTGTTCAAATCTGTAATTTTCCATGAATCCAAAATTTTTCAGTTGAACACAATACATTGCATAGGATCATTAGTTTATCAAGTGTAGTTTTGATTTGATATTTTACCTTTTCCTCTTGCCTATTTTTACATTCTTTTTTGGTGTGTAAACAGATTATGAAACATTGAGAGCACTGGATGCTGATAACATTCCGACGGCTTCTTCTATGAGTGAGGAAGAGATAAATGCTCTTCCTGTCCATAAATACAAGGTTGCTGGTCCTCAAACGTAAGTTTCAAGTTTTACTTTTTGGCTTTTATACTTTGGCAATGTTTACGCTCTTTCCTCCTCGTTTAATTTTATTTATTTTTTTTAATTAACCTTTAAAATAAGGCTTCCAAGAGTTAAAGTCACACATTGTTTGTGCTAAAGTCTTTCCTCATACAATCAGCATATTCCTATGAATGAAAGTTTCTTCTAGTTTTGACATATTTATTAGTGTAACTTTTCCCTTTTGAAATTTTGTTACATTAAAGTTGTTGACATACTTTGGCAGTCTTTCTGATTCTGTTGAATAAGTTGACGGCAAAAATTTGAATCTAAAGTTGCAGTTAATGTTGTTCAAAGCGTTGAGGATGAAAAAAAAAAAGAAAAAAGAAAAAAGAGAGAGACAGAGAGAGAGAGAGAGAGAGAGAGAGAGAGAGGAAATCGAGGAAGGAAAGGACATAGAGTGTCAAACCTTTGGAAACTTTTTTCTAGGTCCTAAAACTAGTTTGTAATCTCTTAATTTAAAAATCATTGTTTCTTAAAGGAGTTAAAGAATTGTTATCATTCCAAGTGTTTAGGATTTGGTTCCTAGAATCCATTAATTAGAAAGTTCTTGTTTTGATTGCAGTGGTGCCTCATCCATGCAACAAGGCTCATCTTCGGCATCCGTCGAGGTATTAACAATTCTTTTGCTTGTATGTGCTAGTTTGGTTGCTAGGTTTCTGTCACTTGAGTTTAGCATAAGGAAAGCTTGATTCTTTCTTCATTTATTGCTTGTATTATTGGTTTGTCTTGCCATTTATCTCTATTGTATATCTTCTTCGTTTATAGCAGAAGCAAGGAACTACTAGCGACGCAGCTGGGAACACCAAGGCCTTGGAAGATGAACTGACTTGTAGCGTTTGCTTGGAGCAAGTTAGTGTTGGAGAACTCATCCGGAGCTTACCATGCTTGCATCAGGTTTGGCATATGGTTTCAAATGATCTAATATTTATAATTTCTTCTAATATTTTGAAATTTTACATGATATTTTTTTAATAGAATAGAGTAAGTTATATTTCCTTGGGGATGTTCACCAGCGTCTTACAAATAACTAAATAATATCATGCATCTATATTTACTCGATTTTAAAGGGAATTCTTGGGGTCTCTTCTTTATGTGTATATTTGTTTGTAATTACTGTATTTTCTGCCTTATACTAAGCATCTAAAAAAATGCGGCAGTTTTGTTTACTCGTTTTGTAGTAAAGTTGGAGGAGTTATTGCACTTTTTCAATTCATTTTTTCATGCGCTGTATTCCAACCTTAAAATGACTTATCATTTTGCAGTTCCATGCCAATTGCATTGACCCTTGGCTAAGGCAACATGGAACATGCCCTGTATGTAAATTCAGGGCAGGATCCGGTTGGCATGAAAATGGACAAGGTGAAGTGGATGCTTCCTATATGGTTTAATTCTTTCCACAGGTCCTGATCTATCTAATGAATGCATACCCTGAAAAGGGCTTTCTGTTGCCGAAAACCGCGTTCTCCATAGAATATAGAGCAAAGGTTTTTAAGTTACTGGCTTATTGCCTGCATCTATTGTAATTATGTTGACATAGGCATTTAGATGAGTGACAAATATTGTAACTGTTTGGTCGATTTCAACGATCTTCACTAATGTTATTTTATTGTGAAAGAAGTTTTGATTATAGAAAGTATGAACGGAAATTTAAGTTTTTGAGAGAGAGAACACTGGCAAAAAGGGGTTTGAATCGTGATTTAACATATGAAACAAACTGGGCATTTGCTAATTGCATGCTGCCTGTTTACGTGAAGTTGCATAAATAAGCCGAAATCGGGCTTAGTTCTGTATCATGTCAGCTATTGTAAGAGAGCAAATGACAAACCATTGCAGTTATATTGACTTATTATCCAGCAGTCTGACAAGAAAAACGGCTTGAAATATCGTTCCGCGATTTATTCTGCTGATATATTTTTCTTGTTTTTAGAGGAAGTCGCAATGTACGTTAAAATGAGCTAGTTGAATGATTCTTCATCTCATTTATTATGAGCTAACGGGTAATACCAACCTTTTATATTTTTGTTGATGGGACTGGGAAACTATTCTGGTTTACGAGTTTCGTAAGAAAAGATAAAACGGAGTTTATTACAGATAAGAAATTCTATTCACACTGCCAATATAGACAAGTAAAAGCATTAAGTTTAAAATCTAAAATTTAAAGCTATTTGTTTTTAATATTAGAATCTATTATTTTCGTCAAATACCCTTCATTGTACACCCCAACAATTAGTGTTAAAGAAGCAATTCCCTTCTATACAAATAGAAAATCTTTTTTTTCCTCTTTTTTATTAGAGATGAAGTATCTCAATCTTTTTGGTAACACACTTTTTTACTCCACAGATCTTAAGATCACCCTTTCTCCATCAAAAGATAGAGAAGTGATTAATTTGATGGCCAACAAAGATTAGTCGTAATGGCAAAGATTTGCACCAACGAATTTTGAAGGAATGAAACTGCATTATCTATAATCAATAATTTATAACTATATAACCATATTAGAAATGAGAGCTCATAAAGTGTAGCTCCTCTCACATTTTATTATTCATATTTTCGTCCTTCTATTTTGTCGTTTTCCTATTTTCTTTCCTTTGCCTTTTGTGAAATCTTTTCGCTCCGCTTCCGTTGACTCTGAGTTTGACTCCTAACTTTTTTTCCCCATCATCATTGCATTAGGGTTGCTCGGTGAACCCTAATATCTCTCTCTTCTTCATTATCTTTTTTCCTTTTTCCTCTTCCTCTTCGTTCATATGGTTTGCCTAAAGACTTGGGATTTTTTTCCCCCTCATCGGTTCGAAGGGCAGCAGCCAGCCGGCCATAGTTCGCAGTTAGCCTGGACGTGCCCAGGGCAGCTGCCCTAGCATAGGGGTCTTTCCCTCAGCAGGGACGAATTGAGGGTACACCATCTTGGAGGTTGAAAAAGTTCTGATCCGGAATGGTCCCTTGGCCCTTGCTGAGTATTCTCCACAGCCGTGCTACCCCAGTTGGAGAATAATGATGTGGTTGGGAAATAATTGTTTTGAGTCCTAAACACAGTCTTGGCAGCTCACACACACTCAAATTCAAAAGTGAAGTAAATGCAATAGGGGTGCCCTTCCTGTTGATAGGCAGTTGTTGACATGGTGAATGAGGAGGTGTTGTGGTTACATCCGTCAGGGAAACCGTTAATCACAAAGCTACACATATCAGGGGTGCCAGGCGTTCAGGGAAGGAAATGAGATGGGGCTATGAGCAAGCCAATCCTTTTAAGGATAATGGTCCGAAGAGCCCTTGACACGAGCACACGCAGCATGCCGGGGACCCTTTTATTTAGCAGTAGACCTGTCCGAGCATCCGACTAGGTCCACTGGAGGCTACTGTTGGGGGGTGTGCTCAAGAAACACCTAGGAACAATAGGTCAGCCAGCATCGATCAATTTGATTAGCAAAGGTTGCCACAATATTCCTTTACATCCCATCATCTGGTCGGAACAAGGTCCCCTCAGAGCCCTGCTATCACCAACACCAGTACGAGAAGAATCCTACCTCCGCGTGTATCATGTACCAAACATTTCGCATGTCCCCTGCTTAGCATCGGGCATGGTGGTAGCTAAGCTATTCAAAAGCGCATGTGGCACTGCTGTAGCACTTAATCGGGCCAGTCCCTCTGCTACAAGAATCACGGTGCCTGTCACTAACCCCCTTGACACTATCATACGGTGCACATGGATCGATGATCGAACCCATTTTACACCCGGTCCAAGTGATGAGCTATAAATAGGAGCATTTACCCCTAAAGTAAGTAAACTCTATCCAACCTACCCTCGGTCTCTCTCTTGATCTAACGTGTACCTGACTTGAGCATCGAAGAGCTCTTAACTGGCATCACACCGGTGTCCTCCTTTGACCTCTGAGGCGTTCTCTCTTCTTGTAGGGCTAACCAGAGAAATCAAGAAGAGCAGGGCTAGGTAGTCCAACACCGTGCGCAGCCGCACGTGTGTTGACCATTAACATATAGTATACAAGTGTTCATACTAATGACACAGATCTTAAATAAAAAAATCAACTAACAAATATATAGGCTGGTTTGGGATTGTTGTGTTTCCAATAAAAGCACCACTTTTACTTAAAGTAAAAGGAGAATATAGAAGCAAAGTTTACAAGCTACGAATTTTAGCTTCTTAAAATAACTTAAAAAATGTATTGATTTTTTAATGTAAATTTCATTTTAAACCAAACAAAATACATACTCTAAAATAGTCGCAAATAACCACCAATTAGAAGGGATAGACATGCTCAACATATAAAAATCGAGCACAACCAAAGCTCATTAGAAAAAACTATCATAGTTAATTGATAAAACCAATCGACCAAGACCAAACCCTAAATACTAGGGATATGAGGCACACCAACACACATTATTGATTAACAACTCAAACAGGTGGGACACATAAACAAGATTAGTAGGTAGGGAGATCACCTCTATAGTACAAAGCAACTCCTAATTAGCGGGGAAAAAAAGCATTCTTGTTATTGCATTAAAAATCTTAAAAGACCTTGACAATAAGGAAAAGACAATTGGCGTAAGTTGACCAATATGATCGTAGAGGACAAAACGATGAAAACCCACACAAGTTCACCATTAGGAAGCACCAATATTGTAACGACCCTACTTATATAGCCGTTGCTTAACTATATGATCATATTCTTAATCTTAATTTATCATAAAATACTGAATTTGTAGGAAATTTTTTTTAATCATAATACTAATTACTTTTGATAAATCTTTAAACAATTTTTTAGTTAAAATAAATCTTTTAAAACATTTCTAAAGCTATTTATTACTACGTTTTACTTGTTTAAACTTTTAATATCAGTATGTTAAAACTTATTAGTCTTAAATAACCTAGACTGAGATAGTAAAATTGCAATTCTCATTTATAAATCATACTTGCATAAAACCAGTTATACATAGACACTCATTTTAACACTATTGCAGAAGATATTTTTATAAGCTATATCCATACCTGTAACGCCCCTATGTGGGGGTTAACAGTTTTTAATGAGATAAAATAAAAATAAATAATAAAAGTAAAACCTTAAAAATAAAATTTGCCCGGGACTTAAATGAAAACTCTCAACTCAAAAATAAAAATATAAACGATAAATAAACCACAGTTTTAATGTAGCACCTTAAATTTAATAATATAAACTGTTGTCATCATCATTTTAACCCTCAACACATTATGATACAGTCACAGAAAGTAACAATTGATGCTTACATTATCATGAAGAACATTCTCAACGATTGAAGCAGTCCCAATGTAATATAGTTACATCACTTCCTCAACTATATTTCTTGTAGCCACCTCACACTTAGTGAGTCCTGAAAAGATATAAACATAAGGGAATGAGCAACACTATGCTCAGTAGAGAAAGCCATTACTCACCTTTAGGTTTTTATCATTACCACATTAAAACCTGCATAGTTAGTAAGTTACATCATATTCCAGATTATGAGGTTTATTATGATCACATCTTATGGATACCGTAGTTAATCATTACCAAGTGTCATAATTACACATTTATACAAATATTACCAATCATTATTTGTTCCTAGGTATCCATGTTAAATTGAGTATCACTCAACTCATCGAAACCCAAATGGGCGCACTTGATCACCCCATAAACATTCCAAGGGTGTTCCGGTGAGGGGACATCAAGCCCCGAGTCCTCACCAAATCGATTCCTGTACAGTGTGTTCTGGGACTTTCAACCCAAGGAAGCGTCATCGCCTTCCCCCTATTTTACCTTTTAGGGTATTCATGCCCAAGGACGTAACCGTCGCCCTCTTCATGTCTCACAATTTCTCTATATTGAATCATTATTAATAGAGTTAGTTTTCCTAACCATGCTTCTCAATTTATAACATGTGTCAATTCATTATGTTCCTCGCCGTACAATACAAGACGAGTCCATGTCATAGTTTCATATGTGATACTCATATAATATTAGTTCAACATAGATATATATATTGCGGCAAAACAATCAATTTTAATTCTATAAAAACCTCACAAAAGATGAGTAATAGAATCCCTACCTTTCAAGCTTATCAACAATCTTTTAATCCTGGAATCAGTTAACGTTAGCTCCATACTCCCTTGATCCTAAGGCGTGCATAAGGACAATTAAAACTAAAGCACAACATACAACTACATTCATAAATAAATCATGTGTAAACTTATCTTACTAGTATGCCATTAAAGCTTTTATATAAATCTCTTTTGAATACCACAGTAAACAATTTTTGTCTTAACACAATATAAAATGTGAACAAGTAATCTATATGTTTTAGTCCCTAATAAGATTCATCAATCACTTAGGATAATATTGGAAAGGTTGCAAGACATTAAAGAATTAGGTGGTGAGCAAAGATGGGTTCTTGGTTCAGGTTAGCAGCTGGTATACCATAACAAACTGGTAGATTTACTAGTTTCCAATACAAAAATTAAATAATTCTTAGAAAATAAAATACAACTCCGATTTAGGTTTATGATAGCTCGTTAGAAAGCCTAGGATGCTACTTTTCAAATATGCAAACCAATTCATAAAATTCATTTTAATTTAATCTTAGAATTTCAAGAAATAACCACTGCCCATAGAGGTATTACAAAGTTTAACAATATAAATTTTCTGTCTAGGGCATATACACTTAGACTTCATACATATGCTCCAAAATAGCAACAAACATATACTTAGGTTTAAGAACGCAAATTTGAATAATCCTTTAGTATAAAAGAAAATTTATAAATGAAAGACTAAATTTGTTCATAAGATTCTAACCTCGGATTATGGTTAGTTGGAAGCTTGAAATGGCTTCAAAACAGGTTCCTTTACTTCGGTATGACTGAAATTCTTGCTCAAATGGAGGTGATGGTGGCTGATTTTTATGGCAGCCTTGAAGAAGTTCTCTAAGTATTTTGCTTCAGCAAAGAAATGAGAAGAAGAGTGTGGGAACCGTGGAAGAGAAAGGAAGAAAAGATGAAGTCTTTGAAGAGAAGTGATAGAAACAATTATAGAGGAGACATGTTGAAGCATGTCACGGAGGAAATAAAGAAAATGAGGGTCAAGAGTAGTTGGAAAAGATATCCTTATGTCTCATCTAAAGACTTTAACACACATAATGCCAATATGACATTTTTGAGATTTATTAGAAGTTCTAAGGCTTTTTAGTAATCATACTAAATAAATATAGGAGAATTTTAGAAAACTTAAAAATAGATAAAAATAAATATTATAAAATAAATTTAAATGAAGCAATTTTTTTTTTATACATTAAAAATTAATTTAATTACCTCAATACCCGTTAGGAGAATAACGGGTGTCACAGCTCTACCCCCCTTAAAGAAATTTCGTCCTCGAAATTTCAATTCTAGCAATACTAGTAAAAATTTTGATTCCATTATGATTCCAATTCCGAGTCTAAACCGTTAATGTTGTTTATCTTCCAAAGTTAAGTTATCGTATCTCCACTTATTTACTTGCATAATAAATCTTACTCCTAAATCCCTCAATGAGAGTATTTCTGACAAGTTTCAACTTATAACACCGTATAATAGTCTAAGAATCTGATCAGGCATACATATTGACCATACCATGATTCCAGTCCTTCATTGTCCATGGACTGTGATTTACAATCACATTTAAGGAGATTGCCAGAGAAATTTTATATACTTCATCTTTAGGTTCCTTTTCCTTTTTGAGTAAGGAAAAGTCAAATATATTTGATTTCATACCTCAACTAATAAACTAAAACATAATCATAAAACATATATCACAAACACTTATATTCAAAACCATACATTAAACTTATTCATAGAGATATTAAACGGAATCTCAGAGTTGCAGACAAACCCGACATATTTTTCATTAAACAGCTATCCTCATGACACAAACATTCAACCCAAATAATATATTCATATTTCATATGGAATATCCCCATAACTGACTCTGGTACTTCCACATAATATTAACAGAATATTACACATTACAAACATAATACGGATACGTTTCGAGAGTACAAGGCACTCCGTATACCAGCTATCCATATCATGCATGCTTAGAGGATACAAAAACATCGATAAACAAAAGATCAGACCTTAAGAAGGATGCGTTTCGAGAGCATCAAGTACTCTGTATCCAGCCATCCCGGCATTAGGCTCAATGAATCTAAAAGATTTAACAACGACGTACCACAAGAAACACAGAATACAAGGCAAACGGTTATTCGTAACACACGAAATACGGACACACATGCCTACATGCCAAAGATAAAACAAAAAGATTACAGATGGAGATTCAAATCAATTGGCCGCTCCCGGCTTTCCCTTTCCCATTCAAGCTTGGATGTTGCAGTGTCGGATTCTGGATGTATGATTTGCATTTTATCTATCAATTCCTCAGCTGTTGAAGCAGTGACAAAGATTTGTCTCTCCGATTCTGTAGTGATGTTTTCTTCCACAGCGTAATCTAGAAATTTCAAAAGACCGTCATAAAAACCCTTTACGTTCAGCAGTCCCAAAGGTTTGGAATAAAAGCCCAACAATTGCCCACAAGCAACTATAAATATTTCCTCAAGAGTACCTAGACCACCAGGTAATGCTATAAAAGCATCAGAATTATAGATTATGTCTTTAAAATTTCTAGGGATACTCCTGACTCCTTCTCCCTTACCTATGGCTTCCTTACAAAGGTTTCCTTCAACTGGAATATGAGGCCAAATTCTTACATCAGTAGCGTCGCTAGACCTAGCTGCTAGTGCCATATTTACCATCATTTTTATACTACCACCCCCATAGATTATGTTAATCTTCTTGCGTGCTAGGACTTGCCCTAAGTGATTTGCAGCTTCTAAATAAGCTTTATCTTTTCCAAGGCTGGAACCACAAAAGACACAGACATTCTTTATTTTCTTCGTGGACTGGGAGGTAGACATATTTGGTTTATAGAAGTGGTTGCTTAATGTCTGCTCCACTTAGACTTCGGGTTCTACATGAGTTTTTAAAGATGAGAAATATACAAAAAGGGCTAAAGAGATAGACGAGTAGGTAATGAAAAGGTAATTCAAAGATTTAAACAAAATCTTGTGCGGATAAGAAAGTAAGATAAGGTGATTGATAGTTTACAGAAAATCTGATTCACTTTTTGAAAAAGATTAGACTCTAATTGTATAACTTTTGACAATTGAGAACAATTCGACAGAAGACCCTCATGATACAACTGTAGACTTTTTGACAAATATACACCAAGTCTAGAAATTTAATATAAACGACAAATACTGTAGAACTTTTGAAATTTGAGACACAATCTTGAAATATCTGGATAAGCTTTTCAAAATTCAAACATATTACTGTACCGTATGTAACGTGTCTGATAAGATAATATATTTTATTATATATATATATATTTAAGAAAATCATAAATTAAATAAGATATTAACACTTACTGTATCAATCTAATAATCACAATTATTTCAAACACAAAAGCAAATATTCTGAGTAAAAGAAAAACACAAACTGTTGAACATCAGCTAAAACTGCTTCAAATAAGTAAAGACTAAATAACCTTTATAGAGCGATGACTTATTCCCCATCCAATTTTCTTATGGCTTGGCAAACAGGATCTAGAAATACCATATTCCTGAGGCGTTGTCTTTCTGTATAAAATTTAGGCCAGAGTTTAAAAATAGCTCCTTGAACATATCCACTAGGGTGACCGTGGAGAGGAGGATGGATGCTATCCAAGTTCTCCTTTGAAAGTCCATCCCTACAAAACCTTATTTTATCCTCTCTATTCGTAGACATATAACCAGGTGAAGTACATTTACCGTTACAATTTTGTCTTCCACATTTGTTACAAGTGACCACGATGGCACGAGCTCTTCTTTTCATTGCACTACGACTGGTACCTGTTCCTGGTAAACCGACATCTTGACTAAAGTCACTCGGACGGATCTTCCCCTCTATTAACATTCTCACATCACAAGGGATACCAAAACGCATAAGAATCCACAACCGAGTAATTCTAGCCTTGTATTTCTTTCTGAGAATCTTTTGGGAGAGTGATGGGAAATACTTTCTCAGGTGTTGGTACTTTGGGTCCATGATGAGATGAAAGAAGAGTAAATAGAAAGGAAAAATTAAGATAGTAAATTGCAGAATCCTAGAATTCCTTCTTCTTTTGGAGGAAAAGTAAACTCGGAGAAATAAGCTCCTATGCACAGTAAACGTATTTGTAAACAATGATTAAACCACTGTATATGACACGTATAGAGATCACGTGAGAGAGACAGTGTGAATCAAACTGATTTAAGATTTGAACTAGGCCCAAATGTTCTTAGTTGAAAATGGTCAGGTTGTTTCGGCCTTAACACATTTAGAACGAGTTAAATAACAAACACAAAATTGAAAACCAATTTGTATAAATCTTAAACCCAATTCAAGCCACTATAGATAAGTTAACTATGAACAACAAATCTAATTTAACGACAACAAGGATCTTCCTGAATGATCCAGCAACTCAAATAATTTTGTTTTAATCAAAACCTTATTGAACAATGCATACACCCATATGTTATTCCTAATACTCAACATCTATCAATGGATTCATCATCATTACTACCAAGGGTTTAGAATGTGCCTAACCTTGAAATCAATACGATTTACGTCTTTCAACGTAGACCATATCAACGAACAAAGACACTTGATGTTACTACTTAAGAACATCTACAATCCCCACAATTCTACTCATACAATATATAATTTCCTCATATAACAAAACCTTAGGTAACCAAAAGATTCACTGATACACTTAAATACAATGTACGTAACGAAATATTCCAATTTTGAGATTCATGCATTCTAGACTTTACACAGTCTCAACAGACCAAAAGTCTAACATTTATCTCTCTCAAGATTCAATACCATGATTCCCAACTTATATCATATTCCTCACATATATAGAACTTTTAAGAAAAGATATTGACACTTATGTGCTCCACCGAATCCACACATAATCATTACTTAGGTTTGAATCAATTACAAAAAATTTGGCATATCTATGTCAAACTTTAAAATCAATAAATCAAGCCTTATATTTCTTATTGTTTTTCACGAGACAAAAGGCTCTTAAATCCTCGTATCTATACGAATTTCTCATCGTTTATACGAATTAAATATGCTTATAGATCCTAATATTATACGAATCTCTCATAAGCAATCTACTTCTAAACTCATTCCATATAATTATCATTCCCTCATAACTATTAATACTTTCCTTCTATATAATTATTGTACTCATATAACTATTAATATTTTCATTCTATGGCCTTTCCATGTTACATCCTTCTAGACTGTATAAATCAATGTGAAGGTTCATTTTGATGATGACAATGAAAATTCAGCTTCAAAACCATCTCAAAAATATTTTTTTTTTTTAAAGTGATGCTACACTCCCTAGGTTAACCGAACCTAGGCTCTGATACCAAAAATTCTGTAACGCCCCTATGTGGGGGTTAACAGTTTTTAATGAGATAAAATAAAAATAAATAATAAAAGTAAAACCTTAAAAATAAAATTTGCCCGGGACTTAAATGAAAACTCTCAACTCAAAAATAAAAATATAAACGATAAATAAACCACAGTTTTAATGTAGCACCTTAAATTTAATAATATAAACTGTTGTCATCATCATTTTAACCCTCAACACATTATGATACAGTCACAGAAAGTAACAATTGATGCTTACATTATCATGAAGAACATTCTCAACGATTGAAGCAGTCCCAATGTAATATAGTTACATCACTTCCTCAACTATATTTCTTGTAGCCACCTCACACTTAGTGAGTCCTGAAAAGATATAAACATAAGGGAATGAGCAACACTATGCTCAGTAGAGAAAGCCATTACTCACCTTTAGGTTTTTATCATTACCACATTAAAACCTGCATAGTTAGTAAGTTACATCATATTCCAGATTATGAGGTTTATTATGATCACATCTTATGGATACCGTAGTTAATCATTACCAAGTGTCATAATTACACATTTATACAAATATTACCAATCATTATTTGTTCCTAGGTATCCATGTTAAATTGAGTATCACTCAACTCATCGAAACCCAAATGGGCGCACTTGATCACCCCATAAACATTCCAAGGGTGTTCCGGTGAGGGGACATCAAGCCCCGAGTCCTCACCAAATCGATTCCTGTACAGTGTGTTCTGGGACTTTCAACCCAAGGAAGCGTCATCGCCTTCCCCCTATTTTACCTTTTAGGGTATTCATGCCCAAGGACGTAACCGTCGCCCTCTTCATGTCTCACAATTTCTCTATATTGAATCATTATTAATAGAGTTAGTTTTCCTAACCATGCTTCTCAATTTATAACATGTGTCAATTCATTATGTTCCTCGCCGTACAATACAAGACGAGTCCATGTCATAGTTTCATATGTGATACTCATATAATATTAGTTCAACATAGATATATATATTGCGGCAAAACAATCAATTTTAATTCTATAAAAACCTCACAAAAGATGAGTAATAGAATCCCTACCTTTCAAGCTTATCAACAATCTTTTAATCCTGGAATCAGTTAACGTTAGCTCCATACTCCCTTGATCCTAAGGCGTGCATAAGGACAATTAAAACTAAAGCACAACATACAACTACATTCATAAATAAATCATGTGTAAACTTATCTTACTAGTATGCCATTAAAGCTTTTATATAAATCTCTTTTGAATACCACAGTAAACAATTTTTGTCTTAACACAATATAAAATGTGAACAAGTAATCTATATGTTTTAGTCCCTAATAAGATTCATCAATCACTTAGGATAATATTGGAAAGGTTGCAAGACATTAAAGAATTAGGTGGTGAGCAAAGATGGGTTCTTGGTTCAGGTTAGCAGCTGGTATACCATAACAAACTGGTAGATTTACTAGTTTCCAATACAAAAATTAAATAATTCTTAGAAAATAAAATACAACTCCGATTTAGGTTTATGATAGCTCGTTAGAAAGCCTAGGATGCTACTTTTCAAATATGCAAACCAATTCATAAAATTCATTTTAATTTAATCTTAGAATTTCAAGAAATAACCACTGCCCATAGAGGTATTACAAAGTTTAACAATATAAATTTTCTGTCTAGGGCATATACACTTAGACTTCATACATATGCTCCAAAATAGCAACAAACATATACTTAGGTTTAAGAACGCAAATTTGAATAATCCTTTAGTATAAAAGAAAATTTATAAATGAAAGACTAAATTTGTTCATAAGATTCTAACCTCGGATTATGGTTAGTTGGAAGCTTGAAATGGCTTCAAAACAGGTTCCTTTACTTCGGTATGACTGAAATTCTTGCTCAAATGGAGGTGATGGTGGCTGATTTTTATGGCAGCCTTGAAGAAGTTCTCTAAGTATTTTGCTTCAGCAAAGAAATGAGAAGAAGAGTGTGGGAACCGTGGAAGAGAAAGGAAGAAAAGATGAAGTCTTTGAAGAGAAGTGATAGAAACAATTATAGAGGAGACATGTTGAAGCATGTCACGGAGGAAATAAAGAAAATGAGGGTCAAGAGTAGTTGGAAAAGATATCCTTATGTCTCATCTAAAGACTTTAACACACATAATGCCAATATGACATTTTTGAGATTTATTAGAAGTTCTAAGGCTTTTTAGTAATCATACTAAATAAATATAGGAGAATTTTAGAAAACTTAAAAATAGATAAAAATAAATATTATAAAATAAATTTAAATGAAGCAATTTTTTTTTATACATTAAAAATTAATTTAATTACCTCAATACCCGTTAGGAGAATAACGGGTGTCACAATACCCATCTCCATTATCCATCTACTGCTTGCTACTGTCCATCATAAGTTGCTAACAGGTTTCTTACTTACAGTATAAACATATCTGAGTGAGCTTTCACTTAGCAACGAGTGAGCTTTCACTCAGCAACTAGGAAACATTTACTCACAAAGCAACCTTAAAACATTTATAAAATAATGCATGAGCAAATTATGCTTCATTATGAAAGAGTTCTATATATCTAATTTGTCTTACTTAAATGGACCCTATGTGTACATACCCATTGCGCGCGATCATTGGAAAGTTAGGGTTCGCGAGGTCCCCAACAACCCTAGATCATGAACTAAACTGAATTTGTATGCCTTTTTCTAGGTTGAGAGGCCATGAATCCTCCCTGTAAGTCATGAGGCTGGTAAGACACTCTTCACTTAACTTATCTTATCTTATTACACTTGTCTTATTGTGTATATGCAATATGGCATGTTACTACATATTATCACATAATATAAATCACAACTATTCTCAATTGAAGGTAAATATTCAATATAATTTTATATAGCATACATCACATAAAATACACTACATAATAATAAGCATAGCATGTCCTAACATGTCATAATATGCCATAATTCTAATAATACATTTTCATTATTTTTTTAAAAACATGTAAATAGTTTAAATTGAAAACTATAGTTTTCACGCTATAGGCGATATTCCTACTTACCTGGTTTCTAGAGATGAGATCTGCTAAACTCGCCATATACTTATTCACTACTCCTAGAGTCTAAGTAAAAACACCCGCTAAGAATGTGAGCTTAATTTTATGTTATGCAAATTATTCTAACTTATCGAATAAAATGAAATTAAATCTTTTCTTAACAAGTTCCCTTTATCAACTAATTGACTATTTGGATATTTAAAATAATTAATTAAATTTAAATCTTCTTAACTCATAATCCTCGTCATATATTTTCTTTATTTGCCTTCAATTAATCATGATAATGTTGATAATTAATTAATTAATTAATTCATTTGTAATTTATTAATTATGTTCTTCTTATATCTTGACTTATTAATTCCTCTCATTACTTATATCAGGCTCATTATTTTATTTATAGGTCCCTATAACTATGAATAGTACTGTTAGGCCCATAAGCCCATGTCTAGTTACTATTTAAT
The DNA here is from genome assembly GCA_025403435.1 of Artocarpus heterophyllus. NCBI lineage: Eukaryota > Viridiplantae > Streptophyta > Magnoliopsida > Rosales > Moraceae > Artocarpus > Artocarpus heterophyllus. The sequence goes on from CM046353.1 coordinate 10,795,086, forward strand.
TTATTAGGCCCAATATGACCCCTTGGAACTAAAAACGTTCTATGATATTTGAGCACTGACTATCAAATAATTTGAACACTATAATTGGCACCTAAACATGTGTGGGCATTGGGCCCTTAATTGCTATCATAGCAGTTATATTTCTTACGATCTCGCGTTTCTTTGTATATGTAAAGTTTAAATTAAAAACCATTTCTTAAATTGAAGTCTAAATTTCAATAAGACTGTGAATTAAAGACTTGTGTAGTTTTGCAAGTGCTACAAATTTTTTGTCACTTGAAAATAGTGATCTTGCCAGTAAATAGAAATTTTTTTAAACTAGTTTTGAAAATGCATTTTTTGTTAGTTTTAAAAGCTAATGTAAACCGTATGTCAAAGACAGTTTTAATACAAGTTTCCTTTACTGAAGTTCCTCCTTTTGTCGCGAATTAAAATTTGTGTTTTCCTAAAAAATTATTTTTTTTCTTTTTAACATCACCGTTTGCAGTGATTTTGTAAACTTTACCGATTGACCATTCTATAAATATGTTTAAAAGTCCTTTCTAGAGGCAAAATTTTTAAAAGTTTTCTTCACGAAAGTTCTTCATCTCATCGAGTCCTAAAATTTTCATGTTTTACAAAAATCATGACTCAGAACTTTTGAGGGTTATTTTACCAAAAATATAAACTGTGGTTACAACACTTAGTGAAACACATAGTGTAAGCAGTTTCAGAATCAATACTAAACTACATTGTAATTGCTAAAACAACTTTTCATACACTAAACTAAACATTTTAACTTTTGGAATCCAAAACCGAGCAGAAATAAGATATGCATTAGCAACTTAATGTTGCAACATTGCATGCAACGTCTATCGAAATTCATGTTGAAGCAATCATGGATTTGATTGGCAGTTGCTACAATGGCATTAGGAGGCAATAAACCAAACATCTGAACTATTAGAATTAGAAACTAGGCAGTTTATAATCTGCACCATTGATGTTGTAATCTATGTTAAAACATCACATGCAATATCTAATGAAAAGTACCAGAAATCATTACCGATTATATTACAGTTTACACAGAAATCTTAGGATATAATTAACTGATAGATCTAATTTTTTAAATAAAAACTGGGTGGTTTTAAGATCTGTTTTATAGGTATTAGTACAATTGTGTTGCAACACTTCTCTACGAAACTTAAGAGAACAGTCCCATAATGACCACAAACTACTCTGCAGTTTTAAGGATAACCTTGGGAGACATTAAAATAAGTATTTCAACTTTGAAAACTAAAAATGGGTATTTTTGGAATCTATACTACTGGTGTAGTACAAATGTGTTGCAACACCTTTTTACAACATTAAGCAAGACAACTATACAAAAATGCTCAAAATATCATTTGGAGTTGAGATCCAAGTTTCTTACACAAGGTCACTCATATTGTTATGACTTAAAATTTCTCAATCTTAAAAATACATTACAAACGATCCTTAAGGTTTCTATTTTTAAGTTAAAGAGAGCGAAAAACTCTTTTTAAAACACAAAACATAACCTAGATCTAAACCCTATCATACACATCAATGCATAATACTAAATTATATGAATAAAAACTCACAAAAACTACAACATAATCATAAATAAAAGTTATTGCATGCCAACAATGCTTAATTATAAATATCCTCATATACCAGACGTTCGTTATAACCTATTTGCTTAACTTTAAAAAGAGAAGTTTAGATATTTACTCTTGATGATCTACTTTTGAGAGAATCCCCTAAAGTGCCCCCCCCCCCCCCCCCCCCCCCCCCCCAGCTTTAGATTTTTGGCTAGTAATTTCTAGTGCTTGAGAAAGAAATTTTGAAAGAAATGGAGGGAGGAAACCGGTTCTTCAATGGAGAAAATGGAAGAGAATGAGAGAAAATAAACTAGTGTTGTAGAGAAAAAGAAAGAAAAATGGGCTCTTGATGTGGAGGCACTTATTTATAGACATTTCCCCAATCTTCGTTAACTTTTTGCTTAATTTCTAAACCTTACTTAAAGTGTCTCATAGATGCCAAAATTGGAACAAAACTTGGTTATTACTTCACTAAAGTTGGAGCCACAATATAGAGAAAAAGTGACAAATTTTGCATTAAATGCTTACTAGTCTTTGCACCATACCTTGTATTATTCATATCATACCTTTTATTTGTTTGTCCCACCACTTTACCCACAAGATCCCATAAATTATGGAATACAGATAAAGTTTATCTAGTTGAGAAAACTAATTGGCTGTTAGGAGGCTCGGTTTAGTCGGGTTTGCTCGACACAATTAAAGGCTAATATAGGTATAAGTCAATACCAGTGTAAACATAAAATAGTGTAAAAACTAAATTGTTTTTTAATCTTAGATCTATTCCTAAACTGTATAAACATAATCTTGATGTTTTCTACCCTTACTTTGGTATTGACACATTCTTGGTAGTGTCAATTTTTGAACTCGGATAGCATTTTTCACTGAAAATGATACTTATATAACTTTGATTCTTAACTAGTAGGCATTAAGAATTTACTATGTGTTAGAGTATTTCTTGGTACAATGCTAACACTGTATAGTATTTGAAAATTCTTATAATTTAAATTCTCAAGTTATTTACGATTGGAAATTTCTTCCATCTTAAATCGCGGTGGAAATTATCAGCTGAATTATTTGGTCACAAAAAGTTAACAAATTTAACTTTAATATTTGCTATAGAATTTTGGGATATTTCTATTAATTCCATAAATCTTTTAACCACAAGGATTAAACATGATATTTTTAGAAAAATTCTAATGTCAGCGCTTAAATTCCAACATAACTTTTGAGCATTCCTTGATACATAAGGGTATTATATACCACCGAATATATGCTCATAAGTTCTAAATTTATGCTTCTTACGAACTCAATGGTGTAGTTATAGAAAAATCCTTAATAAATTTTATTAATTACTTGGAATTTTCAGCTATTAAAGCATGAGAACGACGAAGACCTGCAAGGCGCCATCAAGACGCACCACCGTGACTCTGAAGATAGCTAGGGATTCGACGCATGTAACGATGTCGACCAAAATTAGGCCCGTCCCATTCATTCCCTCCGACCACGAAGCCAACACCATCACCATGTTCGTCATAGGGTTGAGAGCTCCTTCTCTAGGACCAAGGGTCTGATGGCCAACCAAGTGGCGGCGCTAGACCCTGACTGTAAATAAGAGAAGAGAGAGAGAGAAAGAGAGCATTGGTTTATATGCAAAGCGTTTTTGCCAAGGCTTTACCAAGCACTATAATTGCCTTTTTTTTGTGTAAAGTGCTTCCGGGAGTTCTTGAAGCAACACCAAATGCAGCCATAAATGCATTATAATGGGCCGTATCCGTGTTGGGGGAGGCGATGGTAGCGCAATTTCGGAAAGAAAATAAATTATATCCTTTTCATTCATATCAAGAAATACTTGACAACAATATTGCATAGTCACAAGTAAGCCCCATTTTTCCCAAGATATGTATGAAAAAAACACTACCATGCTCAAATAGACAAATAAATAAATATGAATAACTCTTTGTATGGATGCATTTTAAATTTGTATATTATATTGATTCGACTTGAGAGTTGAATGAGATCGTTTCATATTTAATCTCGTTTGATTGAATAGCAAATTTTCAAAGAGTTGGATTTGATAAACATCACTTTTTTTAAGGATCTGACGGTTGAAAACACCTATCAATATATGTTAATTTTTTTGGTGGGTTTTTAGTTCCCACCAAAAAAATTAACATATTATTATTTAGGCTCAAATAAAAGTTTTGGTCACTAGACTAGATAAGATAAGTCCTAAAGGTACCTAGATTATTATTTTGAATTAGACGTTCTAATTCTATTGAGAGCAAAAAAATACAAGAAGAGAATAAGTAAGAAAAAAAGAACACATAAAATTTATAGTGTTTCATTCTCAATGTAAAAGCTACGTTTTTTTTCACCCGCTATAGAAAATCACTATGATGAAAAAAAAAAATTTATAAGAGAAATCGCAAACCACTCACTCTCTATGTTTTCTCTAACCTTTCTAATAATACCCTATTTGGTGCCCCTACATATATATAAGAAAACTACAACAACCGAATTTTACAAGTGTGAATCCTCATATAACCGTTAATGAAATTTCGGGTGACCCACATACCTTGTAGGGAGATTTCTTGCTCCCCTTTCAAATCTCACAACTGACTTATCAGGAATGTCGATTCCCTTAATCCTTTGTGTAAGATCAAAACATTAAATTAGACTCCACGGTTTAACATGCATTCTATCAAATGGTCACTCTCGCAAAGCATTCTTAAAATAGTTGTGCTGCAAGGTAGTGTCTTTTTTATTCAATGTTTTTTTCATCTTTTGTTTTTTTTTTTTTTTCCTTAGAGCTGGGAGGATCCTAATCTTATCTCTATGTCAAAAGTGGCGAAGGTTCTCGTGTGGGCGTAGCCAAAACGCCAAATTGAGATATTAGAATTATCTTCTAATATAACTTTGTTTTGGCTAAAATTTCTAATATGACAACTGGTGTCACGTTTAGTATATATATGTTTTTTCCTTTGGGTAACGCCCACTATAGATTAGAAAAATGGCTTAATATTACTTTAAATAATCTTTGATGACCCTGTTTAGTGCATAGGATACAAGTCATATGACAAGAGATTGGGATCTTGATCCCATGTATGGTACCAAGGAGAAGGGATAAACCAATCCGAAACTCCATAAATATCAGTTTTTCTTTATTCCAGGGCAAAATTACCACCTAACCAGTTAACAAACAACATCGTTTATAGTATCTAAAATAACCGGTTAACCAACAATATCATTTTAGGAAACTTTTTTATACAAACAAATATCAACTAGGAAGATTTTAAAGCTGTTATGTAATTAAATTGGTTTTTAATTTTAATATAACATTAACAAAGAAATATAAGATTGCAAAAACAAAGAGATGAACACTTCAGATTTATAGTCATTTATTCTTAATGTGTAAAATAGCTTCATTTTTAACCGTTATAGTATAATTTACTAAAAGATAAAAAAGAATATTACAAAAGAATATACACTTCTTTTAGACGCTCTATATCCTTCATTAACTTGTATTTTTATTTTAAATAGAATGTTTGAGAACCAAGATTAAATGCTAAAGTTTCAATTGTAACAATGTAAAACTCTCTATATGCTACAATATTTAAGTTCTAACTGCAAGTTCTAATTTCGTTCCTAAACACTCTATTCAATAACTTAAATTACAAATATGAAAACCCCCTAAGTACCCTTAACAAACTAGGTCAATTTGTGTGTTCATCGGGATAATAGTTAAGCTCTACAACTTAAAAAAAAAAGAAGACAACAAGGGCTATAAGCTAATTCAATTCAATATATTACATCAATAATCATCAATGAGTCTTATATAGGTATGAGAATAGATTATTGTATAATGCATGATTGTTTCGTATTATATTTACAATCATGCTTTAATATTATTACGGGTTGTTTAGGGTACTGATGAGGGTTAGGTTCTCCGGCCGGAGCCTGGCGGGTCCCTTGAACGTATTGCCGATGAGGCTTGAGGAGGCTTGGTCTTGGATTTGCCTCCCGCGGAGGGAGCGCGTCTCCTAGGATTTGAACTTGTGACCACTAGAGGGCCTTAGGAGTATCTCAGGTACCAATCCGACTGATCCCAATCCAACTGGCTAGTTGGATTGGTAACCTGGGATACACCTAAGGCCCTTTTATATGAGTGGTCACAAGTTCAAATGCCAGGGGACGTGCTCCCCCCACGGGAGGCAAATCCGAGTCCAGGCCTCCTTGGCAATACGTTCGAGGGACCCATCAAGCTTCAACCGAGGACCAAAAACCCTCAACATTTATTTCCATTCCAATCATTCGCATCATTCTGGTCTTGAATGTGACCATAGACCATACCACAATTTGTGACATTCGTAGACCATCCCACAATTCATCCACCTTTCTCTCTCTCACAGTTATAAGGATATTTTCAACCCATTATTCTATTTTAAAGTTGCTCTATGTATACTCTTTTTTAATTGATTAAAGCTAAAAATAATAAAATAAAAAATAAAAAATAGGATGGGGTTGGAGATAATGTCAAGCTGGCAAGTAAAAGTTGCTCTATTTTGGCATTTTTCTTCAAATTAGTGTTGCGCTGGAGATGATCTAAGATACTACAATTCTTCCATTCTTCTACTAATGCTCTATTGGAATAGGATGAACATAGTTAGAGGAACGAGAAATATTGTAACGCCTATGAATTTTAAGTGAAATTAATTATATTAAATTTTATTATTAAGTATGTTAAGTGTAATTTAGTTGTATTTTATTTACAAGGCCGTTTAAAAGTTTGATTTTTAAGTCTTTAAAAGTCAAATGACACTTTTGTCTATGCCACTTGGCTCTTATTACAAAGACTGATATGGCTGATCTTTTAAATCTCTCTTTTCACGTGTAAAAACCCTAATACACACCATCAAAAATCCATCTCCTCTCTCCTTCCCCTTCATGTGTTTTCTTTTCTCTCTCTAGAAATCTGGTTCAAACACACTATTTCTCTTACTAAGAAAATTCAAGGGGAGGATCTAAGGATTCAAATAAGCTTCACACTTATATTTCTTCATGATTAAGGTGAGTAATTTCCAAAAAAAATCTCATGTTTTCTCTCTTTCTCAAATCTAAGTTTCATTGATTTTTTGTTTTTGGTTTTGTTTTAGACTTTAAATATGAAATTTTGCAGAATATTGAGCATGCATGTCTATTTCAAGATAATTTAAGTATGTTCCTGGGTTAGTTTTTGCAAAAGTTATAATTTTTAACATTTAGATTTGTATTTTGACATGAAATTTAAAGGAAAACATTTCTTGGTGTTCATACATGATTTCCTAAGAATTCTAAATGAGTTTGGTGCAATTTTAACTGATTTGGCATGGAAAATTGAGAAAAACCTAAGTCTGGCCATGATAAGAGAAAGTTGGTTCTGCCCAGCTCGCTTATGAGTGTGGTCAACCGCCTCTTTACTGCTGGTCGACCAGGGTTAACGACTGATGATGCCTGCCATCGTTTCCTAAGCCAGACAACTCCTCGATTCGTGTCAGACTGTTTCCTTGGTGTTTTGTAATTTGTTTCTTGATATTTTGTGACTTGAAATGTTTTTAAAGATTATGTTTTTGTGTTCAAAAATTTGAGAATTCAAAAGTTTGTATTTATGGTTATTTTATGTCCAAAGGCACATGGATAATTAAATCAATATAATAATATCCGTATGAGCATTACTCTAACTTTAATTGCATTTTTAAGGATTTTAACAAATAGAGCTTACGGTGAATTTTGTTTGGAGCTGACGACATTTGAATTTCTAGTACTGAGGTCGGATATTTTTTATCATTTTTTTGATAACCTACTTCATAAATGGCTTTGGCCAAGTTTATTCTTAAATGTTTTTAAGAATGATTTTTGTTTTTATTTTCAAGTTAGATGAAAGTATAAAAATTTGAGATATTCGATTTTAAAGTTATTCCCTACATTTAAGGAATTGTGTTTTGGATATATTATAAGTTCCAAACTAGTGTGAGCCACTTCAATGGTGTTTTATCAGACTTTACACAAATAAGTACTTTGCTATCTATGATTTCCATTGAGATTCTATCTTTCAGTTTTGGTAAGTGTGTTTGTGAAAAACTATTTTATAACTACGAGTCTTGAACGTGTTTTAACTGGTTATTCTACTGAGCATTTCACTCACGTTTTATTGTTTTAAAATTTCCCTCCTAAGTTTTGCAGAACCAGTCGAGTTTAACACTGAGTTCGATGACCATGGATTTTTTAGTAGAGATGGTATTTCTCTTTCAAACTGTTATATACCATGGTACTGTATGACTTGTCCCGATGTTAGTTTTATTGTATTACTTGTAAGTCTTAATGTCGGTCTTAATATATTATTTGTAATTAAACTACATAAGATCCTTCATGGATACAGAGTCCCACGTGACGGTAATTATTATTTTATTTTATTGTTGATGTGATTTCAGCTGAGCATGTTATTTTATTCTCTAGTTACGGCTTTTATTTAATTTTCTTTGATTTTTAATCAGTCGCGGCCCTCGCTCTCTGGGTCGTGACTAATATAAAGGATGAAAATAATTATAATAATTTTTTACGTTATTTAGTAAGAGAGAGGGATTGTTGAAATGATGACTAATAGTCATTTATCTAATTACTACAATGTGTTGTATAGTATGTTAATAATTTCATTTGGAGGATTGAAAAGTCCTTTTAAATGTAAATTTAAGTAGATTGGTTGAACTTTTCACTAATGGAAGGAACCAAATTAATGGGTCTAACACAAGAGACTATCCATCCATATCTCCTCTCCACCCTCCTAACAAACAATAAATTTATGATCTCATTCTACCACTCTTCCTCTCTCCCTCTCCCTCCTACCAATCATGATGCAGTCCCTCCATGACTCCATCTCTTTCTTTCTTTCACTTTTCTCTTCTACCAAAGTTCTTAAATACTTGCTTCTCTTTTTGGAAGTTTATAGAAATGCTTTTCACCATGAAGTTGCATCTTTTTCTTCTTGTTTATGTTTAAATTTGTACGTATCTGTAATTTTTCTCCAAAATGTTTAGCAAATTGCGCTTTGGTCATAGATCATCGCTTGGTCTTAACCTAGTAAGTGACCATAGTTTAGATTTGGCAATTGAAGGCCCCCACTCAATGTTTAGAATTTTATATTTTAGATCTAAAATTTCTCAAAGAATTACTTGAATCCTCAATCAATAATTGTAATGATATTTGAATTCTATCATTACGATCTTGTTTTATGCACTTCATAAATTAAAACATTTAATTATGTCTTCATTTAATAAAAAAATATCTCTTATTTTTTCAAAAGACCTCAATGAAAAAAAAATGGCTCCACTAATACCAAGCATTATTTTTCAAGGAACTTTTTTGATGGGAGCCCTAACATGGCACGTTTTGAAACTGTTAAATCTAATCAAAATCATTTTTTTCGTAGATTTAACAATTGAAATATGGATACATTTTGGTGGCTGTTTTTTGGGATTCCATCAGAGAAATTGCCTATTTTTGCATTCCTTATTCCTGTTTTTCATTGAAAATTGTATCAAATATCACCTTTTTTAAAATTAATTCTAGTGAATATCAAGTTTTAAAAATATTTGTAATAAATAACAGATTTATAGTGAAAAATTTATTTACTCCCTTATTTATAGTGTAAATAATTCTTATTTATATTGTAAATAGATTTAAGAAGTAAATAATTTATTTACCTTCTTATTTACATTGTAAATTATTCTTATTTACAAAGTAAATATTTAAACAATAAATCCACTATTTACTATAAGTATTTTCAAAAACCTATCATTTACCTCAAAAAGTTTTAAAAAATCAGCTATTTCCCGCATTCTCTCTTTTTTTTAGGGATATAGTTAAATGGCCTATTTTATGTGAAAAGTTTAAGTTAATAACCTAAGTTTTCTAAAATTAAAAAATTGGCCTATCCACTCTATTAAAATAAAAGGAAACAAAGGCTGCGTTTGGCGCGTGCCTTTTGGGAGGAAAAAAGTGCTTTTTATAAGCTAAAAATTGGGGAATTTTTTTTACCAAATATGTCCCTAATTTTTTAATATGAATGAGCCATTTGCCTAATTTAGAAAAAGTCATGGTTATTTATTGTATAAGGTGTTTGGCAAAGTTAGTTAGAACTAACTTTTTGGTTCAAAACACTGTAGCATGTGAGAGCTTTACACTGTAGTAGCTGTTTTCTTTTACTGTAGTATGTGAGAGCTTTATACTATTCCTAACCAAAAAGTTAGTTCTAACTAACTTTGTTAGACACCTTACTAAAGAGTCTATTAAAAAGATCACCCAACCTAACGCAAACAACGAAGCTCTTGTTTTCCTTTATTTTAATAGAATAGATAGGCTTATTTTTAATTTTAAAAAACTTAAGCTATCAACTTAAACTTTGCACCTAAAATAGCCCATTTAGCTATATATCTTTTTTTTTTTTTTAGGATTAATGAGACATGTAGCCCTTTTTATTTATAGAGTTAAAATATGTATCCAGTTTATGAATATTCTTTATGTCTCCCAATTTATATTTTTAAAGACATTAATGACCTAAATAATGATATTGTTAGTTTTAACTTATTTTTTACAATAATTAGAATATACGTATTTAAGATTTCAACTAGATTGTGATATTATTATATTTAAAAAAATCCCTGAAGTTAGGCTGTTTATTGTTTAAATTCAAATTGATATCTAAAATAACGACTTTAAAATTCTCTCAGCTAAAAGATAGAATTTTTTTTTTATGGAATCATGATTTTACTGACAAATTCAAATTAAAATCTTGTAATTAAATTAATGATATAGTATTTATTAAGTCTTTTTTTGTGCCTTACAGGTTGTATAATTAATATATCATTAAGTTAATAATACGTAATGATATTTATTTTTTAAGATTTCAAGTGGTAATGACATTTCTGTTTTTTGGTGATAGGTAATTAAATTAATTAAATAGTATTTATTAAGTCTTTTCATATGTCTTATAGGTTACATAATTAATATATTATTAAGTTAATAATACATAATGATAATGATATTTAATGACATTCATTTTTTAAGACTTTGAGTTATAATGATACTTTTTATTAGGGTGTGCTTATGTTATAGATTAGTAAATACAAACAATATTACATTAAGTTAATGATACAAACAATATTTTTTGAAATTTTATTGTAAGTAATTTAATAACATGGATTTTTGTTGTTGTTTAAATTACATTATAATTAATTAAGTATATATGTATTTCTCTAATATCATTTTTTCAACGACTCAACTATGAGAAAAATAAAAAGATTTGTTAAAAAAATAAATATATAATAAAGTCTACTTAGAGAGAATTTTAAAATTTTTAATATATATGATTTAAAAAAACATATAAGTGACGTTTGTAAAACAAAGATAAATTTTAGTTCATTTTTTAAAAAGATATCATATTACCTAATTTTTACTCAAATTCAAGAGTTTTGTCACAAGAAATTGTGGGCTAAGGGCCGGCCCACAAAGGATTAATTAACTCATGCATGTGGGAGTTTTAAGGGGTCCACTTCAATAAAAGACTTGGGATTTACCGAAGGAAAAGACAGGGTAGGCCACAATTTGGTTGATATTCAGAGTTCTTAAAGAATCTTGTACAAGCATAGTTTGACCCTGGACATACTTATTACTTAGGTCGTATTGGACCAATTTCATTTTGTGACTGTCTCTTAAGAAAGAGATAACCTTGGGATCCAGGTCGGTTACCAGCCTGGTTTGGATTGGATTAGAAGTTTTTTTTTTTGCATTTTTTTTTTGTTTTGTGGTTGTATATAAATTATTCATATATACTATGCTGATTCAGACGTTGCTTTTGTACAAAATGATAGGTTTCATCAATTATTCTTATTTTTTCTTAATTAAAAAACTATTAGTGTCTTCGCGCCTCTAGTCCAACAATCGCTTTATAATCTGTTGGGACCCTACGAAGAACGATAAGAATCCGACTCTTACTTTGATCAACTAGCATTTAGCAAGTGTAAAGTCTCGTAAGCTCAAGCCAATGGGCGATGAGAGCCATAGTTGCAGTCTTAATGCAAATAATAAAGATCGATTTCTAGGTGCTAGATGATAGAGCAATAATAAATCATCCATTACCGTTATACCACCACCGCAAGTAACATTCAATGATTGGAAGAATTCAACAATAAAACTATTGCACAAAGTTTTAGTGTGGAAACATTGCACTAACATTTGGTGCCTGAAGGGGGGAAAAAACGTTCTAGGCTTTTTCTTTTTTTCTAACCAACAGTAGCTAGCGGCTAATAAACAATTCAAATTACAATAAAACATAAATCAACAAACTTTTAGCTCATTATTTAACCATAAAAAGAAAAAATTAGCTCATTATTCATGAAAGTCAAATAAACTCTTCGAGAACGCTAAATGATAGCGTCCATTAACACCCCTAGTCCCTAAGGCTATGGTCCCTTTAAGGCTGGAGATGCATTATATTGCATATAATCTTAAAGAAAGGGAAAAGATTTCCGCCGCTTAAACTTGACTGTTAAAAGTTTAAGCTAATTATGAGCGAAATAGACTAATTAGCGGTGGAATTGGGCTTTTTTTCTTTTCCAATGACATAATTTTTTAACTTTGTTTATTTATGGACTAACGAGGTACATAGCAAAATAAAGATGGTAGAACTTAAGTGTGGTAGAAATTAGGGTTGCACAAAAAACCCCTAAAGCTGTCACTTCTTTTATGTCACAAAAATCCTACAAAAAACACCGTTTCAAACTTCCAGCCCACCATGCTCACCGGGAAATTTCGGTTTTATGTTGCTTGTTGGGATTTTATTATCTAAGTTTTGGATCTTTAATAACATATTTGGTGTTGTCAGTTTCGACCAAAAATTTTATTTATTGCAACGTAAAGTTCTCATATACTATAATGTAAAAAAAAAAAAAAAAAAAAAGTGAGTTGCACTCTAAAGACTCACATATAATACTTTTAATTAAAATTAGTTTAAACCACATGTCCAAAGTACTTCATAATTTATTCCATGTGTGATTGGAATTTGTTACCTTTTAATATTATTAACTATTAATATGTGTATCCTTTTGTTGTTATTAAGCTTACTTCCAATGTTTGAACTTTGATTGTTGACTTTTTCTATTTTTACAAATATAAAATGTATAATCATGAATTCATGAAACATATTATGAACTATTTATAAAATATGAACGAGGACGATTGCCTGATGTTGATGATCCTTAAAAAAAAAAAAAAAAAAAAACACGAAACCCATATTTTAATACACATTTTTAGATAAAAAAAGATCAGATTGTTTAACTTTTACTTTATTTATTTATAAAATGACTAAAATTTAAATAAATCTCAACCATTGCTTAGTGTTGAATTACAAACTTTAGTAGCCAAGTGACAAAAACCCTTCTCATAAGAGGGCTGCCATCAATTGTTAATAAAAACTTACGAGAAATAAATATTAGGGGCTATCAATTCGAATGGAGGGTGTTGCAAAGGCGGGTGCTTGAGGGTGTTTGCAGAAAGAGGGAAAAATAGGAGTCGTCGAAATAAAAGGGGTAGCTCGTGGCCTAAATTTATTGACTTAATTTATTAGTATATGGAGTCGCTAAAAATACTTTAGACTTTCAAAAATAATTTTTTTTAGGGGTCAAAAATTTAAAAAAAAATTTTACTTGAAGCAATAAATGAAATTTTCATTGGAAGAGTTAAGGGAAATCTATTTTTTCTGCCCAACACATTAAGTGATGACTTATGGTTTCCGCAACAATCGATAATGGTATATCTTTTTCGTTACAAAAGAGTGTTTTCATAACGACATAGCGTTTAGTGCTAAAGCCTTTATTTCTTCTAGTATCTTTGTTTGTTTACACAACCTGTTAAGCTCAGAATTATTAATGTAGGTACGGATTTTCTCGTAAAATTTATAGGATGCTTGGGAAGTAATTGGAACTAAGAGTTGAAACTTAAAGCATTGTAACATGTCAGAGTTTTACACTATAAATACTTTTGCTTTATGCTATAGTATGCAATAGCTTTACATTATATAAATTAAAACTGATGAGTTATAAATGAGTCTCCTAAACACCCTATTATTTGGAGGCCATGGCAATCTTTTGTAATGGAATATTATTTAACTTGTAATCAAAGCACGGGCTGGAGTAAATCTTGACCACAATGAGTAAATACTAAAAGTGACATGTGAATGGTCTACATTATTTTCCAAAAGACATTAACAATCTCCCAAGATTTTATAATTTTCCTAAGTATCTGATTAAAAGTGGATTAAGATTTGTGGGAAGATTTTGTGTTCACTTTTTCTTCACTGAATCTATTTGGGTATCCATAACTTCTCGCTAAAGTCCCAAGATGGGACTTTGTTTGGCATTCTTTTTTGTTTTGTAAGGACCCATTTGGCACGCCAAGCGAAATTCCAATGATTAGCATTCTTATAATGGTCTATTTTCAAGTTGATCATGTTACTTTGATTGCGTATAAAATGCAAAAAAGGGGAAGAAGATCTTGAGTGAAAACAAAAGTTTATCTGTTTGACCTTTAAAAATGGGGACAGCCAAAATGAAGATGAGGGCAAAGGAAAGGAGCACAAAGGAAGTAAAGCATAATAATGAGAACCTATAAATTATTGTGTTACAGTAAAAAGATGGCACTTTGGTTTTGATGCTTGAGAAGTTGAATAAGGAAAAAAAAAAAAAGGGGGGAGAGAGGAAAAAGAGCCCAACCTTTTTTATTTTTTGGAAATCTCTGATATTCGGGTCCATTATGAACGGCACAAACTTTTAAGGGTACTTTAACGTTCAGGTAGTTTAACCAGACTAATCCGAAGTTGACCCGCAGAGAGACTCAAAGACAATAAGAGTCTTCCAACACAACTTTACTTCTTCTCGATAGGCATGACAAAATTCAACTTCATGCATGGTCTTGCCTCCATGATAACCATGAAATTATTACTAGTATTTTTTTTTTCTTTTTGACTCTTTAATAATGTTCACAATCACGAGTAATCAACTAACTGATTGCTATATGACCACCAAAAATAATAAGGCAGAGAAAAAAAAATGCGCACTGACCTTTTTTTTTTTTTTTTAATATTATTGAATAAAAAACAAAATCTGATAAGATTGAGCTGCTTGCTTCTAAATTAACAATTTCTCCTAATCTATGAATCCAAATTTAGAAATTACATTATAATTGGAGACAAACAAAATATGACAAGTCTTTAAAAAAATCGAAATTAAAGTCATTTTTCCTCTAAAAACAAAATAATAGCTATTTTTTAGGCTTTTAAACAAATATATTGCATTAAGCATACAAAATTTATAATGATTTATATTAAACGTGAGAACTGTGTCTACTTTAAGATCCACTAAATATCTCAGGGGGGGTCATAACTCATAAGACAATAAGAGCCCGTTTGGTTCGAGTATTTGAATAAAGTATTTGAATGAAGATTTAAATTTTTATGAGAGAAAATACTGTAGCAAAATGATTCGAACCGTGATTCAAACCACGAAACAAACGGACCCTAAATAAGCTCAACAAATTAACATGTACTGTTAATTACCGTAACGCATTTAGTGGTAATTTTTTTTATGAGAATTGAAAAAAAATCCACTAATAAATATTTATTTTTCAACTGTTATATGTATAAAAAAAATGATTTTTACTAGATCCAACAATCTTAAAAGATGCACTATCATACACATTCATATCAAAAAAGTTTCTTTAACTTCTTTCCATCTATTTTTTCTCCTGAGTTTCTTAACTTCTTTCCATCTTTTTTTTTCTCCTGGCGTGAATGCTGGATCGGACCCTATAGTATTTTTCACTGTAAATTCTAGTATCATAAAAAAAAATATAATTTTCTTTTTTGCCTTTTTCTGCTCTATCAATTATACCTATAGCTTTTTTTTTTTTTAACTGAAAATTCTAGTGTAGAAATTGCATTGTTATGTACTCTTGTGAATTCTAGAAAGGACTTTAAGAGTGTATGAACCGATGTGTTAAATGTTGTGCAGCATTGTCAGCAACCGCCCCCACCTGCCATTCCCAAGGCTTTTCTTGCAGATAATTTTAATTTGGTTCACAGAAATAGACAATTGCCAGACCAACAAATTTCACGTTTGACAATTGGTTTTTTAAACCGAAAATAAAAAACTCATTCCAAACTAATTTTGTTATAATATTTTCTTTTACATAATTTGATACAGTATTTTTAATTCGATCATAGTTTAAATTGATCATCCAAACATACTTTTAAAAACTATCGTTATAAATTTCATACAAAATTAATCTTGAGATGGTCTTAAACTGAGAATGATACATTAAAATCCGATGTTCATATAACCGAAAATAATGTCAATGAAGTCAAGGTCAAAAAACAACCATTTTTATGTTTCTAAATCTTTTTTTCTTGTTATTTGTTTTGGCCGCATCGTTGAAGTAGCTTCTATGATTTTCCTAAATTTCTTTTATTTTAATATGAATGTATGTATTGTATTGTCAGATGCACGACGACACACAACTACACCATGAGCCCACAGTTTATAGTTTATAGGGTGTTCAAAAAGACGGTGGAAACTATTTTTCTTATAATATGTGATAATTTTATACTATAATATATTTTTTATTATTATTGTAGCATGTGAAAGCTTTACGTTATTAATAACTGAGATTATGGTGGTAACTAAGGGTGTGTTTGGTTTAAGCACTTTCTTTACTCGAATCACAGTTTGAATCATTTTATTACAGTATTTTCTCACATAAAAATTTAAATCTTCATTCAAATACTTTATTCAAATACTCAAACTAAACGGACCCTAAGTCTTCCCAGGCAAACACCCCCTTAAACCATGGGGGCAGAACCAAGCTGTCAAAACATCCATGGACGAAAGTGCCCTTAGTAAGATGTCGGAATTACCCTCTTCACATGATTTTTGGAATCAAATAAGATTTTTTTCCCCCTCCTGACAAACAAGAAAGATGCAAAAGTTCAAAACTACCCTGCAACGCCTGTAAGTGGATAAGAGGTCAAAGTGGTCCTCCCACTGGGTCAAAGGCTCAAGTTGGCAGGACAAAAGAGTCATTTGGGTGACAAGACATTGGAGGCAGAGCCCCAATTACTTCTCCGGCTATCAACCTGGTAGTGTAGAAATGACAGCATTCATGTGGTATTGGTGGGCGTTCCTAAACTGCAATTTTTATTCATGTGGTATGGTACATAGGCGCCCAAACTAGTACGTTATTTTTAAAAAAAGGTAAGCTATTTTGTAATATTTTTTTGGTGTTTAATATAATATTTTATTAACATTATTCGGATATTTGTATAATTGATATCTATATATTTAAATCAATAATTTAAATTATACAACTTAAAATAAATCATTAATTTAAATTTATTTATCAAACAAATCTTTAACTTGTTTCAGTATAATACTTAATAAATATAGTTTAACAATACTGATATGGTTATATGTAAACAAAATTGATCCGAGTATCAAATTGATTAAGGTGTCAAATTTATATGTACCTTTGTTTTAATTTAACAATCTTTTTATTTTTATGGTAAAATAAGGAAAATTCTATCTTGATCAATAGATAGTAAACAAATAAAAAGCATGTTTATTTAAGGTATTTTTTAAATTAATAAATTTAAATTTTGATTTGAATATTAAAAATTCTTTATATATATGTTTATTTTTAAAAAAATTTAAATAAAATAAATATCAAAATCTAAGTTTTTAAAGTTTTAATTCCACCATAAACTTTTAATATTCATATATTTTTATTATAGTAAAAACTTAAATTTTATTGAGAAAAAAAATAACTTCTTTATTTAATATTCAATTAAGATGATTTTTTTTAATTATATTTTTAATGAAAAAAAAATAAATTAAGATTTATATTATATATTTTTTTAAGATCATATATTAATATTTTATTAAATTTGTTAATAAATTAAAAATTATTTTCAATATATCTCTAAACACAAATTTTAATTTTATTTTATACTCATATTAAAATTTAAATTCATATTCAAATATCAATTCAAATAACAATTTAAATCGTTAATTAAAATCTTAATTTAAATAACATAATTTAAATTAAATTATTAATTTAAATTTATTTACCGATAGTACCCAAACTGTATCTCTTATTCTCTCTCTTCTGGCTCTTTGGGCATTCAAAGAGGCTCAGCTCCGCCTACTGTCTCTCCTCACGTTGAGCCATTGAGACTTAGACCCTTTTTTTTAAACTAATAATACAAATAATAATTTTTTAACAACCACGATCGGAATTTTATTAAAAAAACATTAAAATAAATTTAAAAAAATAAAAGAAATAGAAATCTGCGTCAGCCAAACTCACCAGATCCACAATTCCATCAGGGGCTCTGCAACTGCAATGGCTGAAACTGAAAGCCTGAGATGGAATCTCCTTCTTTTTATGTCAGAATTTTGAAGGAAAACCCCATCACTTCAATCATCATCATAATGAAAGAGCAAGAAAAACCAAAATTCCCAAACACCAACTTTAATCAGAATTAAACAAAGAAAAAAAAAAAACAAATATATGATGGTAAAATCTGTACTTTTGACATTTCTCTAGTTCATTGAAATATCAAAAAAAAGAAAAAACTCTAATTCTCGGATAAAAATAAACAAGATAAAAACAACACCTAAGAACTCGTCTCCTTCATCGTTGGAGATTCAAAGCCCCAAAAATCTAACCCTAAAAAAGAAGCCAAAAAGAAAAAAAAAAAGAAATCTCTGTGTACAAGTATATATATATATATATATATATATTTCTCTATCTTCTCTTCTCGTCTCTTCTCTTCTCTTCATCATAATCTCCTTCTTCTTTCTGATTCCCTTTCTCGTCGAGAAAGAAAACACCAAAACGAAGAGCTAATTTGGGAAAAAACCCTCCAAAGAAAGATCTCACCAGAGAGAGACAGAGACAGAAAGAAAGAGAGAGAAGAACGGACAGAAGCCATCGTTCTCTCTCTCTAGATTTTTTTCTCTCTCTACATCTGAATCAGGAATCGCTGTAATCGCGCCAGCAGATGAGCATGGTGACGCAGCGCCTCATGATGTAGAATCGCGCCCTCTGCTCCTTCACCAACCTCGCGCACTTCCTCGTGAACGAACACCTCCTCCGCGACGATGACGACGAAGAAGACGAAGAATTGTTCTTTACGAGAGGAAACGACGAAGATCGGCTCCGAGACAAGCTCTCTTTCTTCGACAGCTTCCATTTCTCGTCAAAGTAAGGATTCACCACCGCGACACCAGAAGCAACGGAAGAAGCCATTGATTTGTTTTTTTGGAAAGAAAATGGAAATCCCCTTTTCTTAACAACAGAGAAAAAGGGAAAAAAAGTTTGAGTAAATGGTGTGTTTTTGCTAGAGAGAAAACTGGGGAAAATTTTTGGTTTGAAGAGTGTTAGGAAATGGTGGGGGATTAGAGTTGGTATTTATAATGGGTTTAGGGGGGAGATTTGCAGAAGAGGGTGTGGCAGCGGGTATCACCTGGGCCTTATTTGCCTCGATAGGCCCACCATAATTTTCTTTTTTTTTTTAATTTATAAAAAATAATGAAAATGGGAAATTATTAAAAAATGATTTTTTTAATATCTAATGTTATTGTTTTTTTTTTTTTTTTTTTTTTGTTGACAGATTAAAAAAATAGTATATTACAATAGTATGGTGGTGGGTTCCCAAAGCAGACGTCATGGGTAGGGAAGGCTAGAGCTAAAGGGGAGGGGAGGGAATTTAATGCACCAAATCTCACTGTGAGCTCCTTTCTGGGTGCCGTGTTGATTGTTAACTCTGTAAATTTTCCTGGGGCTTGAAAAATGAATACAATTATTTTTTTTTCTTCTTAGATCTTTTTCTGTCAAGAGGATTTGGTCGCAAGATCTGAAAAAAAAAGGAGGAGGAATTTTTATGATAAAAACTGTACTTTTATCCTATCAATAAGAGATTGTTTTAAGTTTTTGAATCACCACAGTCAAGTTAATAATTAGGAAAAAATTTGTGTCGTGTATTGCAAATATTTAACATAAACACTTATAAATCAGATTATTGACAAATTAATTTAACGAGTAAAACAAACAGCATTTTTTATTGCAAAAGTTCCTAAAATAAATTTTGTCATGTAGCTCTAAATTGTTACATAATTATAATAAATCAATAAAAAGTGTAAAAATTTTTATGAAATTTGATGACAATGTAACAATTTAAAAGTATAACAATCGGTATTTTTTCTTACTCTACTAAATAATTATTTTTCTTTTAATTCATTTATTTTTCCAGTTTGAGCTTCAAAGGTGCAAGTGAAATGTGATTGCATCTAAACTCAATAGTAAATTTACACTTATTTTTGAGGTTCAAGTGTAGGATTCCAACTTTCCAATCTTAGAATAAAAAACTAAAAAAAAAAAAAGAAAAAAGAAAAGCTACAAGTAAGAGTGGAGACCAAAGGGAAAATTTTCCAGAGTAACAAAATTGAGATGCTGCTTTTCTGCAAGCAACTCGTTTTGGCAGTGGAAAGACAAATGAAGAAAAGAAAGAAGTGGTGTAGCATGTGCCACATCACATACTTTAGTGTTTGAAAGAATGGTAACAATCTGTGGCTTAAAATTATTTTTATTGTAATATATACAAATTTTATACTATAATAATAATTATTATTATTATTGTAACATATAAAAATTTTATAATATTTTTAATTAAATTTGGTTTCTACTACTTATCCAGCCTAAACAGCCTTGCTTCAAGTTTTATTTTTTTCTTAGTTGTTATCTCCTCAAAAAAAATTTTAAAAAATAGATTGACGTGAAAATCACACTTTAGTAGGCTAGGAACTAGCTGGGCAGCTGAAAATTGCACTTAAGGAGATTTCCTAGGTGGTGCTTGTCTGACGTGAAAATTACTTCACACATTGGCTACAGAAACACATAAATGGTAAACTTCTAGTAGCCACTGCGATCTCCTTCCTAATTACATATTCCACTTTTTTGAAAGTTTGAACTGTGCTCACGAGATTTTGAGCAGTTGATGACACGATCGTGCCATCGTAATCGTTGATCTTTGTCTTGAGACAAGTGAAAAGTTTTACCTTCATAAAAAGGGCTCAGATGCAAAGCAATCAGCTACAATATATAACCGGCGTTAGCAGTCTGTTTACGTACAAGACCTGTTTTAATTGCATTTTTAATATTAAAATAAAGACTATTAAGCTGTTTGAAAAATAAACAACACGTAAAAATTTTATATTGTAATATATAAAAATTTTATATTATTATTGACAAGATTAAAGCTATATAAAGACCAAGGTAAGTGGTCATTTCCTTGAACTTTTTTTTTCTCTTTATAATTTTAAATATGAAATTTTATAAAAAATTATATTCTGCTTCTCTTAAAATTATATTTCGCCTCTTAAAATTAATTTTGTATCTCATCTTATTAATTTAGTCACATTTCTGTCCCTCCAACTAATTTTTCTAGCTTTGGTTTTTAATTATTGGTATAAACCAATTAGCTTTAACCAATGTGCCAACATCCTATATAAGCTTATCTGCGATTTTCTTAGCAACACCATACTGTCCAGCACCATATAAAACAAGAAGTGTAATCATTATTTTTAACATGTATAACACTAAAAATCAGTTATTTGAACTATTATTATTAGTTCAGTCACACTTCCACCTTCCGACTAATTTTTTTGACTTCGGTCTTAATTATTGGTATAAATCAATTAGCTTTAACCAATGTGCCAAACATCACCATATTGTCATGCAACATACAGATTAAGAAGTGTAATAAGTTATTTTTAACATGTATAACACTAAAAATCAGTTATTTAAACTATTATTACACCTTTCTAATGTGAATGTTACTATTATTATACCTTTTTAACGTGAATGTTAAATTAAACAAATGTCATGATGTATTTTTCACTTTTATGTGTTGCATAATAGTACGGTCCCAGTCGTGAAACCAAATAGGGTGTTAGGGAAATTTGAATTTCAGGAATTGTTAAATCTTTAAAAGGTACTATCTTTTTCTTTTCTAGATAATATCACACGAGTGGAGTGCAAGATTTGTGTGGAATCCATGAAGTGCTAAAAGTTAACTCGAATTTTCTTATATTATCTGTTTTTACCATGTTTAATTTCCCCATATATGGGATATATTACTTTTAATCTAAATTAAAAGGTCAAAAGAAACGGAAAGAGTGAGTTGGTAAAAATTCTGAATATGCTTTTTTTTTTTTTGAATACGTACTGAACATGCTTTTTGTTATTATTGGTTAATTTTATTAGTCCAAATATTTTATTCCCATATGGCACTCCAAATACTTGATAATGCTGAAATAATTATAATAGAATCCAATCTTATCCAACCTTAAACAATAATAGATTTCTTTCCAATTCTACTTAGAAATTGTTAGGTCCTACTTCAAAAATAAATAAATAAATAAATAAGGTAATCTCGTGATACATAGATTTATAGTAACCTTTTGATTTAGGGTCACACCAATAAAGGCTCTACTAATTTTTAAAAACTGAAGTCATAGTGCGCATCTTCCCTTGTGAAGAATTTGATATTTGAAGACTGTTACACTAGCTACCAAAATTTAACTAATTAATAGTGGTCCATTACAGCCTATTAATTTAAGATTTTATGAATAATGAGTTTCTTATCCAATTGAAAGTAATTTCTTGACATAGTAAAAGCTAGAAATTGCACAAGCTGGAGAATTGATTGTCCTGACGAGCGAGAGTAGCCTAGTTAGTTGTAAATCTCTCCATCTCAACCATAGGTTGAGGGTTCGAGTCACGCTAAGCCATACTCAATAGTAGTGGTATTCCCTCTCTCCCCTCGCCTTGTATAAAAAAAAAAGAAGAAGAAATTGATTGCCCTGTGTAGATTCCAGTACTGTTGAGTTTTATAAATTATGGCTTGTTGGGATAAGTTCAATTTGGTGCCATTGAAAATCCAAAAAAAGAAATTGAGTTTTCGAAAAGCAAGTAAAGCCAAAATTAACTAAAAAAGGAGGAAATTTCGCTTATCTTATTTATATTTTCAAGTATTTTTTTAAAAAAGTTTTGAAACAAAAACAAAAAGGAAGAATATGAAGCAGGTAGCTTCCTTTTCATGTGCGATACAATGCATATCGATAAAATTCTCCATATTAGCACTAATAAGGCTAAAATTTGAAGATAAACTTGAAAAATCAAAAAATAGAAAAAAAAAAAGAGGTGGTAATCAAACAGAATATGGACAGTATTCGGAAGTTACCAAGTTGGGCAAAGCCGCCAAAAAAAAAAAAAAAAAGTGAAAAGAATAAGCACCAATTCCATGTTTTTTTTTTATTTCTTTTTAAGAAAAAGAATAACGAAAATACAAGGGGAGGTAATTTGGACCCATGACGTCTGTGGCGGTGAAAGAGAGTTAAGAAGTTATGTTCCCCGTAGTCTTGGAAGTTCTAGTTCAAAGAATTTTGCTACACAATTTTTTTTTCCTTTTTTATTTATTCCTTTTTGTTTGTGTAGTGCATGAAAGCTGCACCGACCACATCCAACAAATCCCAAACCGTCCAACCCCTAAAGTACTGCACACACGTGCTTGCTTGCATCGATATGCTTCGACATACCATCTTCTTCTTTCTTTCCTATGTTGATTTTACTATGGTTTGTTTCACTTTGTTTAATGAGTTTCCATCTAATTATTGATTTCTCGCCTACGATTTCTTTATGGTAAGTGAGTAAATTTGTCTGAGGGTCCGCTTGATCCATAGAAAAAGCTGACTTCCGGTGGTGGTATAATAACAAAAAACGACAATCTAAAATTCTCTTTTTCATTTTTCATGTATTTGAGTTTTGGTGTACATTTGTAGTAAGATTGTATGTTTAACGTAAATGGATTTTTGACAATTGTTGACGAATGTGTGGATATAATTCCCTTTCAAAAACAGCACAAAGTAGGGATCTTATCTCTTCATTCAGAAGAGAGGGGAAAAAAAAAAAAACCAACAACACTACCATATCGTATGATATATATGATCAAAATAAGAGGAATATGACACATATATATATATACACATATATTTTTGGTAGAAGGGTGTGTGTATATATATATATATATATCTTGCGTTAGCATGTACTAAAGTTGGACACATATTTTATCTTGTGAGGTTTTAGGTTACTGCAGGCATGGAAAGACATGGTGAAATGAAGGGAAAAACAGAGTTGTCGTCGTCGTCGTTGTAGTTGTTGTTGTTGTTGCTGTTGATTTTTTTTTAGTTTTTATTTTTTTATCCATTTAAGTACACTTAAGTCAATTTAGTCTTCCTACATGATATGTTAAGATTTTTCTAATAATCTAAGATTTACATACAGTGAACATTTTTTTGGGTCATTTTGAAAGGAAAATACAGATCACGTACAACACTCAATCCTCTCTTTTTTTTTTTTTTTTTTTAAATTGACCTAGAAAAAAAAACCATCTTTTCTTGTTTAATCACTCAATCCTTTATCTCCTTATTCTACATGTACACGTGAATGCAACCTTGAATTTCTATGAAGACGTCACCAAATGTGAAAGTCAAATTAATTTTCATTCTTTCGAAATGAAAAAATAAAAAAAAATTTATTGCCCCAACAAAAAAAACATATTTGTAGTATTGCAAATCCAGATACTACAACCATGCGTTTTCACGGGTAATTTTGACGACAAATTTCTAGTTAGGTAATCCACATTATTTCTAGATTTTTTTTAACAGAGCAAATGGTTAAATTGCATCTAGGATATCTGAACTTTTCATCATTTATAAATTGGACCCTAGGATCTATTTGACAAGCTTAAGCAATGCATTTCAATTGATAACAAAGGTCAACTAATGATGACAACTAGGGACCAAAGTGCCAACAAAATTAACGAATTACAGGTCCAACTCACAAAGCAACAAAAAATATAGAGTGCATTAATTAGTGTAAAAATATGAAGCATTTTCATCCATTATAAATTAAAGTTAATTATTAATTGGATGCATCAATTTAATTAATAAGAAAATACATACACATGAGACACACAAGCACACACATACAACCACTTGTGTATTTTGAGTTTATTAAGAAAGTACACAATTTATTTTAATGGTTTAATTTTGAATATTGAAAACTCCAAAATATCTTTGAAAATGACAAAAAAGAAAGAATTAAAAAAAAATGCAAAGTCACACATCGTCGATTTTTTTTTCTTTTCCTATAACAATTTTTCTTTTTTCTTTTTTCCATAGTTTTGGTTGGTTTTTCTTTTTTCTTGAGGGTATATTTGTTATTAAATTGGTGTATGGATTCGCTAAAATATCTTCACATATATATATATATATATTATATTTAATGAGATTCAAAATTCGATGATATATAAATTTCCAAAAAAAAAAAAAAAGAAGAAGAAGAACTAGTAGCATGCTAGACGTCCTCAAAAGTTATTTCAACTAAAAAGATATGGACAATATTGGGTAATTATTCTGTATAAAGTTATTCACGAGTTTCATGAAATGAGATGTCTAAATACAAACCAAAAAAGAAAAGAAAAAAGTTCCGCTTTCTCTCTCTCTCTCTATCTCTCTTTTTAAAAAAAAACAAAAGAAAGAAGTCGAACATTGAAACCGGATCTCTTTTCACACAAAAAAAAAAAAAAAAAAACCCGAAGCTCTTTGGCTAAAATACGAATCGCACATTAAGATAGCATTATAAAATCCCAGTTAGAGATGAGTCTTTCTTTTTCTTTTTAGAAGATAAGGGTGAAATTTTTTGAAGACCTCTTTATATTAGTGAAATATGAGAAACGGAAAAACAGTTGGCACCTAAGTCTCATAAAAGAAAAATTATGCTAACTCAAACAACACATTACAATTAAAATATAGAGTGGTTAACAATAAGGTTTAAAAAAAAATATATAGTTTCACTTGTTAAAGTGCAAATAGTAAAAGAAAAATTATTCAACACGTAACCCATACAGTACATTACAATTAATATATAAAGTGTTTAACAACGTCGTTCACAAAAATGATTTCACCTGCTATAAAACTATTACATATTATAGTATAAAACAAAAATAAATTAAAATAAAAAGTTCTCATTATGTATAGCAAAATCGTTTTAACTGCTATAATAAAATAGATACCATATGACACTTTCTTCGTGTTTTTTTTTTCTTACAAGGAAATTAATTTACCTACTTCAAGAGTTCGATTATCAAATGCCATACGAAAGCATCGTGAGATCACATGATGCACGTGGTATTCTTTTTTGGGAGCGGCTTTGCACACGTGTCTTTCGCCACCGCGGAAGCTTTGTGTCTCCGGTCGCTCAGACCAAAAGTCGCGACCGTTCCAGTTTTCTTTCCGGTCAATCTTCAACGTTACCAATTAAGCATGTTTCAGAATTGGCACGTGCGCATTAAAAAAAAGGACAAAAATAATATTAGTAAAGTAATTGCTGGCTTCTATTAAAATTAATTAAAACTGTTCATTCATTTGAACAAATGCAACAATTAAAAAAGATTCTTTTGTTGCTTAATATGAAATAAGATGTTCAAGAACCGAAGAAAGCCACTTTTGCTTCTATAATTCTAATTTGTTTCCCATTTCTTTTGGTATTAATTTTATGTTTAAGAGTATATTGATAGTATTTTTTTTTAAAAAAAAAACTTCTAAACTTTTTGCAGCTTTGCTAGAGTGATATGGATTTTAAAGTCTCGTAATAAAAAAATGGCTCTATTAGGTGTATTTATGTCTAGCTTATTTCACATTAGTTGGTTCTAACAATTTTTTAATTATAAATAGTGTAAAGCTCTCATATACTACGATAAAAGCAAAAAAGTTGCTATAATGTAAAGTTTTCACATGGTATAATGTTTACAGTTCTAACTATCGTGTCAAATCATCTTTTCGTTGAAATTATAGCTAATACGGTAAAATACAACCAATAACGTGCATTTTTTTTTCAAAATAAATAAATAAATAAACATACTAATCAAAAATGTTGTTAAAAGAATGGTAGCTTTGTGGTTTTTTTTTTCAAAATAAACAAATAAATAAACGTACTAATCAAAACTGTTGTTAAAAGAATGGTAGCTTTGTGGTTGCAAGTATAGACGAAACTTTTGTTCGATATAGTAAGATTCATGGTGTCCGTGAATTTAAAACGAGGATAGGAAATCAAATAAAAAACAGTTAAACAAATAAATGAAAGTGTGGTTGGTTGTCACTCCTCAAAATGTCCTTTTGTTTTCCTATGGAGTATGAAGTTCGGCTGACTTAAGCTAAGAAGTTGGATGGTGTCTTTTTTGTTTGAGGGCCAAAGCTAAAACGTTGTTTAGGTTTTGTTTGAGAAAGGGACGTGGTACTAATTTCTAATATGTGCAATGAGATCTTGACAATTGTAAGATTAAACACGAGTTCGAATATGGCTTTGAATTTTATGGTTTGAATTGATGGTTTTAAACCTATGGTTTAAATGGTGGATTTAAACTATCGTTTGAAACGTACAGGTCTAAACATGTAATAAAATATCACATTAGAGAACCGATGTTTGGAAATATCAATTTAAACTATGATTTAAGAAGAAAAACGAAAATAAGAATGGTTTGCCTTGTAATTGAGTCTTTCAATTTTTGCTCTATAATTTGTTTTAGCGTTTCTCAATTTATTAACTCTAATAAAATATAAAATGTAGTTGACGTTCTATTAATTTTTGAAAAGGCCCTTTTAAATATTTTTGCCTAAAGCCCCATTAATATCTAGAGTCAGCCCTGATTCAAAATGCGCTCCTCTTACCAAATAACCACAAAATATGAAGTTTAAGAAGTGTAGTTAGAACTGAAAACTGTATAATATGAGAGCTTTATACTGTATCTCATTTTTTCTAATTACTATAGCTCTAGCATATGAGAGTTTTACACTGCAAGAACCAAAAGTTTTAGTTAGAATTGATTCTACCAAACACCTTTTTAAAATCCATCCACCAATTTTTCCACCCTTACTCCTTCCTTCTCTTTTCTTTTGTACCAACAAGGCTCACTTAGCTAATAGCTACGATAACATGTACATACATTCCTACATGCTACATAATATGTATTCAACATTTTTAATGTAGAAATAGACATTAAGGACCTTATATCATTGACTCTCACTTTTAGCAATTGAACTTAAAAAGTAGGCTTTGCTTTTCGAGTTTCTTGATAATAATAATAATGAAGAGATCTCTTTAACAAGATGGTAGAAAAAAAAAAGCACCATATTAAAGGAATGCAGTTAATTTTAACTGCCATACTTTTATCGAATTAGTATGTTAAATTGGTGTGTTTTATTTAGTTAAATATGATTATATTTTTATCCAATAATTAAAAATTATGCTTGAATTTAATGTGATGAGTAGAAATTGAATCATACCGATTTTCATTTGGTGCATGTGATTTAGAATTTTATGATTTGAATCATAAGTTCTAAATTATTTCATTTAAACAGTGGTTTTAAACTGACTTTTGAAAAATATAAAAATTTAAAACGAGAATAAAACATTATATTAAATTTAAAAAAAGTTTGGTACTTAGAAACTATGATTTATGAAGAAAAAAGAGAGTATAAATCATTTTTTATGTAAAAAATAGTTCAAACTGTGTGAGGTTAAAGGTGACAAAGTTTTGATTATGGGTGTTTAATTTGATCAGTTTAATATCACCTTATTGCTTAAACCGACCTTAATTATTACTTTATCAAATACAGTTTTGTTGGGGAATTAGGCGACTCCTAATTCCAAGGATCGCAAGAACGAACAATTGTAGAAAATAAATAGGAGAAAAGAAGAAAAAGAGACACCAAATTTTTATACAGGTTTGTCCAAATTTGAGACTACGTCCTGTTTCTGCCGCTTGCAGATTCCACTATGATGAAGGAGATTACAGATTACAAGAGCAGTTTCTCACACTCATAAATTGTGCTTACCAAAACTCTCTTCTATCTAACACCCTGTGGGAATTTTTTCTCTCTCAAGGATGGAGCTCTCAAGAATTATGTCTCTCACAATTTTCACACACACAACCCTAGCCACCTTGTGTCTATTTATAACCAAAGGAGGAGAAAAATCACAACTAATGGGAAACCCTAGTGATTTCCCATTTTTGGGACCTTTGAATTCGACTCTGACTCA
This sequence comes from Artocarpus heterophyllus, assembly GCA_025403435.1. Classification (NCBI taxonomy): domain Eukaryota; kingdom Viridiplantae; phylum Streptophyta; class Magnoliopsida; order Rosales; family Moraceae; genus Artocarpus; species Artocarpus heterophyllus. The sequence goes on from CM046353.1 coordinate 10,823,987, forward strand.
AAAATCATCGCGGAACACAGCGCGTCAGCGTTGCGGTGCTCGTTTCGAGCACCGCGGCGCTCCCCTGCGGCGCCTAGGCGCTCTTCTCCTAGCGCCTAGGTGCCATCCTCTTTGAGCCTAGGCGCTTGCCACATAGCGCCTAGGCGCAATCCACCTGGCGCCTAGGGGCTCTCCTCATGGCGCCTAGACGCCCTCATCCCAGCGCCGCGGTGCTCTTCTGCCAGAGCCGCGGCGCTTGCTCTTTGCCTTCGAGGACGCGTTTTTCTCCCTTTTTCTTCCTTTTGCTGAGTTGTCTACTTGATTTGGCTCCACATCTGCAACAATCTCCTACTTGGAGACTAATCAATTTACCATGTCTCCCACTACAGCGGCAACGACTTCTCACGCCTCTTGGAGAAGTCCAACTGAAGTTGTGCACAACTTCAGTTTCTCAATCGAATCCATCTTGGTGAGCATATCTCTGGATCCTTTTACCACCCACCTTGCCTTATACCGTTTGCTGCCAGCACTTTTATTTTTTACTCGGTATACCTTCTTGTTGTGCAAGGACTTTTTACCCTATGGTAACTTTGCCAGTTGCCATGTCCGATCCAACTCGTCCCTCATGGCTAACTCCCACTTGACCGAATCTCCAGCCTCCACGGCTTCATCAAAGCTCTCTGGCTTACCTCTGTCGGTCAACAAGATATAATGCAGAGTTGGGGAGTATCTCTGCGGTGGTCTGATTGTCCTGCTAGACCTTCTGACTGGTGTGGCAGGAGTCCTCTGGTTTCCTTCTGGAGCTATGTTTTCCTGGTCTTCAACCTCTGGATTTTGCACCTCCACTTCAGGAAGATCCTTCAATGGAATCACCTCAGGCTTCTTGTCTTCAGAACCTGAACCCCTGGAGTCCGTGCTGTCTCTGTCCTTGTACAGAACACCTTCGTTGAAGATCACATCCTTGCTCCTGATAATCTTCCGGCTTTGGTCATCCCAGAGACGATAACCAAACTCAAGTTCGCCATAGCCAACCAGAAAACACTTCTTTGACTTGGCATCCAGTTTACTTCTAGCAGCAGAATCAATGTGTGTATAGGAAACACAACCAAACACTCTCAAGTAAGAGAGATCAACCTGTTTATGGCTCCAGACTTCTTCTGGTAGCTTGAACTTCAGCGGTGTGGATGGACTTCTGTTGATCAGATGAGCGGCTGTGTTAATTGCCTCAGCCCAAAACATCTTTGGCAGCCCTGCATGCAACCTCATGCTTCTAGCACGCTCGTTTAAAGTCCTGTTCATCCTCTCAGCTACCCCATTCTGTCGTGGTTTCCCTGGAATGGTCTTCCTCATCTTTATCCCATTCTCAGTACAGTGCCGCCTGAACTCTTCATCTAAGTACTCTCCCCCATTGTCGGACTACAAGCACTTCATCTTCAAATCTGTCTCGTTCTCCACCATGGCTTTCCATCTCTTGAAAGCATCGAGCACATCAGATTTGTTTTTCAGAAAGTAAACCCATACCTTCCTGCTTGAGTCATCAATGAACGTCACGTAGTAGTTTGCGCCACCAAGGGAAGTCACCTGCGCAGGCCCCCACACATCAGTGTGTACAAGCTCTAATTTCCTGGACTTAGGCTCTCTACCCATCTTTGAGAAACTCACTCTTTTCTGTTTACCAAAGATGCATGCTTCACACAAACTATGATCAACAGTTTTCAAACCCGGCAGTTTTCCTTTGCAGTGAAGCACCTTCATACCCTTCTCACTCATGTGACCGAGCCTATAATGCCATAGCTCGGTATTGGCAGCAGAATCAGCAACTGCTAGGGTATCTCTGCAACTAGAGTTCATGTAGAGAGTTCCAGCCTTGCGTCCCCGAGCAATAACCATCGCTCCTTTAGTGACTTTCCAACCTCCACAATTGAAGGTTACTTTATGTCCATCCTCATCCAGTTGCCCCACCGAAATCAAGTTGCACATTAATTTAGGAACATGTCTCACCTTATGAATCTTTCATACCGACCCATTAGGCATTTTTAAACTGACATCTCCAATGCCAACTATATCCAAAGGTTCTCCATCAGCGAGATAAACCTTACCATGATTTCCAGCAACGTAGTTCTCCAGGACATGACGGTGTGCTGTGGTGTGGAATGATGCTCCTGAGTCTATCACCCACGAATCAAAAGAACTGTCGACAGACAAGATTAAGGCATCTTGTTGCTCTTCAGTGGCGGCGTTAGCTTCATCATTATTCTTGTCTTCGTTCTTCCTTGGAGCCCTGCAGTTCTTTTTCAAGTGGCCCGTCTTCCCACAGTTCCAACACTCCATGGTCCTACCGTTCCTTGACTTGCTTCTCCCATTCTTCGACTTGCCCCTCCTGCCATTATCCCTGTTGGATTGCCTGTCAAGTTTCCTGCCCCTATTATCAACATTAAGGGCCGAGTTCGACGAAGAGGCTTCACCTGAGTCCTTCATGCGAACTTCTTCCGCCAGAATAGAGTTTCTGACATCGACAAACTTCAATTTTGCACTCCCTAGAGAATTTGTAATGGCCACCCTCATGGGTTCCCAGCTATTCGGTAACGAGGCCAAGAGGATTTGAGCATTGATCTCATCATCGAATTTAATCTCTACTGAGACCAATTGGTTTAGGACGGTGTTGAAACTGTTCAGGTGCTCTACCACCGAGGCACCTTCAGGCATCTTTAAATTGAAAAGCTTCTTCATGAGATGTACCTTGTTATTGGCTGAGGGCTTCTCATACATCTCTGACAGAGCCTTCATCATCCCTGCTGTAGTAGTCTCCTTCGCAACGTTGTGGGCAACGTTCTTTGACAAAGTCAAACGGATTACACCGAGTACCTGTCTATCAAGGAGACTCCACTCCTCATCCTTCATGCCTTCGGGCATATTACCCAAGGGCAAGTGCAGTTTCCTGCTGTAGAGATAGTCTTCAACTTGCATCCTCCAGTAGGAAAAATCTGAACCATCAAATTTGGTGATACCGGCTGCCATGCCTTCTTCTCCAGTCATCGTTCTTGATCAAAACCTCCGCTCTGATACCAGTTGTTGGGGAATTAGGTGACTCCTAATTCCAAGGATCGCAAGAACGAACAATTGCAAAAAATAAATAGGAGAAAAGAAGAAAAAGAGACACCAAATTTTTATACAGGTTCGTCCAAATTTGAGACTACGTCTTGTTTCTGCCGCTTGTAGATTCCACTATGATGAAGGAGATTACAAATTACAAGAGCAGTTTCTCACACTCACAAATTGTGCTTACCAAAACTCTCTTCTATCTAACACCCTGTGGGAATTTTTTCTCTCTCAAGGATGGAGCTCTCAAGAATTATGCCTCTCACAATATTATGCCTCTCAGAATTTTCACACACACAACCCTAGCCACCTTGTGTCTATTTATAACCAAAGGAGGAGAAAAATCGCAACTAATGGGAAACCCTAGTGATTTCCCGTTTTTGGGACCTTTGAATTCGACTCTGACTCAAAAATCATCGCGGAACACAGCGCGTCAGCGCCGCGGTGCTCGAAACGAGCGCTGCGGCGCTCCCCTGCGGCGCCTAGGCGCTCTTCTCCTGGCGCGTAGGCGCCATCCTCTTTGAGCCTAGGCGTAAAGCCCTTGGCGCCTAGGCGCTTGCCACATAGCGCCTAGGCGCAATCCACCTGGCGCCTAGGCGCTCTCCTTATGGCGCCTAGGCGCCCTCATCCCAACGCCGCGGTGCTCTTCTGCCAGAGCCGCGGCGCTTGCTCTCTGCCTTCGAGGACGCGTTTTTCTCCCTTTTTCTTCCTTTTGCTGAGTTGTCTACTTGATTTGGCTCCACATCTGCAACAAGTTTAAACAGCCTTTTAGTTTAAATTGACCTAAACCTATACACCAAACACGACAAGACTTCTAATAATTATAATTCACACTTCAAAGCTCAAACAAGTCACCTATAATAAATTATGAAGAACAATTTTATTTAATTTGAGAAGGTTATAACCCATCATTAATAAAATACTAAGACTTAGTTTATAAATTATATTGTATTTAATTTTATTAGTAGTGACGATATAATTTCGTAATAATGGAAGGGATTGTTCTATCATGAACCTAGTGGCTATCTAAACTGGAAACTCGGGACAATTTTACGATGATGAAGTGATACTAGTATCCCCTCGGTATTCGTTCTCATTCCTTGACGGCTTTAGCCTAGTACCACACGGCAAATCTGAACCCACAAGACTTATCAAATAAATGAATAAATAAATAAATAAGGTTTGAGAATATTATTAACACTGATATTTACACTTCACAAAAGGTGTCTTCATTGATTGGTTTCTTTCTATTCCGTTTCTTACACAAATTCAAGTCTCAGTGGTAAAAAAGCGACCTTTCACTGATGAGGAATACTGTGAAATTATCAGCTCTGAAGCTTTTTATAAGTATTCATTTAATTGGGTCTTTGTTTCTTGTACGTATACTGCGTTTCTTTCATTAGTCTGCTTTCACATCAATACCCAGGTTACTGCACTGATTTGGTCAAATGCACAACATCCATGGATATTGGATTTTTCTACAGATCCCACGCCATATAATAGTTGCATGCATGCATGCATATATATATACATACACACATATGGCTTTTCTACATACTCTAAAAGGAAATACTCTACGTGACAATCATTGGACATAACAGAAGAGTGGTAACATAAAAAAATTTATGTCGAAAACATAGTACTATGTTACACCTATCGATCAGCATGAATGTTATATTTAAACAATATCATGTTTTGTTTTTACTTTTATATGTTATGAAGTAATAACTCCACTAAAAAGATTGTAGAAAAACCATACATATATGCATATGAACAAAATGAGATTTTTTGAATTAATTTATTTACACTAAAAAAAGGGTTACTTCACTTTTAGCCTTCCTCTTACAACAAAATCCCTATCGACATGAGATTTTTTTTTTTTCTTGATTTGCTAGAAATCCAAGACTATGATTCTTCATTTTACTATCTTCCACTAGGATGGGCAAATTTCTCGCTAAAAGTTCTTATCTTAGACCTCGGTCAATTGAGGAAGAAAAGTCTTTTATAAACGTATGATTACTATCTTACTTTGAGGCACGTATACTTTTTCCTTGGGGTTTTTTTGACTGAACATGTTACTTTCAATCTAATGGTACCAATCATAGATTTACCCAAACCCAATGAACTCCAAAAGTCCATCTCAGTCGTGATCTCCTTTATATACAGTTCGGCGGAATCCTCAATCATTAATCATATCTTCATTTTGGCTTAAATAAAGAAGAAAAAAATAGTAATAAGGTATGGAAAAAAAATAAAGGATATAGTTTTCAGGAGAAATTTCATACATTGAAACTTAGTCTTTATGAATATCATATATATTTACATGTGGCATAACTTTTTATAACTTAAATATATAATATGAGTAGTAGTATGTTGTAAACATTTTAAGTGTGACATGAATAAACATATTTTCTTAAAAGCATGACATAACATGTAATTTTCTTTAATTTTAAACCGTATATAGTGGATCCGACTCCAGTGTCCCTTTAATAATATTATATCACATAATTTAAAATACCATATCAATTAAAATATTATATCACTAATTATGTTAGTTAAAATATGTTAATTGATGTGACATGATACTGTTAGGGTGATATATAAGGGGATATGAAAAAAGAGACATATAAGTTAAATCCAATTTTAAACCGTTGTTTTAATTATATTTCCTTAAATTTTGAAGCTTTTAAACATCTATACTAACGGTTGATTTTATTATTATTTTTTTTTGGAAATTATTATAGTGGAGAATACGATTTTGCTCTATCGATAGAGCAATATATTTTAACCGTTGGATTAGGATTTTAATTTGATTTACAAATTTTCACAATAAAAATTTATAGTGCACGATACAGAATTGCTTTTAATGACATATCCAACTATTAAAAAGGTAATTTTATGGCTCCATTTTCCGCCATAAAAATTCGCTTCCTTTTTTTAATATCCTCCAAAATAATATAAGAAAGGAAAAAAAAACCTATCAGCCTTTTTTTCCCTTCAATTTCAACTTTCATGAATCATGATATATTACTGGCTTGCATGAAAATATGGACATAATGAGGAGAGAAGCTATCTTTTCGCATGCAAATGCTGATGGTCCAGGGAACAATAAGTCCAAAAAAACTTTCCACCAAGCTTTCTCTCATTGGATTGTATAGGAATCTTTGGTTTTTGCCTTTTTCCATGTCAATTGGCTAACTACTTGACCATTCAAAGTTCCTGTATTATATGCAATAAGCATGCTTCCGCAGACAAAACTTTTGATTTAGCCTAAATTACTAATTCCATAGCTCTACTGCAAGATCATGGCCTCATGATTTTGTATTATTGCATTATTTGACGTTTAGTCAATGGAGTTTTTTTTTTAATTTTTTTTAATGGTAACGTCTTTTTCTTACTCGGTCTTGTCCTTTTCTTTTGTCCCCATTCCAAATTATATATATATATATATATAAATTGGGACCTCTAATTACGGGGAAACACATATTAATGTCAAAGTTTTATAATTCCCTCTCTTTTGGGATGTGCTTACCAGCTCATTTTGTTATTTATGAATTAAATATTCTTAGATCAGTGTATTTAAAGACAACTAAACTCGAAAGGTTATATTCTCTGTGCTTTTTATATTGCTTTCTTTCCAATATGATTGTAGCAAGCCCGTGAAAAGAAACAAAAGAGTACAAGCAGAAGAAAAGACAGTGAGTAAAGTGTTCAACCCTTTATTGGTATTTTTATCTAAATTTGTTTATATTCGTAATTACGTGTTGAACATATAATGAATTCATATAAAGACAATTTGGCCTTGGATGGACCATATTCTACTATTATCCTTCACGGGGTAGACAAGATAGTGGTTTCAACAAAAGTGAATTTGAGAAAATCCCTTTGTTTTTAGACAAATGAGATATGTTCAGACAAGGAAGAAAAACAATACTTTTTTAAATTCTCATATATTTAATGGTGTAATTAGCTAAACATCAAGGAGTTACCAAACAATACTATTTTGCATGTACAAAATAAACAAGGGTTCTCTAGTGTATTGTCATTTTACGCTTGGACTATTTTTTTTAGTTCGAACCAAAAATTTGAGCTTAAAAGTAATATAACAATTCAAATTTAATGAGAAGAAACACTGTTGCAAAACCAGTTCGAACTATTTTTTTTAGTTCGAAGTATGTTTTCAAACAAGTGATAAATCTTCTAAAAGGAAGATCTTAATTTTAAGATTTGCTCCAATATTTTCGCTCTAATTTGGCTGACTATATAAATAGATTTATAGATCAGAAACAAACGGTTATGTTTGGCTTGCTTTCTATGCATACCATCCAATATAAAAGGAAGCACATAAATTAACTTAAACACGTCAGTAGCTTTTTCATGGTTTTATTTTATAATTTGTATTATCATTGCTCTTAAGCCTAAATTAATAATGGATTTCTCTCCCAAAAGAATTTTTGCAGCAGCTTTTAGCATGCTATATGTTCATCAAGCGGGGAACACTCTCCCAAAAAATATTCATCTTGATTAATTTTTCTCTCTTTTTTTTTTTTTTATTGCGGTTATATTATATATGATGGTTTTCTCTGTTTGACTTGTGATTAAGTAGCTTAAACGGGTGGTCAAAATTCTCTCCCTATGCACAACTAACGAACGTTTTTAATGTTAATTAGCTCATCCACCACATTAAGAGCTTTTAACAACCAAATTAAAGAAATCTATATACACTTGTGGGAATCTTGGAGCATGCATTCGACTTAACCGACCTTAATCACGCCAACATTTTCACTAATTATTAACAACAATGTTTTGTCCTTCCCCGCCGTCTTCTCTTTCTCTTGATTTTCTATTCAAAACCTAAGGACCACAAAGGAAGCTTTTTAATATAGGCATATGCCCTTTGGTAAGAGATCATATACTTTATCCTTGTGTTGTACATAACATTATATATACACACAAGAATGAATATATATAATATTGTGCCAGCATTGGTCTCTCATGTACTGTGGCAAAATGTCGACACAAAAGTCTTTTCACAGTTTCTTCTTGTTGTTCCATGTTTGTATATACATATATAGAGTATCAAATACAATATGCGATTGCAATCTGGCATTACACACACTTCAGAAAGCTGTAAAAAAAAAAAAAAGAAAAAAAAAGAGAGAGAGTCACCAAAAGTAGGAACAGTAAAAGCAAAAACAAATAGATAAAGTTTCACTTGCAAAACCAGAACCGGCAAAAACTCAAGTTTTTCATATATATATATATCCAAAGGAGTAATTCTTTGACAAAAATGGTGATTTTCCACGAGTTACATATCTTTTTTGCTTTTGCAGCAATATCTTTTGCTCGTTTGAGACCATAAAGGGCATAAACCACTTTCCACGAAACAGAATATATAATATACATCAACTTGTATATATATATATATGTATATGTATATATTTTCTTTTTTATAACAATGAAGTGCATTGTTTTCTGCATTAAGATCAATCGTAATCTTTACTAACAGAAGAAAACACTTTACTTTACAAGTAATGCAATATTCATTGGATGCAGAAACACCACAGTGCGAAATATTCTGTTATAATAACGGCGATTAGAAATCTTTTGTGTGAGAGTATCTTTCTATTATATATGCTTTATCATATTAATAACTTTTTTGATGGTCAAATTTTGTATGTCAACTTGTTTTAGCTCAAATTAATGCTTGTTAGGTCCAAAAAAGTGAACCGAGTTTTTTATTTACTTTCGTTTTGGGTCTTAAATAGTTTACGAGGAGTTTAGAAAGTCAATTTACATAAAAAATTTAGACCTAAAGCATTGTAACAATTTAAATTTTGTGAGAAACGATAATATATATACACAATATAGGACTGAAAATTAGAGCAATTATAAGTCTCAAAGTGTGACACAATGTACATACACATGAGTCAAGTGAATATAAGAAGTTCTAGTAAATAAATGAGTGCATAATTTACATACATCATATATTAAATTCAATGCAAGTTATCTATCTATTTTGCCCACTGTTTGAATCATTTTCTATGGTATTTTTCTCACAAAAATTGAATTTTTCTTTTAAACTTTCCGTTCTAATCTATGAGCTAAACGGGTAGTAAATATGCATCTAGCTTCCATTCTACTTGACGGTTCTTATGTTGATAAACCAGGGAAATAATATGAAAACAGGGTACAGGCTAACATATGCTAAGCTAAATATTTACCATTGAGTAAAACAGGCTGTTAACATTCCTTACAAATAATAAAGTTAGTTTCTTACTTCCAAACTCACATGACAAGATAGTATGCCTTTTGTTTTTTTTCCTAAAACAAGATAAGATACTAATTAATCGAATAAAATTCTGCATGCAAACTTGGGCCTCATGCAGAAAACAATTTAATCTTAGTAAATATAGTCTTATAATAACCATTAGTTACGGAAAGAACAAGATCTTCTTTCTCATCTGGTCAAAACAAGGCTTAATTTTGTCCTTTCCGAAACTATATATATATGTGTGTATATATATATAAGAGAATGTGTATATATGTACATATATATGTAAGTGCTACTGGCATCGAAATATTTTTGGTCTATTTCATTAAGTGGGATGCGAATCCATCACATGCCTCCATGTGAGCATGACATGTACTGGTGGCCGATCAAATGCCACTATAGAATATGAGAACCAACCAAAACGCAGTCAAACTTTGAGCACAAGCAAGAGGAGAGAGAGAGACAGAAGAAGAAGAAGAATAGGGGACAAGTGAGGGTATTCTTTATATCTTTGTTTTGAGTAGTGAAAGCTCGTTTTACACAATTTTGCCCATTTAAGAGAACGAATTAAAAACATGCATGAATTAAAGACACATGAAATCCCCTTAGATGATTGAATACATCATTTTTTAATTTGGGCTTCCTTTTTCTTGGCTTGTATTTGTGATATTATGATGATGATTAAATTGCAGGAGATTTTATGCTTCTGCTTTGTCAGATGGTCTGCTGCTAAGATCATGAAAATTTGGCGCATCCAATCTTCTCAATTATCATTTTTAATCATATATTTATCAACAAACACATTTATTTTTTTAAAAAAACACATTTAAAATTTTAAAAAATTCAAAAAATATATATTTCCCAATCATTGATTTGTTCAATCATAAGCAATATAGTTATATATATATGAATCAATAAAAAGCAACTCTTTAGCTCTAAAATTGAGATTCACATCCACTCAAAAAAAAAAAAATTCACACTCTTCCATGCAAATAATTAGGAAAAAAACCAAGCAATAAATTGGATCGGATTGAGAGATTGGTGACAAAAATCATCTTATACGCTAATGCATGTACATTGGCCTGATATATGGACAAGCAGCAAATGCTCTCATGGGCAACTCTTCAAATCCCAATTGTCGGATTAAATCAGGAAAAAATAGCACGCGCAATACATGATATGCGTAAAACCATAACTTGAATGCAAAGAAAGGAAGCACTCAAAGTTAAAAAAATATTTGTTTCTTCTTTTGAAGTTTGCAAACGCATTGTATTTGCCCAATTTGGGGATTCCATAACAACATGATCCTTAAATTCATTTTTGCATGCATAGACATATAAGTACTGCTGCTCCTTCACTTTAGCTTGTTCATCGTCTTTGGCTTATGGATTTGAGTTTAAGGTATAAACATTCAGTCCAAAATCAATGCGTGTTATTCTTTAATTAACTCATCATCACTAGGGTTAAGTTTAGCATAAATATCTCGTAATACTGATCTTTATTTAAAGATAAGAATAAGAAAACAAAATAAAATTAAATCAAGAAGAGACAAAAAAGATTTAATGTGATTCGGCATTACACCTATATCTATGGACAAGAAAAAATGAGATTATTTACTAGTAACGAGTACAATGAATTGGGCTTTATATAAATTCATTTACAAATAGAATTGGATGAGTTACTCAAGGCTAACAAATCTCCTAAAATAAAGTCATTTTCCTAAATGGGAAATTAATACAAATAAGTATATAGAAAAAACTATACAAACACTTCCCTAATAAGAATCACAGTAAAATCAATAGGGATGGAGCTAGTTAAGACTGTATACTACTACAAGCAAAAGGATAGGTGGTGGTTTAAGATGACAGTTTGACAAACTATTATCGTATCCATTGTGATAATATATAACAAACATTAGACTACGGTTAAACACTGTTGTCTAAATTTATGTTGGCACGAAGTGTATTAAACATTAGCGACGGTTTCAAATATGGTCTAATGCATTTTGCTATTTTACATAAGATGACGGTCTTTTAAACTAGCAAAAATAAGACCAGATGTATTTCCTCTACCCATGTATGGCTTTCCTATATTCAATTTGTTATTATTGGTCTCATTATTCACAGATGACATATAGCAATATTTTATAAAAATTTAACATAACAGATATAACTATAATATATAATAATTTAATTAAATGTAAGGTTTTTTATATGTCTATGTATTACGCTACATATTCACTCCATTCTTTAATCACCTCACTCATATGCTCATTTGTATAAAATTCTTGGCTTGTCACGGCTTATGTACCTCCATTAATTTTCCTCCTCTCTCAAATCCTTTATTTTTGTGCTTTCATACTAAAACTCCAATATAACTTTGGATACTTTGATCTTTATGGTTGAATTGTAGTTCTATTTTTGGACTTTTCAACTTTAACCTTGAAACACATTACATCAAGATTGCTCTTTTTTTTTTTTTCCATTCATATTGGGATAAATGATTCCCTTTTCCAGAGCTTATAATAATTTTGTTGCTCATTCATTACTGCATCCATATCAATGAATTTGTTGTCCAAAATATACAATTATTTTTCAACATTTCAATCAATAGTTAATAAAAAAGATATACAATCTAATAAATCACAAAATATTTATGATCAACAAAATCATTAAATAAATATCTAAAACTAAACTAAACAAAATAGGATTAGCGGTGTTCATGGATCAGATTATATAGATTAGGGGTCAATATGTAAACCAATTTGTACATATCATATTGGAAAAATCCAAAGCTAAAACCAATTTGTGAACACCCTAACCCAATCATTCCAATCTGAAAACTATGAATTTTGCAGATTGCATTACTTGGATTCATAGATTGAACCTTTAAATTTATCAAAAAATCAAAAATAAAATTAACATAGTATAACATAACATAATTTAATAAAATCCAATAGATTATACAACCCAATAGAATACAAGTGTTCGATAATTAACTAAATTGTAATTTATAAAGCATTACAACTAACAAATTTGAATAAACTTTAACCATGAGTAAATGTCATTGGTAAATAATGTTGGTATTTATAATTAAGCCAGCCTTCTTTTTTCTTTTAAGCATATAAACTTTGGACATAGTATCGTAGGGATATATGTTTATATAGTAATTAAATTTATATATATTTATATATAAATTATAAAATATATTTATATATATTTAGATTCACAAACTACATGGCTTGAGATATACTCAATTTGTAATACAATTCATAAATATCAGATTAAACAAATCTCAATCTAAAACCCATTCTTATTTTTCATAATTTAATTCAATTTGGGATTGGACGGCTTGATGGATTCTATGAAGACCCTAAGTAAGATTTTAAAATTAATTATAATATGCCTTATCTAACATACTAACATACCATTAATATTCATTGAATCATATACACTAACATTGAATTAATATTATAAACAAATAATGACTAAAAAGCTAAGGGAAAAAACCCTTAATAACTTAAACTAATAAAACTAATAACTAAAGAATTAATTAAAATAACTCAAAAGCAAAAATGAAATTATTTAAACTAAAACTAACGTTACCTAATGACTCTTAATAACCCTCAATAACAAAAACTAACAAAACTAATTGATAACTAAAATTGATGAAAACTAAAACTATGAGAGGATAATAACTTACCGGATGACAAAGGACTTAAGGAGGCGACGGAGTGGTGACAGACTCAAGGAAGTAGTAGAGTGGTGGCATACAACAACAAAGAAGACGAACCAGTGAGAAGATGAAGGAGAAGACGAAGAAGATGAGGTTTGGGTCTTTGGGGACAGTGAAAAAGACGAAGGCTAGAAGAGATGATGCGGTGGCAAAGAGAGAGAGAGAAAAGGAGAACTAGAATGATGGAGAGAGGTGAGAAAGTAGAGAGGAATACTGTCCTAGGTCTTTGGGGTTCAATTTTTCGAAGCCCGTACTTATGATAGTTTATTAGACGTACAACGGTTTTCTAAAAACCTTCGTTAAATAATACATATTATATGACGATTTCTTTGAAACCATCATCTAATGAATTAATTGTAGTAGTGATGATACTATATATCATGCAAACTGATCAAATTGCTAAGACTTTAAAGCAGAAAGTGAACGAGGCCCTATTGAAAGCTTAGTTAATTTGGAGGAAAAAAAAAAAAGGAAGGTAAAAGTGAAGACAAAGAGCATTTAGTTTAACTTATGCCCCACCTAAAAAAAAGGCTCCACCCAATAAAAATAAGTAACTTTTAAACATGTGCTGCGGGCTAAATATTTCATTATTGTTGTCGTTGTTGATTCTTGTTGGATGACAAAGATAAGAGGTAGAAAATTACTAAAAGAAAATTAGATACTGTTCCCCTTTAATGTTCCTATTTAGTTTGTGCATTCTCTTAGAATTCTTTCCCTCTTAAGTTAGGTAATATGTAAATAGAGAAATTCTTTTAAAACTAGGAATCACGCCCTCATTAAATCACCTTTAAAAAAAAAAAAAAAAAACTTAACTCACGTATTAGTTTTGTGGCACCCTTTTAGTGCCCTTCTCAAGATGATAATAATAAGAGAAAACGTGAGCAAAAATTTTGTCGTGTTTAAGAATATACATTCCCCTAGAATTCCTCGAGATTTTTGTGTTGATTAGGTTGCATTGATGCAAAAATTAAGCTTTCATTTCTATTAAAATAGTATGTTAACACAAAATAGCGGTAATTCTACACTTGATTTCACCATAAAATAAAAAATTCGAGTCTCTCGTCCTAAATTCAAAAAAAAAAAAAAGTCAATTCTTTAGGAGTGATATTTCCTTCCTAGACTTTCCCCACTAAAGTAATTACATAAAGTATCTAATTACGTGTCATCGGTCTAAAATTATCTACTGATTCATAATATTACAAAAATATTTTAATTTTAAGAATAAAGGGGTTATGATACCGTTTATGCCCCTGTTATATTTTGGACATGTGTTTGTAAATTCTGTGATACCCTTCATAACTCTATTATATGTTGGGCATGTTTTAATGATTTCTGAGCATGTTTTACGTTGTTGACTGGCTGGATTTATTACCATCAACAATGTTTTAGAATCACTTTTTTTTTTTTTTTTTTTTACTGAATTTTCATATATATTTTTTCTATTTCAATTTCCCTCCCACTCAAAATTTGAATTGCAGCTACAATATATTATATTCTCTTTGTGCAAGTTTGAATCAATGTTCAAAGCATATATGCTTTTTTTTCTTTTTAATTGTGGCTGGCGTGAATCAACACTCAATTCATCAAGTCATGCTTCTCCCTTCTATTATGACGTTTACCATGCTTTTACATCTCTTGGTTTTGTATGGTATTGTTGCATATCCATTGAAGTTTTTTTTTTTTTTGGTCGCTTTTGTTTGTTTCATGCGTTTGTCTTGTGTTCAATTTGATTTGTCTTAGTCATCTCATGTTTCTTCTTTTTGTTAATCTATATTTGCGTTCATCAGAGCATAAAAATATCATGTTGGTTTTGTGTTCTTTTTGTTAATTAACATGTTTCTTCTTTAATTCTTTATCATATATTTCATATTCATTTTGATAATGAAGATTATTGGGCATAATGAAATTATTATATGAATCACTCCATGTTACAATTTGCCTTTATTCTTTATCATAATTTCATATTTATCTTAATCATATAAATTATTTGGCAAAATGTTAATTGTTGCAATGGAGATTATAAAATTATTAACTTATGAATGATTCTATCTTATAATTTGTTTAGTTTTTATCAAAATTTTGTTTTCATTTAAAACATTGTTATTTCGGCGAAATTATAAGATTATGAATCATTCCATATTACAAGTTGCTTTAGTTTTTTTTATTTATCATAATTTGCTATTCATTTTGATGATGAAATTGATTTGGCAGAAAAAAAAATGGAGTTGTCCGTTTATGTGGGATAGCCAATAATGAAAACTATTTAAAAAATTGTTTTTTTTAACGGTGTCATTAATTTCAATAACGAAGCATTTGATCTCCATATTTTAAAAGATAACAATAGAAATTGAATATTTTGTGTCTGATTTTCTTATTAAGTTTTCTGTTTAAAAAATTAAGATCATAAAAGTCTTTACCGGTTTTGTAAAAGACATTTTTGCAATTAAAATAATTAATAGACGTTTTTAGATGCAAGTTGTTCGTATAAATGAACCTTTCCTACATGGTGGATACACAATTGGAGCCAGATATTAAAGCCTGTTAGCGTTAGATATGGGTCAAAAGACCCAAAAAGGGACTTCTTTTGAAGGTCCAATAAAAGTGGCCCAACAAAAAGAGAACGTGATTTTTGTGGGCCTTCATGGCATTAGGATGTACTTGAAGCCTTGAATCATTTGGAGGTCAGCACTAACAAGGTTGGAAGTTGGAAATTGCTGGCGAGGCCAAAATTTTTAATAATACAAAGGACAAAAACTCTAATCCTAGCATTTTTATATCCATTTTGATTTATCATATATGTATTACTAGTAATTAAAAGATTGTCATATGAATTAATGAAAAAGATTGCATTTGTTAATTAAAAAAATGACAATTTCAAGTTGATACACAAGTTAGGACTAGAGTTTGTTTTTCCTCTACTATTACAAAATTTAATAGAATCTTTTGTTTTTGTCAAAGATGAGAATAACTTTTTGACATATAAGATTTGGAATGTTAATAAACTTTTAAAGAGATAAACGCAGAATAAATCGCAATATTTATCATCCATAATGTTCCCTTGTAAAATTCGAAGTAAATTATGGAAAAAAAAAAAAAAACTCATATTACTGGATTTGGAAATTACATGGAATTCCTAGGCAAATAAGGAAGAACTTTATGGAAAAAAGAACAAAAAATTATATTGTGATTTAGATAAATACATGCTTAGGGCATGCTTGGCACATTGTATTGTATTGTATTGCATTTGCATTGCATTGTATTGTATTATATACAAAAAAATGCAATGTAATATAATACAATATCATACGGTGTGCCAAACAAGTAATTAGTGTGTATGGTAGATTTTGAGCTCTGGGTCACCAGCTTCAAAATAGTGATTTAGATGCATGAGAAGTTAGCTATAATAATTGTTTCTATATTTTAGTTTTGTTTTATTATTAGTCAATCGTTACTTGTCTAGCTTATTGTTTATTTTAGTAAGTATTTGTTATTGTTTTGTTGATGGTTATAAATATCCTCATTAACAAATTGTCATAGAGACTTAGAATATCACATATTGAATTCAAACTTTGTGTTTCCTCTTCTAGTTGGGGATTTTCCCCCTTGAGCGGCTTCTTTAGGTTAGGGGTGAGCAAAACCTAACGAACCCTAGATAACCCGAACCCGATGAATCCGACGAGTAATTTAATTGAACCTAACTTGAGGTTTCATTGGGTGGGTTTGGGTTGAGATTTTCCCAATCCATGCTAACCCAAACCCACCTAATCTATTTATATATAATATTTATAATTTTAATACACATATTACACACATACAAGGCTGAAAAATAGATTTTGACATGTATTTATTTTAGCATCTATGTATTATTTTGGTTCTTCTACTTTTTAATTGTTTTAAATAAATGCTCTTGCTTGCATTTGTGAAAAGTTGACAAATGCATTTTCAAAAAAAATCATACCTCTATCATTTGTTTTATATTTAGATTAATAAATAAAATATTATTATGTTTTATGTCAAGTGATGGATATTACATTACAAATGTAGAACATGTTTGAGTGGAGATGTCTAGAATTGGAGATTGGTAATTACTATGGCTTTGTTTGAGAAGCAAGTTGAAAATTTAGGTTCTAACTTACTACAGTATAAAACTCTCATATGTTACAGTAGTTTACTACATTATAAAGTTCTCATATGTTACAGTGTTTAAATTCTAACTTCAAGTTCTAATTTACTTTCCAAATTAAGTGTCTATTGGTTGATGTTTCTTAGTATTTATGTGGCATTGATTTCTATTATAGTTCATTTGTTAGTTTATTAGGAGTGTGTAGAAGAATAGTTCAAACCAATAGTTTAAACTGTGAACAATGTAAAGCTCTTACATGTTATGCTATAGTCCTCATATCTAGTTTAAATTACTTTCCCAAATACCCTATATGACTTAATGTATTTGATTTCAATTGTATTGCGGAACTTTTTTCTTTATGTTGGTTTTAACTTATTAAGACAATTTTAGACTTTTATAATACCAATATTTTATGAATATTAGCCTTTTGATTTATTTTGGGCTAAATTTTTAGTTTTGATTTCTTCTTCTTTTTATATTACTTAACTTGATCAACCCACCCAAACTTTAATTGGGTCAATTGGTTTTAAACTTTGGATTGATGAGGTGGGTTCAATTTAAAATCAACTCATTCAAACTTTAATTGGGTAGGTTGAGATTTTCAAAAAATCCCCCAGCTTGTCTGATGTTCACTTTTACTTTAAGTAGATTTAGAATCATACGTCGGTGTTAGGCCTGTAAAATTCTATCTTGTCAGATTCTTTGCTATTGCTTATTCAACGATGGATTTTATCAGCCTGGCTAAGATCTCCCACTGCGATGTAAATTCTCAACTTAGATGAATTGTAGGAAGAATAATGACGCAATATTATATATATATATATGAAATATACCAACGATATTGCAAAGCACTTTTGGAGGTTAGACCACGTGAAATCTTATTTAGTGATTATACACAATATACAAATTAGTTTAGCAATGTATATTTACACGCATGCGTAAAATATTTAAGACAGGTATTTTTTTTCCACTTAAAGGTTGAACCTGTACCGAATTTCATATTAACTTTTGGCCATCTTATCAAACATGTAATACCGGCTAATCCTTTTCTTTTTCCTAAAAAAAATTAGGAGTGTGTTTGGATACTTCAATTTAAACCAAAAGTTTTAGTAAAACTCTCATATATTATAACACTAAAACAAAACTTTTAGTGCAAAATTTTCACATTGAGCCAAAAATTTTAGTTTCAAAGCACACTTCTCCGTACATAAAATGTCTACATGTAAATAGACATAAAATGAACACATACATGCAAATACGTCAAATAATAAACCTTTATATTAGTATTTTAAAAATTGAGGTCCTGCCAAGATGGTGTTTTTTCTTTTTCTGGTCCTTTTACTTTTAATTTTAAAAGTGAAACGGATCAAAAACTATATTAAACAAAAAAAAAAAGAAAACATGACATCATAATTACCAAACGAAGAGATGATAGCAAGGTGCTAATATAACGTAACCAAAAAAAAAAAACAATCGAGCAGATACTATTCCTTGATATTCAAGTTGTACTCATGCATGATCATTTGCAACGTTGCTTTTTTATATTAATTTTAAGTTAAATTACATAAATGTACCTTGTAATTTTAAGATTT
The DNA here is from genome assembly GCA_025403435.1 of Artocarpus heterophyllus. NCBI lineage: Eukaryota > Viridiplantae > Streptophyta > Magnoliopsida > Rosales > Moraceae > Artocarpus > Artocarpus heterophyllus. The sequence continues at coordinate 10,842,789 of CM046353.1, forward strand.
TAATCTTAATTTATCCTTCTATTTTCATAAAGCACAAATGTGTTTTGTTGGATTAGAAAATTTTTTTCCAATTTAATCGCCCACACAATTTGCGGACAAAAATTTGGAGCTAAAAAAATATACGCTTAAAAAATTATATTAAAAACATTTTAAATATTTTTAAAACATAAAAAAGTAAAACAAAACATAAAAGTTACAAAAAATGAATTATTATACATTATGGTTAGAAAAATTTTACCACATTTTTTTTAGAAAACTATTTTTAAGAAATAATTTCAATCTAAATTAAAGTACCTTTGAATTAAAAAAATAAATAGATAAGCATACATTTGTCTTTTTCCTCTTTTTTATCTTCAAAGTGCGAAAGGAATTAAATTAAATTTTGTTATTCAAATTAAAAAAATACTTTGTAGCTTTCAAAATAGAAGGATGAATTACAAAACAAAAATAAAAATAATAATAATAATATGACAATGCATATTTATGAAACTATCCCTTTTCAATATCATTTTGTTTTTGTTTAATTTAAGGTTAAAAATTTAAACTTTTCACCTTTTATTAGAATCAACTATGAATTTACCATTAGGTTACACGTGTAACCACTTATTCTTTATTTGTTTGCAATGAAGCTTTTCTAGATTAACAAAAAGTCAATTGGTCATTGATTGGATCATAGTAGATTGTTTTTTTTTTTTTTAAATAAATGAATGGAGCTCAACTAGTACCAATAAGCTGCACATGCAAATAAGGTTGGTACCCACTAAAATTCTTATCCCACACCATGCTCAGTTCACCAATTTATTAGAATGAAAGGGAAAAAAGATACAAATATTACAACTTGAAGTAAAGCTTAATGAAAAAAATAAACCTAAATTAACCGAACAATCACAATAAAGACGCCTAAATAAAAGAAGGCCAATGATGATTGTGATTCTTAACCAAGAAAAATGAATAAAACCTACAAGAAGCACCATATAAAATCTTATATAATTTAATAAGGTGCTTAAGAGAGTAGTTTAAGCTATCAATTTAAATTTAAAAACTATAGCATGTAAAAATTTTACACTGTAATTTTTTACTATAGCATAAAAAACTCTACACTATTCACAGTTTAAACCAATAGTTTGAACCATTATTCCAAACATCCTATGAGGGTTCAAGTTTATAAATTATCAATTTAAATTAGTTTTTTTGGTCGTTTTGTTTAGATATGGAAGTTGTGGTATCGCCTGTTTTATGTATAAAATGATATACAAATTCCTAGGCAAAGTATTCGAACAATTACTCTTGTTGCATGCTCTAGTGATTCTATATATCCAAAATTTTGTTCCCTTTTGGACATTAGGAGTAAATGACTTGATCGGAATATGTATTTGAATTCTTTTTTTAACTTTACAAATAAATTCTGCACATTCAAATGATACTGGCTCCTGCGATGACTTGTAACCATGTTCCGAAAATCATTTAAAAAAATAGTAAGAAGCAAGTAATGAACTAGATTAATACCAAATAAATATATATATATATATATATATATATCAATGTGTACATATAAAAGAAAAGCCAAGTACTATACAAATCAACATAAAAAAATTATTAACCTAGTATCGAAATGATTATGTGAAAATATGAGGCTCTTTTTATTTCACACTCAACAAGTATTAATTAAATACACGTCTACTGATATATACAATTATACTCCCAAACACCCAAAAAAAAAAAAAACCAGCTTCATGACCAAACCCTAAAATGGCCATGTCCAAAAGCAAGGAAAACAAGCTTATACCTTCTAATCCTTCCAAGCTGCAAACTTTGAATTCACTTGTTATTTCTATCTTACATGCATGTATGGCAAAAATTCAAGAAAACCCAATTGCGTACTATTGAAGAGAAAGTCTAATCTAACAGAAAATTTTGTTACATGTGTGAATGTGTGTGTGTATATAAACTTCGGTTGAGAAGTCATTCTTGAAAAAAAAAAAAAAAAAAAAAAAGCGGGTGGCTAAAAGAACTGAAATTCGATACCAAAGCCAAAGAGGACGGCCAAATTAAAGACTGTATCGTGACGTACGGCAGAAACAAAATGATTGTATCCATGACTTAAAACACAATACTTCCACTGCATAGAGAGAGAGGGGGGAGAGAGATAGAGAGAGGGGAAAAGCTGGACACCGATCTGAAAGGCGGCATCGATTGACATGCATACAGATCCAGATGAAGATTGAGATCCAGAGTTCAAAAAAAGAAAAAGATGATACAAATGTTTTCTTGAGAGTACCTGTGCAAAGAGAAAGATTTCACTTTCACACACACACACACACATACATATACACATACATATACGTATACATATATTATACTACTATTATCTTCAAACAACATAGAGAAAACACCCGTGAGAAGATCAATATAACCACTTGAAAAGGCCATTTTAAACCTCTAGAGAAGTTAAATATCAAGGCACCACATAGATAAAACTGTTGTTTACACTTTTTTAATTATTATTATTATTTCTTGTTTACTTCTTTTCCTGTCATCATGTATATTTTGTGAATAAAAACAAAGAACAAAGCCCAAACCAATGTTTATGATTCCCAACTGTAATGCGTTTCAAGCATACGAATAAAAATACTGCTCCAAAAAAATAAAATAAAATAAAATCAGCAAATCAATGTCGACTAAAATTCTTTAGTGGTTCAAATAAATAGCTTATTACCTGGGCTTTTAAATGTACTAAAAATCATCAATGGCCACAGTACATGATTCTGAAGCCTGTGTGGCGAAATCATCATGAAACTTATAAATCTGAAAGTGGCATTTGTAAGTCAAATATTGTCGCTGCAGCATCATCAAGATTCTCACATGGATCAAAAGGGATTATTGTTGTTATTATTATTATTATTATAACCCCCACAAAAGCAAGCACTCCCGAAGAAAGAGCACTTGTGAATCTTGATGATGCTGCAGCGGCAAACAGTGACTGCTATATATTTGCCTTTTAGATCTTCCCCATCATTAGCATCATCCACTAACCCCATGCAAAAGGGGAAACAAACAGAAAGAAAAAAAGAAAAAGAAAGATCGATCGATCGGGCAGGATTAACCCCAACCCTAGATCTGCTTCATATGACAAAATAGAACATTTTCTCTAATCTAGGAACCCTAAAATCTCATCCTATGAAACAAAAGTGAAGAGTAGAGAAAGGGAAAATTAAAAATTAAAAAAAATGAAAAAAGTAAGGAACTTGAAAGTAGTAAAAGCTCTCAAAAGTTCTAACCAATGTCTAGATATATGAACTGAGGAAGAGCCACTTGGTAAAAAAAAAAAGAAAGAAAAAAAGAAAGAAGAAGAATCAAATCCCATCTACGGCGATGTCTTCAAAGCCCGAAATAACCTATGACCACTAAAAAGAAACAACGAGAAGGAAGAAACGGGAGAGCTAAGGGGATATATTTGCTGGGTAAGTGGAGGGAGAACATATGAAGAGAGACTAATGAGGGATTGAGAGAGCTTAAGTGTGTAAATATATAGAGATTTTAGAAAGAGAGAGCGAGAGAGAGGAATTGGTTGGTGCCTGAGAGACTTGCCAGTGGAGTAGAGTGAAGAGAGAGAGAGTGACCGAGAGAGAGAGAAAGAGTTAATCTTATGCCACTTAACGGTTATCCATCGTAATCCTAAGAGCCAAAATTAACCAAAAAATAAAAGTGATTCTTTGAAATGGGGTTTTGAATTTTTCTGACCTAATCTCTCTGACCTAATCTAAATAAAAGAGAGAGAGAAAGAGTTAATCTCTCTTCCACAGGTGCCAAGAAAATAACAGCTATGATCATATTCTCTGATGAAAAAATTGAAAAAAATAAAAAAAAAACTTACCAAAGTTTAAAAAAAGTGATTCTTTGAAATGGGGTTTTGAATTTTGGAGGATATGTTGCGTCCTCCACAAGCATTTTTCTTCAAGTGGGGGAGCGAATGCGATTGAGGAATTGACAGGCAGGCAATGACCCACCCATTTTTGAGTATTTCAACGGGCCCCGGTGAGAGCGTATGTGAGTGCTTCTCTCTGTCTCTCTCTCTCTCTCTAGGGTTTGAGGTTCCTTCTTTGATCCCTAATTTGCTAGTTTTGGATTCTTTAGTGACAGACTGTGTAAGTCTTGCAAGTTTATGACCTTTTGTGGTTATATTAATAATTATCCAAAACCATGTAAATATATATTTTTAATAAATCGTCTAATTACCTCTTAGTTTATGCTTCTTTATAATAATATTGTCGACTCACCCTTACCTCCAAAGGTTTACTTTCCCTCTCATCCCGGTCATCTCTCTCTCTCTCTCGCCACTATTTTTTTTTTCTCACCTTTCCTTGGTCTTGCTTCAGTTAATTGAGCTATATGCTAGCTAAACATTATGTCCGGATCTCCAAAAATTGGACTATTACGTGGACGAATATATTGTACTATCTATTCATCAATTCATTTATATATATATATATATATATATGTATATAGAGTGGTTCCTAGCTTTAAGATGCTTAGAGAAACGAAATTTTACTGATCATTCATGATGCCATTTAGCTAGCCAGGCACAGAAGAGAATTGACTTTGGCCTTTTGCACTAGTTGAAGGGTCATTTTGCAATGCTACAATATTTTTGCAACTTTTAAATGTGCAATATTTGCAGCCGCGCAATTTTATGATCATATTATATATTGCTAGTCAGTCCCCACTATCAAAATTTATTATGTGTCGTACTTTGTACTCGGACACGTTTGAATCTCCATCTTCAGATTAAGCAGTTATTAGTTGAATTGATTCCTTTACATTCACATCAAGCCCCTTTCAAACTGATCAAAATTCTTTCGTCGTTTTTTTCTTGCTCTGTAGTAAATAAGTAGTGTCAATCATAGATTCATATTCTTTCAACTTGACAATAATTTCTATCCTCTCTCTTTTAGTTAGTGGATATTAAATACAGCCAAATTTTACCTATAGTTGTTTATGATCAAACTTTAATAAAGTTTGATTAACCTTACCTAGTTTACATCAAAAGATTAACGCGAGCATTTAAATTTCATTGATTTTTTGCACTACTTGCGCAAGCAATTTGTTAGATTCTATCAAAGCGTGATTAGATTCATAGATTTTACGCGAATGTCATGATATTTTAACTATGTTGGTTACTTTTATAACTAGTTAGTTTGCGTGTCACAGACACTAATTCTGAAAGAGCAAATTTTTAGAAATGAAACTACTAGAATATAAAATATAATGTTAATTGTCGGCTCACCTTTTCATTAACAAAGTATTTATTATAAATATTCATGATCTAAAAATTAATTTTATATAAATAATGATAATAAGAGTAACAATAAACCCTATGATAAGAGCCAAAAGGGAAAAACTACTATGCATTTGGTGATTGATTAACTAGCCAAACACTAAAATCAAGGGAAGAGAACCTTTCACCGAGTTAAGGGTCGGCTGATCACCATAATTTGCTTAATCAAACTGCATCGATTCAATTATATTCCATATAGAAACATACATTGTGCAATATATGTTAGTTGTTAGAGGGTGTTGATCTCTCACGTGCATTTTTGTTCTAACATGATCATTAATAATTAGTTTCTAAAAGAATATATACTTGGTCCAAAATTGTCCAAAGTAAAGTCTGAGCACTGATTAACTTCACAACTCAGTAAATGGAAACTTGGAAGTTAAAGAAGTTATTGCACATGTAATTATGCAGAGAAACCTGGTCAGTAGTACTGGAGATTATAAACCCCCACGTACAGAAAGGGGAAAAACCAAACACGGCACGAAACTAGAAAAGAAAAAAGATAAAGATTAAAAAAAAAAAGCTTCTCTTCTTCCACAATTAGCGGACCAAATCTAGCAAATCCCAAGAGTAATAGTACGGCATTGAATGTCAATAAATATTATGTGGTACCAGATGTTCAAAATTATTTCCCGGTTAAGAAGAAGAAAACAGGTTATGATCCGGTAGCTATAATATTAATTTCAGATGCTGAAAATGATCAGTTAAAAGGGAAACTAGTCGTGTTTGGCGAATGAGTTCGCACATAAACCTATGTACAAAAAATTCCAACTGATGTTTAGTATATATATCAAATTGGGTCTCCTGTTTTTTAAACTGTGGAGATGATTTTGAAGAGGCTCAAACTTTCAATTTGAAAATTTATTCCTCTAAGTTCAACCAATCCTAACCTTTTTTTTTTGTGGTAACTTCTTTTGTTTGTTCAAATTTGTATTTTTAATGCTATTCAAACACTGATTTAAAATTTATTTTTTTTTACATTTTATATTTTCAAATGTTAATTTAGATTGTAATTTAAACTATATAATTCAAATGAAAAAGAATCAAATCGTCACAATTTGAATCTGCGAACCAAATAAGGCCTATATTGATGTGGAGAAGCAATGCATCCTTGTGTGGTGTACAAAGACAAACTAGTGTTTGGTTCATGGATTTGGACCCATAATCTAATCTAGATTTGTGTTTAGAAGAGAAAAATGATTGCATGGTTTGGATTTTACAATCCATGAATATTTCAAATTTTAAACTTCTCTTAATCAAATTAATGGATTCTACTTACACTATGTTTGGGTCATTTGATAAGTTGATTAGAATTTAAGTTTTAAATTTAAGAACTATATCATGTCATTGTATAAGCTTTTTGCTTTTTATTATAATTGCTAAGAGATTTACATTATAATTAGTTAGAATCAATTAATTTTAACTATCATTCTAAAAACATGCTGAGATTTTGGGGGTGTTTGGTAGTGGTGGGAACCACTCAGTTCTCACCACAATCTCAGTTATGAACAGTGTAAAGCTCTCACAGTGATTTACACCACTGATTTCTATCACCCTTTCAAACACTCTATTTATTGCAGTTCTGATCGCAATCTAAGTACTTCAAATCGCCTGAATTTTAACTTACAAATTAAACCGATGAGAAGTGAATTGTTAAAATCCCGCTTATTAAAAGGAATTGAATCGAACTAAAATTTTTATCAAAGAGACATGACAACCTAACAGTACAAATTAATCATACATCATCAAAGGATAGTCTTGTATATCCTTCGTTTGAATATATACTATTTTTACCATGAATTTATCAAGGAGTGGGAACTTTTTTTTTAACCATCTTCTATCGTCACTACCAACGTAATTAAATGCTGCTTTTCTGTATGTCCTGATCATTTGACAGCTAAAAAAAATCAATCAATTACAAGCCACCAAAAACCAGATACATTAGTTGTATATATAAAATCTCCTGAATTAGATAATTAATTTTCTTGGAGTTACATTATATATTGCGCATCAAAATGGGTTACAATTTGTCCAAACATATAATTACATCATAAAATTATAGTCCAAGAGATCCAATCAAGGTTGGGACCTTATTCTGTCTCTGTCAAGTCACTCTTACTTTATTGCTTTTTTGAATATTTACAAAGAGAAATCAAAACTCTCCCTCACAAGGCGGTCACTTGGATACCTTTGACACTCGTCTCGTCCTCTTCACCATCATCACATGCCACAACTCATTAATGCCATCATGAATATATATATATTTATATATGCACACACACACACACACACACACAGAGAAAAGGGGAAAATAATTTTACTTTTGAGAAGCTAATTAGCTCATACAAGCGTCACACTGGCATTGGAGAAAGAGATATAGAGTAGTACAACATATATCTGTAACCGGCTGTGTTTGATCATGATCTTTCATTGATTGATTAAAACTTGGAGATCTTCTTTTCACAAGGGTGGGGGCTACGTGTTCTTCTCGTGCCCTACATATTTGTCCTCTTATATAAACGAAAATAAAGCTCATATAATTGAGATACATATATATATATATACACACACACACACATATGGAATTTGGAGTCATATATGAGAATATCACATACCCTCATCTGTTTAATACAAAGCACGCCATGAAAATTATGATCTCTAATTAATTATATGGAACTATTTTTCTTAAAACTATTTTCTATTTATGTCCATATATAATTTGTTGAATACTAAATTAAGTCACTGGTCCCTTTCATGGGATTCATATTGCGCGTATATACGTGAGACTATTTGTAAAAATCTGATTCATATATTTTCTTTTGTTAGGACCTTGGTAGATCAAGCCTTTATAAATTCATTATTCACTTAATGTCATATCTGGTCAATGTGTGACTTTTTATTGACGCTTTTCCAAGAAGATACGCAAAAATTTCGAATTAGTCCTTATTGTGTAATTAAATCATCCCTTAAATATATTAGTCTCAAGTACCTACTATTAGTTGTTTTTGTTTTGGCCACAAATTTGTATTTCATGATGATCACCATATGCACTACATATATATAATATAGACACTCTTCTCTTGTCTCTTTCTTCAAGCATAACAAGCCGGCCCTAACCCACATTCTCTTCTTATTCTGCACAGATCTGAAATGATTTGACAAATACAGCCAAGAAATCTCGCTGAGAAAATTTGTGCACACAGTACATAACAGATGCTTGGTTGTACTTCATTTATAGCTTTCTCCAAATGGAAATTCTAAGGTCTTGACCCTATATACATTTATATATACATATATTGATAGCCTTCTTCATGAGGTGCTTATATGTACACGTATATTAATTCCTAAACTATGCATATATATTCGCTTTTTGCCTATATTTTCCCTCTAATTGCTTTTTTTTTTTTTTGGTCAATTTTTGAGATCAATGCTCTCAGGCTCTGTTTGGTTCAAGGGATTGAGAATAATAAAGATGGAGAGAGTTGAAAGATGGACAATACTTATACATAGACCTAAAAAGATACAGATGATATATTTATTATTTGTTAATAACTTCTTTGGAGGATAAAATAGGTTTTAATTTAAAATTAAATTTGATGCATGGTTTTGGAATATCCTTGTATTGTTGGAAGGAGTAGTTTTTATGGGCTTAAGGAACAAGTCATTCCTCTACGTCTCCTCTCCATCATTTCTTCTCTCCAACCAAAACAAGGAGTTGGATCTCGTCCTCCACCTTTCTCTTCCCTCAATCTCTACCTCCAGCTGATGGAATTGCTAAATTCAGCTTTATGAAGTTGGTTATTGACTAGAATACATAAAAAGACAAGAATGAATGTAAATGTTACAAAGTTTAGGTCTGACATCATATTATTTTTTAGTCTATCACATGATATTAATTTGTAATGCCTAATGGGGTCTTCAATTAGAACGACTCTATGCGCACGATCAGGACTAAGTTATTTTGTGAATTCAACTACTCAATTTCTTAGCTAGCTGGTTCCGTTTAAAATTTCTCTTAAATTAATTGTTATTTTCTCTTGAATATTTAATGTGATTGCCCACAAGAAAATTTGACAGATTATCTATGGTTATATATTATTATTGTTGTCCGGTGAATTGGACCATATATATTAAATCAATTTGCATGTATGTATTTATACTCTGATGATAAATATGTTTCCTAGAAAAATATCGCAAAAGTCTAAATTACGATATATATATATATATATATATATATATATATTTGAAACTTTTTAATTTTTTTTAAAGGAATATGCATTTGCACTTTTGTTTGTACATGATCACAAATGTGCTGGAACCAAGTACCAAGTGGTGACTGTGAAATTATAATGAAGAATTTTTAGGCAAACGCGTTCGTGCCAAAAGATATTTTGCCATATATGATATGGCATTCCATCGATCGAGAGCCGAAAAAAAAAACACACACACACACACACACGCTACACACACAAAACTTTGGGTCAATTTTTCTAGTTGAAATTACCTGAGCGAATTGATTAGCTGATCAGTTTGATCCCAACTCGAGTGTGGTAAAGCGGCCCGGCTCTTTCTTAATGGGGAAAATAGCTCCATGCACGATTTTGCTATTTAAGGCTCTCTCTGTCTCTCTCTCTCTCTCACACACATGTTTACACGTTAGGGAAACAGTGTCAACCTGCAATGCAATGATGGATGGACTTGAATTGGGAAAAAGCTCAACGTCGAGTAATTGCGAGACTTGGACATGATATGTATGATCATGGCTGGCATTATGTATGTGTATATATGATGCCATGGAACGCAAGAATGCCTACAATTTCTCGAATGACTACAATTTCTTTAATAACTACCACGATCATTTTCTTTTTGAGAAAGGTAAACAACAAATAAGAAGTGTCCTTCTGAATATTTCTGCTGCCATTTATTCTCTTTGAGGGGTGTTCACGGATTGAAGTTTACAGATTTTAGATGAATCCCTAATCTAATTTAAAATCTTTGGATTGAAAAAATCTTAATCTATAATTCAATCTAAAACCTTTAGATTAGAAAAATCTCATTTCGTAATCCAAACAAAAACCATAAGATTGGATTCAACTATTCACGGATTAAACTATAACTTTTAGAATAAAAATATTGAAACTCAATTTTTTCAAAATTAAAAATTAAAATAAATAAATTCATAATATAAAATAACTTAATAAAGTTAAATTTGTTACAACCAATCATTAAGGCAAACTAACTTCAATAACATTCAATATTAAGTCTTCTTAAAAAAATATAAATTATTGTTCATTCATCAACAACTTAAAATTTTAAAGCATTTCAACTTCAATCACTTTTGAATTTGAAGTAAAACATGATTTGTCTACAAAAAAAAAAAAAAAAAAAAAAAAAAAAAGAGCAACAAACAAGACAAGTAATTAAACACAAGTGTTATACAACCTGATAAAAATTTTGCTTGGCAAAAAAATTTCATTTAAATATATATTATCAAATTATAAAATATATAATATATATACAGAGTTTCAAAATATTGATGGATTGGAAGGACTGAGAATTCTTCAATCAATTTGTAATCTGATCTAAAACCTTCAAATTGGGAAATCCTAACCCTGAACCAATTCAAAACTCTTTCTAATCTAATTTAAAACCTTCGAATTGGATTAGGTTAGATGCATTTCACGGATTCATGGATTTTGTGAATACCCCTATGCTCTTTGTTCAATGATGATATGACGCCAAGTACTATAGCTCCATATATGCTTTTATGAATGTTAATTGGTTACATTTTATATTGAAAGCAATAATATGCAAATATGATGATTTACAAGTTAATAGAGCAATATTTAATTCCTTTAATACTTATGGGCTATTGATGAAACTGTAAAAGTGTATATTTTTTAACGCTTAAATCATTTATTTATGCTTTTATTTCTCATTAAATCCTCTAATTAATAGCATTTTTGAGTTAATAAGTATTTTTGTTTCCTAGTGTTAAAATGTGTTTAAAAATGTATTTTTAGTGTGTTTTTATGTTTAATAGTATTTTTAGTAATTTTTAGAGTCATTTCGGTTTGCTTAATATATGTTTAGCCTGTAAATAATCAAAACTGTAAAAATAATGATGTGTAATTTTATTTTGAGTCATAAAATATTTGTAAATAAGTTTTAAGTCTGTAAATATGTTCTATTATTTCCTAGTAATTTCTAAAAATAATATTGAGTCTTAAATAGCATATCTGTTAAGGTTTGTTAATTTTAGAATTTTTTTAATCTATTTTTAGTAATTTTTGTGTGTTTTATTGTTAAATAAATATTTTTAATATTTTTTTAAATATCATGTTTGTAAAATAATTAATTTTAGTGTGTTTGTGAATTTTATATTTGAAATCTGGAGGAAAAACGTAGCAAAACGGCATCAAAACGGGCAAAATCAGACATCAAATGCATCAAAAAGATATACAAAATTTGAATTAAAATTTAATGAGAGACGTGTCGATATTTAGACTGTCCGATAAGCCGCCAAATTGATCTCAGCTATCCAACCAAAGGACATGTGTCATTGCATCAGCTATTGCGTCAGCCGAGTCCCAGTAGTGCTTTCCACGTGTCGAACTACAAGTGGCGCGTGTACTACATGCACCGACAAACATGGCGCGCTGTAGGAGAGAATCTTAGAGGTGTCCAATTGCATGTGGCCATGTTCACTATTTTTGTCCTTCCATCTGTCAGACCTGATTAGCAAGACTGATTGAACGGCTTTTAATCTCGGTCTCACTGGTCCCACCCGGGCCCATTCTCGCGCTTGTCTTTGAATCGTCAGATCGTGTCTTCGAAGGTCTAGATCGTCTCATTTTCGTGCTTCCAGTTGCTGAGAAACAGAGAATCTCAGCAAGATTCTCAGCCGCTGAAGAAGGCCCTCCTCCGCGTGGAAAAAAAGGAGAGAAAAAGGATCAATATGATCCGAATTTGTCAATGTTTCAACAGTAAAAAAATAATTAAAAATTGTAAATAGTAATTTTTAAGCCCTTATAAATACTGAGGCATTTGCCTCAGTTCAGACATCCCTCAACCGGCCAAATGGCCCTTCTTCTTCTCCCACTTCTTTCCATTCTCTTCTTTTCTTATTTTTTTTCCCTTAAAACAAAATAATAAAATAATGTCTAAATTAGTGTAAAAAGTCTGGTGAGGCAGAGAGATGATCTTGTATGCATAGTATTATGGTATGAATTTTGACTCTATATCTGTATTGTAATGCTTATATTTTTGTGGAATAAATTATGTCTTTATGTTTTCAATAATTATTATTACTATTGTTATGCTGTCAATTTTTACATAAATTCAGTCATGCTTTCTTTATGTAATTTAATTGTGTTGTATAATTAACATTAATAATAATGAAATAATGCTTAATTTTATGGAATGTCTTTTACTGCAGTATGACATGTTATATTGTCGATTCTAGATATTTCATAAGACGAAGTGCTGTCGAAATTCACGCAACAATTTATTTCATAAAAATATATTAATTTTGATTTTTTATTATCTTTTTTGTCTAAAAATTATGTTAATTATAATTGAGTAACAACGGTTATAGTTTTCATAATTAGTGCACTTAATCATTAGTGAGAGTGATTATTTTGCTACTTTTATAGGAAGACTCTTATTGCATTATGGCTTGCTATATTGTTGCTCTCGGTTGACCTATAAAAATTAGTACTGGTGCTTGCAATTAACGAGAAAAAACATAATAAATCAAATACTTTAGATAATTAATTAATTAGAGTTAAAATTTCATACCAGTTATGAAACATACGAAGGATTCTCAAAGTTTTACCGCTTTAATTTTATGTTTTAAATATTAAATAAAATAAAAACCACAAAAATATTTCTTTCATTTTAAACTTTGCTTTCAAAAACCGCTTGCCTTTTTGATCGTTTATTTTTAACAATTTGCCGAGGTACAAATTTTCATCTCCCTATGAATACGACAACCTTTCTATATTACAAACGTCCGCCGTTTAAGAAGAAACATTTTGGGGCGTTACCTTACCACAATCAAAAATTGGCACCGTTGCCCGTGATGTGCTGTTACTTTATCAGATTGCTGAATTAAGCAGGAAACTACGTAATACTCTGTCCTTATCTTGTAAATAATGTAAATATCGTTATTTTAGTTTAATTAGTTAATTAAGTAGGCTAATGTTCATGTAAGTTACTATTCATGTCACTATTCATACACTGTTTACTATTCAAAAATAAAATAAAATAATCATAAAAATTTTATTTTCTTTCCTTTTCTTTGTAAAATATTTATTTTATTAGTTTTAGGTTTAGATTTAGGTTTTTGCCCTAGAAATAAAACATCATAAAATTTTAGAGTTAGGTTTTTTATAAAATAAATTGTGGTTTTGTGAAGAATATTCTTTAAGGAAGTTCTGTTTGAAGGCTGGTACTGGCTTGGATACCTTTCCCATAACTGGTTAATTTTGAAAACTTTCCCAACACCAGTCATTCCGAAAATGTTGTTCTGACTAGGATATTGGTTTTTAAGGAGCCTTAGCCTCACCAATCTTTCGTAGGAACATCCTTAAAGTATATAATTCTCAAAATCTATAAAATAACTTAGGCGAATGCTTTTCATTCACTACTTTATTCTCCCTGACTAAAGAAAAGCTTAACATTTCGTCTTTTCCCTTGTAAATAAAAAAAATCAAAATAAAAAAAAAAGATGAACACTTAGGGTTAATGCTTCAACATAGAGACAAACTTGGTCGATTTGTTAAGGCTTCAGACTTAAGAAACCCTAGTGAACAATTGTCGAACCCTTTTTCGCATCCTTCATCTTCGTCAACCACTCTTTCAAATTAGTTCACGATGGAGAATCCTCAAAGAATGTTGATGAAAGATTTCATGCATCTGACTCGCACTTTAACTCCTTCATGTATTGTGTTTCCATCAAATCTTCCATAACAAGATTTTAAGCCAGGCATGATTCAACTTTTACCAACGTTCTTTGGATTAGAGAGCGAAAATCCTTATTTTCATATTCGTGAATTTGAGGAAGTTGTTGCCACTTTCCATAACCAACCTGAGATTGCTGATTCCATCAAATTGAAATTCTTCCCTTTCTCGCTGAAAGATAAAGCTAAAAGTTGGCTTTATTCTTAAAACCTCGATCCATCAAATCATGGAATGACATGACATATGCTTTCTTCCACAAATACTTCCCATATCAAAAGACCAACAATCTCAAGAAACAAATTTTGACTTTCTCCCAAAACGATCATGAAAATTTCTATGAAGCTTGGGAAAGGTTCAAAGATTTGTTGAGTCAATTTCCTCACCATGGTTACAAGAATTAGCGTCTTGTCAGCTTTTTCTACGAAGGAATCACAAGTCATGATCGCCAATATCTGGAAGTGATGTGCAATGGAAAATTTTTACACAAGGATCCTGAAGAGGCCAAGGAATTTCTTAATGAATTTGCTAAGAAAGTTCATTTGTGGGTTGAATTAGATATTTCTTATAATACTAATAAGTCTCAATCAACTTGAATTCATCAATTGAAGGAAGAGGATAACTACAACCTTAGGGTTCAAGTTGAAAACGTTACAAGGGAATTAGAAATCCTCAAAGCAAAGAATGAGAAAGGAAGTCATGTAGTCACAAGAGCTGAACTACAAGGCACAAATTTTGTGAATGAAAGGTTTGAACAACAACCACTGGACTGTCATGTTTATCAGGAAGTGATAAGAGAATATAAGAAACAATGTAATGCCTTAAGGACAAATCATAAGCCTTGTACTCCTTATCCTGAAATTTTCAATCCTGATGGAGGAAACAATTTGAATTTTGACATGAGGAATTCAAATCAAGAGCAATCATTTGGAAATCAATGGAGAAATGAAGAAGAAATGCACTTAGGAGAAAATACTCTTCAGCATGATTCACACTCAAGCAAATCTCTTGAGGAAACATCGCAAGCATTCATTAACATACAAAACAAGTCATGTGATAAAATTGAAGCTGCATTAACACAAATGACAAAAGAAATTTTGAAATTGACTGAAAAATGTTCATCTCAAGCCCTGGTCATTTCTGAAGGACAAAGCATGATACAAACCTCTAACACTAAAGAGAATGATGAAGAGGTTAGTCATGTTACTACTCGTGGTGGTAAATCATTGGAAAAATCAAACACCACAGATGCGAGTAAAGAAGAAGATGTTCCTCAAAAAGAAGAAGAAGAAGTGAAGAAGTTTCTGGTAAAAGCCCCCTGTAAAAGCCCCTTTTCCTCAAGCTCTTTAACCCACTAAAAAAGTGCCAAAAAATTATGAACACATCTTGGAACATTTGAAGCAAGTTCGAATTGATCTTCCTCTTTTGCAAATTCTCAAACAAGTGCCTGCTTATGCCGAAGTAATGAAAGATTTATGTACTGTGAAAAAGGAAACATTATGTCCCAAAGACTGCATTCTTAACTGAGCAACTAAGTGCAGTTCTTGGGCAAAGAGCACCGGTCAAGTACAAAGATCTTGGATGTCCCACAATTACCTGTTATATAGGAACCTATGAAATCACTTAAGCCTTGTTAGACTTTGAAGCGAGCGTTAATCTCATGCCCTATTCTATTTACTCGCAACTAGGCCTTGGAGAGATTAAGCCAACATCTGTGGTCTTGCAATTGGCAGACCAATCCATCAAGAAACCACGAGGGATAGTTGAAGATGTTTTGTTGCAAGTTGATAAGTTTTATTATCCTATGGATTTTCTTATTTTAGATACTCAAACTGAGGTGGATATGGAATCAAAAATTCCTATCATTCTCGGAAGACCTTTCTTAGCTACGGCTAATGCTCTCATCAATTGTCGAAATGGTCTCATGAAAATCTCTTTTGGAAATATGACTCTTGAAGTGAATGTTTTTCATATTGGGAAGTAATTTCAAAGTAATGATGAATGTTTTTACACTGAAATCATTGATGAAGTTGTTCATGAAGAATTTCAAAAGCGAACCGATGTGCTTGAAGAAATCTTCCAAAGTCCTAATCTTGAAAATTTCGATCCCATTTCTGATATTTCGAAATATTCACTGGACAAGGAAACAAAGTTTTGGCAACCACATTTCGAAAAGCTGTTTCCAGAAGGAGAAAAGCCAAAACCATGCACTGAAGAAATCCCAAAAGTTAAGTTTGCCCAACTTCCTAAAGGACTGAAACATGCATTCTTAGGAGCTGATGAATCTTTTGCTATCATCATTTCATCCAAACTCGATGAATCACAAGAGCGACGGTTAATTAACATGTTGCGTGATCATAAAAATGCATTGGGTTGGACAATAGCTGATATCAAAGGTATTAGTCCCTTGATTTGCTCCCATCATATTCAATTAGAAGAAGGTGCTAATCTAAAAAGAGAAGATTGAACCCAAAATGAAAGAAGTCGTGAGGAGTGAAGTTTTAAAACTATTAAATTCGGGTAACCATTGCGGATAGTAAATGGTTCAGTCTAACTCAAGTTGTACCTAAAAAGTCTAGTGTAACTGTGATAAAGAATGAAAAAGGAGATTTTGTCCCTACAAGAGTTGTCACTGGATGGCGAATGTGCATTGATTATCGAAAATTAAATGCCGCCACTCGAAAAGACCATTTCCCACTCCCATTCATCGATCAAATCTTAGAACGTGTAGCTGGTCATCCTTTCTATTGCTTTCTAGATGAATATTCAGGATATTATCAAACAGAGATAGTACTAGAAGATCAAGAAAAGACCACGTTTACATGTCATTTTGGTACTTTTGCTTTTCGGCGAATGCCATTCGGACTTTGTAACGCTCCAGCTACATTTCAAAGATGCATGATGAGCATTTTTAGTGACATAGTTCAAAAGATTATGGAAGTTTTCATAGATGATTTGACTGTTTTCGGTGATTCATTTGATACTTGTCTACTTAACTTGGAAGCTGTTTTGAAAAGATGTGAAGAAAAAGGCCTTGTGTTAAATTGGGAAAAATGCCATTTTATGGTTCCATCTGACATAGTTCTTGGACACATTGTCTCTGAAAGAGGAATTGAAGTTGATCCAGCTAAGATTGAGCTTATTTCAAGCATGGCCACTCCAAAGACTGTTAGAGATGTTCGATCTTTCCTTGGACACGCTAGGTTCTATCGGAGGTTCATTCAGAATTTTTCAGCCATATCAAGACCATTGTGTAATCTCCTGTTGAAACATGCAGTGTTCGAATGGACAAAAGAATGTAAAGAATCTTTTCGAACACTGATATCTAAGTTAACTTATGCACCTATCATGCAATCCCCTTATTGGAGTTTACCATTTGAAATCATGTGTGATGCAAGCAATTACGCTGTAGGAGCGGTCTTAGGTCAACGAAGGGAGAGAAAACCTTTTGTAATGTACTATACAAGTAAAACCTTGAACAACGCTCAAATGAATTATTCAACCACTGAAAAGGAATTACTTGCTGTAGTATTTGCACTGGATAAGTTTCGTTCATATCTAATCGATTCACCCATCACTGTTTTCACTGATCATTCAACCCTTAAGTATCTCTTTTCTAAAAAGGATGCTAAGGCCCGACTTATCAGGTGGATCCTTCTTCTGCAAGAGTTTGATTTGACTATCAAGGACAAGAAAGGAGTTGAGAATGTGGTAGCTGACCACTTATCTCGTTTAGAAGTCAATGATTCTATCAATGGTTCACCAATTCATGAAGAATTTCCTGATGAACATCTATTCTCTGTTACCAAGTTGCCTTGGTATGCATACATTGTCAGTTATTTGGCAGCTGGATAAATTCCATCTACTTGGAGTTTGCAAGACAAAAGAAAATTTTTGATTGAAGTGCGTAACTTTTACTAGGATGACCCATACCTTTTTAAATACTGTTGTGATCAAATCATGAGACGTTGCATTCCTGAAGATGAAGTGTATAGTGTCTTAAAATTCTATCACACTAATGCATGTGGTGGTCATATTTCTGCTAAGAAAACTGCTACAAAGATTCTCCAGTGTGGTCTTTATTGGCCCACTTTGTTCAAAGACACTTATCACTATTATCGTTCTTGTGAAAATTGTCAAAAGTTAGGTACTCTGTCGCGTCACCATATGATGCCTCTAAACCCAATTATAGCAATTGAAATATTTGATTGCTGGGGAATAGACTTTATGGGACCTTTTCCACCTTCTTCTGGGTACCTATACATCCTTCTTGCTGTGGAGTATGTTTCAAAATAGGTTAAAGCCGTTGCATGCCGTACTAATGATAATACAACTGTTATAAAGTTCTTGAAAGAAAACGTGTTATCTAGGTATGGTACACCACGTGCTATAATCAATGATCAAGGCACACATTTTTGCAACTGTTCTTTTGAAGCTTTGATGCGAAAGTACAGTGTGATTTATAAAGTCTCAACTGCCTATCATCCACAGACAAATGGACAAGCTGAGTTAGCAAATAGAGAAATCAAACAAATCTTGAAAAAAACAGTGAATCTCGATCGAAAAGATTGGTCCTCACGTCTTCAAGATGCACTCTGGGTAAACCGCACAGCTTACAAAGCTCCTTTAGGAATGTCTCCCTATAGGCTCGTCTTTGGAAAAGCTTGTCATTTACCTGTAGAACTTGAACATAAAGCTTATTGGGCTATTAAAGCTCCCAACTTTGATCTTAGTGCTGCAGGTATTGAACGGAAGCTTCAACTCTCTGAACTTGAGGAATTAAGGAACGGTGCTTACGACATTTCACGAATTTACAAGGCAAAAATGAAAGCATTTCATGACAAGCAGATTCTAAGAAAAAGCTTTGAGCCAAATCAACGGCTTCATCTTTATGAATCTCATCTTCACCTTCATCCTGGTAAGTTAAAATCACGATGGACAGGTCCATATATTGTGAAACAGGTTTTCCCAAATGGTGTTGTTGAAATTGAAGATACATCCAATGGAAAGATACTCAAAGTAAATGGCCAGAGACTGAAAAGCTACATAGAACAGATAACTGAGCCCGAAGTGGTCACTCTTATAGCTCCAGTTTATCAACCCTGAATATTTTTTTTTTTTGTAAATATTTATTTTTGTTGTTTGTTTTCTAATTTTATTTTCTGCTTAATTAAAAAAAACTTCAAAAGTTGAAAATAAATCTCAAAATTAATTCTTTCAGAATAGCTGAGATTAAGGAGGTTATAATCAATTGTGATTAGTAAATACTTTGTATTTACGGCCTCTTGAGATGAATTTTTGAAGAATCTATGTAAAAATATGATTTTTGACTTTCGAAACAAAAAAATAAAGTCTAGGGAATCTAACTTTAAAAGAACTAGTTTGTAATATATTGTTGTGTGTTTATTTTAGTTTTTAGTTTTTGGTTTGTTAAGTTTGCTACAGATCATCTCTATAGTTGTGCTGATTCAGGTAATATCTTTGTCTGCTTACACTATTCTTTTTATACATTGGGGACAATGTGCATTTTAGGTTGAGGTGAGAGGATTGTACTTCAAAATTGTGCTTTAATGTTGTGTTGTGCCAAATTTTTTCGATTTTTGCCCATATTTTTTATTTTTGCTCCAGATTTTTGTGAGTGATTTTTTTTAGTCATAAAATTAAAAAGAAAAATTAAAAAAAATTCTTGCAAATATTAGTTTCTTAGTAATTAATATGTTATTATTTTGTATTGATTTTTGAATTTCATATTAATGTAATATTATTTTTCTATTATCTGAATTATCTAATTTTATGCACTTTCAAAACTTTGGTTTTATTTAACATTTTTATGTGTTTATTTTTTAAATTGTTTGTAAGCCATTCTTTTCACACACACACTATAATGTTTAATTATGGTGATAAGTTAAAGCTATGAATATTTGAGTTTTGTTATTTTATGAAGATAAACAAATAAAGGCAGCAATATTTTCAAAATTAATAAACTAATTAAAAAATAAAAAGAAAAAGAAATAAAAAGAATTGTAAATAAATAAAGTGTATAATGATGTAAATTAATGAATAAAGTTGGATAAGTTTAGTTTCGTAGCCTCTTTAACTCGAGTAAGTAAGTTCTAAGGGGTGCTTTAACACCTAGTACCTTAGGCCAACTAGTTTGGGAGTTACTAACCCAAAGCTCGTTAAATGAGTTATGGAG
The DNA here is from genome assembly GCA_025403435.1 of Artocarpus heterophyllus. NCBI lineage: Eukaryota > Viridiplantae > Streptophyta > Magnoliopsida > Rosales > Moraceae > Artocarpus > Artocarpus heterophyllus. The sequence continues at coordinate 10,863,281 of CM046353.1, forward strand.
AAAGCTTAAGGGAGCCAAACATTACACTATCTACAGATGTAAAAGTTTGTAAATATTCTATTTGTTGTTTCTGCTCTTTAATTGTTCCAAATCAATAATTTGAAGTGTTGCTGCCTGCATGAGTGATTTGAAGCAAAATATCATAACAATATTATTATTCCTAGTTTTGGATGAAACTTCATAATTATTCATTATCTCCCTTTTCTACACTAAGTTGGGCTTGTATACATTTTGTTAAATAGCATATAAATTGTTCAAATAAATTTTTGTTTTGTTAGTCTATCTAGTTAGATAAGTTAAATTATAGTTAAATGTCATGCATTGGATGAATATTCAGTGAATTATTTCAAAATTTTATCGCTTTAATTGCTAAAGACTAGCAATAAGCTGGTTGGGGGGTGTGATGAGACTGTAAAAATGTATATTTTTTAACACTTAAATAATTTATTTATGCTTTTATTTCTCATTAAATCCTCTAATTAATAGCATTTTTGAGTTAATAAGTATTTTTGTGTCCTAGTGTTAAAATGTGTTTAAAAATGTATTTTTAGTGTGCTTTTATGTTTAATAGTATTTTTAATAATTTTTAGAGTCATTTCGGTATGCTAAATATATGTTTAGCCTGTAAATAATCAAAACCGTAAAAATAATGATGTGTGATTTTATTTTGAGTCATAAAATATTTGTAAATAAGTTTTAAATCTGTACATATGTTCTATTATGTTCCTAGTAATTTCTAAAAATAATATTGAGTCTTAAATAACATATCTGTTAATGTTTGTTAATTTTAGAAGTTTTTTTCATCTATTTTTAGTAATTTTTGTGTGTTTTATTGTTAAATAAATATTTTTAATATTTTTGTAAATATCATGTTTGTAAAATAATTAATTTTAGTGTGTTTGGGAATTTTAGATTTGAAATTTGGAGAAAAAAATGGAGCAAAATGGCATCAAAACGGGCAAAATCGGACATCAAATGCATAAAAAAGATAAACAAAATTTGAATTAAAATTTAATGGGACACGTGTCGATATTTAGACCGTCCGATAAGCTGCCAAATTGATCTCAGCCGTCCAACCTAAGGACGCGTGTCATTACATCAGCATTGCATTAGCCGAATCCCAGTAGTGCTTGCCACGTGTCGAACTACGAGTGGCACATGTACTACACTTACCGACAAACATGACATGCTGCAGGAGAGAATCTCAGAGTGTCAAATCGCGTGCGGTTGTGTTCACTATTTTCGTCCTTGCATCCGTCAGATCTGATTACCAAGACTGGTCGAAAGACTTTTAATCTCGGTCTCACTGGTCCCACCCGAGCCCATACTCACGCTTGTCTTTGAACTGTCAGATCGTGTCTTCGAAGGTCCAGATCGTCCCATTTTCATGCTTCTAGTTGTCAAGAAACAGAGAATCTTAGTGAGATTCTCAGCCGCTAAAGAAGGCCCTCCGCGTGGAAAAAAAGGGAGAGAAAAAAGATCAACATGATCCGAATTTGTCAATGTTTCAACAGTAAAAAAATAATTACAATTACAAATAGTAATTTTTAAGCCCCTATAAATACTGAGGCATTTGCCTCAGTTCAGACATCCCTCAACTGGCCAAATGGCCCTTCTTCTTCTCCCACTTCTTCCCATTCTCTTGTTTTCTTATTTTTTATCCCTTAAAACAAAATAATAAAATAATGTCTAAATTAGTGTAAAAAGTCTGGTGAGACAGAGAGATGATCTTGTATGCATAGTATTTTGGTATGAATTTTGACTCTATATCTATGTTGTAATGCATACATTTTTGTGGAATAAATTATATCTTTATGTTTTCAATAATTATTATTACTGTTGTTATGCTGCCAATTTTTACATAAATTCAGTCATGCTTTTTTTATGTAATTTAATTGTGTTGCATAATTAATATTAATAATAATAAAATAATGCTTAATTTTATAGAATGTCTTTTACTATGTATGACTCGTTATATTATCGATTCTAGATATTTCATAAGACAAAGTGCTGCCGGAATTCACGCAACAATTTATTTCATAAAAATATATTAATTTTGATTTGTTATTATTTTTTCTATCTTGAAATTATGTTAATTATAATTAAGTGACAGCGGTCATAGTTTTCATAATTAGTGCACTTAATCATTAGTGAGAGATGATTATTTTGCTACTTTTATAGAAAGACCCTTACTGCATTATGGCTTGTAATATTGTCACTTTCGGTTGATCTATAAAAATTAGTACAAGTGCTTGCAATTAACGAGAAAAGACATAATAAATCAAATGCTTTAGATAATTAATTAATTAGAGTTAAAATTTCATACCAGTTGCGAAACATACAAAGGATTCTCAAAGTTTCACCGCTTTAATTTTATGTTTTAAATATTAAACAAAATAAAAACCACAAAAATATTCTTTCATTTTAAACTTTGCTTTCAAAAATCGCTTGCCTTTTTGACCGATTATTTTTAACAATTTGCCGAGGTATAAATTTTCATCTCCCTGTAGATACGAAAACTTTTCTATATTACAAACGTCTGCTGTTTAAGAAGAAACATTTTAGAGCGTTACCTTACCACAACCAGCTATCTAGGAAGATGGGTTACAGCTGCTCAATGGGTTAGAACTGAGATGTTGTTTGGCCCACCTTCGATCCAAACTCAGTTCAAGCCCAACGGTATTCTTCTCAGTTCTAACCCTAATTTGTGGAGGGATTTGTAAAAATGACTTTTTGAGAAAAAAATTTTTGGTCAATGACCTTTTTTTTTTGGGACAATTTTTGGCATAAAAAAAAAGCTTTTTAGATATCAACACGGTTCTAGTTTTTTTTTTTTTTTCATCCTGTTGAGGTTCCTTATCCTGTTATAGTCATTTTTATTATTTTTTGAAAAAAACTAAGACAGTTTACTTGTACAAAAAAATATGTTTTTTGGTTAAAAAAAAAAAGAGGTCATTTTCTCAATTCAAATTTTTTTTGTCCCTTTCTTCAGATTCTTCCCTAATTTGTTCCCTCATTCCTCTCAGTTCTATTGAGTTGTCTCTTTTTTTCACAATTCATCTTCTTTAGCCTCCATTTGCCCTTCTTTTCCATGAAAAAACCTTCCTTTTAATTATCCCTCAGATCAAGCAATCCCCTTCATCATCTCTCTCCATCGAGTTTTGGTCCCTATTCAGTTCAAGCCCAAAGGTATTGATCTCAGTTCTAACTCTAATTTCTTCCGAGAGAACTTGACGAAAGGGCAAAAAAAATCCTAATTAAGAAAACAACCTCTTTTTTTTACAGAAAAAATACACTTTTTTAGGCAGTTAAATTGTCTCAGTTTTTTTTAAAAAAAAGACAAAAATAACTGTAACGAAAAGAGGAACCTCAACAAAGTGAAAAAAAAAAAAACTAAAACTGTTTTCATGTCTAAAAAATATATTTTTTTACATTAAAAATCTACCAAACTAAAAATTATTTTGTTAAAATCAATTTTTCTTAAAGCTACTTTTCAAAATCCCTCAATTTCTTCCCTCATTCCTCTCTCAGTTCTACTAATTTCTCTCCTTTTTTTTTTTCTCTAGTTCATCTTCCTTAGCCTCCATGCGCCTTTTGTTCTCCGTGAAAAAACCCTCCCTCTAGTCATCCCTCAGATGAAGAATCCCCTGCATCATCTCTCTCTGACGGTTTCGATGCAAACTCAGTTCAACCCCAACAGTATTGATCTCAGTTCAAACCCTATTTCATCGTCCCTCATTCCTCTCTCAGTTCTATGGATCTCTCTCGTGTCTTTAGTTCATCTTCTTCCATTGACCTTCAAGCTTCATGAAAAAACCCATCCTTCGAATCGAAACCTTAGATCAAGCAATCCCTTCATCATCTCTCTCTGTCGATGGGAAAAAATCGTAATTACTATTGATCCATTTGAAACCCAACATTTCTCCCCTCCAAGCCACAACACAGTGCCCATTTTTAGGGCCTCATGCTCGAGCTTCCAAAACTATCTTTCCTTCGTTGTTGGAACTCTTACCATGTAAATGCCAACAAAAAAAAAAAAACTCTGGCAGCCCTCCAAAGCAGCATTTCAAGCTGAAAAAATCTCCTCGTTGTTAGGATAGAAGAAAAAGCTCTGTTGGTTAAAAAACCCCAACACAAAGTTTGGATTGCTAAAGGAGTCTTCTCTCTCCTCTACTAGTTCAAACTGCTATTTTTCTAGTTTTTACTTATGAATTGCTGATTTTTCTGTTGAGCTCTTATTGCTATTGATTTGCTCAATGTTCCTATACTCAATGTCTTGTGATTTGCTGTTTTGTTAAAGTTCCTCTGCTCAATGTGACAAAAAAGACAGTTTTCACAGATCACACCAGTGAGAAGAAATGTCAACAAAACGACAATTTTCACAAATCACACTAGTGAGAAGAAATGGCAACCAATAATGTCATGAAAATGACAAAAATCACGCATATGTCGTCAGCGTATATCTGTTATGTATGAGCAATGTCGTTTTGAGGGACATGCGTATCTGTGGTGTGTGATCCATGTCCTGCTATTGTCGTTTTCAATTTTGTTTAACATCTGTTGATTAATCCGTGCCCTGTTTAATAGTCATAGCCCGGTTTTCAATCATCATAGTCGTTTTTCTCTCTTCACATGATGTAGTCATGCTTTCTACTTTTACCGTTTTGAGAAATAACCTGCTTTAGATGCGTGGCTACCGTAAAAAGGCTAGGTAACGTAAATAGGCTATGATGAATGTTAGTATTAATAGTTATATCGTTTGCTGCTTGCATTTGTGTCCCTCAACGCTATGTTGCCAGTTTACAATTGGTCTGTGGTTATGTCTTCTTTTGTTCATCTTTTAAAAATGTTTTCCAGTGTATATCTATGACAAAAGACATTGACCATGGTAGCATCTGGTGTCGTGAGGATATGTATTAGCACAAAAGATCTGTGCTCATAGTTATGCTTCTGAGCTGTAATTAATTTTTTCTTTCTTTATCTTTTTTTTTATTATTTATATAACATTTATAAATCTAGGATATAAAAATTAATTTGTGATCATATAAAGGAAATGTCTAGGAACAAACAAGACTCTATTGCTTGGACTGTCGAGAGGACCGAAAAGGTGATTAGACTTCTACAGGATCTCGTAAAACAAACATGGGAATGTAAAATTAATAAGAAACTGTGTGAAAATTGAATAGCCTATTTGACAACTCAGTTTAATTATCCACGACTCAAATTAAAAATATGAGGGCGAATATGAGAAAAGAATGGGCATTCTTTAAAATATTCGATAGTACAACACGGTTAGGGTTAATCCTGAAAGTGGGAAGTTATTTTTCTAAGGAATATTGGCTTAAACTTATTAACCTAGTTAGAGCTTCATGTGTTAGTGTTTAAGCTAATTAGTTTAAAACGATCCACAAAATTTCTCTAATTTTTATATGTTTCTAAACTTCTTTCTTTATAGAGTAACCCAAGAGCCACTAAATATGTCCGTAAAGATGGATACCCTTCTTTCAAAACATATGGATTCCATTTTTGCACATTCTATAGCTTCAGGTTCTTTACCATTTGGTACTACTTCATCACATGGCCCTTTATCTGATTACTTCAATGAGGAAGATCCTATAGACAATATTAGGCACGAAGACCACCACATTGATGATGTGGTGAATGATGTTCGGAATAGACTACATTGGTTGCGGTCTACCACTTCTAATGAAGGAGAACGAATTGCTTCAAGCTCAAAGCGTGTTGGAAAGCGCAAGAGAAAGTGCTTCAACCTCAAAGATTGTTGGAAAGGGCAAGTGAAAGATTAAGGACACTAATGAGGAAGAGGATTGGCTTAAGATGATGGCGCAAACTTATATGGATTCAAAAACAAAGCCTGTTATTAATCCTCAGTTCTTAAAGTGTATCCAAATCCAGATGGAAATGGGGTATACGGGGTGTGAGAAACTAAAGTTCCGAATGGTACTAAAAGATGACATTGGACTGCAGACAATGTTTTTGGAGAACAAGGATGAGGAGGATAGTAGATTGTTAATCCAAGAATATATGTCGAAATAACTAGTACTATTTGGCTGGGTAGATTGTTACAGTTTTTTTCATTTATTTGTTTCTTTATCTTTCGTTACTTTTATTATTTGTTGAGACATTTTTATGAGGGACTTCCATCTGTATTTTTTGTTTGATGCGGTGACTCATATTAGATGAATTATGTGTACTCTTTTATTACAATCTGTTTTATATATAATAGCTGAGACTATTTGCTGAGGGATTTGTTGCTCTATTTTTATGTTTTTATGAGTTAAAAATGTGATATGTTTTAAATCAAAGTTTTCTGTGTTGTTCCAAAAACAATTTTCCATGATGAATACAAAATTTGTATTGCTAGCGCTTGGAATAATGGAGACAATATAGACGATGATGATGATATTATTTCCCTTATTATTGCTTATCTATAGCAAAAAAGGTGAGCTAACAGGCCACAAAAATGCCTCATGCATGCATCAATATTGACAGGTAAAATGAAGGTTGTGGAGTTACTTAATGGTCATGAAAGACTATTGTATAACAAAGTTAGAATGACACGTAATTAATTTTTTGTTTTAAATCAAATGTTAGAAGAACACACATCATTGTAGTCTTTTAACGAGGTGAGCGTTAATGAGAAGCTTATGATTTTTTTTTTGGCATATTGTTTGTCATGCTACATCAAATCGAGAGGCCCAAGATCATTGGCAACATTCAGGGGAACAATATCTCAATGCTTCTCAGAGGTATTGTCGGCGCTATATTCATTATGATCTCATTTCATTACACCCCCAAACTCTAACAAAATGCTGAAGCTTATTAGAAACTATTAAGAGAAGTATTCAAATTATTTTAACGGAAGTGTTCATCCTTTTTTTTTTTATTCAGATGTATGAAAGATTACACTACAGTAACTTTTTTAGTTTTTGTCTTTTGTTCAGTCATGTGTAGGGGTGATCAATGGTACACAAGTGCCTTCTGTGTCATAGTTATGTAAGCAAACAAAATATCGAAATCGAAAAGGAACCCTCACATTTAACGTATTAGTAGCATGCTCGTTCGATATGAAGTTTACCTGTATGTTGTTTGGATGGGAGGGTTCCGCATATGATTCACATGTATTGTAAAATGTGATAGAACATCTTGTATTTCCAATACCACCAAAAGGTATTGTTTCAACTACTTTTTTTAATTGTTTATTTATGCATACTTTATTTTTGCACACCAACATTAACATCAGTGTTTTCAAGCAAGTACTATTTAGTAGATTTTAGCTATGCAAATAGGAGCTATATGTTTATACCATACCGATGAACCACATATCATTTGCAAGAGCATATAAAACACGGTACTGGTTTTAATTCGTCGGAGGAACACTTTAACTTCAAACACTCGTCGCTAAGGAATTACATCAAGAAAACCTTTGGTGTGTATAAGGCGTGCTTTAAAATTTTAAAGCAAATGAGCAGTTATGCAATAGAGTAGCAAGTATAGATTCTAATTGCTTGTGCAGTGGTCCATAATTTTATCGGCATATGTACTGACAATGAGGACAACAATGACAAGTTTGAGAGAGAAAATGAAAGCCTTCTACACCACTTCGATTCTGATGTTGTCCTAGTGAGTGTGTTACAAGAAGGGAACAACGAGTTTGATGACGATGGTGGTGATGATATCGAAGATAAAATCCCTGGAGACCATGTATCTATAGATGACATATGAGGTTGGGAGATGATGCAAGAATATAAGGATGTTTTAGCTCAAATAATGTGGGAAGATCGCAGAAGGAAGTGAAGGCATTAGGCATAAGGATGAGTAGATGAGGCCTACATTCATTATAACTGCATATCACTAGGGCAAGGAGTTCCATAAGAATGGAATAGGCAAAATATGTATGTTAAAGGAAGAAATTATTCATTAACTTATGAAGTTTTGTTGTATGTTGGACCAGTTTAAAGTATATTTTTGATTTAAAAATATGCTTAAACGTAATATTTTCCTAACATTTGACCTTTTGTTTTTGGAAAAAAAAAAAAAAGACCCCAATGTGTGTCAAGGACTGTGCAAAATAGGACACTAATTAATTGACAATATTTTAATGAAAAACTAATGCTCAATATTTATTATACAAGTATTAATTAATTCATTATATGTAGAAATAGAAAAATTAAAAAAAAAAAAAACTTATTCTTCAAGTTATGAGTTCAAACCATAACCATCATCTAAATATTAGTTTCAACGGTATATGTTTCACACCACCATCTTAAAAGTTTGCCAAACACTAGTTCAAACTAAAATTTTAATTCTAACCCAATTTTAGTTTTAACCCACAATGTTAATTTTTAACCATTTTTTTAGTTTCATCTAATAATTTTAATTAACATGTCAAGCATCTTATTAATTAATTTGTACTACATGGTTAATACACGTGATTTATGACATGTATTAATACCATGCGCCGTACTTATAAACAGCACTAAAATGCTCATGACTTTTTTTTTTTAATTTGTTAGGACTGGCCAAAGTACGAATTCAAAGCATTCATGAGAACCTATTAAATAGAACATAAACATTATCTTGAAAGGACTGCTGGAAAATTAGCATTGTCAATTTTCTATAAATAATTAGCGCGCGATGACAAACTAAATTATTGGAATTATACCTCCATTATTGAAATTGTTACTTGGCCATAGAAAATTTGGCTGTGTAATTGAGAATCGACAGAAGAATGAAACCTCTGTGGTAGGGTTTAAAAAAAATCAATCCATATTGTAGAATTTTAAATAATCTTTACCTCACATCAAAACCTTATTATAGAAGAAAGAAGTAATATAATGAGTAAATTTAACAAAATTTTGCAAAAAATCTAACAGTTAAAATTTCGTTTAAATTTTTTGCACAAAAAAATTACACCACATAAGAAAGGAATTGAAAATGATATTTTTTAACATATATCAGCTATACTATATAATGACAAAATAACCATTGAAATATTGTTCACATTTTACACTGAAATTACAAAGAGTTATTATAATAATCATATTATTTTGTTGTTTGTTAAATATTCTCTCTCTTTATTATTTTTATTATTATTATTTCGCTATAAAATTCCCATTCATCTATAACAAAACCTACATCAAAAGGGGGCACCCAATAATGCTTCTTCTGTGTTTTCCAATACCAAAGATTTCCACTTGATCACAGAATATATTTTGTACAGAAAGTACCATTTTACTCACTGAGTTTTGCCCCATGTCCGTACAATCATTCACCACCATAATAGATGGCTTATGCACTTTCCACGTAATAAAGAGTACTCTTTGCGTTCTGGACCTTCCATTCTCTTCATTCTTTTCAAAACAATTCAATTTACTTCATCTTATTCCTCTACATGACATTGATATTTTAGTGATAAGTGTAGTTGTAACTAAATTTTAAAATTAAAAGTATTAAAGCATGTGAAAAAAAATATTATCAAAAAATTAGTTTGAATCATAAAATTGCAACAATGGTGTTTCCAGACATCTTAAAATATTTAGGGTAATTGGTATTAAAGTTGGGGGTTGGTTAATTTTTAGATTGTTTTATAATTTACACCAACATATAGTGCTTTGTAAATTTTATTTATTAAATTTTAGAAATATACTAATCAACAACGAAACATAAAAAGAAAAATTACACTAAATAGTACAACTTCAATTTTTAATGTAAAAAATTACACACTTTTAAAACTATTTAAGAACATAATATTTTTAAAATCATTTACTTTTTTAAATACTTAAAATTTGAATTTTACCTCTTTCTTTTTTTCCTTTTTTAAAATCACTTGGTTTTTTAAACACTTAAATTTTGAATTTTCTCTCTTTCTTTTTTTTTCCTTTTTTCTTCTCTTTCTTTTTGTTTTTGTTTTTCCTTAACTTATTGTTGCTTTGTGTTTTTCTATAGGTATTTTATACTAAAATAAGCTTCATTTTAATCTAAATAAACTATTTACTAAACATTGTTACATTTTAGTCAATTTATTTTTATTCCCAATAAACGATAATTAATTCTCTCCTTCTCCTAAGAACAGTTATTTTTTTATGTTACTTTTGGACTTACCAAAGTGTACTCAGTAACCGTAATTTTAAACTTATTTTGGTTGAATAAGTTTTTAGATATATATAATTGAGATGATAATTAACATATAAAACTTATTTGCAAACAAGTTTTGCTGGGGCTTTGAGCCTTCATTAATCTCTGTCACACATTAAAACCGAACAACCAAATGCATAGGTTGTTTACGAAGCAAAGTATTATAGCACATAAGAGCTTTGTATTACAAGATTTTGTTTTACACTATAACATGTGAGAACCTCATGCCGTTAGAGTTGAAGTTGATGAATTTCAACTAGTTTTATCAAATACTTGTGTTCTCTCTCTAGGTGAGAATTATATTGCAACTTGTTTTTTATGAAAGATAAATTATTGGTGTCCTGTTTGACAGGTCTTCCTAAAAATTGCTTTATAATTGACTCTTAGATCCAAAAGCTATTTCTAGAAGTATTTGAACGATCTTGTCAAAAGTGTTTTTGTTCTCTAAGAGCTTCCTATCAAAATCACAAATTATTGTGTCTCAAAAAAGCACTTGCGAAATAAACTTTGAAACTTATACTAGAATTTTAATAACACAAATGGTCAAAAAAATTCTAATAAGAACATTATAAACTTCGTCATAATATTTTTATTACACATTAAAAAATTTTAAAATCATTTTGGCTTATTTTACTTAAAGTTATAGTTTTTCCTTCTCTTTTGTATTAACGGAAAGCACAAACAAAAAATCTACTAAATGGACTCTTAAGAAAGAATCTCTATTGGTGGCAAGTTGACAATTGAATCCTTCATAGCCTGACACCCCAAGAGATCACAAATTTTCTCATATATGATTTTCTTTGTTTATGTCTCTTTGAAAAATGTTCGTTTTGTTTGGAAACACCATTTCAACTTATTAGTTATAAGTGCCATAATAGTAAATATATGTTATAGTATAAAATTTTTATATGCCACAGAAACTTCAAACTTCAAGTTATAACTTAATTCTCAAAACACTCTCGTCGTCCTTCCTAGAGTCCAAACTTGCGAAGCAAAAGCGGATCTATTACTGCTTCTTGGGCTTGACCATGAAAACCCATATACCCAAGACTACCTAATGGGCCATAGATCTAAGGCCCAGAAAAGGTCCACCCTTAGTCCAACCAAAAACGCATGACACTTTCCAAGGGATCAAACGGGATTCATTCTCGATTGGGCGCTGCCATTGATATCATAGCAAATCGCCATAACAAGAACAGATTATACAGGCCAAGAAAATTGATTGAATGTGAGATTTCTTGTGACAAAAATGCCAAGAAAATAATCCAATAAAGTTCAATACCAATTCACATATATCACAGTTCATACTCCCTCTTTACAATTCCTCATATATGACATATAGCCATGAAATCAAAAACAAAATAAAAGAAGAGAAAAAAAAAAAAAAACAGAATTTTTTTCAATTAACCGTGATTAAAAATTTAATTGGAAAAACTTTCGGAATCGGAAAAACCAAAGAAGCTTCCTTGCTGATCTTTTCCCTTCTTGATGATCATCTTGTTCTTGGCCGTACGTAGGGCAAATATAAGCTCAAGAGCACCCTCTTCAAATCTAAACTCCTTGTCCCCCTCCTCCTCCTTAGACTCCATTCTTTTGTGTCCTGTTACATCGAAAACCGCCCGCGGCTTCTTCCTCGGAGCAGGCGGGCACGCCATCGGTGTCGGGATCCTGCTCCCGCCGTCTCTCGGCGTCGCGCACTCCTCCTCCTCCACCTCCGTCGTCGCCATCGAAACCACCAAATTTTCCGCCTCCATTTGTTTTATCTCTCCCTCTAAATCTGGTGAAACTGAAGATCTAATAATGAAGAGTGAAGAAGTAGTATTTATAATAGATATGATATCGTATTAGGTTTAAATTTAGAAGCCGGTATTTTACTATTTATTTGAGTTTAAGAAGAGTTATTATCTAGAGAAGTGAAAACGTGTGGTGGAAGGAAAGCTATCGATTTGAGACCCAGTCTGACGTGGATCTGACGGGTTCGAATGACTTCCCGCCTTTTTGCCACGCTGGACAGGATCGTGTGGTCAGGGTTTGAGATTGAATCTTGACCACCGCTTTTTTGGCGGTAAAATTTGTTTTGACTGGATGTGTATAATCATGTATATTCTATAGCCAAACCGTTTTTCAAAAAAACATATATTGCAACTGTATAGCCAACTCGTCTATTTTTTTTTTTTCTTCAAAAAATTTATTTCTCAACAGATAATTAAATAGCTTTTAATTTATTTTAAATCAAGTTTTGATTACTCTTTGGATTTTGAACCCTTGACATAGTTACGTACAATTTTTGAAATTTGAGGCAGTGTAATTAATGCGCCCAAATAATTTGACTTTTTTTTTTATCTATTTTTTTTCTTTGGTAGGAATATCTGTGTCATATTTAATACGTAGAGTTTTCTTCCAAGAAAATTAATAATTACATTTGGTAGCATTACAAAAAAATTGCTTTTATTAACACGATTAATTAACCCTTAGTCTTTCTATTTTAAGAAACGTATCTTTTAAATTTAAAACTTTTATTTCAATTTAATCTTTATAAATTAAAGAAATTAGGCGAAACAACATAATCATTCTTAAGCATTTTATGAAAAATATTTTATAAATATAAAAATATAAAAAGCCTAAAATAAAAAATCAAAATTCAGAAAAAATCTCACATTTTATTATTATTTTTTTAAATTTTAGACAAATCCTAAAGCAAAAGGAGACAGAGGGAAAGAATGAGGGAGAGAGAAATTCATCGCATTCAACGGTTGCATGGCTGCCACAAGAATTGGCGTTCTTCAGTCACAAGCAATATCAACAGCTATATATCTACAAAATAAAAAATAAAAAAAAAACTTCAAAATTTTCCCATTCCTGTTGAAGTAATTCAACGACTATATTTTCCCACGATGGTTGATTCCCCAACAGTTTTTTAAATATTCTAATTCTTATTCCCTCCAGGACATTCCATTTCTTGCTTCGCATGTGAAGGTGCTTTGGCTGCAAACAGAAAAAAATAAAATAAAATTATGCAATATCATAAATTCCATCACTAACAACAAAAATTATAAAAATTGTAAACAAGTCTCCGAATTAATGAAAAAAATGCAAAATAGTCCCTAAATTTTAGGGTGAAACATAAAAGTGTCATTTTGACCACCAAAACGTTGGAATTCGCTTAAAATCATCGGGGCTAGAGGTTTTAAGTTGGAGATTTGTTTAGAATTAAAGCTGTTTCCACTTGGAAAGGTGACATCTTTTGTCAAAAATCGGGATTGTTGATTTTCTAGTCAAACTAAGGCTTTTGGATCTTTGGATGGCCTCTAAAGGTCATGAGCTCCTCTCTTTGCATTGCATCGCGCTCATTCAATCTAATTTATACATAAACACACATAAACATATATTCATGTCACAGATTTATCAAAAATCACATTCACCTAAACAATATCATTATCAGTAACTTTTTAAAAAATCAATTTTAAATATTTAACAATATCAAAAATCTTAACAACAAATCAACACACCAAAAATAAATACCACTCCATACTCATTGATTTGTATCAATTTATTAACTTTGCTATTTTTGTGTGCAATCTACATTATTTTTTGTAATTAAAGAAACTTTGCACAGAAAAAAAATTCACTAAAATTACGAACAAAACGAGATGGGTATTTACAATTGTGTTAGAGTTTCTTTGCTTGGATATCCAAGGGTGACGAAGGCGGTGGTGGTGAGGCATGGGTAACAACAGTGGCGACAAGACTTGCAACTAAGACAATAGAAAACCTGTGGGGGCAATAGAAAGAGGGAAATGGGTCGGGGTTTGCGACAATGGCTAATAAGGATGGAGCGTAAGTCAGGGCCTAAGATCAGGCCAAAAGGCGTAGATGATGGAAAACAGGTGAATACTCTTGAACTACCACTTGTTGGTGCGGAGGGACGAAAGAGGCTAGGTTAACCGAAAGATGGTATCAATTCAAGGACACAAGTTGTCCTTGCTTTTTCAGGGTAAGGAGTAGAGAAAATATCTCGAGCCAATATTCAAGTACCAAGGCGCTACGGTGCTGAAGTAACCGATGTCATACTCCTAGAAAAAGCTTGAACACATTCAACAAAAAGGTACCTATAACTGAACCAACACATGTGGGTAGGTAAAGAATACCAAGGGTCGTAAGACAACTCTCTCTAAGGAACTCGGCAAAATAGCCCCGTAACTCTAGGAGAAGAGGTGCCTCCTCACAAAGAGGGTCGCGATGACCAAGCCTGGGCAACTATTTACCAAAAGCATAGGTCTCCACAAAATCGTAAGATTATGTTGTTAGACATGTATGCCATGAGGAGTAAAAATGTAATAAGTTGTTGGAGACATTTTTGTCAATAAAGAATTTACTTAATGTTTATATACTATATCTTGTCCTCTTTACGTTCATATTTGTTGAATGTATGTTAAGCAAACAATAGTCTGAGATTGTCGGTCTAAACCTTAAGAATTGGGCAATTGATGGACAGATTATGCGAAAGACACAATTCTTAAGGTAATGGTCTAAATCATAAGATCCGCAATCGAGGGAATAAAGTTGGGCATTTTATTCATGTAAAGATTGTTATGTTGTCTATACCCCTATTGGGAGATGGTTTGTCTTGACCATCGGAGGTGGACTCCATGAATAAAAACATTGGCACATTGTCATAGGTGACAATGTGTTGGATCGAGACATAAAGTGAATTGATTTGGATTAATAATTCTATCTTGGTAAATCGATTCACTTTAGACAATCATTTGTATTGTATCTTAATCCTGAGATGAATAGTGGGCCCGTTGTCTTAACTTGTGTCTTTTGATGTACCAAAGGGTGCACTCACATCTTAATAGTGATATGTATGCCAGTACGTTGGAGGCATAACTCTTGGTAGAGTAGACCTGTTATTTATAGGTATGGAATCTATAGCTCATCTTTAGGAGTAATGATATCCTCTTATATGTGTTATCCTATAATTAAAAAACTGAAGCGCTCAACCATTTGGATACTTAGGTATAACCGAATGGTATACTGTCTTTGGATGGTAAGTTTTCCGATGGTGAGATAATGGAACGTAAGATAAAAAATAATCGAAAAGGTAAGACAGAACTTGTCCTTAAACCGATTATGGATAATCATATGGGGATACGATACATTATGATATGTCATGGAGACTTAGCTATACAGGCTTCGTAATTCTATATAGTTCGAGAGTGTAGCTCCAAGCTTTTAGTGGAGTAGCATTGGAGTTGATAATTATGAAATGTATATCTGGGATATTGGGTTTCGTAATTATCAGGAGCTTGAACTATGTAGGTCCATTTGGTCCCCTTTACTAGCTCATAACATCCTGTAACGATACGGCGTGCTCTTCCAATAATTTTTAACTTATGTCAGATTTATCAGATTGATTAAAATTTAGAAGAATTAGATAATTCATGTCTGTTTATCGGTTGAATTAATTTTATGATAAAATTGATTCAAGGTAAACTTGTTGGATTATTGGGATTGGATAATTCTTATCTGTTTATCGATTGATTTAATGTTGGATAAATTAGATCAAGATAAACTTGTAGCATTATTAGGAATTCATTTATTTTCCTAAAGATTATCTAGATAAAGTTGTTTTGATCAGATAACTTCTCTATTGGGTTATTTGAATTTAAATTGAGACTTTATCCTATAGAATCTCGAGTGAAAAATAAAAGATTTACGGAGATATTTATTCGACAGTTCAGCCTATCGATCTATATGTTTGGCTTGCCGATCATCCTGATCGACCAACGGATGAGCGAAGGATAAGATCATGCGCTTTTACATGGATCTTATCAGATATTCATCTGAATTTGATTCTGATTCAAATTTTGAGACCTAATCTGATAAAGACTAACCTTGGACCCAACCTCTATAAATAGGGAGTAAGTCACATGAGTTATTCAGATCAATTGAGAGATTAAGGGTGATACTTTGCTGGTGAGAAACTGAAAAACTCCCTGAGAGCTTTTGTTCACAAATCACAAACACCAGCTTTAGGTTCTCTCGATTGGTTAGAAGGAGAGTCACATAGTGGAAGAGCTATACGTGTAAGCCCACACTCACTCCGGTCGTGGATAGAGAATAGCAAAGAAGACCAGTTGGTTAAGGCTCTTCTAGAACGTTGCTTCTCTTCACGTTTTGCAAGGGTTCTTCGGCAATCAAAGGTTAGTAAGATCTGGTTAATTTATGCATATAGTATGTCAAACTTGTGTTTTAGAAAATACTCTGATATAAAATTTTTAAAATTCTGCTGCGTACTATTTTTCCAACAATTGGTATCAAACCCATGGTTTTTACATAAATTTACGAGTTTGTGATCATGTTATATGTATAAATTTTGTGATCTTAATCTCTCCTATGCTTGAATTTAATTTTATAAAGAGTTGGCACTCTTGGTTTCTATATATTTTATGTTGTCATGGATTATATGATGAATGTTTATTAATTAATTATGGTTGATTAAATTGTTATTTAATTATTTATTAATTAATTAATTTATACCGGTTATGGTTCCTTAGAGGTTAGAATGTGTATCTAGGTTTTTCATGTAATTAGATAGCAGACTATCATCTCCGTCTAGGAATTATTATTTATTTTTAAATTTGTAAGAATTTTGTAATTAAATAATTATTCAGAGAATACGGATCTAAAAGAATAATAATGGCGCTCCTAAGTATTTCATGAGTCTCTAATTTTATGTTTTTGAATTGTTGAAAATAAATTGATGAATTGTATTAAAAATTACATTTTCTAGAATGAGAGATTTCTGCTCGGTCGGTATGTCGAACCTCACAGTTCGACAGGCCGATGGTCATAGATCGGCAAGCCGAACATGAGCTTCGATAGGCCGTCAGTGGGGCAAAAATTAGGTGGCTCTGGCGGCAGACCGAACTTCTAGTTCGATAGGCTAAAATTTCATGACTCGGCAGGCTGATCTTCTTGATCGGCAGGCCGATAGAGCATGATCGGTAGGTCGATCACCCAGATCGGCCTGCCGACTGAGAGCTGAAAAATTTCTAGAAAAGGTGTAGTTTTTTTTGTGCAGTTTTAATTTTATTTTTGGGATAATTCTGAGAAACATTAAATTTAGATATGACTAAAAATATGAAGTATTCGATTCATACAGGATTGAAGACTTGAAGATGGGCATTACATGAAGAAGGATACAGCTTGAGGATTCAAGGATGAAGAATCGATAATATGTCTTGATTATTCTCTTGTAATCTTAGTTTACTATTCTCTAGGATGGACCATAATATTATGGTTATTATTATTTTGCTTGTAGCTTTGCTTGATTGCTTTGCTTGTCTGCATTATAATATGATTTGTCATATATATTAATAACATGTCATATAGAATAGGGAGTGCCGCTCATATTAAAATTGTTCATGCATGTTCTAAAAATAAAACCTTGATTTCAAAAGATTGAATGGGAGAAGGTTTTCGAAGAGAGAACCTAAGGTCTCCATCATTGGTCCATAGGCAGAACATGATGGTCCTGACCCCTAGGAAGGGATTTCTATCATGTACCAGATTGAATCTCTGAGAGGATAAGGTATTTTAGCATGATTTATGGTTGCACACCCCTAGGTGGTGATTATAAATCATAGATAAAATATTGAAACGATGGTTACACTCACGTTAATTTTATTATTAACCTCCCCTATGAGTTCTGTTAATAAAATTAATGGCCAAAGAAACGATTATTAATATATGCTGGATCATACGGGTCTTGGATGGTATATATTAATCAGGAAGGGATTCGTGTTCCTGATTGAATTTGGCATGACTCCCCTAGGAGCTTGTTGAATTATGAGTTGGGAATTATCGTTGTAAGGTTGTGATATTTTCAAGGTTTTGACACAAACACATTTGTATGTTTTTTACATGATTGTGTTATCTTACTAAATTGTTATTATATGTTTGCTTATGTTTGGTATATGATTCTTTATTGTAGATTAAAAATGTCTAAAAACGCTTTATCATCGATACTTGATAAAAACCTATGAACTAGAGAGAATTATAATGATTGGAAATGGAACTTAGATATCGTTCTCTCCTTTGAGAAACTGAAATATGTACTAACAACCCCTTGTCCTCCTGAACCTATGGAAGACTCAACTAATGAGCAATTCCAAGTGTATGATCGCTGGAAAGATATTAATGATCAAGCCCGTTGCTATGTTATGGCTAGCGTGAATAACGTGCTGCAGGCTCAACATCAGGATTATGAGACTGCGAAGCAGATCTTGGATAATCTTGAGGATATGTTTGGAGGCCAGGCCATAACAAAACTGCAAGGGTGCTTCAGAAACTCTAAAACTGTAAGCAGAGACTAGGGACATATGTAAAGGAGCACATGATATTGGTCATGGGTTACCTCGCTGAGGCTCAAACCAATGGAACCGACATCGATGCTAAAACTCAAATGACTATGGTTTTTGAGACTTTGTCTAAGGAATTTATTCCGTTTAGAGCTACTTTTAATTTAGGCAATAGACAGGATATGACCTTGACGGAATTAATAAAACAGTTACAAGAGTTTGAACTGTTGATCAGGGAGTCTCTTGCGGGGGAGAGGCCAACATGGTAGCTGCTTTTGGTTCCAATCCTAACTCTGGGAATGGAAAGAAGCAACGGGCCAAGAACGAGAAGTCATTTATTCCTGCTCGCACCAAGAGCAAGAAGAAGAACCCAAAGAAGCTTAAGTGCTTCTTCTGTGGGAAGGTCAGGCACATAAAGAAGCATTGCAAGGACTTCCTTTCTAAAGGAGGTAGGTGTGATCTTCTGTATTTATGAACTTGTTTGGTGGAGGAATCCAGTGACATTTGGGTCATAGATTTCGGTGCAACTAATCATGTTTGTGTTTCTCTGCAGGGGTTCAAAGAAATGAGAAGTCTGCTGCATGAAGACTTCACGCTTCGAATGGGTGATGGATCCTTGGTCTCAGCGGAAGCAGGAGGAGACATCGATCTTTCTTTTGATAATTATAGGAAGTTATTTTTGCAAGATTGTTTTTATGTTCTTAAATTTAAAAGGAATTTAATTTTTGTAGTTTGTTTATTTAAAGACTCCTATCTAGTTTCTTTTAATGATAAAGTGGTGATTTATAAAAACAAATCTTTTATCTGTTCTGGATGGATGCAAGATAATCTATATTTTATCAAACCTAAGATGGACTTATTGCTTAATGCTGAGATGAATGATAATAACTCTAAAAGACTTGAAACTTCTCACTCTAATATGACTTATCTTTGGCATTTGCACCTTAGTCATATTAACCTGAATAGGATTCAAAGGTTGGTAAGGGATGGACCTTTAAGTCACTTAAAAATGGAATCTATACCTCAATGTGAGTCTTGTTTGGAGGGTAAAGTGACCAAAAGACAATTCGGGTCTAAGGGCAATAGAGCCGAAGGGGTTCTAGAACTTGTGTATAGTGATGTTTGCGGACCGATGAACATCTGGGTACGATGAGGGTACGAGTACTTCGTCACTTTTATTGGCAATTACTCAAGATATGGGTATGTGTACCTGATGCACCATAAAAGTGAAACTTTTGACAAGTTCAGGGAGTTTCAGGTTGAAGTAAAAAAGCAATTAGGTAGACCCATAAAGGCACTTTGATCCGATCAAGGTAGAGAATACCTTTCTAATGAGTTCTTAGGACACTTATTGGAGAATGGAATTTTATCCCATTTGACTACGCCAGGCACTCTGCAGCAGAATGGCATAGCAGAGAGAAGAAATATGACTTTTTTGGACATGATTAGGTCCATGATGAGTTATTTATCATTGCTTTTATCCTTTTGGGGATATACACTACAAACTGCATGTTAGCTTTGAACAATATGCCTTCAAAATCGGTCTCTAAAACTCCTCAAGAGTTGTGGACGAATAGAAAGATATCCTTAAACCATATTCGCATATAGGGATGTTCGGCTTATGTCCTATTTAAGGATCTGAATAAGTTGAAAGCACGTTCGGAAGTTTGCGTGTTTATAGGATATCCAAAATGGACTAAAGGGGGTTATTTTTATAACCCAAAGGAAAATAAAGTCGTGGTTTCAACTAATGCAACATTCCTTGAAAAGAGTTACATGGATGACTTTAAACCTCGAAGCAAAGTGGTGCTTGAGGAGTTAAGGAGTGATCTGATCACTCCAAAGGTTCCGAATGAAACAATTTCGATCAGTGTAGAAAAACCAAATGAACCTGAACTACAACCTAAGGGACTTCGGCGTAGTGGGAGGATCGGGCGTCAACCTGAGAGGTATATGTTCAATGGGGAGGTCTTTTTGGCTGAACCGGATGAACATGACAGGGATCCTTATACTTACGCAGAAGCTATGGAGGATGTTGATTCAAAACTCTAGACAGAGGCCATGAACATTGAGATGAGGTTTATGGAGACTAATTAGGTCTGGGAGCTTATGGATCTTCCCGAAGGGGTAAAATCCATAGGGTGTAAGTGGATCTACAAGAGGAAAAGAGGAGTGGATGGAAAGGTCGAAAACTTTAAGGCTAGACTGGTAGCTAAGGGTTATACACAAAAGGAAGGAATCGATTATGAGGAAACCTTTTCGCCTGTAGCCATACTTAAGTCCATCCAGATTCTCTTGTCCATAGCTGCCGCTCTCGACTATAAGATTTGATAGATGGATGTCAAGACGGCTTTTCTGAATGGCTATCTTGATGAGTCCATTTATATGGAACAACCAGACGGGTTCAAGGTCACAGGTCAAGAGAGTAAGGTTTGTAAGCTGCTAAAGTCAATTTATGGACTTAAGCAGGCTTCCCGTTCTTGGAACATAAGATTTGATGAGGTCATCAAGACTTATGGTTTCTCACAAAATGTGGATGAACCATGTGTTTACAAACACATAAAGGATAGAAAGGTGGTTTTTTTACTACTCTATGTAGATGACATTCTACTAATTGGCAATGACATTGGGGCGTTGTCATCGGTCAAATTATAGTTGACCAAGTAGTTTGACATGAAGGACTTAGGTGAGGCTAATTTTATTCTCGGTATCCAGATCTTTCGAGATAGGAAGAACAATATGATAGCTTTGTCCCAGGCCGGCTACATAAATAAAATTCTCAGGAGGTTTGCAATGCAGGATTCCAAGAAAGGTGGACAACCATCTAAATCTGGAATTACTTTTTCTAAGAAAGACTTTCCATAGTCTTATGAAGAAAGAGAATATATGAAGAAAGTGCCTTATGATTCGGCAGTAGATAGTCTCATGTATGTCATGCTTTGCACACGACCAGATATTAGTTATGTGGTCGAGATTGTAAGTCTATTTCAGGTGTATCCAGGACCAAACTATTGGGTTGAGGTAAAGCATATTTTCAAGTACCTAAGAAGGACTCGAGGGTATATGCTTGTATATTCGGGTGAGGCCGTGACTCCTCTAGGATATATTGACTCGGTTTTGCAATCTTGCCTAGATTCTAGGAAATAAACTTCGGGTTTTGTGTTTACTCTAGGCTGTAGTGCCATTAGTTGGAGAAGTATGAAGCAAGATTGCACTTCAGATTAATGATGGAGGCCGAGTATGTGGCAGCTAGTGACACTTTGAAAGAAGCAGTGTGGCTCCATAAATTCCTTGGGGATCTTGAGGTAGCTCCTGGTATAGATAAAGCGGTATCACTATACTGTGATAACAGTGCGGCGGTAGCTAATGTTAAGGAACCAAGATTTCACAAGAAGAGTAAGCATATTGATCGGAAGTATCATATGATAAACGACTTCATTGAGGGCGGGCATGTCACGGTGTGTAAGATCGTATCAGAGGACAATTTATCTAATCCATTTACGAAGACACTTACTGGGAGAGTCTTTGAGAAGCATATGGAAGCTATGGGGATGCGAGATTTGTCATATTTACTCACTTAGTACAAGTGGGAGATTGTTAAACATGTATGCCCTAAGGAGTAAAAATGTAATAAGTTTTCGGAGACATTTTTATCAGTAAAGAATTTATGTATTGTTTATATACCATATCTTGTCCTCTTTACGTTCATATTTGTTGAATGTATATTAAGCAAACAATTGTCTGAGACTGTCGGTCTAAACCTTAAGAATTGGGCATATGATGGATAGATTATGCGGAAGACACGATTCTTAAGGTGATGGTCTAAATCATAAGATCTGCAATCAAGGGAATAAAGTTGGGCACTTTATTCATGTAAAGATTTTTATGTTGTCTATATCCCTATTGAGAGATGGTTTGTCTTGACCATCGGAGGTGGACTCCATGAATAGAAACATTGGCACGTTGTCATAGGTGACAATGTGTTAGATCGGGACATAAAGTGAATTAATTTGGATTAATTATTCTGTCTTAGCAAATTGATTCACTTTAGACAATCATTTGTATTGTATCTTAATCCTGAGATGAATAGTGGGTCAGTTGTCTTGACTTGTGTCTTTTGATGTACCAAAGGGTGATACCTACATCTTAATAGTGGTATGCATGCCGGTACGTTGGAGGCATGACTCTTGGTAGCGTAGACCTGTTATTCATAGATATGAAATCCATCGCTTCTCTTTAAGAGTAATGATATCCTCTTATATGCGTTATCCTGTAATTGAAAAACTGAAGCACTCAACCATTTGAATACGTAGGTGTAACCGAATGGTATACTGTCTTTGAATGGTAAGTTTTTCGATGGTGAGATAATGGAACGTAAGATAAAAAATAATCGGGAAGGTAAGACAGAACTTGTCCTTAAGCCGATTATGGATAATCATATGGGGATACGATATATTATGATATGTCATGGAGACTTAGCTATACGAGCTTCGTAATTCTATGTAGCTCGAGAGTGTAGCTCCAAGCTTTTAGTGGAGTAGCGTTGGAGTTGATAGTTATGAAATGTATATCTCGGATATTGGTTTCGTAATTATCGAAAGTTTGAACTATGTAGGTCCATTTGGTCCCCTTTGCTAACTCATAATATCCTGTAACAATACGGCGTGCTTTTCTAATAATTGGTAACTTATGTCAGATTTATCATATTGGTTAAAATTTAGAAGAATTAGATAATTCATGTCTGTTTATCGGTTGAATTAATTTTGTGATAAAATTTATTCAAGATAAACTTGTTGAATTATTGGGATCGGATAATTCTTGTTTGTTTATCAGTTGATTTAATGTTGGATAAATTAGATCAAGATAAACTTGTAGAATTATTGGGAATTCATTTATTTTCTAGAGATTATCTAGACAAAATTGTTTTGATCAGATAACTTCTCTATTGGGTTATTTGAATTAAAGCTGAGACTTTATCTTATAGAATCTTGGGTGGAAAATAAAATATTTGCGGAGATATTTATTCGACAGTTCGTCCTACCGATGGGGCTGTTCGGCCAGCCGATCATCCTGATCGGCCAGCCGATCATCCTGATCGGCCTGCCGATCATCCTGATCGGCCTGCCGATGAACGAAGGATAAGATCATGCGTTTTTACCCGGATCTTATTAGATATTGATCCGAATTTGATTCTGATTCAAATTTTAAGACCTAATCTGATAAGGACTAACCCTGGACCCAACGTCTATAAATAGGGAGTAAGTCACACGAGTTATTCAGATCAATTGAGAGATTAAAGGTGATACTCTGCTGGTGAGAATCTGAAAACTCCCTGAGAGCTTTTGTTCACAAATCACGAACACTTGCTTTGGGTTCTCTTGATTGGTTGAAAGGAGAGTCACCTAGTGGAAGAGCTGTACGTGTGAGCCCACACTCACTCTGGTCGTTGATAGAGAATAATAAAGAAGACCAGTTGGTTGAGGCTCTTCTAGAACGTTACTTCTCTTCACGTTTTGCAAGGGTTCTTCGGCAATCAAAGGTTAGTAAGGTATGGTTAATTTATGCATAAAGCATGTCAAACTTGTGTTTTGAAAAATACTCTAATATAAAATTTTTAAAATTCTGTTACGTACTATTTTTTCAACATATGTATGGGGGTTGATGCCTGCCTAGTGTTGAAAGGTCAAGGAAGTTGATGACCTAATGATAAAGGAATCGGTGACTGAAGCCCTAGTGAACGACAGCCGAGATAGAGAGATAAAGAGCTAGGTTGGTAGGCATTCAAAGCTTTTGAAAAAATTTGTGTAGCTATACACGATGATGTTGGTAATCTAACATTACATAATGTATATACACTTGATAGTTTTTATGAAACAATCATTTAAAGTCCTCGTTTATTCATAATTTTGCACTCTTTTTTTGTGTGTGGAAAATGGCCCAATTTTTATGTTTTTTCAAATTGTATTTTGGATAAGGAAAAAGAACATTTTTCTAGGTATAGCCAAAGATAAATAGTGATTTTTTGGTGGAAGATTATAGCATATATTAGTCAAAGTTTTTCTAAATTCCCATTTTACCCCATCATTTTCTGTTCTTGTTACCCATTGAACAAACCATTGCCCTGTCAAAAAACCTCTGGCATTGGTCATTGTCACAACCTCATTGGCTTCGTTGCGACCTTGTCGATGCCGTCACATCCTCATCGGCTTCGTCCTTGGATCCGTGAATAAGCGTGAATCTCTAGAATGTTCAAGGAGTACAATCATGATCGATCTCCATCTCTGTACACCTCCCGATCTTTGAGAAACCTTTGGGAATAGCACTTCATGATTTGCTTCTCTAGATTATCGAACTCGCCATGGCAGTTTTCACCTAGTGACCATCGTACGCACACAATCAAACCTGTTGTGGAATATAAGCACACAAGGGAGAGGATATGTGTGTGTGTGAGAGAGAGACAGAGAGAGTGTGGAGGAGAGAACGATATTCAAAAAAGAAAGAAGATAAGAGTAAGAGAGGAGAGAAGATGGCAATAGAGAATAGAAGGAGATGAGGGAGAGGAGAGAGAGATGAGGGAGAGGGGAGAAAACTGATCAGATTTGCTTCTTGATTTTTGAAAATTTATTCATAAAAATTCCCACCATGTTTTATGTTTAAAACTTATGCTATATTCTTTGATTAGTATATAGCATCACATCATTTTTTTTAGGGTTAAAATAAGAATTACATAAATTCATACATATTCTTCCATTTCGACTTAAGAATATACCATAGATTACTCTTTTTTATTATATATATATATATTTATATATATATATATATATATTGTTGGAAAAAATGGCTAATAACCATTTTGAGGAGTATTTTGAGGCATAATTTTTAGTAAGATCTACTTTGTAAAAGTGACAGGTCTTGACAGATTTGTATTCTCTATCATGAAGAGATCAAAATCATATATTTATATGCTCAAAATAGTAATCAGGTGAATGAGAAATTGATGCTTAAAGTATGACCATTAATATTTGGACTTTGTTGAAAAGAAGCCTAAAGTGGAGTCCACATTGGTTAGGTATTAAAACTTGATATAGTTTTTAAGTGGTTGTATTTTTATGCTTAGGTAAGATGTTGTACCTAAGAGGCTCTTTTGTTTTGTAATTTTTTTTTTTTTTTTTTGCTTCTAATAATAAATCTGAATTTAGCTGTTGAGAAGTTTAATGGCACTATGGATCAGTGCATAAAGTTTTTGTAACCATCAGAATTAAACCTACTCATAAAGCTGTACTTAGTGGAGGTTAATGGTACCATGAATTAATGTATAAAGTTTTGCAACCATCAGAATTAAACCAGCTCATGAAAGCCGAATTTTAATTATTTTGTAACACCCCCTATAACTAGCCTATATATAAGGCCATTTTCTACAATTTCAAACTCACGAAAAACACTCACAACTACACAAGTACTCTCTTTGTTTTCGAGTCCTAGGGAAAAGTGGTTTGCAGTTTTTGGCAATAGAGGTAGATGTAGTTTAAGTTCGCTAGAGACGGTATCCGATAGTGCTCAAAATTCTGTTGTAAGTCATTGTATCTCAGGAGACAAACGTTCATCGAATCTTTGTGCACAACCAGAGAGGACGAATTTGAGAAAAATGTGAGTCACACATGCTTCGACCAACTTTTTTGTTCCAATTAAGATTCGGTTGGAAGGTTGAACCTTAATTGTAATATTTGTTTCTAATCTCATAGTAATATTCTTTCCATTATATTGTACTATTCGTTGTTTATTTCCTGTATCTCTAGCATATATAGATTTAATATATAAATTTATATATTCCTTTAAACTAGATATGGCACATGTGTATTAATATATATTATATATGGCTAGCACAAAAATAAAATAACAATCACTTGCATGAAATTAGAGAACTTAAAAAAAATTAACATTGAAATGAAAGTATCTTTACCAATCCATTAGGAAAGAATCTGTTTCTAAAAATTCTCTCCTAAAGCCCGTCACAGTGAAAGTTTCGGGCTACTTTTTATTTCTCTTTTTAATTTTATACTTCTATATATATATATATATATAATATATTTTTTTCATAGCTGCCTTTTTACCTTCTTTTAAAATTAACCTCCCAACAAATATTTTTCCCCTAAACACCCCAGTTCAACAAGTAATCATCAGTTACAACTGTAAACAGTATAAAACTCTCATATATTACAGTAAAAAGTAAAAAGTTACTGCAATATAAAACACTCATATATTACACTGTTTAAACCAAAACTATTCGTTTGAACAATTCTTCTAAACGGTATCTTGGTAATTCTGTTCAAGAAGAGCTTCTAAGCTTCAGGAAATTCTGTTGTCAATAATAGTTCTAGTTCATTGTTTCTCTTAGTATTCCCATTACGTTCATGCCTATCACGAGTGATGCAAAAGAAAGAGGAAGCAACTTAAACTGAACAAATCCATAACGCTCTAACAAGTATTGTATATTGATCAAAATACCCAAATAATCTCAATAATTGATCGACTTGAGTTAATCTTTGCCCTTAATAATGTCCTTTTTTCACCTTGCAAAGTGTGAGTGTACGCAATAATCACTTAACATGATTTTGATGTACTAAATGTTGGTGAGATCATTTTTTAGCAGTCAAACTACACTTTTCTTGTAGAAGTGACTAATAGAGTGTTTGAAAAAGTTTAAACTATTAGTTTAGGTTTAAAAACTATAGTATATGAAAATTTTATACTATAACTTTATATTGTAATATGTGAAAACTTTATCCTATTCACAGTTTAAACCATTGATGGTTTGAACTACTCTTTCAAACATCCTATAAAAGAAATAGTATCTCTATAATTTTTCTGAAAACTCAAGAGTGTTGGTGCAAATTACTTTGTTAAAAGAGATGGATCTTTAATTTAGAAAATACAAGAATTCTTAGTGTCAACAACTCTAACAAATATTGTGATGTGAGTAATAAATTACAAGTCAATATGAAAACTTTTATCTGAACATACTTGAGAGGAACCCCGTTCTCTAGCTAGCTACTTTAGACATGAGGCTGGTTGGAAAGGCAATTAATTTTTCAGTGAGGACACACTATTAAAGACAAAATAAATAAATAGGGCATAGTTACAAATTATTTTGGTACTTGAATAAGTTTTTTTCATTGAGCGGAGGAACAATAATTGTGACACCCGTTATTCTCCTAACGGGTATTGAGGTAATTAAATTAATTTTTAATGTATAAAAAAAAATTGCTTCATTTAAATTTATTTTATAATATTTATTTTTATCTATTTTTAAATTTTCTAAAATTCTCCTATATTTATTTAGTATGATTACTAAAAAGCCTTAGAACTTCTAATAAATCTCAAAAATGTCATATTGGCATTATGTGTGTTAAAGTCTTTAGATGAGACATAAGGATATCTTTTCCAACTACTCTTGACCCTCATTTTCTTTATTTCCTCCGTGACATGCTTCAACATGTCTCCTCTATAATTGTTTCCATCACTTCTCTTCAAAGACTTCATCTTTTCTTCCTTTCTCTTCCACGGTTCCCACACTCTTCTTCATATTTCTTTGCTGAAGCAAAATACTTAGAGAACTTCTTCAAGGCAGCCATAAAAATCAGCCACCATCACCTCCATTTGAGCAAGAATTTCAGTCATACCGAAGTAAAGGAACCTGTTTTGAAGCCATTTCAAGCTTCCAACTAACCATAATTCGAGGTTAGAATCTTATGAACAAATTTAGTCTTTCATTTATAAATTTTCTTTTATACTAAAGGATTATTCAAATTTACGTTCTTAAACCTAAGTATATGTTTGTTGCTATTTTGGCGCATATGTATGAAGTCTAAGTGTATATGCCCTAGACAGAAAATTTATATTGTTAAACTTTATAATACCTCTATGGGCAGTGGTTATTTCTTGAAATTCTAAGATTAAATTAAAATAAATTTTATGAATGTAGTTGTATGTTGTGCTTTAGTTTTAATTGTCCTTATGCACGCCTTAGGATCAAGGGAGTATGGAGCTAACGTTAATTGATTCCAGGATTAAGAGACTGTTGATAAGCTTAAAAGGTAGAGATTCTATTACTCATCTTTTGTGAGGTTTTTATAGAATTAAAATTGATTGTTTTGCCGCAATATATATATATCTATGTTGAACTGATATTATATGATTATCACATATGAAACTATGACATGGACTCGTCTTGTATTGTACGGCGAGGAACATAATGAATTGACACATGTTATAAATTGAGAAGCATGGTTAGGAAAACTAACTCTATTGATAATGATTCAATATAGAGAAATTGTGAGACATGAAGAGGGCGACGGTTACGTCCTTGGGCATGAATACCCTAAAAGGTAAAATAGGGGGAAGGCGATGACGCTTCCTTGGGTTGAAAGTCCCAGAACACACTGTACAGGAATCGATTTGGTGAGGACTCGGGGCTTGATATCCCCTCACCGGAACACCCTTGGAATGTTTATAGGGTGATCAAGTGCGCCCATTTGGGTTTCGATGAGTTGAGTGATACTCAATTTAACATGGATACCTAGGAACAATGATGATTGGTAATATTTGTATAAATGTGTAATTATGACACTTGGTAATGATTAACTACGGTATCCATAAGATGTGATCATAATAAACCTCATAATCTGGAATATGATGTAACTTACTAACCATGCAGATTTTAATGTGGTAATGATAAAAACCTAAAGGTGAGTAATGGTTTTCTCTACTGAGCATAGTGTTGCTCATACCCTTATGTTTATATCTTTTCAGGACTCACTAAGTGTGAGGTGGCTACGAGAAATATAGTTGAGGAAGTGATGTAACTATATTACATTGGGACTGCTTCAATCGTTGAGAATGTTCTTCATGATAATGTAAGCGTCAATTGTTACTTTCTATGACTGTATTATAATGTGTTGAGGGTTAAAATGATGATGACAACAATTTATATTATTAAATTTAAGGTGCTACATTAAAACTGTGGTTTATTTGTCGTTTATATTTTTATTTTTGAGTTGGGAGTTTTCATTTAAGTCCCGGGCAAATTTTATTTTTAAGGTTTTACTTTTATTATTTATTTTTATTTTATCTTATTAAAAACTGTTAACCCCCATATAGGGGCATTACAGAATTTTTGGTATCAGAGCCTAGGTTCGGTTAACCTAGGGAGTGTAGCACCACTTTAAAAAATATATTTTTGAGATGGTTTTGAAGCTGAATTTTCATTGTCATCATCAAAATGAACCTTCACATTGATTTATACAGTCTAGAAGGATGTAACATGGAAAGGCCATAGAATGAAAATACTTATGGTTATATGAGTACAATAATTATATAGAAGGAAAGTATTAATAGTTATGAGGGAATGATAATTATATGAAATGAGTTTATAAGTAGAATGCTTATGAGAGATTCGTATAATATTAGGATCTATAAGCATATCTAATTCGTATAAACGATGAGAAATTCGTGTAGATACGAGGATTTAAGAGCCTTTTGTCTCGTGAAAAACAATAAGAAATATGAGGCTTGATTTATTGATTTTAAAGTTTGACATAGATATGCCAAATTTTTCGTAATCTATTCAAACCTAAGTAATGATTATGTGTGGATTCGATGGAGCACATAAGTGTCAATATCTTTTCTTAAAAGTTCTATATATTTGAGGAATATGATATAAGTTGGGAATCATGGTATTGAATCTTGAGAGAGATAAATGTTAGACTTTTGGTCTGTTGAGACTGTGTAAAGTCTAGAATGCATGAATCTCAAAATTGGAATATTTTGTTACGTACATTGTATTTAAGTGTATCAGTGAATCTTTTGGTTACTTAAGGTTTTGTTATATGAGGAAATTATATATTGTATAAGTAGAATTGTGGGGATTGTAGATGTTCTTAAGTAGTAACATCAAGTGTCTTTGTTCGTTGATATGGTCTACGTTGAAAGACGTAAATCGTATTGATTTCAAGGTTAGTCGCATTCTAAACCCTTGGTAGCAATGATGATGAATCCATTGATAGATGTTAAGTATTATGAATAACATATGGGTGTATGCATTGTTCAATAAGGTTTTGATTAAAACAAAATTATTTGAGTTGCTGGAAGATTATGTTGTTATGAAATGATTTTAAATATCATTCAGGAAGATCCTTGTTGTCGTTAAATTAGATTTGTTGTTTATAGTCAACTTTATCTATAGTGGGCTTTGAATTGGGTTTAAGATTCATACGAATTGGTTTTCAATTTTATGTTTGTTATTTAACTCGTTCTAAATGTATTAAGGCCCGAAACAACCTGACCATTTTCAACTTAGAACATTTGGGCCTAGTTCAAATCCTAAATCAGTTTGATTCACACTGTCTCTCCCACGTGGTCTCTATACGTGTCATATACAGTGGTTTAATCATTGTTTATATATACGTTTACTGTGCATAGGAGCTTATTTCTCCGAGTTCACTTTTTCTCTCTTAATTTGTTATTTTCTCTCTAAATCGCAAATCCTCTTCTTTTTCATTAGAAATTCTTCTTTTCCTCTAAAAGAAGAAGGAATTCTAGGATTCTGCAATTTACTATCTTAATTTTTCCTTTCATTTACTCTTCTTTCATCTCATCATGGACCCAAAGTACCAACACATGAGAAAGTATTTCCCATCACTCTCCCAAAAGATTCTTAGAAAGAAATACAAGGCTAGAATTACTCGGTTGTGGATTCTTATGCGTTTTGGTATCCCTTGTGATGTGAGAATGTTAATAGAGGGGAAAATCCGTCCGAGTGACTTTAGTCAAGATGTCGGTTTACCAGGAACAGGTACCAGTCGTAGTGCAATGAAAAGAAGAGCTCGTGCCATCGTGGTCACTTGTAACAAATGTGGAAGACAAAATTGTAACGGTAAATGTACTTCACCTGGTTATATGTCTACGAATAGAGAGGATAAAATAAGGTTTTGTAGGGATGGACTTTCAAAGGAGAACTTGGATAGCATCCATCCTCCTCTCCACGGTCACCCTAGTGGATATGTTCAAGGAGCTATTTTTAAACTCTGGCCTAAATTTTATACAGAAAGACAACGCCTCAGGAATATGGTATTTCTAGATCCTGTTTGCCAAGCCATAAGAAAACTGGATGGGGAATAAGTCATCGCTCTATAAAGGTTATTTAGTCTTTACTTATTTGAAGCAGTTTTAGCTGATGTTCAACAGTTTGTGTTTTTCTTTTACTCAGAATATTTGCTTTTGTGTTTGAAATAATTGTGATTATTAGATTGATACAGTAAGTGTTAATATCTTATTTAATTTATGATTTTCTTAAATATATATATAATAAAATATATTATCTTATCAGACACGTTACATACGGTACAGTAATATGTTTGAATTTTGAAAAGCTTATCCAGATATTTCAAGATTTGTGTCTCAAATTTCAAAAGTTCTACAGTATTTGTCGTTTATATTAAATTTCTAGACTTGGTGTATATTTGTCAAAAAGTCTACAGTTGTGTCATGAGGGTCTTCTGTCGAATTGTTCTCAATTGTCAAAAGTTATACAATTAGAGTCTAATCTTTTTCAAAAAGTGAATCAGATTTTCTGTAAACTATCAATCACCTTATCTTACTTTCTTATCCGCACAAGATTTTGTTTAAATCTTTGGATTACCTTTTCATTATCTACTCGTCTATCTCTTTAGCCCTTCTTGTATATTTCTCATCTTTAAAATCTCATATAGAACCCGAAGTCTAAGTGGAGCAGACATTAAACAACCACTTCTATAAACCAAATATGTCTACCTCCCAGTCCACGAAGAAAATAAAGAATGTCTGTGTCTTTTGTGGTTCCAGCCTTGGAAAAGATAAAGCTTATTTA
This sequence comes from Artocarpus heterophyllus, assembly GCA_025403435.1. Taxonomy (NCBI): domain Eukaryota; kingdom Viridiplantae; phylum Streptophyta; class Magnoliopsida; order Rosales; family Moraceae; genus Artocarpus; species Artocarpus heterophyllus. Next base: position 10,895,708 of record CM046353.1, read on the forward strand.
GAAGCTGCAAATCACTTAGGGCAAGTCCTAGCACGCAAAAAGATTAACATAATCTATGGGGGTGGTAGTATAAAAATGATGGTAAATATGGCACTAGCAGCTAGGTCTAGCGACGCTACTGATGTAAGAATTTGGCCTCATATTCCAGTTGAAGGAAACCTTTGTAAGGAAGCCATAGGTAAGGGAGAAGGAGTCAGGAGTATCCCTAAAAATTTTAAAGACATAATCTATAATTCCGATGCTTTTATAGCATTACCTGGTGGTCTAGGTACTCTTGAGGAAATATTTATAGTTGCTTGTGGGCAATTGTTGGGCTTTTATTCCAAACCTTTGGGACTGCTGAATGTAAATGGTTTTTATGACGGTCTTTTGAAATTTCTAGATTACGCTGTGGAAGAAAACATCACTACAGAATCGGAGAGACAAATCTTTGTTACTGCTTCAACAGCTGAGGAATTGATAGATAAAATGCAAATCATACATCCAGAATCCGACACTGCAACATCCAAGCTTGAATGGGAAAGGGAAAGCCGGGAGCGGCCAATTGATTTGAATCTCCATCTGTAATCTTTTTGTTTTATCTTTGGCATGTAGGCATGTGTGTCCGTATTTCGTGTGTTACGAATAACCGTTTGTCCTGTATTCTGTGTTTCTTGTGGTACGTTGTTGTTCAATCTTTTAGATTCATTGAGCCTAATGCCGGGATGGCTGGATACGGAGTACTTGATGCTCTCGAAACGCATCCTTCTTAAGGTCCGATCTTTTGTTTATCGATGTTTTTGTATCCTATAAGCATGCATGATATGGATAGCTGGTATACGGAGTGCCTTGTACTCTCGAAACGTATCCGTATTATGTTTGTAATGTGTAATATTCTGTTAATATTATGTGGAAGTACCAGAGTCAGTTATGGGGATATTCCATATGAAATATGAGTATATTATTTGGATTGAATGTTTGTGTCATGAGGATAGCTGTTTAATGAAAAATATGTCGGGTTTGTCTGCAACTCTGAGATTCCGTTTAATATCTCTATGAATAAGTTTAATGTATGGTTTTGAATATAAGTGTTTGTGATATATGTTTTATGATTATGTTTTAGTTTATTAGTTGAGGTATGAAATCAAATATATTTGACTTTTCCTTACTCAAAAAGGAAAAGGAACCTAAAGATGAAGTATATAAAATTTCTCTGGCAATCTCCTTAAATGTGATTGTAAATCACAGTCCATGGACAATGAAGGACCGGAATCATGATATGGTCAATATGTATGCCTGATCAGATTCTTAGACTATTATACGGTGTTATAAGTTGAAACTTGTCAGAAATACTCTTATTGAGGGATTTAGGAGTAAGATTTATTATGCAAGTAAATAAGTGGAAATACGATAACTTAAATTTGGAGGACAAACAACATTAACGGTTTAGACTCGGAATTGGAATCATAATGGAATTAAAATTTTTACTAGTATTGTTAGAATTGAAATTTCGAGGACGAAATTTCTTTAAGGGGGGTAGAGCTGTGACACCCGTTATTCTCCTAACGGGTATTGAGGTAATTAAATTAATTTTTAATGTATAAAAAAAAAATTGCTTCATTTAAATTTATTTTATAATATTTATTTTTATCTATTTTTAAATTTTCTAAAATTCTCCTATATTTATTTAGTATGATTACTAAAAAGCCTTAGAACTTCTAATAAATCTCAAAAATGTCATATTGGCATTATGTGTGTTAAAGTCTTTAGATGAGACATAAGGATATCTTTTCCAACTACTCTTGACCCTCATTTTCTTTATTTCCTCCGTGACATGCTTCAACATGTCTCCTCTATAATTGTTTCCATCACTTCTCTTCAAAGACTTCATCTTTTCTTCCTTTCTCTTCCACGGTTCCCACACTCTTCTTCATATTTCTTTGCTGAAGCAAAATACTTAGAGAACTTCTTCAAGGCAGCCATAAAAATCAGCCACCATCACCTCCATTTGAGCAAGAATTTCAGTCATACCGAAGTAAAGGAACCTGTTTTGAAGCCATTTCAAGCTTCCAACTAACCATAATTCGAGGTTAGAATCTTATGAACAAATTTAGTCTTTCATTTATAAATTTTCTTTTATACTAAAGGATTATTCAAATTTGCGTTCTTAAACCTAAGTATATGTTTGTTGCTATTTTGGCGCATATGTATGAAGTCTAAGTGTATATGCCCTAGACAGAAAATTTATATTGTTAAACTTTATAATACCTCTATGGGCAGTGGTTATTTCTTGAAATTCTAAGATTAAATTAAAATAAATTTTATGAATGTAGTTGTATGTTGTGCTTTAGTTTTAATTGTCCTTATGCACGCCTTAGGATCAAGGGAGTATGGAGCTAACGTTAATTGATTCCAGGATTAAGAGACTGTTGATAAGCTTAAAAGGTAGGGATTCTATTACTCATCTTTTGTGAGGTTTTTATAGAATTAAAATTGATTGTTTTGCCGCAATATATATATATCTATGTTGAACTGATATTATATGATTATCACATATGAAACTATGACATGGACTCGTCTTGTATTGTACGGCGAGGAACATAATGAATTGACACATGTTATAAATTGAGAAGCATGGTTAGGAAAACTAACTCTATTGATAATGATTCAATATAGAGAAATTGTGAGACATGAAGAGGGCGACGGTTACGTCCTTGGGCATGAATACCCTAAAAGGTAAAATAGGGGGAAGGCGATGACGCTTCCTTGGGTTGAAAGTCCCAGAACACACTGTACAGGAATCGATTTGGTGAGGACTCGGGGCTTGATGTCCCCTCACCGGAACACCCTTGGAATGTTTATAGGGTGATCAAGTGCGCCCATTTGGGTTTCGATGAGTTGAGTGATACTCAATTTAACATGGATACCTAGGAACAATGATGATTGGTAATATTTGTATAAATGTGTAATTATGACACTTGGTAATGATTAACTACGGTATCCATAAGATGTGATCATAATAAACCTCATAATCTGGAATATGATGTAACTTACTAACCATGCAGATTTTAATGTGGTAATGATAAAAACCTAAAGGTGAGTAATGGTTTTCTCTACTGAGCATAGTGTTGCTCATACCCTTATGTTTATATCTTTTCAGGACTCACTAAGTGTGAGGTGGCTACGAGAAATATAGTTGAGGAAGTGATGTAACTATATTACATTGGGACTGCTTCAATCGTTGAGAATGTTCTTCATGATAATGTAAGCGTCAATTGTTACTTTCTATGACTGTATTATAATGTGTTGAGGGTTAAAATGATGATGACAACAATTTATATTATTAAATTTAAGGTGCTACATTAAAACTGTGGTTTATTTGTCGTTTATATTTTTATTTTTGAGTTGGGAGTTTTCATTTAAGTCCCGGGCAAATTTTATTTTTAAGGTTTTACTTTTATTATTTATTTTTATTTTATCTTATTAAAAACTGTTAACCCCCATATAGGGGCATTACAATAATATACATATATATAGTCAATTTATTAGGGTGCACAATTGAAATTTTTCAAAAATTTACTCTAATATATATTTTTTAAAATCTCAGCCACACTAATACTAAAGTGGCTTTGCACTGCATAAGGCTATTCTAGAATTATTTAGAATAGGCAAAACTTGAGTGAGAGAATTAACTTGATCAACCAAGGTTATTGTTTGACTTTTGAAGTAAAAAGATCTAAAACCTATATAATGAGCACAAAGCCTTTGTTTTAAGCAATTAATTCAAATTAAATTTCTTGATTATTTGAGTTTTTATTTACTTTTCAGTGTTTAACAAAATAACTAATAAGCGTAAATTATGATTTAAATGTTTAACCCAAAAAATAAAATTAATCATCTACAACAAACCAACCCAATTGAGAAGTGAGGTTTACTCTGTAACAATTTAGAATAGTCAACTAATGTTATTGTTCCGCTTTGAAATCAAAAGAGCCCAGTCCACTTTGGAAGCCATAAAAGAGAGTGTCTGAAACATATACAATGAGCACAAAGCCATTGTTCTGGTTTTTTTTTTATTGAAATTAAATTTTTTTATTACCCGAGTTTTTGTTTACTTTTCTCTCTTTATCAAAATTACTAATAGGCATTAAATTTTTAAGCAAAAAATCAAATGAATCATCTACTGTTCCAAAAATGACAAACCAACCCAATTGAAAAGTGAGGTTGACAATATTGTGATGATAACTCACAATCTGCCTTGACAAAATGAAAATGGGTCCTGCGCGTCATCTCATGTGTCCATGACCCACCAATGATGTGATATTGGATTGAAGCACTGATCATGACCATTACCTTTATTATCTGTTTTATATATATATTTAATCTGATGGTCTTATATTTATTTTTCTTTTATGTTTTTTTTAATGTAAATTGATCTTACATATTGAAACCAAATATAAGATTTGAAATTTTAGGAATTTAAATGATATAATTATCTATTAGACTGAGTACATGTTATTTTTAGTATTTGATTTTAAATTTAGATTTAAATTCTTCTACTTTGAGAGTCCATTTAAAATTACTCTCCAAGCTTAGCTTAGATTATCTCATATATATATACGCTGTACTCATTGAAAATGTAACCATTCAAACCACACCTTTTAAATTATCTAGTTAAATTTATTTCATTGGTTTAGATCTCTATAAATATAATAGTAAGTGTAATTCCACTTCTTATAACCCTTAAATATATACAAACACAAATGTTTGGCCAGATTTTCTTGATATATTGATTTTCTCCTTTTGCTGTTTTTTTTTTTTTTTTGGTGAAACCAGTACTACCCTTTTACGTTGACGATATGTATATATATTACTCTCATTACAAGAAAAACTACATTTAACGATATATTATTTATGACATGTTATTTTTGAATATCGTTGAAAAGTACATACAACGACATCTCTAACAAAGATGTCATTAACGACATTTGAAACAATAATTAACGACATTTATATAGATGTCGTATTAAAGGTTTTCTTTTAACGATAATAGTTTAGTGTCGTTAAATTATTTAACAATAAGTAGGAGATGTCGTCAAAGCCTTGGAGATTTTACGACACCCCTTATAGACGATATTGGTCAAGATGTCATCTATAAGGGGTGTCGTGGAATCTCTATGACTTTGACGACATCTCCTACTTGTCGTTAAATAATTTAACAACACTAAACTATTGTCGTTAAAAAGAAAACTTTAATACAGCATCTATATAGATGTCGTTAATTATTGTTTCAAATGTTATTAATGACATGTTTGTTAGAGATGTCGTTGTATGTACTTTTCAACGGCATTCAAAAACTACATATGTTAAATAATATGTCGTTAAATATAGTTTTTCTTGTAGTATCTGTATATGTACATCGTGTTAGACATGTATGTCCTAGGGAGTAAAAATGTAATAAGTTTTTGGAGACATTTTTATCAATAAAGAATTTATTCATTATTTATGTACCAAATCTTGTCCTCTTTACGTTCATATTTGTTGAATGTATGTTAAGCAAACAATAGTCTGAGACTGTCGGTCTAAACCTTAAGAATTGGCCATATGATGGACGGATTATGCGGAGACACGATACTTAAGGTGATGGTCTAAATCATAAGATCCGCAATCGAGGGAATAAAGTTGGGCGCTTTATTCATGCAAAGATTATTATGTTGTCTATATCCCTTTTGGGAGATGGTTTGTCTTGACTATCGAAGGTGGACTCCATGAATAGAAACATTGGCATGTTGTCATAAGTGACAATGTGTTAGATTGAGACATACAGTGAATTGATTTGGATTAATAATTTTGTCTCGGTAAATCGATTCACTTTAGACAATCATTTGTGTTGAATCTTAATCTTGAGATGAATAGTGGGCCTATTGTCTTGACTTATTTTTTTATTATACCAAAGGATGACACCTATATCTTAATAGTGGTAATGCATGCTGATACGTTGGAGGCATGACTCTTGATGGTGTAGACTTGTTATTCATAGATATGGAATCCATAGATCCTCTTTAGGAGTAATGATATCCTCTTATATGCGTTGTCCTGTAATTCAAGAACTAGAGCGCTCAACCATTTGGATACATAGGTGCAACCGAATGGTATACTATCTGTGGATAGTAAGTTTTTTGATGGTGAGATGATGGAACGTAAGATAAAAATAATCAGGAAGGTAAGACAGAACTTGTCCTTAAGCTGATTATGGATTATCATATGGGGATACGATACACTGTGATATGTCATGGAGACTTAGCTATACGAGCTCCGTAATTCTATATAGCTCGAGAGTACAGCTCCAAGCTTTTAGTGAAATAGCGTTGGAGTTGATAATTATGAAATGTATATCTAGGATATTGGGTTTCATAATTATCGAGAGCTTAAACTATATAGGTCCATTTTGGTCCCATTTGCTAGCTCATAAAATCCTGTAACGATACGGGGTGCTTTTTCAATAATTGGTGACTTATGTCGAATTTATCAGATTGGTTAAATTAAATAATTCATGTCTGTTTATCAGTTGAATTAATTTTGTAATAAAATTAATTCAAGATAAACTTGTTAAATTATTGGGATCGGATAATTCTTGTCTGTTTATCGGTTGATTTAATTTTGGATAAATTAAATCAAGATAAAATTCTAGAATTATTAGGAATTGATTTATTTTCTTAGAGATTATGTAGATAAAGTTGTTTTGATCAGATAACTTCTCTATTGGGTTGTTTGAATTAAAACTGAGACTTTATCCTATATAATCTCAGGTGAAAAATTAAAGATTCGCGGAGATATTTACGCGACAGTTTGGCCTGCCGATCTAAGTGCTCGGCCTGCCGATCAGCGAAAGATAAGATTACGCGTTTTTACGCGGATCTTATTTAATATTGATCCGAACTTGATTTTGTTTTGAGTTTTTGAGACCTAATATGATAAGGACTGACCCCATGACCAATCTCTATATAAAGGAAGTAAGTCTTATGAGTTACTCAGATCAAATGAGAGATTAAGAGTTATACTCTGCTACTGAGAATCTAAAAAACTCCCTAAGAGCTTTTGTTCACAAATCACGAACACTTGCTTTAGGTTCTCTCGATTGGTTGGAAGGAGAATACCAGTGGAAGAGCTGTACGTGTGAGCCCACACTCACTCCGGTTGTGGATAGAGAATAGCAAAGAAGACCAGTTGGTTGAGGCTCTTTTGGAACGTTACTTCTCTTCACAGGTTACGGTAGTTCTTCGGTACACAAAGGTTAGTAAGATCTGGTTAATTTATACATATAGCATGTCAAACTTGTGTTTTAAAAATTACTCTGATATAAAATTTTTAAAATTTCGCTGTGCACTCTTTTTCCAACACATCGTTACTCAAGTAACTTGATTGCAAAAACTATTATTTTAATGCTAATTATTATGCAATTATATTTTTTTAAATAATTTTCATTAATTCTCATTATGCTCGTAACTATTGATTACTAAAAATAATTATGCAGAGGTTCATCCATTTTGGTTTATTTTGGGGGTTAATTTCAAAAATATGGAGAGGGTACTTTGGGTGCAAAAAATTAGTTGTGGAATGGAATTGTTTTTCCACCCATTTCATTTAGGAAATAGAGAAACACTAATGTTTCATGAAGATTACTTAGGAAATAGAAAAACAGTAATGTTTCATGAAAGTAATTTTAGCCTAAATGAATCTTGTATTGTGTTTTACGTGCGTGGTTTTGAGTGGAGATAATAATCATTCATGATGTAAGTTTTGTTTTTAGGGAAAAAAAAAAAAAGTGATGGTTTTCCTTCTTTATATTTTTTTTAATTCTTGTTTTTTGGTGATGCATAGATTTTAACTGGAGATACATAAGAGAATTTCCGAAGAGTTGCATTCTAATTATTGTTAGTAATCATATTTGCTATTCAAGAAATAGAAGTTACATGAGTATTTAAATTCAAGAAAAAACAGGTTTAAAGGAATATTGTTGAAGGTGATGGAATTAAGCATTATTAATCTAACCATTTGTAATTACTCATATTGTTTATGAGCTTTTTTCAGCATTTTATTCTGGTATTTAATACCAATATGTCCTCAATAAAGGCTATAAAAGATTATGCATGTGCAACTGATTATTAATAGTAGAGGAACTTTTTCTCTTCATATTTTTGCATTCTTTTCCTTTGAAATATGGCTATGTTACATGCTGAGAATTAGTACTCATGCTATTGACACATAGAGGATTATGAAGAAGTTTGACTATTTCTAATTCAAATTTTTTCATACTCATATAATGCTTTTTTTTTCTTTTTTTCTTTTTTTGCGTGTGCAGATAATGAAGAAACAAATGACAATCCAATTAACTGATGATCCTTTACAACCTACATGGGTCCTAGGTATCATCTCTTGAATATCTGTCCTCATTTCCTTTGTCAACATGTTCTTTGATTATTGCCAGAACCAGCTTTGAGTGTCATCAATCTCCCCTCAAATTGTTGTTCCCCCTCTGGGAAAGCTTATGGCTGAAACACTACCAATGAAGCCCGTCAAAGCCCCCTTCGCAAGCTGATCTTTTTCGATGAATTTCGGGCGTTTCAATCTGAAAGAGCGCTTGCTCATCTCCATCTTTGTGAATTCAGGGATAGGCGGTGTTTGTGCCATCACATCAACATGCTTATTATTGTCAAGGCATCCTACCGTCGGAGTCTTCATCATGTCGAAGCCTTTCTCTTGTCACAAAAAATTCAGGTTGAGAATTTGTTTTGTTTGTTTTTTTTTTTTTTTTTTTGCTTATATTGAATTTAATATTGTGGTAAGGAACTTTTTACTATTTTCAATTTTTGGATGTCTCTAGTGACAAATCCATGATTCTTATGAAATTTCATCAATGCCAATATGGCTTTAAAAAGTCCTCATTTAAAAAAAAAGAATTTAGAATGCTTGGTAATGTAGTTTGAACTAACAATTTGAACTGAAAAACACTATAGTATGTGAGAAAAACACTATTTAAATTTGCAATTTGAACTACAAACCACAATTTGAATTAAAAAAAGACATTAGGAGAAAATAACAAAAAGAAGAAGAATGATCATAAATAAAAATATATGACCAGATGACACCAATAGAAAAGAAGAAGAAGAAGAAGAAGAAGGATAATGAAACCCATGGCAAATGGACTATTAATATAGATATTCTGATAAAATATGTGTTTTAACTGAATATTTCTTAAATTTTGGTTTGACTGAATATTACATAGGTATAGATAAGTAGAACATGTGGAAAAATATTTTAGCAGATGAATAAAATATAAAATTAATTTAGTGGTAAAAGAAAAAAAAAGATTAATGAAATGAATTTGAATATGTTGATATTAGGGGGAAAGAAACAAAAAAGAGCACAAAAGTAAGAAGAAGAAAAAATAAAGGACTAAATGATGCCAATAAAAGAGAGAAAAAATGAAACAAGGAAAAAAAAAACAAAAGAAAAGAGAAGAAAATAAGTGACACTTAAGAAGAACTAAAATATAATTGATTCTGAGATAGTGTAAGCCATGCGATCTCCTCCACGATCGTGAGCATGGTCAGCGGCAATGGCAAGAGATTAGGTGAAGATCGGCTACTCGAGCTACTTGTAGTAGAGATCTCAATAATCTTCTCCTTCAGCGCTATGTTGAGAACGACGTCATGAGTTTATCTCGTCACCGTCGAAGACAAAACTGACCGGAGATAGTAAACTCCGTCGCATCGCAGGCAGCAGATCTTGCCTATGATCTTGTTTCAAGCTCCAAAACCTAATAGATTGAAGGCATGATCACATATCAACGATGGCAACGAACAAGTCAGATTGTTCATTGTCGAATTTCGTCCTCTATCGTCGCGCAGATTCAACAATCATTGGCTCATCGCTCTCTACGACGTTCAACTTCGTTGGCGGTGGCATTGGATGCACATAGAGAGAAAGAGACGCAACAGGGGCAGAGGTAGAGAAAGTGACAGAGAAAGATAGAGGAGTTAGGGTTTTCTATACTTATATTGCAAATGGAGATATTTTAGGTTTTTTTTTTGGAAGTTTATAAATCTGATTAATCTAAAGTATGTTATTTATTTCAGTTTTATAATATTTTAAAAGTGTGTCATACTGGTGATGATGAGCATTTTTTAAGGGATGATAAACAATTAATACTAGTTATGGCATGTTTACTTGTTAGGATGGGGGAATGAGGGCAGGGGATAAAAATCTTACTTGCACTTTTTTATCCTATAACGGGAGTCAGAGATAGGTCCCATATAAATTTGAAATTGAGGAATGAGATTTGTAATCTCATGCCCCCCATAGGGTTGGGACTCCTAATCCTGATGTTAGTATTAAATTATCATTTTACATCTAATTTACTTATAAACATTAAATTAAAAAACATAAAAAATAATTACAGCTTGTATTTCCTATTTTATTCACTTGAAATTATAACATTGGCCTAATTATTATCAGTTTCATTATTATAAAAACGTAATTTATTTTTATTTTCAATGACTTATATATTTTTAATTTTTCACCTTTTATTTTTAATTAATTAATCAATTATTTTAAATTTTGACAAGTTTTTTGTTTTTCTTTAATAATTACACAACTTATATTTACAATTTTACTATCCTGATATTTGTAAGTTATTTAAAAGGGTATATAAGTAACTTTACAATAGCTCATTTCGATTCTGGGTCTAAGTAAGCACGTAAATGAGATTCGGAGTGATTCCGATTCTGAATTTTATAACTAAGTAAATAACTTATTCTGACTATAATTCTTGATTCCAAATCACTCCGATTATGAGTAAGTAAACACACCATTAGCATTTTTTTTAAAAAAAAAATGACAGAATGTAATTTTTATTCTAGTGACTTTGTACAAAACGTATATTTTTTAAAATTTGAAATAAGGAAATTTTATTTAGTCGGAAAGGTACATTTAAGTAAAAAGAAGCAATAATTAGTTGTATAATAGGAATTAGTGAACATTATTTATAAAATATAATCGTACAGTAATTAATATTAAAATAGTATTTTTTGCAATCAAGTTAGGTGACAAACAATATACGTATACAAAGTAAAAATAAACAATTTACATACACTCGACAAAATAGGATGACGTAAAAGGGTCCAATTCGATATATATTTGAAAATCAGTGGCACGTTAAAGGGTACTATTCCATATATATATATATTTCACAATCTGGCCACTAAATTTTTTGTTTGAACTAAGTATGTATTTATATATATAATTTTTTTTTCAAAACAAAAAGTTAATAAGTATTATAGGCGTGGCAAAGAATCGGAATTACGCTAACTATTATATTATAGAGATATAAACTAATAACATATGCTCATCTAATTAATTAAATATTCTAAATATAAATCTAGATTTATAATGAAATTCTAAAAATAATATTTATCCACCTAATTAACTAAATCACCTAAATTGCTAATCTTTCAAATCTTATTCGGCATCAATATATAAGACCAATCTTCCTCAAGGAAAAAAAATTTGTAAGACCATTTACACGTAACTGGGGACAATCTGGGAAAAAAAATGATGGAAGGTGTTGGTGATCGTGATCTTCCTCTACACACTTTCCAATCCAATATCAACATCAGAGGTAATTTTAGCAGATTTTAGCTCTTGTATTTTACGTGCATGGTTGAGGACATAATAATCACGCATAATATAAGTTTTGTTTTTAGAATAATCATGCATAATATTCTTTTTTTCATTTGTTTTTTTGGTGATGGCATAGATTTGAACAGGAGCCACATAACAGAATTTTCGACCAGTGAGTTTGTAACATTCTTATTCTTGTTAGTAATCACATTGCTACTCAAGTCGTAGAAGCTACGTGAGTTTTTAAATTCAGGAAAAACAAGGTTTAAAGGAATATTGTTCATGGTGGTGGAATTTTAAGCATTAATCAAACCAGTTTTACTATTCATGCTGTTTATGCGCTTTTTGATCCGGTATTTGAACTAACATATCTTCTATAAAGCTAAATAAATATATATATTTGTATATATTCACACATGTATGTATTTATGTATGTATGTATAACCGATTTTTAATAGTGGTGGAATTTTCTCTCTTTATATTCTTGCCTGGTCTTTTCCTTTGAAACACAGCTTTCTTTTTTTTTTTTTTTTTGGTACAACAGGATTCATGAAACATAACTTTGTTACATACAGTGAACTGATGCATAAAGGATTTTGAATGAATTTGACTTTTTCTATCTTTTTTTATACTCGTATGGTGCTTTTTTTTTTTTTTAAGAAATTTAACTATCTTAATCTTTTTTTTTACTACTCATATGATGATCCTTTGCTTTTTTTTTTTTTTTTTTTTGGGTATGCATATGATGAAGAAATAAATGACAACCCAATTGAGGAAGTGAGGCTGACAGTATATCAACAACTGATGATCCCTCACAACCTGCTTTGACACTTAGGACATGGGTCCTAGGTATCCTCTCTTGTGTTCTCTCCTATCATTTGTCAACCTGTTCTTCGATTACCGCCAGAACCAGCTTTGGGTTTCGTCGGTCTCCGCCCAGATCGTTGTTCCCCCTCTAGGGAAGCTTATGGCTGCAACGCTACCAAGGAAGCCTGTCAAAGTCCCCTCACAAGCTGGTCTTTTTCAATGAACACCGGGCCTCTCAATCTGAACGAGCACGTGCTTATCACAATATTTGCCAATTCGGGCGCAGGCGGAGTTTATGCCATCATCCCATCGCTGCTTTTCTCTTGTCACAAAACACTCAGTTTGAGATTTTTTTTTTTTTCCTTTTGGTTGATCATATTGAATTTTATAGCAACTTTTTATTATTTTCAACTTTTGGATGTCATTGTGATGAAATTTTGTATCAATGGTTTAAAAGAAAAAATTCTAAAGGATGTGATACGAAGTTGTCATTAGTTACCAAACTGATAGATCATCTAATTTGTGAATAGTTGTTGAAATTTTGGACCTTAAGATAATCACGAGTTAAAAAGTTGTCATGAAAATTTTTTCATTACCGATTGGATTTTTTTTTTTTCTTTCTACCTAGTTTGTGAAAAAATACTTACGAATATTTTGGACCTTAATATATAAATGTGAGTCGAAAATTTTCAGTTGCTTGGCTATGGATGGGCTGGAATATCCAGAACTTACCTTGTTGATTCTCCTCACATGTGGTGGCCAGCAAATCTGGTCCACGTCTCTCTATTCAGGTATTTTATAATTTTATTTTCATGTACTTAAGGAAATTTAGCCACTTAAATTGGTAATCTATTCAATCTTAATGAAAAGAAACAAGAAAAATAGTTGTACGTGCTAAGTAAAAAATTTGGGCATTAGTCATATTTTAGTGAACAATTTCCACGGGGACTGCATAAAAAGGAAATAAAAATACGTTGAAAAAAAAAAAAACTAAAGTAGCTTTCTACGAGCTAATTGAAGTTTCAGGGCATTACACATTTTTAATGAACATATTGTAAATCATTTCATGATAAGGAAAAAGAAATAGTCTTGATCAAAGGGGCAAGAAAGTCGTTTCTATCATTCTATGTGCTAAATAAAGTTTTGGGCATTAATTAGACATTATTTTTAGAAAGCAAAATTACATCTGAAAAATAAATTCTATATGCTACTTATAGATCTGGGCATTAGTCTCTTTTTTCTCCCTTTTATTATTCTCATTTAAAAAAAAAGTACATTTGTACTGCAGGGCATTGCATGAGACGGAAAAGAGAACAAAGGGAGGACACACCAGGCTACAATTCTTCTGCATGATTTTCATCTGCAGCTTCGCCTATTACATCATTCCGGGCTATTTCTTCCCATCGATAGGCGTGATCTCCGTCGCTTGCTTTATATGAAAGAACTTCATCACTGCACAGGAGCTTGGTTCCGGTCTCAAAGGCTTTAGATGGCTCGTTCGGTCTTGACTGTGTTGGATCAAAATCCAATATATATATTGACTGTGTTGGATCAAAATCCAATATATATGGGCTAATGTATTAAATAAATGTGAATTAAAGGCTATCAATAAGATTGCCTAAATTAAAAGTGATCAATTTGAGTTTTGGGCTTTTAATGCATCATTAAGTATGGGCCTCTTATGTGTAGAGACCAAAGTTATAATTATTAATTTTATGATGGGCTAAATTGTTAATTAAGGATAATTGCTAGGGTTTAGCAATTATATAAAGGGGTTGTGGTCCCCAAGTCAGTACGTACATTATTTTTCTGTTACCCATCTATAGAGAGATTACAGAGCATTCTGATAAGGAGGATTTACGTACCAGATTTGGAAGATCCTCAACCAAAAGACTCAAGAATCACATTCTATCAATGAATTCAGGTTAGCTTCTGCATCTTATTAATATTCTTGATGATTTGACATGAACGATCCTAGGTGATGATGGTTTTCATCATAATTTTATTCTAACAAGTGGTATCTAGAGCCTCTTCATGTTGAATAATTGGGAATCAAAAATTTTTTGTAGATGTAATTCTCATAAAAATTCTCAAATTTAACAATCTATACTTTTTTTAAAAAAATTGTTAAATTTGAGAACAATTAATTAAAGAAATTTTATGTTTTTTGATCGTTTGAGCTCATTTATACGACACGATTGCCGAAAAGAAAATAAATGTTCTGAGCATATATACGTGGATATATTGTTGAATTTGGTTTTATAATATATATATATAGACGTATAAGGTTGAATTCAGTTGAATTCTTTCTATGGGATTCAAGAATTTTTTTTTTTTGGCTATATGTGATGCAGATATGTTTTCGTTCATGTTTTGGTTATATATATATATATATATATATATATATATATATATATCCGAATGAATGCGTGTGTGTATATATATATATATGTTTTGTGAATGAAATCATTGTTTTAGTATAAAGAAGTGATAAGTTTTTGCCGAGAAGAATAGAATAAAAAAAAAAAGGGGGAAGGGTCAATCGCTGGCGACAGGCCCTGTCACCGCCGGCGACGGCCCTTTTTGGTGGCAACCGCCGCTGGGCACTGGCTGGAGGAGAAGCCGTTGCACTTGCAACTAGCGGCGCCTGCATATTGTTTTCCCTAGTAGGTTTTAATCATACTGGGCATTGGCCCAGAATTAGTGCTTCATACACAGGCCTTGTTGGGCCTGTGACTGGATAAACAGCAACAAGCAGGACCCGTGACCAGTCTTAAGCCAGGAGTTAAGCTCCTGGGTTACCAGTTAAAAAAAAAAATACACGGGCCAGCTAGGCCTGTGACTGGACAAAGGATAGAATACACGGGCTGGGCCCGTGACCAGCTCTCACCCAAGGACTAAACCCCTGGGTGACCCAAAAAAAAAAGGAAATAAAAGGGGGCTAGGTTAGGATCCGGGTAGGGTTCTCCCAACCCGGTCCAGCCCCAACCCTGTCAATGTTGACCTTGACCAAATTTTTTTTTAATTTTTAATTTTAATTTTTATTTTTTTTAATTGTTTTAATTTTGGTCATTTTTGGTGCAATTTTAAATTCAAATATTGGTATTTTATATATATTTTGAGATGAATTAATTGAAGCAACATGTCACCAAAGTGGCCTCTCTTGTGAAAATTAATTTGTTTTGAAATATAAAAGGTTGTGTTTATGTAACTTATGTGAATATTGACTGGCCCAAAGGAAGGCAATATTTGACAAAATTACATATACACCTGTGGTGATAAACACGTGATGATTATTTGGTTTTACATGTAAGCAATAAATCAGCCCAAAGGAAGATTTATTGTTTGATATGTTCTTATTGTCAGTGTTTGATTACTACACCAAGATATCACTTACAAGTTAATATTTATTTCCAAAAACTAAATATTAATGGAGTGCCCGATATCTTGAGATGGGGTTACCTTTATTTGGATTTATTATTGTTATTATGGATTCTTATGTGAGCTTGTTTTGGTTTTGTTTATTTTGTTCTTTGTTTCAACTACTAGTTCTGCCTCTAATATTACTGCCAACATCAATTCAATTCCCATGCTGAATGGTAGCAACTTCAAATCATGGCAATAGAACCTCTTAATAGTTCTCGGAGTCATGGATCTCGTCCTTGCGTTAAGGGTTCCTTCTCTCGCACCTCTTACAGATAAAAGTTCCTCTGATCAAAAGAAGGACATGGAAAGGTGAGAGAAGTCAAATCGCATGTGTATGATGATCATGAAGAAGGCCATGGAAAGGTGGGAGAAGTGAAATCGCATGTGTATGATGATCATGAAGAAGGCCATTCTAGAAGCATTCAGGGGCACTATATCATAAACGATAAAGACAGGCCAAGAGTTCCTTGAGGAAATTGAGAAGAGATTTGCCAAAAATAAAAAGGCTAAAACAAGTACACTTTTGGCAAACCTCATCTCAATGAGATACAAAGGTAAGGGGAACATTAGGGAGTACATCATGGAGATGTCTCATCTTGCTTCAAAATTAAGAGCACTTAAGCTTGACCTTTTTGAGGACTTGTTAGTGCATTTGGTTCTTATATCTCTTCCTGCACATTTCAGTCAATTTAAGGTGAGCTACAACTGCCAAAAGGAGACTTGGTCTCTTAATGAGCTCATCTCACATTATGTGCAAGAAGAGGAAAGGTTGAAGCAAGAAAAGACAGAAAGTGCTCACTTGGCTAATACTTCCAAGGGCAAAGGGAAGAAAAGGAAGAAGGATAAGGAAGCTGCAGTTACGGCACCTCAAAAGAAGCAACAAAAGAGACCGGTTGATTCAGAAGGTACGGGTTGTTTCTTCTGTGGAGCTACAGGACATAAGAAGAAGCATTGCACCAATTATCACGCTTGGCGTGCTAGAAAAGGTATGCTTCTTAATTTGGTTTGTTTTGAGATTAATTTAACTTCAGTACCTGAACACACTTGGTGGATGGATTCTGGTGCAACCACTCACATCAGTGTGTCTATGCAGGGATGCCTAAGATGCCGAAAGCCAACTAATGGTGAAAGATACATCAACGTGGGCGATGGCAAGAAAGTTGAAGTTGAAGCAACAGAAAAATTTAGATTATTGTTAAAGACTGGATTTTTTTTGGATTTTGATGAAACATTTATTGTATCGTCTTTTAGACGAAATTTGATTTCTATTTCAGCTTTGGACAAATTTGGTTATTCTTGTTCATTTGGAAATGAAAAATTTAGTTTGTTTCATGCTTCAAAATTAGTTGGTTCTGGTTCTTTATTAGGTTACGATAATCTTTATTTACTTGATACAATTACTTCATTTAATGAATCCTTGCAATTAAGTACACGAGGTATAAAGAGAAAATTAACCAATGAGAATTCAGCTGCGTTATGGCACAAGAGATTGGGTCATATCTCCAGAAGGAGAATAGAGAGACTTGTGTCAGACGAAATTCTCGACCCCTTAGATTTTACAGATTTTGATACTTGTGTTAACTGTATTAAGGGAAAACAAACCAATAAAAGGAGATTTGAAGCCAACAGGACTTTGGACGTCTTAGAACTTATACATACAGACATTTATGGGTCATTCCCTACGGCTTCTTGGAATGGTCAACAATATTTTATAACGTTCATAGACGATTTTTCCAGATATGGCTACATATATCTCATTCATGAAAAGTCACAGTCGTTGGATGTGTTCAAAAATTATAAGGCTGAAGTTGAAAATCAACTCAACAAAAGGATTAAAAGAGTCAGATCTGACCGTGGTGGTGAATACTATGGTAGATATGACGGTTCAGGTGAACAATATCCGGGACCGTTTGCTAAGTTCCTAGAGGAAAGCGGTATCGTCCTACAGTACACTATGTCAGGTTCGCCCATTATGAATGGTGTTGCTGAAAGACGAAACAGAACGCTTAAGGACATGGTGAGGAGTATGATTTCTCATTCTGTCTTACCATAATCACTCTGGGGAGAAGCACTTAAGATTGCAGCGTATATTCTTAATAGGGTTTCAACTAAAGCAACTGCCAAAACCCCTTACGAACTTTGGACAGGTAAGAAGCCTAGTATAAAGCATTTACATGTTTGGGGATATCCAGCTGAGGCAAGGCCTTATAGGCCTAATGAAAAGAAACTAGACTCAAGGACGGTTAGTTGTTATTTTATTGGATACTCTGAAAGATCCAGGGGGTACAAGTTTTATGATCCCACGACCAAATCAATATTTGAGACGGGAAATGCCAGGTTCTTTGAGGATGTCGAGTTTGTGGGGGGAGATATGGTTAGGGACTTTGTCTTTGAAGAGGAATATGTTGATATTCTCACAGCTGTTATTGACATTGATCAAGTTCCTACTCCTGACATCGTTCAAGAAGCAGACCCAAATCAAGACAATGTCGGAGAACCTCCTATTCCAAAAATTGTTCCAGAAGAACAAACTTAACCACCTCAAGAACCTATGCCATTAAGGAGATCCACTAGAGAAAGGAGAATTGCGGTGCCAGATGATTACATTGTATTTCTTCAAGAACATGAGTATGACATTAGTATGGTGGAAGATGATCCAATCAACTTCCGTTAAGCCATGGAAAGTTCTAGATCTCAAGAGTGGATTGATGCCATGAATGAAGAGAAAAAGTCTATGAAAGACAATGACGTTTGGGATCTTGTCCCATTGCCTAAAGGTGCGAAACCCATTGGTTGCAAATGGATATTTAAGACCAAAAGGGATTCGAAAGGCAATGTGGAGAGGTATAAGGCTTGTCTTGTCGCCAAAGGCTTTACACAGAAAGAAGGCATTGATTATAAAGAGACTTTCTCTCCGGTTTCTTCGAAAGACTCTTTTAGGATTATAATGGCATTAGTGGCACATTTTGATCTTGAGCTTTATCAGATGGATGTTAAGACTGCGTTCCTCAATGGTGACATAATGAAACAATCTATATGGTGCAACCGGAAAACTTTGTGTCAGGAGATGCAAAGAAGAAGGTTTGCAAATTAAAGAAATTTATCTATAGGCTTAAGCAAGCTTTTCGTCAATGGTATTACAAATTTCATCAGGTTATCATCTCGTTCGGTTTTGAGATGAATTTGGTCGATGATTGTATATACCACAAGTTCAGTGGGAGTAAGTATATTTTCCTGGTTTTATATGTCAATGACATTTTGCTTGCCAGCAACGATATAGGCTTGTTGCACGAAACCAAGAGATTTCTATCAAAGAAATTTGAGATGAAGGATCTTGGTGACGCCTCTTTTGTATTGGATATACAGATACACCGGGATCGTTCTCTGGGTATTTTAAGATTATCACAAAATGGCTATATCGAAAAGATTCTTAAGAGATATGGCATGCAGGACTGTAAACCAGGTGATACCCATGTGGCTAAGGGAGACAAGTTTAGTCTCAATCAGTGCCCTAAGAATGATTTTGAGGTTAAGAAAATGCAGAAGATTTCTTATGCGTCAGTAGTAGGAAGTCTAATGTATGCCCAGGTTTATACGCGTTTGGATATTGAGTACATTATAGGGATGTTGGGCAGGTACTTAAGCAATCCTGGAAAAGATCACTAGGTAGCAGCCAAACGAGTCTTGAGGTATTTTCAGAGAACAAAGGATTACATGCTCACGTATCGGAGGTCAGAACAGCTTGAAATCATTGGGTATACCGACTCTAATTTTGTTGGATGCCAAGATAGTATGAAATCTACATCGGGCTATGTCTACCTTATGGCTAGAGGTGCTGTCTCTTGAAAGAGTGCTAAATAGTCTCTTATAGCATCTTCTACAATGGCGGCAGAGTTCATAGCGTGTTATGAGGCGTCCAATCATGGAATATGGCTGTAAAATTTTGTCATGAGGCTGCGTATAGTGGATAGTATTCAAAGACCACTCAAGATATTTTGTGATAATAAGTCAGCAGTTTTGTATTCCAACAACAACAAGAGCTCGACGAAGTCAAAGCATATAGAGATCAAGCTCCTAGTTGTGAAAGAAAGAGTTCAGAGTGAACAGTTGTCTATAGAGCACATTGGCACAAACTCCATGATTGCAGATCCGCTTACTAAGGGATTGCCACCCAAAATGTTTCATGAGCACACTGCTCGTATGGGTGTCATATTATTTAAGGATATTTAGTTTTAGTGGGAGTTTGTAATTTTAAATGCTCTTATGATATAGACATTTTTCAGTTATTTCAGTTTATGGATATTTTAAGGTTATTTTCTGCAGAAATAAAGTTTTTAGGTTTTCAGTTTATTCACACTCTGATTTTGGTATGGTTTGATCTCACTAAAGTTTTCAGGTGGACCAGTTGGAAATAGGCATGTTAAGATCACATTGCATGAAATTTCCATGCTACACATCCATGCTTGATCTTGTCATTAGTTGTATTGGTATATGTGATCATTGATGGGTCTAGTTACGACATATGTAACGAAGGTCACTTTGGTCCTATATTGATATGGTTAATGGACAAGATTGATAAGGTGCATAAGATTTTGATAACAAAATTCATGAGCTCATAAGTTATAATACACATTTATAAAGTTTCATATATAGCCCAAGTGGGAGATTGTTGGATCAAAATCCAATATATATGGGCTAATGTATTAAATAAATGTGAATTAAAGGCTATCAATAAGGTTGCCCAAATTAAAAGTGATCAATTTGGGTTTTGGGCTTTTAATGCATCATTAAGTATGGGCCTCCTATGTGTAGAGACCAAAATTATAATTACTAATTTTATGATGGGCTAAATTGATAATTAAGGATAATTGCTAGGGTTTAGCAATTATATAAAAGGGTTGTGGTCCCCAAGTCAGTACGTACATTATTTTTCTGTTACCCATCTATAGAGAGATTACAGAGTATTTTGATAAGGAGGATTTACGTACTAGACTTGGAAGATCCTCAACCAAAAGACTCAAGAATCACATTCTATCAATGGATTTAGGTTAGCTTCCGCATCTTATTAATTTTCTTGATGATTTGACATGAACGATCATGGGCGATGATAGTTTTCATCATAATTTTATTCTAACAGATTGGTCTACTGTTGCTGGCTTCCTTGGCAGCCCTTTGGCTACTCCTGGCTTCGCCATCATCAACATCTTGGTTGGGTATGCGCTCATTATAATAATGCAGTCACCGCATTATTATATTGGACCAATGCTTACGAAGCCAGGAAATTTCTGCTCATCTCTTCTCACACCATTGATTCAACGGGCAACGCCTACAACCTTTCTCGGGTCCTGAATCAAGAGACGTTCACCCTTGATCAAGAGGATTACAACAATTACAGCAAACTCTATCTTAGCGTCCTGTTCGCCTCAAATTACGGCTTGAGCTTTGCCATGTTGACCGCAACTATATATCTCATGACGTGCTCTTCTATGGAAAGTTTGTGTTTTTAACTTTAGAGTTTGTCTTACAACAATTATTTTGATATGACATTTTTCTTATTGTGATGAGCAGAACAATATGGAAGATGTGGAAGAAACAATAAGTATGATGAAAGAGGACACTGCCGATATCCATACTAGGATAATGAAGAAGGACTACGATGCGGTGCCTCAATGGTGGTTCCACATCATCTTGATTTCAATGGTGGCTCTCTCAATCTATGCCTGCGAAGGATTTGGAAAGCAGCTCCAACTCCTGTGGTGGGGAATCCTATTGGCTTGTCGGATTGCTCTTTTCTTCACCTTACTAATTGGCATTAATCAAGCCACAACCAATATGGTATGGTCATGTCAAAAAAAACACACACACACAAACATATATTTTTTGGGTATTGTTCCATTTGATTATCCCACTAATCAAGTCAACTTTTTTTTTCTCTGTGTATGCACAGCAACCGTGATTGAATGTGATAACAGAATTAGTTATTGGGTACGTTTATCCTGGAAAGCCTCTTGCTACTGTGGCATTCAAGACTTATGGCTATATCAGCATGTCACAAGCTCTTGAGTTCCTTGGTGACTTCAAATTGGGTCATTACATGAAGATCCCTCCCAAGTCCATGTTTATTGTTCACGTAACAATTTCAGACATATGACTTTATCATTGTTCAAGCCGAAATAATGGTAAGTAATTGGTAGAATAGTTATTCACTCATGGAATGGTCCTTCCTTTCCTTGTTTTGTGTTTCAGCTAGTTGGAACTGTAGTTGCTTCAAGCATTTGCTTTGGAACGGCATGGTGGCTTCTCTCCACTGTCCCTGACATTTGTGACACTTCATTGCTGCCCGAGGGCAGTCCGTGGACATGCCCAGGGGACGACGTCTTCTACAACGCTTCCATCATACAGGGAGTGGTGGGACCTGCAAGGATGTTCACCAAACGAGGCATCTACCCTGAAATGAACTCGTTCTTCCTCATTGGGTTGCTTGCGCCTGTCCCAGTCTGGCTATTGTTGGGCAAATATCCCAACAAGAAGTGGATCAGTTACATCAACATGACGATCATCTTTGCAGCCACTGGAGGAATGCCACCATTGTGCTCAGTGAACTACATAACATGTCCTCCACCATTGTGCTCAGTGAACTACATAACATGGGGAGCTGTTGGTTTTTTCTTCAACTTCCATGTCTACAGAAAGTACAAAGGTTGGTGGGCAAAGCACAACTACATCTTATCTGCTGCTCTTGATGCTGGACTTGCTTTCTTGGCTATTCTCCTCTACTTTGCAATTCAGTCCAAGGAAATTTGGGGTCCTAGTTGGTGGGGTCTTGCAAATGGTGACCATTGCCCCTTGGCCAGCTGCCCTACAGCACCTGGGGTGCTAAAGGTTGTCCAGTTCTTTGACAACTCTAAGTTTTGGGTTATGATCCTTTCATGTTGGCGTTAATTATACATTCCTAGTGAAGGATCATTTTCTCTACTTTGATCTAGATTTATGTAGGAGTTAATTTGCTTGTTAGCTAGACGCTGATTCTTAATGCCCTTCAAATCATTTTAGTTCAGAGCTTTTTCTTTTTTAATTAGATTCATGGTATAATAAATATCTTTGAATTAGTAGGACTTGTTCTTATTAAAGCGAAACCAACTGTCACTATAAAAAAAAAAAAAAAAAAAAGACTTTTAATCACAACAGTTTTTAGCAAAATTTTTAGTCATAAAAGTTTTGCTAAAAACTGTTATGGCTAAAAATCTAGTTTCTTGTAGTGCGTCTATTAACTAGTACTCTCTTCAATTTAAAAAAATTAATAATAAAAAAAATATAAATTGCTACATTAGTTTTAATTTTTCATAAAAATGTAATTTTAATCTTTAATTTTTTATTTTAATTTATTAGTTTTAAATTTTTATTTTAGTTGCTGATGAATTAATTTAGTTGTTAAACTGTGGACCAAGCATCGCCTTGCATTGGCAGCCACTAGCGCGCCTCGTCCGTTAAACGTCAAGTCATACGTGGAGCACTGGCGCAAGTGCGCTCTTCCTAGTCGTCGTATAAATTTGCAAGTTCTTTGTCCTTGCATAAATTTGCAAGGGGAAAAAAGTAGACCATTAGTATACTAAAATGATAAACCATTGAAAATGTTTAGCAAAACCGTAAAAATATGTAACCGGGAAGGTTATTAGATTGGAACAAATAAAGAACTAAATAAATAAGAGAATTACTCATTCTTTGATAGTATTACTTTTCTATATTTTATAGGCTTAGTTTGACAAGTTAGAACTTTAAGTTCCAACTTATTACAATGTAAAATTTTCATGTACTATAGTGAAAAGCAAAAGTTTGCTACAGTATAAAGCCCTCATATGCTGTAGTATTTAAGTTCCAACTTTAAGTTCTAACTTTGTTTTCAAATATTATAATAGTATTACTTACCTTATAGAAAGAGGTAAATAGCAGGTCTTTTTAAATCTTTACAAACAACAAGCTACAAAGATAATATGTGAAACTCAATAAAATATATAGGTAAATTTGATATTCCACTTCATTGACCATAATTATATCAATATCAAAATGGTGTGAGGATTGGCTTTCTATTTTCACGTTAGAATTCCAACATTCCTATTAGTTGGGCTTTTCAATGCCCAAACCCTTTTGCTATTTGGGCCCATTGGGTCCATTTACGGCAAACTCGTAGAAGACGAGCAAAGTAAAGTCGCAAGGAAAAGGAGAGGAAGCCACTTCCCTTGCCGAACCGGCCGGTTCGAACCAGCTGGGCTTGAACCGCTCATTCTGTGAAGAAGAAAAAAAAACCAGCACCGAGCCTCCGGTAAGACCCCCAGAGAGCCTCCGAGAAACCTCTTCTCCTCTGGTCCCTTCCAGACGACAACAAAATGCCATTCGTTTCACGGATACAACGACAATCCGATTACGCCCACTTCTCCCCGTCCACGCCCATCGTCATCGACAATGGGGCTTCCTATTTCCGTATTGGGTATCTCTCTCTCTCTCTCCCCTTCTTCTTCTTCTCCTCAACAGAAGAAAAAAAAACCCTAGAATTATCTCGTTCGTGTTCTTCTTTGTACGTAAATTCAGTATAACAAGCGTCTTTTGCGTAATTGCTTGCTTTTATATTGTTCTGGTTTGGCTTAAATTTTCCAGATGGGCTGGTGAGACGGACCCTCGTGTTATTTTCCGCAACATTGTTCAGAGACCTCGCCATAAGACCACTGGTAAAATCTCTCTCTCTCTCTCTCTCTCTTGGTGCACAAAAAGTTTTGAGCTTTTTATCTTTTTGGTTGCCTAGGAATTGAGCTAAGAAAAAGGGGAAAGATTAGTGTTTGTTGTTGAATTGAGCAATGTTTGTAGAATTTCTTGCATTTTGTTAGAATTAAAAGCTGAGTGAATTCTCACGATAAAGAATACATTTTTTTTGGGGCAATTTTTGAAATGATCAAATGTGGTGATTTTCTTGAATTCGTGACACAGGAGAAACTGTCACTATTGTCGGTGACCATGATCCTGCACTGCTGAAATACTTTGACTGCACTCGCTCGGGGCCTCGCTCGGCCTTTGACAGCAATGTTGTTTATCAGTTTGAAATAATGGAATATGTAAGCTTTTTTATTATTGTTTATGGGATTGATATTCCTTTTTGAACTCTATGGATCCCTTATGTCTCGGGGCACTTCCATAAATTAATTGAAGTCACATTCGACTAGAAAATCATACATGAGATGCAGGGAACTCGATTTCAGTTTTGTTTTTATTGTAATTGCTCCATTTATGCTTCTTTATTGTCATCTTTTTGGTTAAATGATTTATAACAAGGAGGTCTTGGGTTCGATTTCCCTTGGGGCCACCTCCCCTAGTTTGTCCTAGTGTGATTTGATAGGAGCTCTCAGGGATTAATCAGGTTGCTCAAAGAGGCTGGATACCTGAGATATCAAAAAAAAAAAAAAAAGTTTATAAATTGTGGTCTAACTCACATATTTTTTATCATAGATTCTTGACTTTGGCTTCGACCGGTTGGGTGCAGAAGGATCACAGGTATAGATGAAAAAATGAGGTTGATTTTTTTGTTTGTTTTATGTATTTCACCTAAAACGACAGAGATTATTTCAGTAACATTTTTCAGCATTTTCTACTCCATAAATTTTCCTTATGGCTCAGTGTTTTTTGTTGTTCTCTAGCGGTTTGGGGAAATCTGTGCTTTACAGGCACAGAGTTAGCTTTTAGTGGGTTTTCTTGTACAACACTTGGTTTTTGCTCATATTTATTTACACCCTCCGCTACATTTGTATCCCAAACGGGAATGGCTGACCATTGATATGAGTAGAGTTGTTTTTAGAGTGTGAAGAGGTGCTACTAACAGTTGGACAAGTTATTTTCTGTTATTTTTCTTTATGTTGCTATGTACATCCGAGTTCCTATTTTTGACTTATTTTGTTACTTTCTGAAGGTTTCATGTTATGTTTGTTTGACCCTTGATTTAATTTTCATTTGAAGGAAGAGCAGATTGAGCATCCTATATTGATTACTGAATGTGTTTGCAACCCAGTTCATTCTCGTAGTAAAATGGCTGAACTTCTCTTTGAGACTTACGGAGTTCCATCAATAGGTAACAACATCAACTTTCCCTATCCCCAAAAACTTGACCTCTGGTGGGTGGGCTAAAAAAAAGGTCTATATGTTTATCCTGACAAGTAGCCCATTATGTTTTCTGGCCGTTAGGGATGAGCTTGGTCTTTTGATTTTGTATACACTTATAGTCATATGTCATTTCTTTGTTCTGATGATGCTTTTTTTTGCTGGAGTTTTAAGTCTTATGCATCTTCTGTCCTTTATTATGTTTGCTGCTATCTGAAGACCTTTTTTTTTTGGGGTATTATCTTTCACAGCATATGGTATTGATGCTGCATTCAGCTACAAGTATAATCAACAACATGGGATTTGTGATAAAGATGGTCTTGCTATCTGCCCTGGATTTACAACTACTCATGTTATCCCAGTATGATTTTCTAGCTTGGTATTGGGTTAATTCAAGCATTAATCCTAATTAATGTAATTTTTAGTAGTCTAAAATAAATTAAGTGCATATGTGTGATCATGCTGAATTTGTCCATTAGCAGATGTTACATCTCTGCATGGAATGAAAAAATCTCTCTTATGCACATGTCGGCGACACATACTTTTTCTATCATTTTCATTTCTTAAACAAAAGCAGGTTGCTCTTCTTGTTCATTCTAATTTTAGATAAGAGTTATTTATGACTTTTGTTTCCTATTGAATCTTGTCTTTGCTTCATAATCAATAGTGCCGAATCTTTATACATTTACATGTGGTTTGTACTTTTTCCAATAAAAAATTTGTGCAAATGTCCAGTATTTTTGAATCCGTTTCTATGTTTTGTACGATACTTCATTGAGGGGATGGTAATTATGTGCTTTTCGACTTCAGTTTGTGGATGGTGAGCCAGTTTATAATGGGTGCAGCAGGACTAACATCGGTGGATTCCATGTCACTGATTATCTGAAGCAACTTCTTTCCCTTAAATACCCCCATCACACGTGAGTAGATTTGAATACATGTTAGTGCTTTAAAGTAGTTATATATATAAAATTTCTGATAATGTATACAAACGTTAATAGGGCTAGGTTTACGTGGGAGAAGGTTGAAGACCTGAAAATGGAGCACTGTTATGTTTCTCAAGACTATGTTTCTGAAGCTCGATTATTTCAGGTAATCATAATTTGGTCTTCCACCATTATGCTTGCCTTTGTCATGATAGCTATCAAACTCTAAAGATGTACGTTTTAATTTGTTAACAGAATGGGACGAAGGAAGCGGAAGAGAAAACCAGGTGCTGGCAGCTTCCATGGGTTCCCCCTCCAACTGAGGCTCTGCCCTCAGAAGAAGAGATTGCAAGAAAGGCAGCCATAAAGGAGAAACAAGGTCAACGCTTGCGAGAAATGGCGGAGGCAAAGAGGTCTTCTAGGATAAATGAACTAGAGAACGAGTTACATGGTTTAGAATTTCTCCTGAAGCAGCTTGAGCATGTGGAAGAGGATGACATACCATCCTTCCTGTCAGAAACTGGGTATGTTTCAAAGCATGAAATAGAAGCTGCCGTGGTGAAGGTAACACAATCTTTACGAAAGGCAAAAGGTGAACCGAAAGGTGAGCAAGCCGAGGCCGAGGATAAGACTGATCCTACTTCGGAAGAAAAATTTCCTCTTATTAATGTCCCCGACAACATGCTGACCGCAGAGCAGGTATGCTTTTACATGCTGCATGTTTATCAATATTCCCAATTATCTTGAGACAGCTTTTGGTTGCGCTAGAGAATTATGTATATATTTATGTGACTTTGCTGCCTAACACCTAACATCTTTTATTTGTATTCTCTTGACAGCTCAAGGAAAAGAGAAGGCAGTTGTTTCTTAAGACCACATCTGAAGGCCGGCAGCGAGCTAAACAGAAGCGGCAAGAAGAAGAGTTGGAGCGAGAAAGGAGAAATCAAGAAGACGAAGCAAAACGCTTGTATGTGTTAAGCATAGATTCACACATGCTACAGTTGGAAGAGGAACAACTCTCATAGTAGCAGATAATCATATATTTAACATACTTTGTACTTTTACAAGTAATGGAACTCTTTGTCCTCTACCTTTGTTCATTTGGTTCTATTTCTTCATGATGTAGAGAAAACCCAGAGCTTTACTTAGAGCAGTTGCATGCCAAATACAAAGAACTGTACGAGAAAGTTGAACAAAGAAAGAGACTAAAAACAAATGGGGGACATTCAAACGGAAACAATATTTCTGGAGGTGTCGGCCGTGGCGAGAGGCTGAATGCTGCCCAGAGAGAAAGGATGCGACTTTTAACAACAGCGGCCTTTGATCGTGGTAAGGGTGAAGATACTTTTGGTGCAAGGGATGAAGATTGGCAGTTGTACAAACTGATGAGCAAAGATAATGATGATGAGGATGAAGGACCCGACGAGGATGAAGCAGAGTTAGCTCGCATATCCTCTAGGCTTCAGGTCTGTTTATCTAGTTTATCTCACCAGTATGTATTGAAACCGCTATTCTATTCTGATTGTTGCCAATCTCCATTTTGTGATGGATTCTTTTTGTGGCAGGAGGTAGACCCAACTTTTGTTCCAAAGTCGGACGTTGAAACCTCACAGCCTGCTGAACTTCCACGGTTCCGACCTCTCACTAAAGAAGATTTCCAGATTGTTCTCGGGGTCGACAGGTTCAGATGTCCTGAGATATTATTCCGTCCCAATTGGATTGGCATCGACCAGGCAGGGTTAGATGAGATGGCTGGGGTCTCAATAAGGAGGTTGCCATCCAAGGACCGAGAGTTGGAGGAGAGACTGACTAGTTCAATATTCATGACTGGGGGGAGTTGTCTTTTTCCTGGTATTAGCGAGCGCTTGGAAGCCGGGATCCGGATGATTAGGCCTTGTGGTTCGCCCATAAGGGTGGTGACAGCATTGGATCCAATTCTCGATGCATGGCGGGGAGCATCCGCTTATGCTGCTTCCCCCGAGTTCTGGACTCAAACTTTCAGTAAGGCGGACTATTACGAGAAGGGCGAAGATTGGCTTCGGAGATACCAATTTCGATATACATTTTGATTGCTCAAGTGACATGCTTCTTGTATATTGTCTTTTGTATCAGACTGCTGGAAAATTATGTTTAATTTAGATTAACATTTGCCTATGGCTGATGACCGTTTAGTGATATAGTTCTATAAGTTATGCAGGACTGTGATCTCTGAGTGATATCTCAAATATTCTGCATTCTGATAAAATGGATGCTGCCAAGCAAACTAATGAAACGGGCTAATCCAGACCAATCTAAATCAATCAAATAATTTGTTATTGGATGATTTGGAACTATCTTCTTATTTATTTATTTATAATTCTATGGCCAGTTTCTGACATTCAAAGGTCTAGGGCAATATTTGTTTTCATTATACTTTCGAATTTCATCGGTGCTTAAGACTTAATGATTTGAATTAAATTACGTCTTTTTGTAGGTTTTGTAATGACTTTTCATACTATGATTATATCATATTTTAATATACATGTTTTTTAAAAGAATTATTTTGCTTTCACCAAAACTTTCTTCTAGTTATGCCTCTTAAAACAAATTTCTAGCTCTGCCCGCTACTCCAGCAATGACAATTAGCGCTACTAATGTGCTTTATTATATTACAAGTTCATACACGATTCTGATTTTACTAAAATCCATTAAAAAAATGAAAAAAAAAATGCCTTTGATGAAGAGTAAGTAATCCTTACACTAGACAATCTCTGAGATTGAAGGGACGACTAAGCTTCATATTAATTTTTTTTTTCTCGAAAATTTCTTTTTTAATGTTTTGGTAAGATTGAAATACCATTAAATGACAAAAGCACTTCTAATTATGACCATCTTTGCAATAATACTAGCTTTTAACCCAATAAAATTCGATTCACAATAAATAGATTCAAATAGAATCCGTATAACATCATATTATCGCTATCATACGGTAGTTAGTTATTTAAACAGTTCTAGCTATAAGTCCTCGTTGGTAGAAAAAATAACTTAACCTCAACATAATGTATAAGGAAGATTACATCCACAAAAAAAAATGCACAAAAAAATAAAGCCAAATAA
Source organism: Artocarpus heterophyllus (assembly GCA_025403435.1). Taxonomy (NCBI): domain Eukaryota; kingdom Viridiplantae; phylum Streptophyta; class Magnoliopsida; order Rosales; family Moraceae; genus Artocarpus; species Artocarpus heterophyllus. The sequence continues at coordinate 10,925,764 of CM046353.1, forward strand.
TTAAGCGACATTCCCATTAAGAAAAATAAATAAAAACTATAAGATTGAAAGCAACGGCTACTTTCTCTAGTTTTGGCAAAGCTTGATCAACACATTTGACCGTTGGATCAACTAAACGGCACAGAATACCAAAAAGTGGTTTACTAAAATAAAAAATAAAAAAGAATAACATTTCCAAATCCGCGCCCGTAAACCCTACCAAAATTCGACCGTTGCAAAATCTTCGGAGGAGAAACAAAAACCCCTCTTTGCTTGCGGAGAGTGTTTCCTTTTTTCTTCTCTCTCTTTCTCTCTCTCAGGCCAGATTATATAGAAGAAGAAGAAAATACGACCCTCGAAAAGCCCTAAAAATGGATTCCCCACAGACAAGAAAAACGGGACTGAATCTCCCAGCTGGGATGTCCGAGACCTCTCTCCGGCTCGAGACCTTCAACACGGCATCGCTCCGGGGGATCTCGAGCCTCTCGTCGCCTTCGTCGAAGTCCTCGACGTGCAGCGACCGCTTCATTCCGTGCCGGTCGTCGTCGAGGCTCCACACATTCGGGCTAATCGACAAGGCCTCGCCAGCCAAGGAAGGGGGCAACGAGGCCTACTCGAGGCTTTTGAAATCGGAGCTTTTCGGGTCTGATTTTGGGTGTTCTTCTTCCCCTGCAGGTGGCGCTGGGAACCAGGCCGGTTCAGCTTCGCCGATGAGCAGTCCGAGCAAGAACATGCTGCGGTTCAAGACAGATCACTCTGGACCGAGCTCGCCGTACTCTCCTTCGATTTTGGGGCATGACAGCGGGTTCTCCAACGAGTGCTCGACGCCTCCAAAGCCGCCTCGCAAAGTCCCCAAGACTCCCCATAAGGTCAGCCATTCATTCGTATTAAGTCTCTCTTGAGGACAAAAACTGCCATGATTTTTGCAATTAATTTTTATCTTGATTTGATATAGAGCCTTACTTTTCCAATAAAAAGGCCAATAAATTTAGCTGAGCTTGGATCTAAAGCCTAAAGGTTGAATCTTGAGCTCCTTGGTCCTAATTTGGATCAATACTTGCCATGAAATCTAACACCTTGAGGTCATAGATTGCTCCAAGACTTGAGTTAAATCAAGATTTTAAGCAAAATTAAAAGTATAAAGAATACTAAAAGTTTCAAATAATTTTTTTTCTTTTACCATTTGTCTGTTTATTTTTTATTTTCTATTCATCTATGGATATCATTTTCTTTTCTTTTTATATCTTCCTTAAAAAATATAAACTTAAATATTACTGTACGTTATTTATTTATTTATTTTGCTTATTTGGGTTTTTAGATTTGAAATAGTAGGTAGAAGCATAAAACAATTTAAAATAATAGGGTACAATTATTAGGGGTGGGCTGATTGAAACCAGCTATATTTTTTGGTCCATTACCCAATCCAATAAAATTTCATTGGAATCCAACTAATTCAATCCAATTTTTAGATTGGACTTAGATTGGGCATGGTCTTTCATCAAATTTCTTTATATCTCTAAAGAATTAGGGCATCATTAATTACGAATAAAAATAAATAAACTAAAATATAATATTATTTAGTAAAAAGCTTATTTAAATTAAAACAAAATTAATTTTTGTAAAGAATGACATAGGAAAAAACATGAAATAACAAAGAGAGAACGAAAAAAAGAAAAGAAAAAGAAGAAGAAGAAGAATAAAAGGAAAAAGAAGAAGAAGAAGGGGTAAAAATAGAAATTCAAGTGTTTAAAAAACATGTGATGCCATAAATACTATGTACTTAAATGTTTTTAAAAGTGAATTATTTACTTATATTAAAAATTGAAGTTATGTTATTTGGTGTAATTTCTCTTCAAAATATTTAAAATTTAACATGCTAAATTTCATAAAACCATCAATCATTGGTATAAAACCAAATTCATCATAGAAAACAAAGTAAAAATATATATAACTACATAAAATACAATCCTTGTTCAAACTGGACAGTAAACTAAAACAAGTAAGATAAACAAAAAATTGAAAAAAAAAAAGATTGCGAATAATTTGTGTACATATAATCATGTATATATTTATATATAAAACATATATAACATTGGATCGATTTTATTGGATTTTCAAAATTAAAATCCAATATCCAATCCAATTGGATATGTGAAAATTCTATCCAAATCCAATCCAATATCCTTTAGATATCTAATTTTTTTATGGATTATATTGGATCGGTTAGATGTTTTGGATAATTAGATTATTTGCCCACCCCTAAAAATTATAATTAAAAATTAAAAGTGTAGATAAAAATTTTAGGACACTTTACATAAAGTCATTAAAGTAAACAGATAGTGAATACTGCAAAAATTGGTTGCAGGTTCTTGATGCTCCATCACTTCAAGATGACTTTTACTTGAACCTTGTGGACTGGTCCTCCCAAAATATTCTTGCTGTTGGATTGGGCACATGTGTTTATCTATGGAGTGCAACAAACAGCAAGGTGATTTTTCCAACTAAGCTATCCTTGTTTCCCCAACTAGATTTGGCTAAATTGGCAATGTGAATTTGTGAAGTGAGTGACATATCTAATTTCCAATCTTTTTTTTTTCCCTCAGGTGACAAAGTTGTGTGACTTGGGACCTAATGATGGAATATGCTCGGTCCAATGGACCCGGGAGGGTTCATACATAGCAATTGGTACAAATCTTGGTCAAGTTCAGGTACTTAATTTGTACAACAACTATACCGTTTTCCTTTTTAGTCATACGCAAAATTTGTGAGTGCTCAAGAATTTGGGGGACTTCTGTTATGTAGGTTTGGGATGGTAGTCAGTGCAAAAAGGTCCGAACAATGGGCGGCCATCAAACAAGAACGGGAGTTTTGGCATGGAACTCGCGTACGTTAGCTTCAGGTAGCAGGGACAGGAACATTCTTCAGCATGATCTCCGGGTCTCCGACAACTTCACTAGCAAGCTTGTTGGCCACAAGTCAGAGGTGAGAACTTTTGAAAGCTTAAGCATTAATCATTTACTATAGAGTTCGTGTATATATTTGCGTTGTCATCATTCAAGCTTTTGTGTTGTAACATTATTTACCTTAGGATTTTCCTGTAGAAGGAGATTAAGAACAAAAAAAAATCAATGCATTTGTTTTTCTTTTCCTTCTCCGCTCATTAACTTGCCACTAAACGAATCATGTCGATTTATGAATAAAAAAAAAAACTTACCAAATCTGACACTGAATTTCCATGCTCTCATAGGTATGTGGGCTGAAGTGGTCTCCTGATGATAGGGAACTCGCTTCTGGTGGCAATGATAATCAGGTATAACGCACCTGGTTTGGATTTTTCTTGTCCATCTTCAATGTTTAGCACCCATTACTCTAAGCAATTATTAACTCGATAACGTGTTAATGTCCAGCTCTTGGTCTGGAACCAGCACTCTCAGCAACCAGTGTTGAAACTTACCGAACATACTGCAGCGGTTAAGGCCATTACTTGGTCACCCCACCAGAGCGGCCTTCTTGCATCTGGAGGCGGAACAGCAGACAGATGTATTCGCTTCTGGAACACTACAAACGGCCACCAATTGAACTGCGTTGACACAGGAAGTCAGGTTTATATTTTCCCAAGATTTCATTCTTATCTCTTTGAATACCAACCATGAAGGAAAGATCTCATTAACTTAACAACCATCATAATGCAGGTATGCAACCTTGCCTGGAGTAAGAACGTTAATGAGCTAGTCAGCACTCATGGGTATTCCCAGAATCAAATCATGGTTTGGAAGTATCCATCAATGGCAAAGGTATATAAATAAATCTATTATTATTATTTTTTTTTTTTTAACAAATAGCCATATACTTTTGTCTTTAACTACAAAAGATTTGATTCCATCCATAATTTTTCTTCTCTAAATAGGTAGCGACTCTAACTGGCCATAACATGCGAGTGCTATACCTTGCAATGTCACCAGATGGTCAGGTAAGTTTCTATACAAGATATAGCAAACAAAACTTGGGTTTCTACTTGCTGGGAAAGAGATGCTTCAGAACCTAACTAAACTTGCTAATTTTTGCAGATGATAGTAACAGGAGCTGGCGATGAGACTCTTCGGTTCTGGAATGTATTCCCATCCATGAAAACACCGGTGAGCATAACTGACACCAGATGAAAGATCCTCTTACTTTGATGAAACTTAAAACTAGTACGCATGTTCTCACCCAAATTTTTATGGTTTCCCAATGTCTTACTACAGGTACCTGTCAAAGATGGTGGTCTCTGGTCATTGGGAAGAACCCAGATTCGTTAATGTTCCTGCATGCATTGCCGCACATAATGTATATGGAGATAGTACCATAAGCACCAGGCCATTCATGGTACTATCTCCTGAATAATAAAATAATTTATCTTCATCTTTGCCGCATATAATGTATATGGAGATAGTACCATAAGCACCAGGCCAAAAAGAGGGGGGGGGCGCAAAGATGAAGATAAATTATTTTATTATTCTGGAGATAGTACCATGAATGGCGTCTTCACAGACTAATATATATACATATATATTTTCCTTTTTTGTTTGATAAATCTGTAAAGTGTGGCCCTAGAATAGAGGATATACAGATCTTTAATACATTTATATTCCCATTGAGATAAGAAAACTAGTGCAACTGGAACCTCTAATTCTTCATTTTTGCCAATAAATAAAATATTCGAGTTTTCTTTCATTCTTTAAAGCAAGAATCTAAGGTTATAGGCGTAGCTTAATGGTAAAACCACAGCCAACCCCCCCACACTTAATTCTTCATGTCTGGTAAGGAAAGTTGGGCCTCATACGATTACAAAACTATAAATCAGATCAATATCTGAACCTTTATCGTCAGAAATACAATGCTCTGCCGCCTTTTTAGGCTAACCAATTAGACAATCCAAATAAAGATCAAACAATGTGTGCGAGTGAATTTCCTTATATTGACAATCCAAAAAAGCATCGCCAATTTCCTCTGTGTTGCTTGTCCTCCTGTTGTTTGCGTAGTCTATACACCTTTTTCTGCGACCGCAGACCTGGACATATCAAATAAATCTCCCTTGACGAAGACCTTGTAGCTTTAGGCCTCAACTACGACGCCTTTCGAAACAATGGTTTGCAAATCTGGCTGAGTTCTGCAAAATAGAGAACAAGTTTTAGATGATGCGCAGAGCAGCACTAGACCAACCATTTGCTAAAAAGTTGAAAAAAAAAAGAAGACCTTGCCTTTCGAAACAATGGTTTGCAAATCTGGCTGAGTTCTGCAAAATAGAGAACAAGTTTTAGATGATGCGCAGAGCAGCACTAGACCAACCATTTGATAAAAAGTTGAAAAAAAAAAAGAAAAAAAAGAGACCTTACCGATCTTCACTCTCTAAAAGCTTAATCACAAGGTGACCCCCTTTTGCAATATACCATTGTCATCGATTTCATTCGAACAAGTAACTGAACCTTCCAAATAATTCTCCAACATTGCTGAGGCAACTCTGCCAATGGCAATATCCAGGGCTTGTGTACCTAATTCGAACGATATAGCCGAATCTGTGGTAGTGATTCCAGAAACCAGGGGACACATATCGGAAAGTGTCACACAAAAACTTTTCTACAGCACAAGAACAAACAAACAAGCAAACCAAATCACCTTTCCGTTTTGTAAGTTCTAAAAACAATGCTACTAAAATAATTACTTGCATTTTTTTCCTGAGTCTGAAATACGCCTGAGAGAATGCTCTTATCCCTGGGGAAGTTCATGATATCAGCACAAACAGTTTGAACTCTTGAATCACAGTAAAGCTGCGGAACCTTTACCTTCTGCTCTGCATATATTCCCCATTCCACCATATCAATTGCCAATAATATTTATCAGTGACGCATCAAGTATTAAAATTTAGCGCCTAATTTCAACATGCTCAAACAAAGTAACAACCAGAGAATGAACGATGAATGAAGCGAACAAAAAAGAGTCAGACCTTGATATCAATGCCCACAACAACCCCACCTTCTGTGAGGGGACCCAAGTTTTGACAAGCAACCCGGTAAATATAGTTTTATCAGGAAATAACTAAAACAACATGAATCCCATGAAAATCAGTAGAAAGAAAGAGACCCCATTAAAAAAATAAAATAAAATAAATTGTTAAGATCATCAAAAACGGTGTGGTGCCGAAATGGGACCTGAAGCCAAGCACCAGGAGCACAACCAAGGTCGAGAACTGATGAGCCTGGTGTTACGAGTTTGTACTGCTTCTGTAGTTGAAGCAGCTGAAAAATGCAACATTTGATGAGATTTTGACCCCCCAATAAAAATAAAATAAAAAGGAAGAGAGAGAGGTGAAGGAAAGAGAGGACCTGCCCCACTCATCTCTCTAACACTCTTTCCTCTTCTTCTCCGCAGATGTTAAACCCTTGATTCATATTCTCTTTCATCTAAAACCCTTAAAAAAATAAAAATTAAAATAAAACATTTCCATTGCCGGGATTTGAACCCGGGTCGCCTGGGTGAAAGCCAGGTATCCTAAACCGGACTAGACGACAATGGATTTGTGTGAGAAGCTACCATAATTATTATTATATGGGGAAAAAATTTATAAGGGTAACAACGCACCTTTTCATGAAAAAAAAAAGCTCCATCAATGCCGTGATTTCAATAAGATATTGATTTCAAAAGTTTTGTATAATTTAGACTTAATATTTGTAATTGATTAAACAATTGCATTAAAGTTAACACACTTTACAGCATTTTTAATAGGCAAATGAGCCAAATTTTTTAAATCTTTGGTGCAATTGAGGACATTGCAATATGTACCCATTTTAAGATTTTTTTTTTTTTTTTTTTTTTTACAAGTTTAAAGTTTTGCAAATTTTTTTACTCATGATAAATACCATAAATAAGTAAAAAAAATTTCACCAAGTAAATTTTCTATTTACTGTTATTTACTACACATATTTTCAAAACTTACTATTTACTTCAATAAGTTTTAAAAAAATGACATTTACTACAATTTTTGTAAGTTTTAATTGCTAAGAGTTCATTTAGGAAACACATTGGAACTTAAACATTAAGCATATAAGAACTTTACATTGCAGTCAATTTTTGTTTTTCAGTGTAGCATGTGAGAACCGTACACTTTAACAGTTGTAACTTATTATTTCTAACATGTTTCTCAAACCAACTCTAAAAAAAAGTCAGCATCTTATCAAGAGTTAACATGAGTTGTCATTTGTAAAGAAGACAAATTGCATCAATCATTAATCATTTATGGTGTTTGAGAGAGTAGTTTAAACCATCAGTTTGGGTTTGAGAACTGTAACATATAACAGCTTTACACTGTAGCTTTTTATTGTAGCATATGAAAACTATACACTGTTTACAGTTCACAATTGATTTAAACTATTCTTTCAAACACCCCAATTGTTACATCTTATGGAACTCATACGATTTATGCAAGTTTTTTTTTTAATTATTATAGGAGTTATACACATGAGTTTGAGGTTTAATGTTCATAAACTTGTTTAGGTTCATAAAGTGACGTTTCCTAGAAACAGTTACACTCCACGCCGCGACCAAAATGTTATCATACAATACGGGATTTATAGTCATATGGTTGTTGAAAAAATGCAATAGGTTGTTTGACAAATAAGTTTAAACTCAAAAAAAATAAATTTAAACACTATAACTTATAAAAGATTTCCACTATAACATATTTTTATTTTACACTTCTATTTCTTTTTCAAACAAGAATTTCCCTTTAATCACGCTTAGCAATCTCGCTAGTCTAACTATTCTTTCTGAGGGTTATATATGAAAACTTTAAACTATAGATTGTTTCAAGTCATAAGCATAAAATATAAAGCTTTGGCTTTACACAGCATAGTAAAGATTGCCTCTCTTTTTTTTTTTTGCCAACAAAAAGTAACGATAAATACTTCTGTTTCTCCTTTCTCCTAAGTCTCATTTTAGACTTCACTAAACGACTTTCATTCGAAGCCAAATTTTCCTGGCTTAGAAAAAAAAAAAAAGAAAAAAAAAAGGAAAACCATATTCAAAAAATTCGAGTTACCTTTTTAAGGAGACCCAACCTAGCAACCTTATTTTTTTAATAGAAAATAATATTTTTTTAGGAATTATATATATATATATATAATGACTTCATTTCACGTTTGACTTCATTTCACGATTGAGATCATTTTATACATCATATAACCCCCCGGTATGAAGAAGGCATGACAATCACAATAAAATATTTCTCAACCACATCGTGGAAGGAATATGTTATTTTGTTTCTCCCCCTCCCAGTGCCACATGCATAATCTTACTTACATTTTTGTATAAAAGAGTCTAAATTCAAGTAACCTTGCGCTTGACATTTCCCACCTTTTTTCTTTTTTTCTTTTTTTGAGGAGCGAAACACCACTTTTTTTTATATAAAAAGAAATCTCATTCTTTTTTTTTCTTTTTCTATTTTTAATCTTTTTTTTTGTTTTAATATTCTTTTGTCATCTTTTCTTTATTTATTGTTTCCTTTTTATCACATAACTCTCTCAAATACCTTTTTATATGTGCCACATGAATAATTTATCATCTAATTTTTCTGTTAAAAACTTGTTTTCCTTAAAATGTTTTTTATTTTCATTAAACTATTAAGGTAATAGTAAATAAGGAAAAAAATTAGATCTTAATATTGAAAAAATATTATACACAACACGCACACATGTATAACTATTATATAACTTAGCGTTAAATATATAATTATACATTCTAGCTTTTAGGTATCTTTTAAATTTTAAAAATTTATTTTAATTTTATTCTTCATTGACTTTTTCCACTGAAAAACATGAAGATGCGATAAAAATACCTTTAATTAAACCTAATTTGTTTATAAAATATATGCTTTCTTAAAAATTTGTTAAAAAATATTTTAAAATTTAAAAGTTATAAGACTTAAGATTTTTTTTTTTTTGAGATTTAATGTTTTATTTTAGAATTTTTTAATGTTTTATATAAAATATTGTGCAAAACTATTTAAGGGTAATAATATTATGTTGTCCTATTTTTTATTAATAAGAATAAAATTAAAATAAATTTTTAAAATTTAAAAGGTATATTTATAGCTTTTAAACTGAAAGACAAATTAAAAAAAAAAAGTTAACACTGAAAAGTAGAATTATAATATTAACCCTCTGCACTTCGGAAAAAAAAACAAATGCAAGTAAACTCTTCCTGAATAACATACTCTCGAAACGACATCATGCAAATCCTGGATTAGCCAGTCGACGTGACTGCTGACCCTCCCCACAAATTGCGTGGCCGTTTCTCTCTCTATATCTATGGTTACATTCCCTGCATCTAACAGAATGATGACAAAAGCTACAAGAGCACCGAATTAATATTCACGCGCGCGCGCACGCACGCACACCAGTTTTCCATTATATTATCCTAATATCAACTTCTAGTGTAATAATATCTACCAAAAAAAAAACTTCTAGCATAATATTTAGATTTTGCTTCAAATTTGATACCTAATTAGTTTAGTATTTATAACTTTTTTTATTTGAGAAAGTAATTTTGTTCATGCATTACTGTAGCACTTAATTTGTTAAAATATAACTTATAATATTATATGCAAATAACTTAAAAATTACATAAACATATAAACAGAGTTACATTCTTAACCATCCTTTTGAGGATTGACTAAGGGTTGTCAATGGACTTAGATTTAGATTCGAGTATCAAGAATCCTTTAAGAATACATGTTTATTTCTCCCAAAATCTAAATCCTTTGAGTATCAAGAATTTAAGTTTTTAGAGTTCTATTCTCCCCTAAATTTTTGATACTCTGATATCGTTGCTACACTAAAAAATTAAAATTTCCTCTCCTATATTTGAGGAAAAGAAATCATAACTTCTTCATTTGATATCCAATTGAGATGATTCTCTTTTGATTATGTTCCTAGTGAAGAGAGAAATAAATTAAAAGCCATATTGCATATTTTTTAAGACGATCAACATTAAGATTTTATCAAATTTGTTAATAAATCAAAACTATTTTCACAACCTCTCCAAACATAAATTCTAATTTTATTCCATACTCAAATTAAAACTTAAATGCATATCTAAACGCCAATTCAAATATTAAACTCAAATCCTAATTCAAATTACACAACTAAAATCAAATCACTAATGTAAATATATTTATTAGACGGAGCCTTAATATCTTAACATTAACTCAAATGCATGCTCAATATTGAACTGAACTGGGGAAGTTCCCATCCGTCTCAGCCGGAATCAACGGTAAAAAAGAAAAAAAGAAAAAAAGAATGACAGCAAAAGGCAATACGTGAACGGACTTGAGGGATAGAAACTCAGTCTGACTTTACTTGGCCACAAAACGACACATTTAGAAGGCGATGTCATCCGCTTTACACGCTAATGGGAGTTTAATTGGACTCTTTCCCTTTTGTACTTTTCATTTATGTGTCAACAAGAAAATAGAATAACAACAAATGATGATGATACTAAGAGACCTTTTTTGGGCTTTGACTATTTCACTAACATTCGAATAGCCATAAACAGTTCACCCATTAAAGGTTGAGCAAACACAAAAAAGAGATGGAACAACGGACAAATGTCACTTTATGCCACCACCATCGTCCTCATCAGCGCCATCGAAGCGGCTGCGTGGACCAATATGATTGGCTGCCCAAAATTCAAGCTTAGAAAACAAAATGCCAGCTAAGACATTAGCAACAAACAACTACTACTGAATAAACATTTCTTGCTTGTTTTGCTGTTGCCGTTCATTCAAATCTTCACTAGTTAGTATAATATACTGCTAATACTGACCTAAACATTGGTTATATTTGATACTTATGCACAGCATTTTCTGTAATATTTAGAAGACTACACATTTTATTGTTTTTTGAGATGTAGAGAGTGGCTTGGCAATTGGACAAACTAACTCAATCTTCATTCAAGCAATATAATGTTTGGTTCTTCCACCTCACTTCAAAAACAGGTCTTTTGAAGCATGGAGATAAGTTGCCAGCAACCAAACTTCCGATGCTAGCAGACCTGATTGCCTGAGCCTATTACAATTAATGCATATATTAAAAAAAAAGCTACTAATACACAAAACATCAACAATGTTGTAATAGAGTTAAGATCTTGCATTTTTCACATCAATACCTTCACTTCATGTATCATAAGTCCATGGGGCAATCACATACTAAATGCTGCAGCATGTCTACCATTTCGGCAGTTCTCCAATCTTGTACTTGGCAAACTTTTTTATGGTTTGTATATTCATCAAGCGGGGGCCCAACAAGAGAGCGTGTAAACAATCCGTCCCTTCCACCCCTGCAGCAGCCACCGCCCATCTTTGTCAATGACAAAATCCTTGTGGTAATACGATTTCACCCTGTCCTCAGCCATCTGCACGATCCCCTGGTTCAAAGGAAGCTGCCTAAACCCAGCCCTCAAGATGCGGAACTGCCACTGCTTGTATGTTTCCGGCCTTTCAATCCTTTCTGAGCCTTCACAAGCAATGACATTCATGGCTTCCCGACCGAATATCTCTCTCTCAATCAGCATCCTCTCAGGAATCTCGCGGGGAACGTTTGTCTCAAGCATATCAAACAGTGTAGAAAAGTGGAAGAGAGCCTCTCGGAATCGAGTTATGAAAAAGGGTGCACTATAAGCTCCATTCACGGTCCCCAGGATGAAAACATCCGGATTCATCTTCCTGATAAGGTTCAGAACAATATCTCTCGGACTGTCTACAACAACAGTTTCGTCAAGAAGGTTTCTCAGCCTGAACATGCAGTTGACAACGAGCACCTCATCACGATCAAGTTTGAGATCCTCAATCTGAATGGTGTCCCACTTATCTGCTATCGCATTGAACTCGAATGGAACTTTGAAAGTCTCAGCATAATTTGCTAGGCGCCGTCCAGTCTCCTCAACCCTCTCTGCAGGTCGGAAACCCGGTTCAGGAAAATCAATTCCAGTGATCCGAAGCTTGGGAGGACCTTGAGGCCTAGACGAGAGACGTTGAATGAGGCAAGGCCATTGAAAGCCATAAAGGATACCAAAATCAATAATATGAATCCTCGTTGCTTTTTCGGCCACATTCATAATCGTCATATTCGAGAAGAAGTTTGACAGCTTCCTAAATGGGCACGCAGCAAGAAATAGATGGTAGGCTTTCAAAACGTCAGCAGCTGATGTTGGCCAGGTTATAAGTGCTTTATAGATCTGAGTACCAGAACCAGCCATGCGTGCCTCAAGACCGTCAGCAAAATAATGAGCCAGTCTCTGCATCCCATCACCCGTAGGAGACGAATGCTGTCTGATCTGCTTTAGGAACTCCTCAGCGCTCCTCCTATCACCCGCTGCAACAGATTGTGCACAAAGTGTCAAGAAAGTTCTTAAATCTACCACATCTCTCTTACCTCCCTGCTTCTTCCCGCGAGATTTTCTGCCATTCTTACCTTTGGATTGACCAGTCTGCTGAGAATTCTTGCTTACCCCATTTTGCAAAACTTCACGGAGAGGGGGATCCTTTTTTCCGCAACTTAGCAAAACCATGTCGAACATCTCCGAACTCACATTTGACTCGTTACAAAATGCCGACTGCTTGTTGCTCCTTCCTTCCTCTAGAGCGACATCCTCCCTATAAGGATTCTTCTTTCCCCTTGATCCATCCAGCAAGTAGTCACGCTCGTCTTTCTTCTCAACACCAACCGTTATATCTTTAGAGTCATTCAACTCTTTGGACAAAAATTTGTAACTCCCTAAATCGACAATGAGACTATCAGCATTTGGAATAAACTTGCTCGCTTCCTCGAACCCTCTTTTAAACTGCATAACCGACTCTATCTCGTTAAATGCTTCATGAACCCTAAGGGTGCTAATCGGAGAATCCACAAACCCGTCAACAACATTACCTGCCCCGTTTGAAGAGCCATAAGACGACTGAGAAGCAACTTGCTGCCGCCACTTATAGTCCCCGGGATCAAAATTCCACCCGGGATCCGCTATGTTGGCACTACTGCTAGTACTAGTGCTAATACTACAGCTACTGTCTTGCAAAGAAAGACTGTTTTCCGGGCTCTCACTCTTCTGATCAGCACAAGGGTTTGTCAGATCATCATCGGGCGAAGGATACTTCTTCCCGATAAGCTCATAGAACGACTGTTCTTGCGCTTGGAGCGCCGCAGACTCTTGAAACATGCAGGCCTTGTCTTCCATATCTTCTTCCATAAGCATTTGACTAATGTACTTAAGAACTACATCACTAAAATCAAAGTCCTCCTGAGCATAACCCTCCTCCTGATTCAGGGAAAAATCACTGTGCAAATATATTGGATCTGGAGGCAACAGGAGCAAATTTGAATACTTTTGATCAACAGACTTACCATTAGTCTCTATCCTAATATCATCATCATTGTTTCGATTTCGATTCGACAAATCGAAACGGTTTTCACCGCCTAATTCCGATCCCTTTTCAGAACCATACACTCCACTAATAGACTGATCCATGACCATCTTAGATTACGAAGATACCTTTCACACTACTGACACCCAATATTTGATATAATGTACCTGCAAGCTTTAAAACCCTGTTTCTGCTCACGCAAGTTTCAGTCCACTTTTCCAAAACCAGAATATTCAATCCTAAAAAAAAGGTAGATGATTAGAATCAGAAGCCAAAAGGGTTGAAGAAAAATTACATCTTTGGGCGAGAATTCTTCTTGTCACACAATGACCAATACAGCTTCAAGTCATAAACAGTATGAACAATTGGGCACCAAAAAAGATAATTTTTTTTAAAATATATATATAATGAAATAAAGTAAAACAGCCCAAAATCCATTTCATCGACCATCTCAACTTTCAAGGATAACTGTTTAAACAGAAAGTGAAGAAGTAGTTGGGAAATACAGAGAATCAATAAAAAATACCTCGATTAATATAAGACTCTAGTAGAAAAATAAGTGGAGCAGTTCCGAAGAAAGTTAAAAACAGAAGGAGGAAAAAACGCCTCCTATTTCTCTGGTAAGGTCACATAAGGAGCGGCTAGAAGGGTAGAAACACGTTTATTTAAATATTTATAATAGGTTATAATAGGGCTAATGCTTTGGTTAGTTTTGAAAAAAGTTAAAAATAAAAGGAAAAAGACGCTGAAATGATGGAAATACATCTATTTAAATTTTATAATAGGTTATAATAGGGTTAAAATTATGATCAGTTCTAAAAAAAGTTAAAAATAAAATGACCAAAAATGTCTGCTTTTGCACTGACAGAAAAAGTGAGGGCTAGAATAACAGAAATATACCGATTTAAATATTTATAATAGGTTATAATAGGGTTAATGTCTTGATCAGTTTTAAAGAAAGTTAAAAATAAAAGGAAGAAAAATGGCTGCTTTTGCTCTAATAGAGCATTTAGAAAAGAAGCGGCTGGAATAACAGAAACACACCTATTTAAATATTTATAATAGGTTATAATATGATTAACATCTTGATCAATTCTGAAGAGAGTTAAAAATAAAAGGAGGAAAAACGCTTGCTTTGCTCTAACAAAGCATTCAGAAAAGAAGCGGTTAGAGCGAAAGAAACACACACATTTAAATATTTATAATAGGTTATAATAGGGTTAATGTCTTAATCAGTTCTAAAGAAAGTTAAAATAAAAGAAGGGAAAACGCTTATTTTTGCTCTGACAGAGCATCTAAAAAAGAAGCGGTTGGAACGACAAAAACACACCCATTTAAATATTTATAATAGATTATAATAAGGTTAATGTCTTGATCAGTTCTGAAGAACGTTAAAAATAAGTAGAGAAAAAATGCCTGCTTTTGCTCTGACAAAGCATTCATAAAAGAAATGGCTAGAACGACAGAAACATACCCATTTAAATATTTATAATAGGTTATAATAGGGTTAATGTCTTGATCAGTTTTAAAGAAAATTAAAAGTGAACGGAGCAAAGATGCCTACTTTTCTTCTGATACAGCATTTAGAAAAGAAGTGGCTGGACCGATAGAAACACACCTATTTAAATATTTATAATAGATTATAATAAGGTTAATGTCTTAATCATTTCTGAAGAAAGTTAAAAATAAATGGAGAAAAAATGCCTGCTTTTGCATAGACAGAGTCACAAAAGAAGCGGCTGGAATGATAGAAACACACCAATTTAAATATTTATAATAGGTTATAATAGGGTTAATGTCTTGATCAATTCTGAAGAAAGTTAAAAATAAAAGGAGGAAAGCGGCAGGAATGACAGAAATACACCCATTTAAATATTTATAATAGGGTTAATGTCTTGATCAGTTTTGAAGATAGTTAAAAATTAAAATGAGCAAAAAGTTAAAAAATAAAATGAGCAAAAATGCCTGCTTTTGCTTTGACAGAAAAAGAAGCAGCTAGAACGACAAAAACATACCCATTCAAATATTTATAATATGTTATAATAGGGTTAATGTCTTGATCAGTTCTGAAGAAAGTTAAAATTAAAGTAGGAAAAATGCTTGCTTTTGCTCTGACAGAGCATTTAGAAAAGAAGCAGCTGGAACGAACACACCCATTTGAATATTTGTAATAGGTTATAATGGGATTGATGTCTTGATCAATTATGAAGAAAGTTAAAAATAAAAGGAGGAAAAATGCCTATTTTTGCTCTAACAGAGCATTCAAAAAAGAAGCGGCTAAAATGATAGAAACACGCCCATTTAAATATTTATAATAGGTCATAATAGGGTTGATGTCTTGATCATTTTTGAAGAAAGTTAAAAATAAAAGGAGCAAAAACGCATGTGTTTGCTCTAATAGAAAAGAAGAGGCTGGAATGATAGAAACATGCCCATTTAAATATTTATAATAGATTATAATAGGGCTAATGTCTTTATCAGTTGAAGAAAGTTAAAAATAAAGGAGAAAAAACGCCTACTTTTGCTTTGACAAAGCATTCAAAAAAGAAGCGTTTGCAACGACAAAAACACATCAATTTAAATATTTATGGTAGGTTACAGTAGGGTTAATGCCTTGATTAGTTCTTAAGAAAGTTAAAAATAAAAGGAGGAAAAGGCCTGCTTTTGCTCTGACGGAGCATTCAAAAAAGAAGCGGCTAGAACAACAAAAACACATCGATTTAAATATTTATAATAGGTTATAATAGGGTTAATGTCTTGATTGGTTCTAAAGAAAGTTAAAAATAAAATGAGAAAAAACGCCTGCTTTTGCTCTAACAGAGCATTCAAAAAAGAAGCGACTAGAACGACAGAAACACACCCATTTAAATATTTATAATAGGTTATAATAGGGTTAATATCTTGATCAATTCTAAAGAAAGCTAAAAATAAAAGGAGGAAAAAGGCCTGCTTTTGCCCTAACAGAGCATTCAAAAAAGAAGCTACTGGAATGATAGAAACACACTCATTTAAATATTTATAATTGGTTATAATAGGGTTAATGTCTTGATCAATTTTGAAGAAAGTTAAGAATAAAAGAAGGAAAAAGCTTGCTTTTGCACTTACAGTGCATTAAAAAAAAGCGGCTGGAACGACAGAAACACACCCATTTAAATATTTATAATAGGGTTAATGTCTTGATCAGTTCTAAAAAAAGTTAAAAATGAAAGGTGAAAAAGCGCCTTCTTTTACTCTGACAGAGCATTCAAAAAAGAAACAACTACAGCGACAAAAACACACCCATTTAAAATATTTATTATAGGTTATGAATGAAAATGAAAAATGGGGTTTTGAGAGGAGATGGAGAGACCATGAATCTCCGCCGTTAAAAACCTCCATTTGTTTGGGCTAAAAATGGGGTTATAATAGGTTATAATTACTTGGTTATAAGTCACTCTAACCCAACCATAGGTTAAGGGTTCAAGTCACGCTTAGCCCCATTCAAAAATGATGGCATTCCCCCTCCCTCTAAAAAAAAAATTGCAATCCATATTATAGAGTTGCTCTTATTTATAGATCTGATCATTAAAAATTTAACTCGATGATTAGTGACAGTGAAAAAGTAGCTCATATAACAAAAATTCTTCCTTTTTTGAAAAAAGAAAAATATAAGTCGGTTTTCTAACAATGCATGCATGCACGTAGAGCGACAAAGCTAGAAATTTTCCATAAAGGCTAGGTCCAATAATTAAGAGAAAAATTGGCTCTTAACTACAACAAAGTTCAATCAAAATTAACAATTATTAATGTAATATGATTGTTGCCAAGAAGTTATAATGTCTTGAAAATGTGGCATATTAACCTCGTTATCAAAGCTATATCTTTCTCGACATACACAGATAAAATATTATTTATCAATTAATCTCACCTTCGACCGTATTATCAATTGATAACAAATCATACATATTAAAACATGTTACAAAAAAAAAAAAAGTTTTGTGGATTACAAAAAACAGGTTGGAATTTATCTTATTAAAGCATGCTACATAAAGAAATAAGCTGGTATTTACATAGTGTATTGAGCTTTTTTTAAAAAAAAACAATTGACCTTTTTGTAAAAAGTGTTAGAGTATTATTCATTTAATTTTTTAGGGGATAAGAAACATTTTTTAAATGTTTTTAATAGGGGCTGTTTGTAGTTTTATAATATAAAACTTTTATATGCTACAATAGTAATAAAAAAAGAGTTACAGATAGTCTTTAATCTAAAAATTTAAATTTAAATTATATTTTTCAAACATGTATAATATATGCATATGTATGTATTCATACACTAATAAAAAAGTTGAGAGGGGCTTGACGAGCCCTGCCTAGTCCTTCACCGCCTTCATCCCTGTGCACGCATGACCATGCTCAATGCTTTTTGGAACATGACATATGTTACATGTACTGTAGTTTGTAGTTGATATTGCTATGCGCCTATTATTAATCGAGGCAATATTCTGCATGTACTAGCATCCACATACATAATTAGCTAGTTAAGAAATCCTTTTTCCCGTGTGTTTCGCTGGTTAAAATTACGTTAATTTAAATTTGTTTAGTTTGAACAAAAAAATGTAAATCATATAGTTTAATCAATAATTTAAATTGGCATTTAGACGTGCAATTAAAATATTAACTTAAATAAGATATCGAATCTGAATTTGTGTTTGGATGGGTATTGATAACTTTAGTTTAAAACATAAAAAAATTATTCAATTACAAAATAAATATGAAATATTAAAAAAAATTATTTAATTAAAAAATAATATAAAATAATAATAGTAAATTATAAATACAAATATATATAAATAAAATTATTATTTAATATTAGTTCGAAATATTTAGAATAAAAAAGAGTTTGAATTTTAAATTAAATAGTTCAACACAATTTAGATTGTTAATTTAATTTAAATTAAATATTAATTTAAATTATAACAGTCGTTTAAACTGTTGCAGATGTGGAGCCAAATCAAGTTGACAACCCAGCAAAAGGAAGAAAAAGGGAGAAAATTGCGTCCTCAAAAGCAGAGAGCAAGCGCCGCGGCTCTGGCAGAAGAGCGCCGCGGCGCTGGGATGAGGGCGCCTAGGCGCCATAAGGAGAGCGCCTAGGCGCCAGGTGAATTGCGCCTAGGCGCCAAGATGTTTATGCCGAGGCGTCAAGTTGATGGCGCCTAGGCGCCAGGTGAAGAGCGCCTAGGCGCCGCAGGGGAGCGTCGCAGCGCTCGTTTCGAGCGCCGCGGCGCTGACGCGCTGTGCTGCGCGATGTGTTTTGAATCAAAGTCGAATTCAAAGGTCCCAAAAACGGGAAACCACTAGGGTTTCCCATTTGTTGCTATTTTCTCCTCCTTTGGTTATAAATAGACACAAGGTGGCTAGGGTTGTGTGTGTGAAAATTGTGAGTGACATAATTTTGTGAGAGGCAAAATTCTTGAGAGCTCCATCCTTGAGAGAGAGAGAAAAATTCCCATTGGGTGTTAGATAGAAGAGAGTTTTGGTAAGCACAATTTGTGAGTGTGTGAGAAACTGCTCTTGTAATCTGTAATCTCCTTCATCATAGTGGAATCTGCAAGCGGCAGAAACAGGACGTAGTCTCAATTTTGGACGAACCTGTATAAAAATTTGGTGTCTCTTTTTCTTCTTTTCTCCTATTTATTTTCTGCAATCGTTCGTTCTTGCGATCCTTGGAATTAGGAGTCACCTAATTCCCCAACAACTGGTATCAGAGCCAGGTTTTGATCAAGAACGATGACTGGAGAAGAAGGTATGGCAGCCGGCATCACCAAATTTGATGGTTCAGATTTTTCCTATTGGAGGATGCAAGTAGAGGACTACTTATACAGCAGGAAACTGCACTTGCCCTTGGGTAATAAGCCCGAAGGCATGAAGGATGAGGAGTGGAGTCTCCTTGATAGACAGGTACTCGGTGTGATCCGTTTGACTTTGTCAAAGAACATTGCCCACAACGTTGCGAAGGAGACCACTACAGCAGGGATGATGAAGGCTCTGTCAGAGATGTATGAGAAGCCCTCAGCCAATAACAAGGTACATCTCATGAAGAAGCTCTTTAATTTAAAGATGTCTGAAGGTGCCTCGGTGGTAGAGCACCTGAACAGTTTCAACACCGTCCTAAACCAATTGGTCTCGGTAGAGATTAAATTCGATGATGAGATCAATGCCCTAATCCTCTTGGCCTCGTTACCGAATAGCTGGGAACCCATGAGGGTGGCCATTACAAATTCTCTAGGGAGTGCAAAATTGAAGTTTGTCGATGTCAGAAACTCTATTCTGGCGGAAGAAGTTCGCAGGAAGGACTCAGGTGAAGCCTCTTCGTCGAACTCGGCCCTTAATGTTGATAATAGGGGCAGGAAACTTGACAGGCAATCCAACAGGGATAATGGCAGGAGAGGCAAGTCGAGGAATGGGAGAAGCAAGTCAAGGAACGGTAGGACCATGGAGTGTTGGAACTGTGGGAAGACGGGCCACTTGAAAAAGAACTGCAGGGCTCCAAGGAAGAATGAAGACAAGACTAATGATGAAGCTAACGCCGCCACTGAAAAGCAACAGGATGCCTTAATCTTGTCTGTCGACAGTTCTTTTGATTCGTGGGTGATGGATTCAGGAGCATCATTCCACACCACAGCACACCGTCATGTCCTGGAGAACTACGTTGCTGGAAATCATGGTAAGGTTTATCTCGCTGATGGAGAACCTTTGGATATAGTTGGCATTGGAGATGTCAGTTTAAAAATGCCTAATGGGTCGGTATGAAAGATTCATAAGGTGAGACATGTTCCTAAACTAATGCGCAACTTGATTTCGGTGGGGCAACTGGATGATGAAGGACATAAAGTAACCTTCAATTGTGGAGGTTGGAAAGTCACGAAAGGAGCGATGGTTATTGCTCGGGGACGCAAGGCTGGAACTCTCTACATGAACTCTAGTTGCAGAGATACCCTAGCAGTTGCTGATTCTGCTGCCAATACTGAGCTATGGCATTATAGGCTCGGTCACATGAGTGAGAAGGGTATGAAGGTGCTTCACTGCAAAGGAAAACTGCCGGGTTTGAAAACTGTTGATCACAGTTTGTGTGAAGCCTGCATCTTTGGTAAACAGAAGAGAGTGAGTTTCTCAAAGATGGGTAGAGAGCCTAAGTCCAGGAGATTGGAGCTTGTTCACACAGATGTG
Organism: Artocarpus heterophyllus; assembly: GCA_025403435.1. Taxonomy (NCBI): domain Eukaryota; kingdom Viridiplantae; phylum Streptophyta; class Magnoliopsida; order Rosales; family Moraceae; genus Artocarpus; species Artocarpus heterophyllus. The sequence continues at coordinate 10,946,399 of CM046353.1, forward strand.
TGGGGGCCTGCGCCGGTGACTTCCCTTGGTGGCGCAAACTACTATGTGACGTTCATTGATGACTCAAGCAGGAAGGTATGGGTTTACTTTCTGAAAAACAAATCTGATGTGTTCGATGCTTTCAAGAGATGGAAAGCCATGATGGAGAACGAGATAGATTTGAAGGTGAAGTGCTTGCAGTCCGACAATGGGGGAGAGTACTTAGATGAAGAGTTCAAGCGGTACTGTGCTAAGAATGGGATAAAATGAGGAAGACCATTCCAGGGAAACCACAACAGAATGGGGTAGCTGAGAGGATGAACAGGACTTTAAACGAGCGTGCTAGGAGCATGAGGTTGCATGCGGGGCTGCCAAAGATGTTTTGGGCTGAGGCAATTAACACAGCCGCTCATCTGATCAATAGAAGTCCATCCACACCGCTGAAGTTCAAGCTACCGGAAGAAGTCTGGAGCCATAAACAAGTTGATCTCTCTTACTTGAGAGTGTTTGGTTGTGTTTCCTATGCACACATTGATTCTGCTGCTAGAAGTAAACTGGATGCCAAGTCAAAGAAGTGTTTTCTGGTTGGCTATGGCGGACTTGAGTTTGGTTATCGTCTCTGGGATGACCAAAGTCGGAAGATTATCAGGAGCAAGGATGTGATCTTCAACGAAGGTGTTCTGTACAAGGACAGAGACAGCACGGACTCCAGGGGTTCAGGTTCTGAAGATAAGAAGCCTGAGGTGATTCCATTGAAGGATCTGCCTGAAGTGGAGGTGCAAAATCCAGAGGTTGAAGACCAGGAAAACATAGCTCCAGAAGAAAACCAAAGGACTCCTGCCACACTAGTCAGGAGGTCTAGCAGGACAATCAGACCACCGCAGAGATACTCCCCTACTCTGCATTACATCTTGTTGACCGACAGAGGTGAGCCAGAGAGCTTTGATGAAGCCGTGGAGGCTGGAGATTCGGTCAAGTGGGAGTTAGCCATGAGGGACGAGTTGGATCGGACATGGCAACTGGCAAAGTTACCACAGGGTAAAAAGTCCTTGCACAACAAGAGGGTATACTGGGCAAAAGATAAAAGTGCTGGCAGCAAGCGGTATAAGGCAAGGTGGGTGGTAAAAGGATCAAGAGATATGCTCACCAAGATGGATCCGATTGAGAAACTGAAGTTGTGCGCAACTTCAGTTGGACTTCTCCATGAGGCGTGAGAAGTCGTTGCCGCTGCAGTGGGAGACATGGTGAATTGATTAGTCTCCAAGTGGGAGATTGTTGCAGATGTGGAGCCAAATCAAGTTGACAACCCAGCAAAAGGAAGAAAAAGGGAGAAAATTGCGTCCTCAAAAGCAGAGAGCAAGCGCCGCGGCTCTGGCAGAAGAGCGCCGCGGCGCTGGGATGAGGGCGCCTAGGCGCCATAAGGAGAGCGCCTAGGCGCCAGGTGAATTGCGCCTAGGCGCCAAGATGTTTATGCCGAGGCGTCAAGTTGATGGCGCCTAGGCGCCAGGTGAAGAGCGCCTAGGCGCCGCAGGGGAGCGCCGCAGCGCTCGTTTCGAGCGCCGCGGCGCTGACGCGCTGTGCTGCGCGATGTGTTTTGAATCAAAGTCGAATTCAAAGGTCCCAAAAACGGGAAACCACTAGGGTTTCCCATTTGTTGCTATTTTCTCCTCCTTTGGTTATAAATAGACACAAGGTGGCTAGGGTTGTGTGTGTGAAAATTGTGAGTAGCATAATTTTGTGAGAGGCAAAATTTTTGAGAGCTCCATCCTTGAGAGAGAGAGAAAAATTCCCATTGGGTGTTAGATAGAAGAGAGTTTTGGTAAGCACAATTTGTGAGTGTGTGAGAAACTGCTCTTGTAATCTGTAATCTCCTTCATCATAGTGGAATCTGTAAGCGGCAGAAACAGGACGTAGTCTCAATTTTGGACGAATCTGTATAAAAATTTGGTGTCTTTTTTTCTTCTTTTCTCCTATTTATTTCCTACAATCGTTCATTTTTGTGATCCTTGAAATTAGAAGTTACCTAATTCCCCAACATAAACAAAGGTAAACTGAAATGTAGCAATAAAACAATCGCAACTTTTATTTCCCATCTCAGCAAGCTTATCAAGAAACCCAAATGGTAACAAAATATGACAAGTAATGTTGCTGTTGTCAGCAAAAAGGACAAAAACAAGGATGGGGACTGGGGCGTGGGAGAGAAGTCAACATCAGTCGAGCTGTTTGAATTGTGATCTCTCTCTTTCTCTGTGCTTGTCGTCATTTCTCAATTAATTACTCTCTTTTTTTTTTTTCAAAAATACAGTTGCTGGTGTGGTTATGATAAGGACGTTTTGACATGCTCTGGATAGTGGAATCTGGACCAGAACCTTTTAGTATGGAGGCCCCACTTTGATTTCAATCAAAGATCACTTAAATTCTGTACAAGACTAGACAAGTAAAGCATATTTTAGAAATCAATTTTAATGAACAATTCATATCAAACAATTAATTAGGTGTATTACCAATGTATACTCTAGCTACGTTAGTGAGTCCATGGCTGTTTTGTTAAGTTGACTTTGTTCCCACCAAAAAGCGGTATGGTTTTGCATGAATAAATAGGATGTTACACATAGGCCAGTGTATTAAGGGGAGATAGAGCCACCTAATAGATTTGGACTAAGAATTAGTTAATAATAATATTTTAAAATGTATAAAAAATAGCATATTATGAGAAATTGAGAACAAAAACCTCAAAATATATTTATCTCTTTTTCCTCTCCATCTCTCTCCTCTCTCGCCAGCACCGGTAATAGCTGAGAAATACAATATTTCTCCCAAAAATATAATTTTTTTTGACGATGTCGTTGGACATCATTGGCAACGACAACGTTACCAGCTACTAAAAAATACAATATTTTTATTTTCATGTAAATCAAAAAATCATTGGTGACGTCACCGGACCACCGAAGATCGAGATATACAATATTTCTATGAAATACTATATTTTTAAGTAAATATAAAAATTTACCGATGACTAAAAAATATAGTATTTTCTAGAAATATTGTATCTTTTAAAGAATACAAAACATTAACGACAACGTCACAGGACTACCAGGTGCTGGGAAATATAGTTTTTACATGAAAATATCATATTTTCATGTAAATTTAAAAATTTACCAGCAACTTTGTTGGACTTAATCGGACCACTATTGATTGAGAAATTTAGTATTTATATGGAAACACTATATTTACATGTAATATACACAAATTTATCGGTGACATCGCTAATGTGCAGAAAATATTAATCAAAAAGTACAACAAAAATACAAAAAAAAAAATTCATTCCGGAGAAAGCAACAAAATTCATTAAAAAGGATTAATTAGAAAAATTACCCCTCAACTCTAACCCTTGTAATACTATACCCTATGAACTTCAAGACGTAACATTTATTCCCTCTAAACTTCAACATGTAATATTTGTTCCTCTTGATTTATAAAAATATTAACAAGAAAACTCTCTAAATTATTATTTTGAGCATAAATTATACAACATTACCTAAACAATAGTATTGTTAAATAGTTTCGCAAACCATTAGACTGCTATCTTATCATAATATAGTCACATGAACGTGAAATAGTAGAATATTTGTTTTAATTTTGTCAAGGTTCTTCAGTTTATATTTTTAACAATCAAAATTTTGAATTATGTCAACTTTTAAAATTTAAACTAACATTAGATATAATAAAGTTAGCAAAATATATCTATATTATGTATCAAGATTTATTAAAAGTTGTAACAAAAGAAGTTTTTTTTTTTTTTGTTAAAATTATATAGTTTGAGAGTATGTATATTACGTTTTGAAGTTTACGAAGCATAATATTGTAAGGGTTATAGCGGAGGGAAATTTTTGTAATTAATTTAAAAAACACAAAACAAAAAGGCGGAACTCCATCAATCAAAAAACATGCCATTGTCATTTCCGAACACCATTTGATCTCCGTCACGGTCCCCTTTTTATTTCCTTCATCGTTGCCGTCAGATCAAGGAACAAATTGGACCTTAAATCTCTCCCGATCTTATTCATTGTTGCGTGGTCGTCATAGATCCGATCGCTATCTTTGCCATGGAAATTTCAGTTCACAAATCTGGTGCACACGTTCGTCGATTGTCGCTGCGTCTGAAGAAGGAACCATGATGAACAACTTGGATCTCTGCACAATCTACGATCTACGTCAATGACGTCTAGCTTCAAGCGATTCCATCTTTGTCGTAACCTCGATGAGCGGCGACAATTCAGTCGGAAAACAAGTTTTTAGAATACAGAAAGGAGAGACGAAGATGACAGGCGGAGGGTGAGAGAAACAGCTCGGGTAGAGAGAGAAAACGAGCGGGGATAGGATTTCAGACTAAGTTTACAAAGTGTGGGTACTTTGGGTTTTTCCCTTTTAGATTATATTTTATAATTAATATATTATTTATTTCATATTTTTAAAACACGCTACATAATTTACTAATCTACAAATAAAATCTGTTATTTGATACAATTTCTTAAAAAAAAAAAGATAATTAGTGTTATCTCATTTTTATCCTTTTGTTATTTTGAGACCCACTAATAAAATGAAAAAACACTAACTCAATTCTACTCGAAGAGTAAGCTAAAGTTTTCATTTAGATCACCACATATTCAACATTACACAACACATTAATCAGGCACTGATATTTATAGGGTGTTTGATAAGATGGTGACAATCTTTAGTTAGAACTGTTTTTATTGTAACATATAAGAGTTTTACATTGTAGTATTTTTTTAATTTACTGTAACACGTAAGAGTTTTATATTATTTATAAAAAGAAATTTATAGACTTATTATCATATTAGACTTATTATCTTCAATCGTTACGATGTCATTCCAGCTTCGAGTAAAAAGAAATTCTTTATTGACTTGTGTTTCTTACTCATTCAAGTAACAATTTCATCAAGTCGTTGCTACGATGTTTAATTTTTAACTCGTACACGAATGGTACACGTTAATAACATTGATGTTACACGCAATCAGGCATATATTGCAATATTAATTTCAATTGTTACAAAACGTCATCGAATACAACTAGCCTTCAACCCTTTAGAATAATTTAATATCAAATTTTACCAATCTCTTAACCACTCTAATATGAAAAAAACCTTTTCAATATCCATATTTGATGCTTTATTGCCTGTTATTAAACGCACTTAGAATCATTATTTTACGGTTCTAAATCAATTTTAGATTTAAATTTGGTGATATTAAACAACGTAATAAATTTAGTCAGAACGATAAAAATTTTGTTTAAAAAACAAGTCGGAACTTAAGTTTCAACTTGTTATAATGTAAACTTTTATATGTTGCAATGGAAAATAAAAGCTTGCCACAGTGTAAATCTCTCATATACTACAGTGTTTAAGTTCTAACTTATTTTTTAAACACATTAAAAATATAGTTTTAACTGTGTTTTTTAACACGCTATTATTTTATTAACATGTGGCACCATGCTTACTTTTTAAATGCAAAGTTAAACGCCACACCAGAACCTGACTTGTTCGGCCGCCGGATGCTAGACCATCCCTTAGTTTTTATTGTCCTCTGAAATGTTATTTTCAATATTTTCCCTCTTTTAAATATGGTAACAGACTGAAGGGCCCATACACCCCCCTTGTTGTGCAGAGTGAGGATTAAATCATAGGTCATGGTCCACAATTCTGATTTCTAAGCATAAAAGAGAAAATTACATACGTTTGTAAAAGTTGTTTTTATTTATGTTAAGTTATTGTTCATAAATATTAAGTTATGTTATAAATAAATGTGTATAGTATTATAAAAAATAAATCTTGAAAAATAGAGGTTTTGTTTGAAAAGCACGAATAAGTTTAATTTGTTATATTATAAAGCTCTCATGTACTGTAATAATTTACTACATTGTAAAACTCTTATCTTACCGCATCTAAGCTCAACTTCGAGTTTTAATTACCCTTCTAAACGAAGCCGGAATTTATAAAAATTCCCCATGAACTAAACGCAAGCTACGGCCCAACTACCATGCCTGGCCCAGAACACGGTCTGTTCGACCTGTTTCCATGCCAAAATCAATTAAAAGCTATCTCCACAGAAGTCAGAACCCATTTGGACTTCGGAGTGAAATATCATCACTTTTCACTTTTATCAGACACCGTTTTTGCATCCTCTTCACCTCTACTACTCTGCTCATTATTAATGTCTATCTCCCTTTTACTTCTGCAGTTTCTGGACTTTCTGTTTTCTTTTCCAATTTATTATGTTACAACTCACAAGCCAATCTGTACCCATCCATCCCGAAAAAAAAGGTACAAGATCAGGGAAGGCAGCAGAGTCTTATTAGTCCAGATTATTATTTTTTTTTTTTACTGGGGCATTATGAAAAAAGTAAAGATAGTATTTTGTTAAATAGATAATTATAAATTTTATTTATTAAGTCGGGACGTAATTATAGTTTTTCTTATATAATGAGGCACATGAACATCTTTTAATTATTCAATAAGACACTATTATAATTTATTTTATAAAATAAAGGCATTATCTAAAATTCTTAATTAAAAAATTAGACACTTGACCTTTTTTTTTTTTTTGGAGGGGGGTGCGGGGTGGGGCATTAGACAATGGACGCTTTTCATTTCAATTTTCTTTATTTATTTTCCCATTTCTTGTTCGGAAAAAAGGAATATGTGAAAGACTTACAGGAATTGCGTATTCAATTCAATAATGCATTACATTAATTATATTCATTTAATAAAAAAAACTATTATTGAATTTATTTTATTTTAAAATTTGAATTTAATTTATTATTATTATTATTTATTTTTATAATTAATTTTATAAAAATAAAAAAGAAAGAGATTGATAGAAATATTGAATAGAGATAGAAAGATAAAGTAAGCACAAGCGGGTAGCGGGAATCGAACCCGCATCATTAGCTTGGAAGGCTAGGGGTTATAGTCGACGTTGATTCATCATTTTTAACGTCTCTAAATCAAAACCTAACGTGAAACTTAGAAGGCGTTGGTACTTTCTCTTATAAAATTTGAATAGATACAATATTTTTGTTCAAACTATTGGTTGGAACAAGTCCCAAACGCCTACAAGAGATATTGAGATATGGTTTGTTTGCTTTGCTTGTTCGTCTTGAGTTGAAGGACAGTTTTCGTGCAAACAATTAATGGGAAAAGCTTCTTAAGATTTTCGTCGAAAAACCACCACTTATTTACAAGTTACAGCTTTATATAACATAAGAGTAATTTACAAATTACCATATACCAGTTATGCACATATAGATAGTTAATTGAATGTTTGTGAGATCGTCAATAATATACCAAGAGTTTCTTTAGAGTATACCGAATCAGTATAGTTATCTTTCTTCTGACACAGCAACGAAATTTCACAAGCAATAACAAAATGAAAGTATTAGAGAATTTCTTTTTTTTGTTGCTTGTTCATGTAGAATTTGTACCATTCAATACATAGTTCCTCAAATTCGTCCAAGAATCGAGTATCATTACGTACCACTTTCTAGACAATTCTCTGCCGTGCAAGTAAAAATGACCGCAGCATAGATTTTTCTAGTAGCCCAAGTCCGCAACAAGAAAGAACGCTGAAAGAGAACGCGCTTAAACTTTTAAACCAGATACGCATCACCGTCGCCAATGTAGAACAGTTTTTATCTTAAAAGACCAAAAAACGTTTTATGGAACAATCAAACCAATAAAAATACTAAAAGTTTATATTAAAAAGAAAAAAAAAAAAAAAGAAGAAAGAAAGAAAATGTAAGGATATGATATAATATTCTGTATCATAAGGTGTCGGCTGGTAAATTGATCACGTGCAGATTGTTTTAAGATAACAACTATATCATTCATATCATATTTGGATAGAAAGTCATGCTTTCCTAGTTTGTCTAGTCTTAGCTGCCGGGCAGTTATACCAAACTAATCATACAGCAACCTTTAAAGCAAAGACTTTGGACTTTGACTTTCAATTCAAGTTCCCAACACGTCCTTCCATTGCGTGTCAGGTTATGTATAAAAACAAGTGCACCAACTTGGTAAAACTTCGGTTAATGCAGCTTTATCTTACATAATAACCCTTTTAATAAGTGTTGGTTGATCAATTAAGCTAGTAGAGTTTGGTAAGGGTGTGAACTTCGAGCATATAATATACACACATTAGGGCAATATTACCTGGTACTTTATCATGTGTTTATGGCCAATCAAACAGAATAGCAGATTTTTGCAAAAAAAATTATCAACAAAGTATCAGAACAATCACATCCCGAAGAATAGGGAGCAAAATTAATATAGAAAATTAAAAAGAATAAAAAGAAGAAAAGAGCTTCATTCCTGTTCTGTTTCTTTAAAATTTCTACATTAAATTCGTGAAATTGAATCAATTAAATTGAAGAGACAACTCTTGTTAGAACCATCTTATTCCAACAAATCATTTACAAATGCCAGCCTCTCTTCACATTTTGAGTTGGCAATGAATAATGTGAGTGTGAGAAATATTACAGTTTCGTGATTTGTACAAGTTTTTTTAACCCTGTTTCTAGTCAAACTTTTTCACACATCATGAAGAGCAGATACCTTCAACACCATGTCTATCTGCCGTCGTCTCTGCCATATTTGGAACACCGATCTGAGGCTTCCCATGTTGCTTAGCTTGGTGCTGCAACCAGTACGCATGAGCAGCCAACACTCGGTCCAAGAGCTCCTGAGGAACAGGCTCTCCCCTCCTTTGTTGAGGAGAGATTGTTGCTGTGTGAACCAATGTTTTCCATTTATCCTACACACACCCATGAAACAATATCAGACCAAGCACTTTCTACCCATATTCCATCACTCGGTTAGTTTTCATGGACTTATATATAAAGTACACCTAATAAGATTAACCCAAAACGAAACAATCTACTATTGTGTTTTGCATGATAGAATCAACTGACATATATATTTGTAGTGGAAATTGGTAAGGGCTCCTGTATAATGGTATGCACAGTATTCAAATAAGAAAAGAGAAACAAAAGGGCAATGTAGACAACGGCTTACCTTCAAGTCAACGTAAGTTCGATGATCTGCATACTCGAAAGCACGCAATTTAACATCACGCCACCTGAAGCAATGAGGCATCATTAAAACCATGTTTATCTTCTGAAAATAAGAAGGCATCTCTCCACTCTCAAGGTGTGCTAGTTAAGTGGTGAAGCATAAAGTACCAACCTTCCAGTTCCAAGTTCCTCAACCGCCTGAACTAATGCTTCTACTTCCGACACAGAAAAAGGTCTCCTGGTTCGACGTTGCACAAGCTCAGGTTTCTTATTCTTGGGGTTCACAGGAACAACAGCTAATGCTTCCACACTCACTGGAGGAACCACAACTAGAGCTCGGGAATGTGGCACTGTGCAGTCAGTTAGCAAGTCAGTTGCAGAGGAAACAGTTTCATGAATACTCTGAGCACGAGTTTCTGAATTGGTCACAGGAGGAGGGAGTTCAGCTAAGGCATCAGAAATCCCTGAGTCCACTGCAGGGGTACCCGGAGACCTGAAAATAGTTGATACCAAGTTAAGATCTTTTACAATTTGGACAAATGATATTCAAATGCAGCTGCCCAAGATTCAGGCATAGGAATCTAAATCTAGGGAAGTTAAGTACTATCCATAAAACATTCCAATCCTTTAGCAAAAGACTGGCTAGAACTACCTAGTTAATGGTTCAGGTGTATCATATGACGATGAAGGAGGTTGACGATCAGAACATAGAACTGGAGAAACTTGCTTAGTGTTGGGCTCCAATGTAAAGCCCAGAGCATCGAGATTATCTTTACAAAAAAGACCAGTCTGCAGAAGAGTTATGCTATCATCTCTAATCTTTTTCCCTTCAAGAAGTACCCCCACATGTAACCCACCTCCAAGAATAGCAGTGACTGCATCCATCACTGTCCTCTGAAAGGAGGAGGAAAACAATGGCAGATTTAGAAGGCAAGAAAAAGATTATTTATTATAAAAAAAAAAAAGAAGCAACCAACAGAGGGCAACAAACCCATAAAATAACTCTCTAGTGACAAAGCATATTCCCGATTTCTATTGGAAAGATCGTGGTCCAAAAATAAATACTAACTGAAACCAGAGGAAAACAAAAAATGGAGCAACAAACTTGGCATTTAGTCAGTTGCAAGACATTCACCACGGTGCTACAAAAAGTAAAATAAAAGATCCTATTCTGAGGGAAAATTAAGATTCAACGACAGCATCCAGCGTCTAGCACAAAAAAGGAATGCAAAGAATATAATTGCCAGAATTATAAGGATCAAAGAAGGCTGGTACCTTCAGAGAGCCAACTGTGGCAGTTTTTGGGACCTCGATATAAAGTTCAGGTACCTTGAAGGATTTGATACTAAATTTCACTGCATGAGTAATCATAATGCACCATGAAAAACTATTCAACGCCACAAGGAACAGAAATAGAAACTGCAAAATGTAACCAAAACGTCAAGTTTCTAGTACCATGAGAATCCTTGGAGCTGAAAGATGCTTGGCGACTAATTACTGAAGATGATACCCCATTTGCTGCATGAAAGTAGAATCATTTAGCAAACTACCTAAAAACATAACTTTCTTTTTCGCACAGGTTTAAACAACCAACAACAATAAATAGGGGAGAGAAGGACCTCCATGTAATTTTCCATTAGAGCAACTTGTATCTCCATTTCTTCCTTTCTCTGGAGAATTAGAAACACTTTCACTACTGAACCCTCCATCAAACAACACCACGGAGCTTCGGTCGAATAACTTCCTCTTCTTATAAAGAGCGTCACGCTGACATCTGTCTCGGTTGTGACAGCTTTTCCTCTTGTTAAATAGAGCTTTCATTGTGCTATCTACAAATGAGAAATTCAGGAACTTGTATTATTGAGATAAGCATATAACTTTGTCATACATGCACAGACAGACATTACACCACATCAATATTATGGGATTGGACTGAATACGGCATATCAACATCAGTCATTGCAGCAACTTACCAGATTTAAGAACTTCACAATCCTTTAATTTTGGGGCTACTTTCCAGTACTTCGACGTCAGCAACTTCCTTATTCTACGGTCTCCAATACGTGCTGGAGGCCTATGAGCCCTAACCTTAGTGCCAGGCTTATTGCATCTAGAAAAGTGTTCGTCATCATCTCTACCAACTAACTTAATGGTATTCCTATGCAAGGAAAAAGAGGCATTAGGAACAGATTCCCTAAGCAACGGTAATTTGACATCATTGTCCGAATTGACCATTGCTGGGAATTCTACTTGCAGCTCCATTGGGTCATTGGAGCTGCATTTGTTAGCCATAGTCAAGCCGGCAGTCTCTAAATTCTCACCCTTCTGCTGTCCTTCAATTCCACTCCCTATGTTAGCATTACAAGACTCCTCGATAAGAAGGCAGCCTCCCTCTACTTTAGAGGGATAATTCTGAAATGTGGGCATGGTATTGCATATTATAGATTTGACATCACCGTCGAGCTTATCTAAGAAGTCACACTTGTTTGAAGTGTGTTTTGGAATGGCATTTGGGAAATCCTTCAGAATGAACTTCTGATCAATGTCTGGTGAGGTGATCTCAGATACAAAAGTACTCTCTTCCGAGCTTCCCTGTTCAAAGCACTCTCCTTTCAATAGCTTATCTCCATCTTGTCTCTCCTGCTTGATAAAATCTTTACCAAAAGCAAGCTGATTATTTCCTTCAGAAGCATTACTTGAGGCAGAAAAAGAACTTTCACACTCCTCCAGTAACTTTCCAGCTAAAGAAGCCAGTAATTCAAATGCACATATTTGACCTTCCTCTGCTTTCTTCTTATTTGAGCCCCTCTGAAATCATAATTATGATTCAAAAAGTAAAAATCATATTTCATCTCCAAAATTTAAAGGAAAAAAAAAAAAAAATACAGCTTACCCGAGCTGATCGGGGAGCTCTGGGTATAGCGGGGACTTGAAAGCCATTGAATCCGTATTCTAGCCTTTTCTTCAACACCATATCTTAGACATACATGGCAATAAGAATTCATCCAACAATTATATTTGCATTGTCTTTGCACCTATCAGATTAAAAAAAAAAAAAGGGAGAAAAAAGAGTGTACGAGAAAATGCGTCAATGTATTTCACCTGATAATTGTGCTTGCTTTAAAAAAAAAAATCTTAACCGTCAACCAACACATAATTCATATAAATCAAGCCACTTTAACACAAGCAAAAGAACAAATTTCAGCAAGCAAGCCAAATTGACAAGTATGTTCTTTTCCTTTCTTCGATCCATGAAACTAATGACTAAGCCAAAACAAACAAACACACACACACACACACGCAAAATAATAAATAAATAAATAAATAAAGCAAGAATTATAACGGCTTCAAAGCACTTAGATGCAATATAGGAAAAATAACTCAAACTAATGACTTAGGAAACAAAGACAATATTAGGCTCAAAAGGGAAACGACCATAATTCCCAACAAAAAAAAGAGATAATGATATAAAAATGCTTTCCTGGGTAGATCATGCTTCAATATCTAATTAGGAAAGGCGATAAAACAAAATTCAATTACAAGATTCCTTTCATCAAAAGAAACAATTTTCCAATACCCAAATTTCAGCCCCAAAGCCCTGATCAAAGATGATTTACAGAGTAAAAAAATTCAAGGCTTCAAGCAATTAGATCGCCAATTAATCAAAACCAGACTGTCAAAGTAGGATAAAGTCAAGGCCATAATTACATATCTAACGAATTTAATTCATTTACATTTTAATAAAAAAGCTCGAACCCGGAAGGGGAAAAAATGCTTGATCGAGTAAATTGCATGCATAAATGGAATTCCAAATCAGGTATAATTCAGCCCATGGAAATGAAATACAAGGCTCAATCTTATTAAATTTGACCATTGTATTGAAAACTGTAAACGAATTCCAAATACGACATATCGATTTATCAGTAACTGCATGATGACAAAAGGGATGAAATTTAAAAGCCAAATTTCACAATCAAATCTGAATTCACCAGAGAAAAAGGGACAAAATTCCACGATCAGATCAGGATCTCGATCGGAATTTCAAAATTCAAAACAATTCCAGCAATCAGTCGCCCAAAAGTTCCAAAACGCCGGAAAAAAAGACGATCAAGCAAAAACGAACAATATTCGCGACAATCCAAAAGCAATTTGCTTTCCACGGCGAGATCACGAACGAGAAAACACATAATTCAGCAACGAAAATCTCAAAAGAGCTCGATTTTACTCACCCGAATTGGAAAAAAAAAAACAAGAAAAATCAAAATCGTCCGAGTCAAATAGTACGAAACAATTCCGTTCAGATATCAAATTTTCGAGCGAAAGATGGACGAATGTGGAAACAGATCTGCCATGAAAGGAAACTCGGAATTCAGAATTGAAAAGAATCTCTCTTCATTTTTCTCTCCATTTTTTTTTTTTGTTCAAGAGTTTCTGATGAAGATGACAAAACCAAAACAAAAACAAAAACAAAAACCCCACCACTAAATCTATATTTACAAAAACCACAGGCGCCAAAAAAAAAAAAAGAAAAAAAAACTTTTTTTTTGCTTAAACCCCTTATTCCTGTCTGTGTCGATATGTTTGCAATTTTACTGACCACGAAACAGGACCATCCAGTAAAAGGGCATTATTGTCCGTACGGAAATTTGTGATTTTACAAAAAGGTCCCTGTGGTTTTACTTTTTGGACCAGTTCTTATAAATCTCAACTCCCACCTCTTTCGCCCACAAGCCAAAAGATAGATGTGTGATTGACACGTGTCCTCTCATCTCTTTATGCTAAAATGTATCACATTTCTTTTTGGGATACGGAAAAGAAAGATTGCACGTATAAAATATTGGAACTGAGAGATAGCGTCTTCCTGGACAGTTCCATCTTCGTATACGGTTTATGGGGCCTACCAATTCTTGGAGTATTATCCCCAGAGAAAAAGAAGTAGAAAAAAATATATATAGTAGAATCTCAAAATTATATATATTTAAAAAATTTCACCGTGGAAATAATTTATGCAACTTCAACATAATTGTGGTGTTTAAATGGAGAGTTAAAATTGTACGGTTGAAATATAGTATATAAAAGCTTTATAATATAATAAATTTTTGTTTTATGCTTATTTAGTATTGTTTTTAGAGACTACTTTTAGTTTTTGTAATTATCTATAACAATTTAAGGTGTTTGATAAACTTAGTTTTAAAAAGTTACTTTTAAAAGCTGTTGTCTAGTAGAAAAAGTTAAGAAGCAGACCAAAGGTTGCTTTTTTACAATAACTTTTGCTATTATAATTAAAATTACTAGATTCTTTAAAAAATTATAAATAAATTAAATGACACATGCAAATAATAACCGGTTATTATTATTAAAATTAATAATAATAACCCATTTTTATGTCACTTATTTTTTATATGGATATATAATTTAGCTAGTTTAATAAATACAAGTAATTTATTTTTCTAAAAATATATTAAATAATAAAAATAAAATTACATTTTTAGCATTTTAATATGTAAATATTATGTATGTTAACCTTAAAATTAAAATTAATTAAAAACTCATACTATAAATATTGTAACACCCGTATTTTTAACGGGCATGATTTTGTAAAATTTAATGAATAAAATGTGACTATTTAAAATTACTAAGTTGTTTACGATCATTAAAAAAAAAAATACCACTTTAGTATTTTCTTACCAAGTCTTCCTAAGAAACATTCAAAATTTACCAACACTTCTACCAATCTTGTCTCCCTAAATTATTGCTCAATTATATAGCCTTCTTCTTATTTTGCTAAAGGTATCCGAAGGGGACATTGAATTATTTTCCCTCAATTCATAAAAGACATGGAGATATTTTCTCAACCACCTCTTTAATTATTTCCTTATCTTCTTCTATAATTCACTCCAATTGTCCCCTCAATTATGTTAGCATGATTTGCTAAAAATCTTCATGGGAGACAAGATGATATTTTCCTTTAAGACTCTTTTGTTTCTTCTTACAACTTTCCCCCGTAAACATCCCATTCCTCTTAAGCATTTTGATATCTTTTTATTTAACTATCACCACCTTCTTCTCTAGTTCTCATTCTCTCCCTTTCTCACTTCAAATTTCTAACTAAAGACATAGAGCACAAAGCTCTCTTTGTGGCCAAGACAATTATAATTCCCAACCATGATCGAGGCGGTTTTAGAGTTAATTCAAGCTTGATTGTTAACCCGAACTTTGGTGCTTTTCAAAGAAGTTTTGAGGTAGGTTTTCTTTAATCTAAACTTAGTTTTTAGTATGTATTTTCTCCATGTTTAATGCATAATTTTCGTGTTCAAAATTCATGCAAATTTCTAGTTAAGTTAACATGCATCCTTAAACATTTATGAACAAAAACTTGAGTCTTGAGTTACAACCCACAACCAACTTTTATTTTGGTTTGATGACAATGTTAGAAACATGTTAGGAATGTTTAAAACCGGTTTCCATAACTTTAAGATTGATGTTCTAATGTTTTGAGCTTAAAGAGCAAATTTAAGCATGTTTTCATCATTATTTACAAGAAAGGCTAGAGATATAATTTGATAATGATTTTGGTATAAAACTCATGAGAATATGTTTATTCTGATTATATAATGCATGTTGCATATTTTGGAATGGTTTTGAGATTTTAAACAAGGATAATATGCTTTAAGTTAAAGAAAAATTTGACATCCCATAAACTTTATAATACCTCTATGGGCAGTGGCTATTTCTTAAAATTCTGGAGTTAAATGAAAATGAATTTTGTAAATTGGTTTGCATATTTAAAAAGTAGACATCCTAAGCTTTCCAATGAGCTATCATGACCCTAAATCGGAGTTGTATTTTAATTTCTATGAATTTTTCAATTTTCGGATTAGAAACTAGTAAACCTGCCAGTGGTAATAAACCACCCGTCTATCTTAAGTAAACCACCTGTTAACCCGTGTGTTAATTGTAGATAGTGAACCCGCCTTTTTACAAAAGTATACCACCAAGTTGCCATGGTATACTAGCTGTTAACTTGAACCAAAAACCCAATTTTGCTCACCTTCTAGTCTCTTAATGTCTTACAACCTTTCCAATACTACCCTAAATGATTTATGAATTCTTATTAGAGACTAAAACATAAAAATTGCTTGTATGTATTTTATATTGCGTTTAAGATAAAAATTGTTTACTTGGTATTTAAAGAACAATTGCATAAAAATACTTTAATGGCACTAGTAGACGGGTTTACACATAATTCACTTATGAATGTGATTATACGTTGTGCTTTAGTTTTAATTGTCCTTATGCATGCCTTAGGGTCAAGGATGTGTGGAGCTAACGTTGATTAATTCCGAGAATAAAAGTTTGTTGTTAAGCTTTGAAGGTAGGGATTCTATTACTCATCTTTTGTGAGGTTTTGGTAAATTAAATTTGATTGTTTTATATTGTAAAATATGTATATTGTATAGCGATAAATATAATGATTTGACATATGTTATAAATTGAGAAGCATGGTTAGGAAATTGACTCTATAAATATAAATTGAATACAAAGGAATAGTGAGATGTAAAAAGGGCGACGGTTACGTCCTTGGGCACGAATACCCTAAAAGGAAAAATAGGGGGAAGGTGATGACGCTTCCTTGGGTTGAAAGTCCCAGAACACACTGTACAGGAATCGATTTGGTGAGGACTCGGGGCTTGATGTCCCCTCACCGGAACACCCTTGAAATGTTTATAGGGTGATCAAGTACGCCCATTTGGGTTTCGATGAGTTGAGTGATACTCAATTTAACATGGATACCTAGGAACAATGATGATTGGTAATATTTGTATAAATGTGTAATTATGACACTTGGTAATGATTAACTACGGTATCCATAAGATGTGATCATAATAAACCTCATAATCTGGAATATGATGTAACCTACTAACCATGCAGTTTTTAATGTGGTAATGGATAAACCATAAGGTGAGTCATGATTTCCCTACTGGGCATGTCGATGCTCATCCCTATCATATCTTCATATCTCAGGTGGAACTCAGTGCAACATATTTGAAGAGGAATAAGCGAAAATAATCTTGCTGTTTTCGTGTTAGAAGACCCTGTTTAATTACAACTTATCTACAACATGTAAGAGTTGTATTATTTTTTTTATGGCTGTGTTAAGTTATTTGGGAATTGTACTATGGTGATGATGACTGTAATTATATATATTTGGTGCTACACTAAAAACTGTGGTTTGTATTTAAAACGTTTATTTTTATTTTTCTTGTTGTTTAAAGACCCATGGGCATTGTTTAATTGATTTAAATAATATAAAATTTAAAATTATTTTTATTTATTTAAAACTGTTAACCCCCACATAGGGGTGTTACAGAATTTTTGGTATCAGAGCCTAGGTTCGATTAACCTAGGGGGTATAGCACCACCTTAAAAATTAATCTTTGGGAATGGTTTTAAAGTTAGGTGTTAATGTCATCATCATTTGGTACTGATCCTAGTTAAATTTTCGCAGCCAGTAGAAACTATGCCACCAAGACGTCAAATGCAATCGTCTGAGCTGTCACAACCGGTTGAACATGCTCAAGAAGTTGAGCAACCGGAACCGATGGAACAAGCTCAAGAAGATGAGCAACTACAACATGCAACACAATCCCCGCCAGCTGCACCAGAAGTAAATAATTTAGGACAAATTCTTCAAGCATTACAAAATGTGCAAAGACCTGTGGAGGTTCGTGATCCCGAACAACGACATCTAACTCTGTTGAAGGAGTTTATGAAGCAGAAACCACCCACATTTAGTGGAGAACCTAACCCGGTCATAGCAGAACAATGGCTAAAGGCAGTCAAAAAGAAGTTGGACACCTTGAGGATTCCACGGGAGTATTGGGTTAGCTTTTCAACATATATATTTGAGGGTAAAGCCGAAGAATGGTGGGATCTTCAGAAAGACGACTATGACGTGCCGAATCTTACATGGGAGCAGTTCGAAACCATTTTTCGCAACACCTATATTCCTCAGAGCCATAGGCAAGCAATGATGCGAGAATTTGAAAACCTGGTGCAGGGAGATACAACAGTTGCTGAATACCATGCTCGATTTATAGAATTGTCTCGCTACAATCCCGGGGCTGTATCGGATCCAATGGCGAGATGCGAAAAATTTAGAAATAACCTGAGGCCGAAAATCAGACAAATGATAGCTGCTGTTCCATCAACAGATTTTCTTGATCTTGTAGCTGCGGCACAGCGGGCAGAGACAGAACTAAATAACTCCTATGGAGAGTATAAGGGTTCTGGTGGGCGTCAAAGGAAAATAAGTAAGAAAGAGAAGTCACAAGGGCAAGTCATTCAGCATAGTGGAGTGACTATTGGTGGTGGATCTTCTGGTAGTGGTCGTTTCCAACCGTATGCTTGTCATAACTGTGGACAAGTGGGACATCTGAGGAGAAATTGCCCTAACCACCCTACACAATCATCCTTTGCACCAAGGCCACAAGGAAGTCATTTTGGCTCCACTGTTTGGGGAGGGAGTCAAAATCGTGGAGCGCCTCAGCAAAACACTCCAGCTTCCCAAGTCTCAGTAACTCAACCTCGAGGGTTCCAGCCTCAGTACAACTATCAACAGCGGCCACAGGGTTCCAATTTTTATGCTAATCAGAACTTCCAACCGACTCCACAAGGCTCAATGAATCAAAGGCCAAATTTTTCTGGGAGAAATAATAATAAGGCTAGTAGTAGCCAAGGAAACCGAGGAAAAAGTGATAAAGGAAAAGCACCAGCACAAGCTTATGCAATTACGGCTACAGCTGGACAAGCAAAACAGGCTGATCACTCAGTTGTAGACGGTATGATTCACGTGTCTCATTCTTGGGCTCATGTATTATTTGACACTGGTGCCACTCATTCATTTATATCTATGTTATTTGCTTCCGTACTACAATTAGAAACTGAGACATGTAGTTCATCATTAACCCTTAGTACACCAATGGGCGGGATAGCTGAAGTATCCATAATTTGTAAATCAGTGTGTATTGTTATAGGAGAACATAAACTATCGGCTGACCTATATGTAATAACTATGACAGAGTTTGATGTAATCTTAGGAATGGATTGGCTAACTAAATACCAGGCAATAGTAGATTGTCATAGGAAACGTGTCTCTTTATTCACCAAGAATGGACAAGTCGTCGAATTTCAGGCAAAAACAGGAACAGTGACACCAGCCCCGGTGCTAAAGGCTTGTATTGGAGGACGAAGGAATTTCACCAATCTTGGGACGATCTTTGCTTCAAATGGAGAACTAAAGAAGAGTGACCTATCCTCTCACACTCCTGTGGTGGACGAATTTTCAGATGTTTTTCCAGATGAATTGCCCGGACTTCCGCCTAATAGAGAAATTGAGTTTGTCATCGACCTAACTCAAGGAGCAACGCCTGTTTCTATCGCTCCGTATCGAATGGCACCTACTGAGAAAGTGGAATTGAGGAAGCAGTTGGACGAATTACTGGAAAAAGGATTTATTCGACCAAGTACATCACCTTGGGGAGCTCCAGTACTTTTTGTGAAGAAACATGACGGATCGTTGAGGCTCTGTGTCGATTATCGCCAGCTTAATCGATTGACTATCAAGAACAAGTACCCTCTACCCCGAATTGATGAGTTGTTCGATCAGTTAGGAGGATCTTGCTATTTCTCAAAGATTGACTTACGATCCGGATATCACCAACTGAAGATAAGAGAAGAGGACATTCCAAAGACAGCTTTTCGGACTCGCTACGGTCATTTTGAGTTTCTTGTCATGCCTTTCGGGTTGACTAATGCACCAGCGGCTTTCATGGACTTGATGAACCGTGTCTTTCGACCGTACTTAGATCAATTTATCATTGTCTTCATAGATGATATCTTGATCTATTCTAAAAACGAAGAAGAACATGCTGAGCATTTGAGGATCGCTCTACAAACGTTGAGAGAACATGGTCTTTATGCAAAAAGAGAAAAATGTGATTTCTGGATGACGAAGGTCAAGTTCCTTGGACACGTTGTCTCTGAAGAAGGCATCTCAGTGGACCCCTCCAAAATTGAAGCAGTGCTAAATTGGGAACGACCAAAGAACGTGTCGGAGATTCGAAGTTTCCTCGGACTAGCTGGATACTATCGACGCTTCGTAGAGAATTTTTCAAAGATTGCTTCTCCATTAACAAAACTCACAAGGAAGAATGTCAAATTCGTGTGGGATGATAAATGTGAAGAAGCATTTGAGGAACTAAAGCAAAGACTCACTAGTGCACCTGTGCTAATCATACCTAACAACGAGGAGCCTTACACAGTATACACTGATGCCTCAGGAAACGGTTTGGGTTGTGTGTTAATGCAGCATGGACGAGTAGTTGCCTACGCCTCACGCCAATTGAAACCCCATGAGAGGAACTACCCCACACATGATCTTGAGCTAGCTGCTGTGGTTTTCGCACTCAAAATTTGGAGATGTTATCTATATGGCGCAAAGTTCGAGCTATATTCAGATCATCAAAGTCTGAAATATTTGTTTACTCAAAAGGATCTCAATCTAAGGCAACGAAGATGGACTGAGTACATGGTGGACTATGACTTTAGTATCCAATATCATCCTGGAAAAGCAAATGCCGTGGCAGATGCTCTAAGTCGTAAGAACAACGGACGTATAGCCAGTTTAGCATTGGAAGATTGGAGACGAGTCACCATCGCCGACTTCAACTTGCAATATTATGAAGATGACGAGAGAGCTTTCCTATTCAATGTGATAGCAACTCCTACGTTAATTCAGAAAGTAAAACAAGGACAATGGCACGATGAAGGATTACGTAGGGTTTGGGAGCAAATACAAAATGGAGAACAACTGGATGGATGGCAGATTGAGCCAGAAGGATTTTTACTTTACAAAGGAAGATTAGTTGTTCCAGAGGATCCATATCTCAGGCATGCGGTGCTAGATGAGGCTCACCGTTCAAAGTTTGCTATTCATCCTGGAAGCACAAAAATGTATATGGATCTAAAACGACAATATTGGTGGCGAGGAATGAAACGAGATGTAGCAACCTTTGTCTCTAAGTGCATGACGTGCCAACAGGTTAAAGCGGAACATCAAAAGCCTGGAGGCGAGTTGAGGAGCTTACCTATTCCAGAATGGAAGTGGGATCATGTGACAATGGACTTTGTTACTGGATTTCCTAAGACTCAAATAGGGCATGAAGCCGTTTGGGTAATTGTAGATCGTTTAACTAAGACAGCCCACTTCATCCCAATCAGAACTAGTTATAGTGTCTCAAAATTATGTCAATTATACGTGGAAAAGGTAGTGACATTGCATGGAGTGCCAATGTCAATAGTTTCCGATAGAGATACACGTTTCACGTCGAAATTTTGGAGAGGATTGCAGAGGGCCTTGGGAACTCAATTGAATTTTAGTACAGCTTTTCATCCTCAAACAGATGGACAATCTGAACGTGTCATTCAGATTCTCGAGGATATGCTTCGGGCTTGTGTGCTGGACTTTGGAACAAATTGGGCTGCACAGCTGCCATATGTTGAATTCGCATATAACAACAGTTACCAAGCAAGTATTAGAATGGCTCCATATGAGGCCTTATATGGTAGACCTTGTAGATCTCCATTGTGTTGGGCTGAAAAGGAAGAGCGTCTTGAACTTGGGCCTCAGTTTATCAGAGAAACAACGGACAAGATCCAGATTATTCGTGAACGTCTTCAGACAGCTCAAAGTCGACAAAAGAGTTATGCAGATAAGAGGAGGCGACCTTTAGAGTTCATGATTGGAGACTTTGTGTTCTTAAAAGTGAAACCAAAACGAGGTGTATCTCGATTTGGTGTTAAAGGAAAGTTAGCACCAAGGTATACAGGACCGTTTGAGATTGTGGAACGCATTGGAACGTTGGCATACCGTTTAGACCTACCACCACAATTGTCTCATGTACATAATGTGTTTCATGTATCGATGTTGAGAAAGTATGAACCCGACCCTTCACATGTGATCATGTGGACAGATGTGCCGATTCAAGGAGATACGAATTATGAAGAAATTCCAGTTCAAATACTGGATCATGAAATAAAAATATTACGTCGTCGTGAAATTCCTCTGGTGAAAGTGATGTGGCAACACCATGATGTGGAGGAAGCCACATGGGAACTTGAATCTGAAATGAGAGAAAAGTATCCACATTTGTTTTAACATTGTAATCAGTGTAAGAAATTTCGAGGACGAAATTTTTTTATAGGAGGGGAGAGCTGTAACACCCGTATTTTTAACGGGCATGATTTTGTAAAATTTAATGAATAAAATGTGACTATTTAAAATTACTAAGTTGTTTACGATCATTAAAAAAAAAATACCACTTTAGTATTTTCTTACCAAGTCTTCCTAAGAAACATTCAAAATTTACCAACACTTCTACCAATCTTGTCTCCCTAAATTATTGCTCAATTATATAGCCTTCTTCTTATTTTGCTAAAGGTATCCGAAGGGGACATTGAATTATTTTCCCTCAATTCATAAAAGACATGGAGATATTTTCTCAACCACCTCTTTAATTATTTCCTTATCTTCTTCTATAATTCACTCCAATTGTCCCCTCAATTATGTTAGCATGATTTGCTAAAAATCTTCATGGGAGACAAGATGATATTTTCCTTTAAGACTCTTTTGTTTCTTCTTACAACTTTCCCCCGTAAACATCCCATTCCTCTTAAGCATTTTGATATCTTTTTATTTAACTATCACCACCTTCTTCTCTAGTTCTCATTCTCTCCCTTTCTCACTTCAAATTTCTAACTAAAGACATAGAGCACAAAGCTCTCTTTGTGGCCAAGACAATTATAATTCCCAACCATGATCGAGGCGGTTTTAGAGTTAATTCAAGCTTGATTGTTAACCCGAACTTTGGTGCTTTTCAAAGAAGTTTTGAGGTAGGTTTTCTTTAATCTAAACTTAGTTTTTAGTATGTATTTTCTCCATGTTTAATGCATAATTTTCGTGTTCAAAATTCATGCAAATTTCTAGTTAAGTTAACATGCATCCTTAAACATTTATGAACAAAAACTTGAGTCTTGAGTTACAACCCACAACCAACTTTTATTTTGGTTTGATGACAATGTTAGAAACATGTTAGGAATGTTTAAAACCGGTTTCCATAACTTTAAGATTGATGTTCTAATGTTTTGAGCTTAAAGAGCAAATTTAAGCATGTTTTCATCATTATTTACAAGAAAGGCTAGAGATATAATTTGATAATGATTTTGGTATAAAACTCATGAGAATATGTTTATTCTGATTATATAATGCATGTTGCATATTTTGGAATGGTTTTGAGATTTTAAACAAGGATAATATGCTTTAAGTTAAAGAAAAATTTGACATCCCATAAACTTTATAATACCTCTATGGGCAGTGGCTATTTCTTAAAATTCTGGAGTTAAATGAAAATGAATTTTGTAAATTGGTTTGCATATTTAAAAAGTAGACATCCTAAGCTTTCCAATGAGCTATCATGACCCTAAATCGGAGTTGTATTTTAATTTCTATGAATTTTTCAATTTTCGGATTAGAAACTAGTAAACCTGCCAGTGGTAATAAACCACCCGTCTATCTTAAGTAAACCACCTGTTAACCCGTGTGTTAATTGTAGATAGTGAACCCGCCTTTTTACAAAAGTATACCACCAAGTTGCCATGGTATACTAGCTGTTAACTTGAACCAAAAACCCAATTTTGCTCACCTTCTAGTCTCTTAATGTCTTACAACCTTTCCAATACTACCCTAAATGATTTATGAATTCTTATTAGAGACTAAAACATAAAAATTGCTTGTATGTATTTTATATTGCGTTTAAGATAAAAATTGTTTACTTGGTATTTAAAGAACAATTGCATAAAAATACTTTAATGGCACTAGTAGACGGGTTTACACATAATTCACTTATGAATGTGATTATACGTTGTGCTTTAGTTTTAATTGTCCTTATGCATGCCTTAGGGTCAAGGATGTGTGGAGCTAACGTTGATTAATTCCGAGAATAAAAGTTTGTTGTTAAGCTTTGAAGGTAGGGATTCTATTACTCATCTTTTGTGAGGTTTTGGTAAATTAAATTTGATTGTTTTATATTGTAAAATATGTATATTGTATAGCGATAAATATAATGATTTGACATATGTTATAAATTGAGAAGCATGGTTAGGAAATTGACTCTATAAATATAAATTGAATACAAAGGAATAGTGAGATGTAAAAAGGGCGACGGTTACGTCCTTGGGCACGAATACCCTAAAAGGAAAAATAGGGGGAAGGTGATGACGCTTCCTTGGGTTGAAAGTCCCAGAACACACTGTACAGGAATCGATTTGGTGAGGACTCGGGGCTTGATGTCCCCTCACCGGAACACCCTTGAAATGTTTATAGGGTGATCAAGTACGCCCATTTGGGTTTCGATGAGTTGAGTGATACTCAATTTAACATGGATACCTAGGAACAATGATGATTGGTAATATTTGTATAAATGTGTAATTATGACACTTGGTAATGATTAACTACGGTATCCATAAGATGTGATCATAATAAACCTCATAATCTGGAATATGATGTAACCTACTAACCATGCAGTTTTTAATGTGGTAATGGATAAACCATAAGGTGAGTCATGATTTCCCTACTGGGCATGTCGATGCTCATCCCTATCATATCTTCATATCTCAGGTGGAACTCAGTGCAACATATTTGAAGAGGAATAAGCGAAAATAATCTTGCTGTTTTCGTGTTAGAAGACCCTGTTTAATTACAACTTATCTACAACATGTAAGAGTTGTATTATTTTTTTTATGGCTGTGTTAAGTTATTTGGGAATTGTACTATGGTGATGATGACTGTAATTATATATATTTGGTGCTACACTAAAAACTGTGGTTTGTATTTAAAACGTTTATTTTTATTTTTCTTGTTGTTTAAAGACCCATGGGCATTGTTTAATTGATTTAAATAATATAAAATTTAAAATTATTTTTATTTATTTAAAACTGTTAACCCCCACATAGGGGTGTTACAAATATGCTTAGTAAAAAATGTCTACTTTCGTTAGTGTACATCTTTCCAACAATTTTATATATAGTTTACCAAACACCTATAATTCTGCTTCCAGTTCTCACAGCAGCTCTGATAAAAATTTACCAAACGCCTACCTGCTTTTGATTACAATACAACATAACAAAAACAACAACACAA
Organism: Artocarpus heterophyllus; assembly: GCA_025403435.1. NCBI lineage: Eukaryota > Viridiplantae > Streptophyta > Magnoliopsida > Rosales > Moraceae > Artocarpus > Artocarpus heterophyllus. The sequence goes on from CM046353.1 coordinate 10,971,724, forward strand.
CACAACACAACAATACTAAATTGGCACAACATGTGAGAGCTTTACACTATTTACGGTTGAAATTGTATAGTTGAAACTATAACCCCAAATACCCTAAAGGTCAAATTAGTATTTTAATATTTGAGTAAGAAAATAACTCACTAATACAATGATAGCATACACTATATTTAGTGGTGTATTTTGATAAATTTAACATCAAATATAACATAAGCTAAATTTTGTTATTTAATTGCTATTAGTTAATCTATTTTTTACTTATTACAACATTAAAATTTGCAAATTATCTTAAAACTAAAAGTTTACTTTTATTAAGTATGATGATTATGATAAAATATAGATATAGCATTTGAAATATTATTATATATTAAAGCACAAGTAAAAATAATGTATCAAATATAACTTTACAATTTTTGATACCAAATATAACATTGACAATCCCTTAAAAAAATAACATTGATACTAATATTTGCACAAATATAGTATTATGCATAGAGTATAGGCCATTTTTGCTACCTTGGGATTTAAATACCATAGCAAAAAAATCTGAAAATTCTCGAGCTCCATATAATATGGACCATGTAGTTCATATTTCATAGCTGCAATAGCCTTATCCTTATGATGAGGGTCACCCCACATAGAACCCCCTATATTTATTTATATGAAATTTACTTGTGATGAGAGAAACATTTGAAATGCAAAGATAAAATATTATATATAAACGATTTTAAGAATATCATGCCCCACCTTCCTCCCTATAGAATATGCCAAATAAATATAAGTTAAGGCACCACATGTGACTTGTCCTTTTTGTTGTGATTTTATATTGCGAGTGGATATTTTTTACTGGAGCAATGATTTTAAATAAAATGTGCTTTTCACCGTGTTATTAGTGACCATAAAAACCTATTAATGCTAATGTCTGATCCTAAATCTTATCCTACATGAATTAAAAATAGTAAGCTTTTGTAGGGAGAACGTAATTAATTATATGAAGGAGAACAAGCCATTTAAGAAAGTATTCTACAAATTTTAAAAAATTAAAGTCAGTAGGACCATCTCTATTATAAATACTGCTATTACATTTAATATCAAAAAATGTGCAAACAACATATTTTTTTGGTAGAAAAATTCCCTCTTATTCTCTCTAGAAGTCGAACTTGGAACTTAACCCTTAAACCCCATTGCAATCATTGAGCTAATCCCAAGGGTGTCCCAAACGACATATTTGATGTGTTAGATCATATTTAATATAAACATTTACTCTTATTGTACTATTAGTCGACAGAAGGCATTAAAATGACATGTTTAATATATCTATTTTTATCATAATCATTGAGCTTTAAAAGGTGTAAAAATAAACCTTTAAAAAATATTAATGTTATAATGATTGACTAAAAAAAGTTAATAATGGTTGAAAAAAATAAAGGTCATAATAATCAAATGTCAAAAAATTTATCATATACTAGGAGAAAAAAGTATAAACAGCTTTTAAAATAGTATTATGCGAATGATAAATAACAAATCAATGCCATGGGAGTTGCAAATCCTACTCGGTGAACAAGGGGGCAACTTGGCAGGCAAGTGGTGCGATTTTGTAAAAAGACGGTTTTAGGAAAATCAAAACTATAACCACCCATTTTGAGTAACGGGGCCACTGTTTGGGGGGGGGTGGGAGGGATGGGGTGGGGTAGTTGACGGGTAGGCTGGGGGGAGGTATACTTTCGGTCTAATTTGGCTTTTATTAGAAAATGCTTAAAAATAAAGGAAAATGTAAATCTTAATTAAGTGTTTGACAAGTGGTAGGAACCGTTTTTGTTGTAGCATATAAGAGCTTTTCACTGTAGTAATTTTTTTTTTTTTTATTGTAGCATGTGAGAGTTTTACGTTATTCATAACTGAGTTTGTGATGGAAATCACCCTTGACCAAACAAGGGGTGTTTGCAGTATGGAAAAAAAGTTAAACCAAAACCAATCGTGACATGTGGCGGGATGGGTGGCTTGAAACTACGGTTTGATAATTTGATGACATGGCTTAAAATGACAGGTGGGTTGGCTTGGTATATGGTGTTTGGCATATAGCAGTTAGGACCATTATCTCAGTTATAAATAGTATAAAGTTTTCACATGTTACAATAAAAAGAAAAAGTAGCTACAATATAAAGCTCTTATATATTATAATAAAAACAGTTCTAACTAATAGTTTCTATCACCATGTCAAATACATTAGTAGTTTTTTTTGTCATCTCTGTCAAGTACAATAATACAATTGAATAATAAATTATAAAAAAGTTTTTAAGGAAAAGAAGTTGAAAATGTTAATCTAAAGTATTAAAAAATTGGAAAATACTAATTCTATTTTCGCTCACTTCGCTTAATTAATCGATAGAGACAGTCATGGGTATTTTTGTTTATAATAAGAACTTATTATTGTTCTATTAGTATTTTTTTTCTTTTTCTGGTGTCCATATTCTTGAAGGTAGTACAGAAAATGAGCGGCCAAAAGTTTTTTGGGTTGGGACTCAAGTGGTTTATCTTCTCAAAACAAAAGGCTCAAAAAAATCACAAAGGGGGAAAAAAAAAAAAGAAATCTGCATTATCGGTGCGTTGGAGTTGGAGTTCTGAGCTTGAAATGCCAAGTGTTAGGTAGCCGGTCAATTGGTTGCTTTGTCTACACGTGTCCGTATATGCTTTTTCACCTTTTAATTAATTTTTTAAAATTTTTATTTGGAGGAGAACTAGGAAAAATGATGGGCAAATGACTTTTTAAAAAACCTTTTTCGAATAAATGGTTATACTTTTTAAAATTAAACAAATAGTTATTTTTCGTTAAATATAAAATTAAAATAATAAAAATAATATTTTTTATTTATTAGTTTAGTTCATCAATGATATCTTCTAATATATCAATGATAAACTCTAATGTATCAATAATAAACTTAAATACATTAGTAATAAACTATAATATATCAATGATAAAAAGTCTAGTATATCAATGATAAATCTTAATACATCATTAATGAACCATAATACATCAGTGATAAATTCAAACCCTGGCAAAAAAAAACTACCCCTCAAATTCTTTCTTTTCTAGCTCTATCCCCCAGGCTGTTGTCGTCGACTAGCACCACAACTGCGCCATGTCGCCCACCGTACACCAGTCTTGACTGTCTGCTGCTAGATATCTCTACATGAACAAAGCAGCGCAAAGATCGTTGGCTTACGCTTCTTGTGTGCATTGTAGTCATTGGAGGAGTTGACGTTAGTGTCGATGATGGAGACTTCATCGCGAGGCGCCGCCACCAATGACATCGTCTTCTCTAACTCGGGTAGTGTATGTTGGGCCATGACAACCACAGATGTCGGATTCGTCCTCGACATCGTCTCCTTTGACGTTGAAGGTAATCTCAACAGTGGAGGAGCTTCGATCACGTCCTTCTGTAACGGCACCAATCGTTTAACAAGGAGGAAGAGAGTAAAGAAAAGAGAATAGGAGAGAGAAGAGTAGGGCCGTTGCCGAAGAAGAGAGAGCTCAGAGGGAGAGAGAATGTCGAGTAAGAAGATGGAGTTAAAATTGGAAAATGAAAAAAGTATACAAACAACTATACTTGATATAATGTAAGTACTAACCATATTCCTAAATTTAGAAAAGTTGAAGTAAAGATGTTCTATTGAGTGAAAAATGGACCACCAAACCCAACTTTTTTTTTTTTTTAAGTATATTGATGTGGTAGATGGTAGAATTTGAAAGGGTTTTATGACAATGTAGTTTACTATAAATTATACTTTAAAGTAAGTTTGTTTTTAAATTTTGTGAGAGAAAATCATATTTTTATCTCTAAGAAATGTTCTTTGTATATTTTTAATTGTCCTGTGATTTGATATTTAAAAGTTATGTTTTTTTTTTCGTTACTTAAGGAAGTATTAGAACAACGAAAAAAAAAAAGAAAAGAAAAGAGCAAGGTCTGATGAAGCTCCAATATGATCACCGTACACATCATCAAGCACCTAATCCTAAAATTTTCCCTCTTGGCTCATCCCAACATGGGCTTTTTCTGAGTGCAGTTGTCCATGGTGTTAAATTTTTAATGTGCTTTTTCTGAGTGCAGTTGTCCATGGTGTTAAATTTTTAATGTGTTACCAAAAATGTTTCTTTAAACGTGGTTGTTTATAGTACAATAAGACGGTCGTATCTATATGGAGGTAAAATTTATAAATAATAAAGTTGGCAAAAATTTTAACGTTTTAAGAGGTAAGTGAGTTAAACAAAATAAAGTTTTAAAAGAAGACAATATTTTTTTGCGATTTTAAATTTTAAGGTTTAAAACATATAATTAAAAACAGTTTGGTGTCGAGAATCCTTTATATGTTTATTACTAGTATAGATTTTGATTCTAATTAAATTTTCAAAGCATGTAACTAATTAATCTTTTCCGATTAAAATATGCGTGTTATTTTTACAAAATATCCGAAAGCAACAATATTGCAAGCAATAATGCAGTAAGAGACATTTCATAAAAACATTAAATTAAAAGCATCAATTGTGATAAATAAAACCATTGTCACAAAATTAATTATCACAATTATGAAATGAAAAAGATGAAATTAATCAAAATTAAAATATTTCAGTAGAATAATATTTATGTTAAAACCCAAAAAAAAATTATTTTATGAAATATCTGAAAGCGATAGCATACCTACCTCTAGTAATACTGCAGTAAAATACATTCCATAAAATAATAATGTTAATATTATGTGCAAGTTAATTAATACATAAAGAAAGCATGATTGAATTCATATAAAAATTGACAGCATAATAATATTGATTTAAAATATAAGAAAATATTATTTCTACCAAAAGATAAACATTACAATAGTATTTGAGAATCAAAATCTATACTGGATAATTATACATATAAATTCATATCTAGCCTCACCATACTACGTTAGCCTAGCTTACACAGCATTTTCACAAGTTCTACCAAAAAATACTGAAATGATGCATAAGCATAACTTTATTATGCTCTGATAGGGCCGACAATTTGGGTCACGACACGATGACACAACACAAATCTGACACAAAAAATGCGAGTTAGGGTTGGGAAAATAGACCTCGGGTTGGAATTGGGTCGAACCCGTCTGACCTGCACAAAAAACGGGTTAGGTTCGGGTCAACCCGAATCAACACGAAATCAACCCGAAATAACACGTAAAAAATGTGTCGAAATAAGGTTGATCTGAAAATTGTTAATCAACCCGTGTAATCCAAATTGAACTCATGTGACCTTAATGTAACCCATATAACCTGAAATAAATTTTAATGTGTCAAATTAGTTTAACATTTGTTGTATATCCAACTTGACATGATTCTAATTTCTAGCATATTTGTTTTTGTTAAACTTATACAAAGTTTTGTTAACTTTTTTGATAGTTTTGTTTTGTTGGGTTATTGTTTATTTTATAGGCTTATTGTTGGGTCTATCGTGTTGCAGGTCTATCGGATTTAGCAGGTCAATGTGTCGTGTCAACACGAACATGTACGAAGTAGTATATTGGCAGGTTGCACGGGTCGGGTTGGGTCAACCCGTCTACACATCAGGTCGTGTCCGGGTTGGGGTTTTTTTGACCTGTCGGGTCACGGGTCGGGTTCGGGTTGGCGTGTTGCCTGTTTATATAAGGGCTTAACCCGACCCTTGGACTTGAATTGCCACCCTTTTCTGCTCTGAATGAATTGTGTTGCAATATGGGCTTTGTACGTTTCACTCGAGGAAAACAAATTTAGAACTATTAATTAATTTAGTAGTACTAATCTGTAATATCAAAGATACGAAAGTATTTTTGTAACGCCCCTATGTGGGGGTTAACAGTTTTTAATGAGATAAAATAAAAATAAATAATAAAAGTAAAACCTTAAAGATTAAAATTTGCCCGGGACTTAAATGAAAACTCTCAACTCAAAAATAAAAATATAAACGACAAATAAACCACAGTTTTAATGTAGCACCTTAAATTTAATAATATAAACTGTTGTCATCATCATTTTAACCCTCAACACATTGTAATACAGTCACAGAAAGTAACAATTGATGCTTACATTATCATGAAGAACATTCTCAACGATTGAAGCAGTCCCAATGTAATATAGTTACATCACTTCCTCAACTATATTTCTCGTAGCCACCTCACATTTAGTGAGTCCTGAAAAGATATAAACATAAGGGTATGAGCAACACTATGCTCAGTAGAGAAAGCCATTACTCACATTTAGGTTTTTATCATTACCACATTAAAACCTGCATGGTTAGTAAGTCACATCATATTCCAGATTATGAGGTTTATTATGATCACATCTTATGGATACCGTAGTTAATCATTACCAAGTGTCATAATTACACATTTATACAAATATTACCAATCATCATTGTTCCTAGGTATCCATGTTAAATTGAGTATCACTCAACTCATCGAAACCCAAATGGGCGCACTTGATCACCCTATAAACATTCCAAGGGTGTTCCGGTGAGGGGACATCAAGCCCCGAGTCCTCACCAAATCGATTCCTGTACAGTGTGTTCTGGGACTTTCAACCCAAGGAAGCGTCATCGCCTTCCCCCTACTTTACCTTTTAGGGTATTCATGCCCAAGGACGTAACCGTCGCCCTTTTCATGTCTCACAATTTCTCTATATTGAATCATTATCAATAGAGTTAGTTTTCCTAACCATGCTTCTCAATTTATAACATGTGTCAATTCATTATGTTCCTCGCCGTACAATACAAGACGAGTCCATGTCATAGTTTCATATGTGATAATCATATAATATCAGTTCAACATAGATATATATATATATATATATTGCGGCAAAACAATCAATTTTAATTCTATAAAAACCTCACAAAAGATGAGTAATAGAATCCCTACCTTTTAAGCTTATCAACAGTCTCTTAATCCTGGAATCAATTAACGTTAGCTCCATACTCCCTTGATCCTAAGGCGTGCATAAGGACAATTAAAACTAAAGCACAACATACAACTACATTCATAAAATTTATTTTAATTTAATCTTAGAATTTCAAGAAATAACCACTGCCCATAGAGGTATTACAAAGTTTAACAATATAAATTTTCTGTCTAGGGCATATACACTTAGACTTCATACATATGCTCCAAAATAGCAACAAACATATACTTAGGTTTAAGAACGCAAATTTGAATAATCCTTTAGTATAAAAGAAAATTTATAAATGAAAGACTAAATTTGTTCATAAGATTCTAACCTCGGATTATGGTTAGTTGGAAGCTTGAAATGGCTTCAAAACAGGTTCCTTTACTTCGGTATGACTGAAATTCTTGCTCAAATGGAGGTGATGGTGGCTGATTTTTATGGCTGCCTTGAAGAAGTTCTCTAAGTATTTTGCTTCAGCAAAGAAATGAGAAGAAGAGTGTGGGAACCGTGGAAGAGAAAGGAAGAAAAGATGAAGTCTTTGAAGAGAAGTGATGGAAACAATTATAGAGGAGACATGTTGAAGCATGTCACGGAGGAAATAAAGAAAATGAGGGTCAAGAGTAGTTGGAAAAGATATCCTTATGTCTCATCTAAAGACTTTAACACACATAATGCCAATATGACATTTTTGAGATTTATTAGAAGTTCTAAGGCTTTTTAGTAATCATACTAAATAAATATAGGAGAATTTTAGAAAACTTAAAAATAGATAAAAATAAATATTATAAAATAAATTTAAATGAAGCAATATTTTTTTTATACATTAAAAATTAATTTAATTACCTCAATACCCGTTAGGAGAATAACGGGTGTCACAGCTCTACCCCCCTTAAAGAAATTTCGTCCTCGAAATTTCAATTCTAGCAATACTAGTAAAAATTATGATTCCACTATGATTCCAATTCTGAGTCTAAACCGTTAATGTTGTTTGTCCTCCAAATTTAAGTTATCGTATTTCCACTTATTTACTTGCATAATAAATCTTACTCCTAAATCCCTCAATAAGAGTATTTCTGACAAGTTTTAACTTGTAACACCGTATAATAGTCTAAGAATCTGATCAGGCATACATATTGACCATATCATGATTCCAGTCCTTCATTGTCCATGGGCTGTGATTTACAATCACATTTAAGGAGATTGCTAGAGAAATTTTATATACTTCATCTTTAGGTTCCTTTTCCTTTTTGAGTAAAGAAAAGTCAAATATATTTGATTTCATACCTCAACTAATAAACTAAAACATAATCATAAAACATATATCACAAACACTTTTATTCAAAACTATACATTAAACTTACTCATAGAGATATTAAACGGAATCTTAGAGTTGCAAACATACCCGACATATTTTTCATTAAACAGCTATCCTCATGACACAAACATTCAACCCAAATAATATACTCATATTTCATATGGAATATCCCCATAACTGACTCTGGTACTTCCACATAATATTAACAGAATATTACACATTACAAACATGATACGGATACGTTTCGAGAGTACAAGGCACTCCGTATACCAGCTATCCATATCATGCATGCTTAGAGGATACAAAAACATCGATAAACAAAAGATCGGACCTTAAGAAGGATGCGTTTCGAGAGCATCAAGTACTCCGTATCCAACCATCCCGGCATTAGGCTCAATGAATCTAAAAGATTGAACAACAACGTACCACAAGAAACACAGAATACAAGGCAAACGGTTATTCGTAACACACGAAATACGGACACACATGCCTACATGCCAAAGATAAAACAAAAAGATTACAGATGGAGATTCAAATCAATTGGCCGCTCCCGGCTTTCCCTTTCCCATTCAAGCTTGGATGTTGCAGTGTCGGATTCTGGATGTATGATTTGCATTTTATCTATCAATTCCTCAGCTGTTGAAGCAGTGACAAAAATTTGTCTCTCCGATTCTGTAGTGATGTTTTCTTCCACAGCGTAATCTAGAAATTTCAAAAGACCGTCATAAAAACCCTTTACGTTCAGCAGTCCCAAAGGTTTGGAATAAAAGCCCAACAATTGCCCACAAGCAACTATAAATATTTCCTCAAGAGTACCTAGACCACCAGGTAATGCTATAAAAGCATCAGAATTATAGATTATGTCTTTAAAATTTTTAGGGATACTCCTGACTCCTTCTCCCTTACCTATGGCTTCCTTACAAAGGTTTCCTTCAACTGGAATATGAGGCCAAATTTTTACATCAGTAGCGTCGCTAGACCTAGCTGCTAGTGCCATATTTACCATCATTTTTATACTACCACCCCCATAGATTATGTTAATCTTTTTGTGTGCTAGGACTTGCCCTAAGTGATTTGCAGCTTCTAAATAAGCTTTATCTTTTCCAAGACTAGAACCACAAAAGACACAGACATTCTTTATTTTCTTCGTGGACTGGGAGGTAGACATATTTGGTTTATAGAAGTGGTTGCTTAATGTCTGCTCCACTTAGACTTCGGGTTCTACATGAGTTTTTAAAGATGAGAAATATACAAAAAGGGCTAAAGAGATAGACGAGTAGGTAATGAAAAAGTAATCCAAAGATTTAAACAAAATCTTGTGCGGATAAGAAAGTAAGATAAGGTGATTGATAGTTTATAGAAAATCTGATTCACTTTTTGAAAAAGATTAGACTCTAATTGTATAACTTTTGACAATTGAGAACAATTCGACAAAAGACCCTCATGACACAACTGTAGACTTTTTGACAAATATACACCAAGTCTAGAAATTTAATATAAACGACAAATACTGTAGAACTTTTGAAATTTGAGACACAATCTTGAAATATCTGGATAAGCTTTTCAAAATTCAAACATATTACTGTACCGTATGTGACGTGTCTGATAAGATAATATATTTTATTATATATATATTTAAGAAAATCATAAATTAAATAAGATATTAACACTTACTGTATCAATCTAATAATCACAATTATTTCAAACACAAAAGCAAATATTCTGAGAAAAAGAAAAACACAAACTGTTGAACATCAACTAAAACTGCTTCAAATAAGTAAAGACTAAATAACCTTTATAGAGCGATGACTTATTCCCCATCCAGTTTTCTTATGGCTTGGCAAACAGGATCTAGAAATACCATATTCCTGAGGCGTTGTCTTTCTGTATAAAATTTAGGCCAGAGTTTAAAAATAGCTCCTTGAACATATCCACTAGGGTGACCGTGAAGAGGAGGATGGATGCTATCCAAGTTCTCCTTTGAAAGTCCATCCCTACAAAACCTTATTTTATCCTCTCTATTCGTAGACATATAACCAGGTGAAGTACATTTACCGTTACAATTTTGTCTTCCACATTTGTTACAAGTGACCACGATGGCACGAGCTCTTTTTTTTCATTGCACTACGACTGGTACCCGTTCCTGGTAAACCGACATCTTGACTAAAGTCACTCGGACGGATTTTCCCCTCTATTAACATTCTCACATCACAATGGATACCAAAACGCATAAGAATCCACAACCGAGTAATTCTAGCCTTGTATTTCTTTCTGAGAATCTTTTGGGAGAGTGATGGGAAATACTTTCTCATGTGTTGGTACTTTGGGTCCATGATGAGATGAAAGAAGAGTAAATAGAAAGGAAAAATTAAGATAGTAAATTGCAGAATCCTAGAATTCCTTCTTCTTTTAGAGGAAAAGAAGAATTTCTAATGAAAAAGAAGAGGATTTGCGATTTAGAGAGAAAATAACAAATTAAGAGAGAAAAAGTGAACTCGGAGAAATAAGCTCCTATGCACAGTAAACGTATATGTAAACAATGATTAAACCACTGTATATGACACGTATAGAGACCACGTGGGAGAGACAGTGTGAATCAAACTGATTTAGGATTTAAACTAGGCCCAAATGTTCTAAGTTGAAAATGGTCAGGTTGTTTCGGGCCTTAACACATTTAGAACGAGTTAAATAACAAACATAAAATTGAAAACCAATTTGTATAAATCTTAAACCCAATTCAAAGTCCACTATAGATAAGTTAAATATGAACAACAAATCTAATTTAACGACAACAAGGATCTTCCTGAATGATATTTAAAATCATTTCATAACAACATAATCTTCCAGCAACTCGAATAATTTTGTTTTAATCAAAACCTTATTGAACAATACATACACCCATATGTTATTCATAATACTTAACATCTATCAATGGATTCATCATCATTGCTACCAAGGGTTTAGAATGCGACTAACCTTGAAATCAATACGATTTACGTCTTTCAACGTAGACCATATCAATGAACAAAGACACTAGATGTTACTACTTAAGAACATCTACAATCCCCACAATTCTACTCATACAATATATAATTTCCTCATATAACAAAACCTTAGGTAACCAAAAGATTCACTGATACACTTAAATACAATGTACGTAACGAAATATTCCAATTTTGAGATTCATGCATTCTAGACTTTACACAGTCTCAACAGACCAAAAGTCTAACATTTATCTCTCTCAAGATTCAATACCATGATTCCCAACTTATATCATATTCCTCAAATATATAGAACTTTTAAGAAAAGATATTGACACTTATGTGCTCCATCGAATCCACACATAATCATTACTTAGGTTTGAATAGATTACGAAAAATTTGGCATATCTATGTCAAACTTTAAAATCAATAAATCAAGCCTTATATTTCTCATTGTTTTTCACGAGACAAAAGGCTTTTAAATCCTCTTATCTATACGAATTTCTCATCGTTTATACGAATTAGATATGCTTATAGATCCAAATATTATACGAATCTCTCATAAGCAATCTACTTATAAACTCATTCCATATAATTATCATTCCCTTATAACTATTAATACTTTCCTTCTATATAATTATTGTACTCATATAACTATTGATATTTTCATTCTATGGCCTTTCCATGTTACATCCTTCTAGACTGTATAAATCAATGTGAAGGTTCATTTTGATGATGACAATGAAAATTCAGCTTCAAAACCATCTCAAAAATATATTTTTAAAGTGGTGCTACACTCCCTAGGTTAACCGAACCTAGGCTCTGATACCAAAAATTCTGTAACGCCCCTATGTGGGGGTTAACAGTTTTTAATGAGATAAAATAAAAATAAATAATAAAAGTAAAACCTTAAAGATTAAAATTTACCCGGGACTTAAATGAAAACTCTCAACTCAAAAATAAAAATATAAACGACAAATAAACCACAGTTTTAATGTAGCACCTTAAATTTAATAATATAAACTGTTGTCATCATCATTTTAACCCTCAACACATTGTAATACAGTCACAGAAAGTAACAATTGATGCTTACATTATCATGAAGAACATTCTCAACGATTGAAGCAGTCCCAATGTAATATAGTTACATCACTTCCTCAACTATATTTCTCGTAGCCACCTCACATTTAGTGAGTCCTGAAAAGATATAAACATAAGGGTATGAGCAACACTATGCTCAGTAGAGAAAGCCATTACTCACATTTAGGTTTTTATCATTACCACATTAAAACCTGCATGGTTAGTAAGTCACATCATATTCCAGATTATGAGGTTTATTATGATCACATCTTATGGATACCGTAGTTAATCATTACCAAGTGTCATAATTACACATTTATACAAATATTACCAATCATCATTGTTCCTAGGTATCCATGTTAAATTGAGTATCACTCAACTCATCGAAACCCAAATGGGCGCACTTGATCACCCTATAAACATTCCAAGGGTGTTCCGGTGAGGGGACATCAAGCCCCGAGTCCTCACCAAATCGATTCCTGTACAGTGTGTTCTGGGACTTTCAACCCAAGGAAGCGTCATCGCCTTCCCCCTACTTTACCTTTTAGGGTATTCATGCCCAAGGACGTAACCGTCGCCCTTTTCATGTCTCACAATTTCTCTATATTGAATCATTATCAATAGAGTTAGTTTTCCTAACCATGCTTCTCAATTTATAACATGTGTCAATTCATTATGTTCCTCGCCGTACAATACAAGACGAGTCCATGTCATAGTTTCATATGTGATAATCATATAATATCAGTTCAACATAGATATATATATATATATATATTGCGGCAAAACAATCAATTTTAATTCTATAAAAACCTCACAAAAGATGAGTAATAGAATCCCTACCTTTTAAGCTTATCAACAGTCTCTTAATCCTGGAATCAATTAACGTTAGCTCCATAATCCCTTGATCCTAAGGCGTGCATAAGGACAATTAAAACTAAAGCACAACATACAACTACATTCATAAAATTTATTTTAATTTAATCTTAGAATTTCAAGAAATAACCACTGCCCATAGAGGTATTACAAAGTTTAACAATATAAATTTTCTGTCTAGGGCATATACACTTAGACTTCATACATATGCTCCAAAATAGCAACAAACATATACTTAGGTTTAAGAACGCAAATTTGAATAATCCTTTAGTATAAAAGAAAATTTATAAATGAAAGACTAAATTTGTTCATAAGATTCTAACCTCGGATTATGGTTAGTTGGAAGCTTGAAATGGCTTCAAAACAGGTTCCTTTACTTCGGTATGACTGAAATTCTTGCTCAAATGGAGGTGATGGTGGCTGATTTTTATGGCTGCCTTGAAGAAGTTCTCTAAGTATTTTGCTTCAGCAAAGAAATGAGAAGAAGAGTGTGGGAACCGTGGAAGAGAAAGGAAGAAAAGATGAAGTCTTTGAAGAGAAGTGATGGAAACAATTATAGAGGAGACATGTTGAAGCATGTCACGGAGGAAATAAAGAAAATGAGGGTCAAGAGTAGTTGGAAAAGATATCCTTATGTCTCATCTAAAGACTTTAACACACATAATGCCAATATGACATTTTTGAGATTTATTAGAAGTTCTAAGGCTTTTTAGTAATCATACTAAATAAATATAGGAGAATTTTAGAAAACTTAAAAATAGATAAAAATAAATATTATAAAATAAATTTAAATGAAGCAATTTTTTTTTTATACATTAAAAATTAATTTAATTACCTCAATACCCGTTAGGAGAATAACGGGTGTCACAATTTTTTAAGAACTTTTTTTATGATTAAAAAATACATTTGCAGTAACATGATTTTTTCAATCCTACTGCAAAATTATGTTTCAACCTCTATTTTTTTTAATTACGTGAGAAGAATATGGCTAACAATAATTTCATTTTTGGTAAACAATATTATGGCCAAATATAATGCTCGTTGGGGGTGGGTGGCCTCCACTCCAGGAATGGAATTCGGTGCTGTTTGGCGGAGGTTGAGCTTCACTGCTGATTAAATGTTATACGTCAGAAAATTATATCTATAATATTTGGAAGGCTGCACTATTTTTTTTTTTTTAATTTTGTTTTTTATTTTTTGTCTTAACACGGCCTTAATTTACTTTCTGAAAGTTGAGATTTTCTTTTTGTGTGTTTATGTATAAAACACGAAATTAAGTTATTTTTTTCTTTCTTTTTTTTGAGTAAAAAGAGTGACTAAGAAGGAAAATAGGTTAGGAACTTAGAAGAAAGAGAATTTTGTGGTAATAAAGTATAAATAAAACCCTCAACCAAATAATATATGCTTAACTAATTAAATCTAAATATCATATTAACTGTCAATCAAATTAGAATCATATGACACTTCTTACTATTTAAAACGCACCTGAATGATAAGGTATTTTGTCATACCCTGTCAAATATTTTTCTTCTAAAGAACTTTAATTTTTGTGTGTATATTTATTTGGATAAGTCTATGGTGGAAAATGGTGTTATTCTCTGCTAGTGGAGAATGATCCAACAGTCACGTGTGATTCTTAAATTTAGATCAATGGTAAAACAAAAAAAACAAAAAAGAAAGAATATCAAACGAAAATAAACTCTACCATATATAATCTAATACCTATTTACAACTTTTATAATGAAAAAATAATATTAAGGGAGCTTGATGAGTGACAAGGAGATTAAGGGAGCTACCGACAGCCGATGAAATTCCTTCAAAATTTTTCTCTGAACTTCAGCATTTCAATTGTAGGGTTTAGGGTTTGTGCAATTTTTTAAGAATGAAGGATAAGATTAAAAGTTGTAAAATCAATGGTTGAGATTTATTGGTGTGAAAATTTAAATAAAAAAGATGTGTTATCAATTATATTAACGTAATTGTGGGCCATTGATTTTTAATCAAAGGTTTATAATACTATTCTCCATATGCGGATAATTTTGCCATTCTCCACCAATTTTTTTTTTAATTTTTTATTTTTCTTCTCAAAAGAGGACTTGAGATTGAAAACAAAGAAAATCTAGGGAAATGTCCTCCCATTAGAGAGACATTAGGATTTATGCTAATTTCTCCATCACTTTCTCTTGTGGTATATCAATCTAAGTAAAGATAAAACATAGTTTTAAGAGATTGACACAGAATTAAAAAAAGTTACTTAGGTGGTGAGATTCTTTTATCCTAAAAAAAGAGTATAAAGTGTGAACACAAACTTCCAACTTCCAGATACCGCAAGGACAAATTTTAGAGACCAAAGAAGGGAATCTTCCCAAAGTAAAAGGGCGCAATAAAAAAAGAAGAAAATTCTTAATTAGAAAAGGAGAAATTCTTAATTTAAGGGGAAAAAAAAAGGAAAAAAGGGAAAAAGGAAAAAAGAAGAATATACACTAGACAAACCATGTTACACAAGTAAGGTTTCTCACATTTACAGCAAGGATTGAACGGATAATAATGGAACTAAAGAAACAATTAGGTCCTAGCTGTAGATGAGCTAGTTCAAGAGAGACACATGTTTTTTTCTCTCTTTTATATATATATATATATATATATATATAGTGATATATATTTTTTTCTTGTTATTGCATATTATTATGCATAATATACAGGTGTAGTTATATAGAGAGGTCTTCAGTTTGCATGTGATTGCTTGTGAATCCAGCATGGCTATGTTGGCTCCGCAAGTTGCCAAGCTGTCTGTCTCTTTCTTTGAGAGAGAGAGAGAGAGAGCAAAAACAAAAGGATAGGAAACGTGAGCCAGAGGGTGGGGAGGCAGACCAGGGACATGAAGATAAAATATCATCCTTTACAGACAAGGGACGTGGCTTTGCGCATTTGTTTTTCCTTTGCTCTCACTCTTCTCATTTTCAGAATTACAAACTAAAAATTTGTTCATGTGTCACAAAATAGATCTTTGTTGTTGTTTTTTTATATTGGAAAAAAACTGGTATTTTCTTAAAGCAAGTACTGTTGTGTTAAAATTTGAGGCTCTGTACTCGATCGATTATAAGTAATCCTCCAAGCCTATTATTATTATTATTATTATTATTACTTTAAGGGTTGAGGTCTCTAATCTCACGTTGTAGGTCTTCAAAGTTATGCGAGTGTGTTTGGAAATTAGAACCAAAACAGCCTACTATGTGAGAGCTATATATCATAATATATTTTTATTTTATATTATAGTATTTAAGAGCATTACATTATAGTAATTAAAATTTTTTGGACTACCTTTTAGAAGGTGATAGTGTGCATTTTTAAATGTCAAAATTTAAAATAATACACCAAACTAATAGTTTTTTTTTCCTTACAGACTTTTGATAATTCAAAACAAAACTTAAAAAGTGGCATATCTTTTTATGCATTACTGTAGAATTCTCACCTTTTTTTTATCCTTTTGATACGGAGCGGGATTAAACTGATAACCTTCCTCAAAATCCTACCTCATTCAAGCCCTAGTGCAGCCAAACCAAATTGTTTTATGTATAATTTTCACATTTTTAAGATGCAATGTTTTTTTTTTTCTTGAAACTTCTACGGTATGATATAGGAAAATACCCTATTAGAAAGGTTTTATTTTAAAAACTTGGATTTATATTAGTTAGTTTACATGGGTTTTTGTGTGTGGTGTGTATATGCACATATATATATATATATATATGTATTAATTTTAATGTGATTTTGATTAGATCTAACTTTTAAAAATATAAAGACGAGAATATTAATTTATATTAGTTAGTTTACATGGGTTTACGTGGGTTTTTTTTCTCCTTTAAAGATGCCCTACAACCAAGAAAAACCGCTCTCCTCTTGCAACGTTGGAATAATTCTAGGAGTTTTTTTCAACTGGGAATCAAGACGTGAATATAGTACATTGTAGTGCAGTCTTATAATAGTCGGCTAGTTTGAGTACAAACCCAAGATGTGAAAGAATGTCGTTGGGCCTATGGCGGTATAGCATACGAGGGAATTCACATAAATTTCTCTTTTTTAGACAAAATGTAAAAAATTCTTATACCATAAACCCGGTGCATATCTCAATAGAATATGTTGCGTGTCTCACTAGAACATGTTACGTAGGACTGTTTAAAAAAACTAAAAACTAAGAATCAACATAAGCTAACCACCAAACCAATCGAAAAAAAAAAAAACCAAAAAAATGGTTCTAATAGCAAAATCGACCAATTCGGTTGGAAAATTGGCCACCCACAAAGTGAACAGTTTAATTTTCGAAAAATATGTTTTCGTCATTTCAGTTTTCTTTCAACAAATATACATAATTACAATAATATATTTATTAAACACTTTGTCATATTTGAATTTTAAAACTTTGGACTTTATTGTTAAATGACAAATTTTTTGCTAATCTATTTGGATTTTATTATTTACCTTATCAGTATTAATATCAAAACGTTGGGTTTTTTAAATCATCTAATACATTATGGAGGAAAAAAAGTGAAACCAAGTAGATTATTGATGGATTATTATTTATAATATGGCTGATTATTATTATCTAAAACCAACCACCACAAACTGACCATCATTGGTCGAAAACCGACTAAACCACTCTTGTAATCGATCAGGGCTCTATTTACATTTCTGAAAACTAACGGTCATTGGTTAGAAACCAATTGACTAAAACTGACTAATAAACACCTGTAATGTTGCGTGTCCCACCAAAAGATGTTTCGTATCCCATTGAGATACTTTTGCATCTTTCTGAAATATTTTTTTCCTTTCTTTCTCTCTTTCTCCTAGCCGTCGTTAGCTTGTCTTTGGTTTTACAGGTGATGTCGTTGGACATTACTATCACCGGCAGCCAGAATAAACAAAAAAAAAAAACAGACAAAAAAGGAAAAAAAATAAACACAACAACAACAGCAACGCAATTACTACCAAAATCAAATCTAAAAGGAGTTGCCTATCCGTTTGTTATCGATCGTCATCAAAGGTTTAGATCTATGAGATGATGAGAGCGCAAGACGATGATTGGAGAGTAACCCAACCATTCACTATCCTCCGTTGCACAAAAAAGGCCAAACCTCACTGATAGTTTGATTCGCCTGGCACAACATCGCCAAGATTTAAAGAGAATGAAAAAGAACGAAAGTTGTCATTGAGTCACAACATCGTTGCAATGTCATCGGAGGCTACCAATCTGCCAAGGTCTATACTGCTTCGTCTCCATCATCCCGAACCAGATCCATCGTTGCTTCGCTTGCCTATTGTCGTCACCATAGAATATAGAATCTTGATCTCCGGTGCTGATCAACCAATGACCTCGTCATTAAAGGAGATTGTCGTCGTTATCATAGCTCCATCGTAGCTTTAGATACAATTCTTGATTACATGACATATGAGCTCCAATAAGTAAACTACTTATTGGAAAAGGTGGATATGCTCATGTGTTATGTAAGAGCAACTTACAAAATGCTCCCCAAATACACCACCTTATTAAAAATTTCCTTCAATAAATCACTTATCAAAATTATCCTTTTATTAGAAATTGATGATTTATTAAAGACCAAGTTACCCTTTGTCTTAAAACGGAGCTTGTTAAGTATCGTCCCGAAACTTGCCAGATTCTATTGTGGAACCCAGTAGAAATTGCTTTTGTAAGCCGAAGCGGGGTGCAGATTATAACCTGCTAGGTTCAAACTTTGAACATACTAGTTTCTAATATTTTTTTTAAACAAAGAGGTGCCAACTGCCTCTGATTGCCGGTGCGGGTGTCGGGTTGTAGCTTGCTAGATTCCATCTTGAAACTTACGAGATTCTTAAATATTTTTTTGAACATACTAGATTCGGTCTCAGAACCCATCGGGTTTCATCCTTAAACTAGCCAGAACCTGCCAGATTCTATCATAGAACCTACCAAAGTCCAACACGAAACCCCCCAAGATTCTGTTCAAAAAATAGCTGAAACCACTAGATTTCGTCCCGAAACTCGTTGGAAATGCCAGTTTCATCTCGGAGCTTGCCATATTTTTGTCTTGAAACCTGTAAGGTTCCAAATTTTTTTTAAAAAACAAATAACATAGTTCTAAGTCCTCATCAAAACCAGTCGGAGCTCATCATGT
The DNA here is from genome assembly GCA_025403435.1 of Artocarpus heterophyllus. NCBI lineage: Eukaryota > Viridiplantae > Streptophyta > Magnoliopsida > Rosales > Moraceae > Artocarpus > Artocarpus heterophyllus. The sequence goes on from CM046353.1 coordinate 10,991,086, forward strand.
GTAGGTGAAAAAAACTCAAGCTCAATAATCAGTCCAAAAAAAAAAAATTCACAAAATTTTCAAACAATAAGTTCGGATCCAATAATTGAAAAATAACATTTACATTGTAAAATTTGACTGGGATGGAAGAGGATGTGGTGCTGAAGATCTTCTCGCAACATGGCTACAACCCATTGCGGATCATTGTAGCTTTTCATGAAATCCTTCACAGATCTATCATAGAGATCGGAGATTAGAGAACGGCAGCTACACGAAACCTTGAGATTGGATGGATCTGTCGTGGAGGCTGCCATTACACAAAAAAAAATCTTTTAATTCAAAATATCTATATATATAAACGAAAATTATCACAAAAAGACAATAAAAAATGTTCTCAAAATTAGATTGAAAAAGCAGTAGGATTGGGAAAATTACAATGTTCTTAACGATCTTGGGCATTGACGTTGGTGCCATATTAGATGAGGCACCTAGTGATGGAGGGAGGCGACATGAAGGGGATCGCCGACCTGTGGCGATGAAGGAACAACGTCGTCGGATCTTCTCCCACAACTGATGATCTAAACCTCCTAGGGGGTGGATGTTGGATCAAAATCCAATTATGGGCCAATATATTAAAGAAATGTGAATTAAAGGCTATCAATAAGGTTGCCCAATTAAAAGTAATCAATTTGGGTTCTGGGCTTTTAATGCATCATTAAGTGTGGGCCTCCTATGTGTAGAGACCAAAAGGAAAATTACTAATTTTATGATGGGCTAAATTGGTAATTAAGGATAATTGCTAGGGTTTAGCAATTATATAAAGGGGTTGTGGTCCCCAAGTCAGTACGTACATTATTTTTCTGTTACCCATCTACAGAGAGATTACAGAGCATTCTGATAGGGAGGATTTACGTGCCAGACTTGGAAGATCCTCAACCAAAAGACGCAAGAATCACATTCAATCTATGGATTCAGGTTAGCTTCCGCATCTTATTAATATTCTTGATGATTTGACATGAACGATCCTAGGTGATGATGGTTTTCATCACAATTTTATTCTAACAAGTGGTATCTAGAGCCTCTTCATGTTGAATCATTGAGAATCAATAATTTTCTATATGTGATTCTCATTAAAAATTCTCAAATTTAACAATCTATGGTTTTATAAAATTGTTGAATTTGAGAACAATTGTTTGAATTTTTGGTTGAATACAATTCGGTTTTCATTATACGACACGTTTGTTGAAAAGACCAGAAACATCATTTAATGTTCAGCTTTCATTTGGTTTTGCTTCATTACGTGTACATATGCATATATATATTGGGTTTCTGTTTCGGGAAAAAGGAAAGCCGGCGGCATCATTACTGCCGCCGGCGAAGGGACTCCGACGACGACCATCTGGCCGCGCCGGAAAGACAATTGGCCGCGGCGGAGCAAGAAAGCGGCGGCCACAGAGGCCGCCGAGTAAGGAAACCAAAAAAAAAAAAAAGAGGGAATAAAAGGGGGGCTGGATTAAGATCCGGGTAGGGTTCTCCCGACCCGGTCCAGCCCCGACCTTGTCAATGTTGACCTTGACCAAAATTTTTTTTTTTAATTTTTTTTTATTTTTAATTTTGGTCAATTTTGGTACAATTTTAAATTCAAATATTGGTATTTTATATATATTTTGAGATGAATTAATTGAAGCAACATGTCACCAAAGTGGTCTCTCTTGTGGAAATTAATTTGTTTTGAAATATAAAAGGTTGTGTTTATGTAACTTATATGAATATTGACCGGCCCAAAGGAAGGCAATATTTGACAGAATTGCATGTACACCTGTGGTGATAAACACGTTATGATTATTCGGTTTTACATGTAAACAATAAATCGGCCCAAAGAAAGATTTATTGTTTAACATGTTCTTATTGTCAGTGTTTGATTACTACACCAAGATATCACTTACAAGTTAATATTTCTGTCCAAAGACTAAATATTAATGGAGTGCCCGATATCTTGAGATGGGTTTACCTTTATTTGGATTTATTATTGTTGTTAAGAATTCTTATGTGAGCTTGTTTTGGTTTTGTTTACTTTGTTCTCTGTTTCAGCTACTAGTTCTACCTCTAATATTACTGCCAACATCAATTCAATTCCTATGCTGAATGGTAGCAACTTCAAATCATGGCAAGAGAACCTCCTAATAGTTCTCAGAGTCATGGATCTCGACCTTGCGTTAAGGGTTCCTTCTCCCGCACCTATTACAGATAACAGTTCCTCTGATCAAAAGAAGGACATGAAAAGGTGGGAGAAGTCAAATCGCATGTGTATGATGATCATGAAGAAGGCCATTCCAGAAGCATTCAGGGGCACTATATCAGAAACGATAAAGACAGCTAAAGAGTTCCTTGAGGACATTGAGAAGAGATTTGCCAAAAATGAAAAGGCTGAAACAAGTACACTTTTGGCAAACCTCATCTCAATGAAATACAAAAGTAAGGGGAACATCAGGGAGTACATCATGGAGATGTCTCATCTTGCTTCAAAATTAAGAGCACTTAAGCTTGACCTTTCTGAGGACTTGCTAGTGTATTTAGTTCTTATATCTCTTCCTACACACTTCAGTCAGTTTAAGGTGAGCTATAACTGCCAAAAGGAGACTTGGTCTCTTAATGAGCTCATCTCACATTGTGTGCAAGAAGAGGAAAGGTTGAAGCAAGAAAAGACAGAAAGTGCTCACTTGGCTAATACTTCCAAGGACAAAGGGAAGAAAAGGAAGAAGGATAAGGACGCTGCAGTTACAGCACCTCAAAAGAAGCAACAAAAGAGACCGGTTGATCCGGAAGGTACAGGTTGCTTCTTCTGTGGAGCTGCAGGACATAAAAAGAAGCATTGCACCAATTATCACGCTTGGCGTGCTAGAAAAGGTATGCTTCTTAATTTGGTTTGTTCTGAGGTTAATTTAACTTCGGTACCTGAACACACTTGGTGGATGGATTCTGGTGCAACCACTCACATTAGTGTGTCTATGCAGGGATGCCTGAGATGCCGAAAGCCAACTGATGGTGAAAGATACATCTACTTGGGCGATGGCAAGAAAGTTGAAGTTGAAGCAATAGGAAAATTTAGATTATTGTTAAAGACTGGATTTTATTTGGATCTTGATGAAACATTTATTGTACCGTCTTTTAGACAGAATTTGATTTCTATTTCAGCTTTGGACAAATCTGGTTATTCTTGTTCATTTGGAAATGGAAAATTTAGTTTGTTTCATGATTCAAAATTAGTTGGTTTTGGTTCTTTATCAGGTTACGATAATCTTTATTTGCTTCATACAATTGCTTCATTTAATGAATTCTTGCAATTAAGTACAAGAGGTATAAAGAAAAAATTAACCAATGAGAATTCAGCTGTGTTATGGCACAAGAGATTGGGTCATATCTCCAGAAGGAGAATAGAGAGACTTGTGTCAGACGAAATTCTCGACCCCTTAGACTTTACAGATTTTGATATTTGTGTTAACTGTATTAAGGGGAAACAAACCAATAAAAGGAGATTTGAGGCCAACAGGACTTTGGACGTCTTAGAACTTATACATACAGACATTTGTGGGCCATTCCCTATGGCTTCTTGGAATGGTCAACAATATTTTATAACGTTCATAGACGATTTTTTCAGATATGGCTATATATATCTCATTCATGAAAAGTCACAGTCGCTGGATGTGTTCAAAAATTATAAAGCTGAAGTTGAAAATCAACTCAGCAAAAGGATTAAAAGCGTTAGATCTGACCGTGGTGGTGAATACTATGGTAGATATGACGGTTCAGGTGAACAACGTCCAGGACCGTTTGCTAAGTTCCTAGAGGAAAGCGGTATCGTCCCACAGTACACTATGCCAGGTTCGCCCACTATGAATGGTGTTGCTGAAAGACGAAACAGAATGCTTAAGGACATGGTGAGGAGTATGATTTCTCATTCTACCTTACCAGAATCACTCTAGGGAGAAGCACTTAAGACTGCAACGTATATCCTTAACAGGGTTCCAACTAAAGCAACTACCAAAACCCCTTACGAACTTTGGACGGGCAAGAAGCCCAATCTAAAGCATTTGCATGTTTGGGGATGTCTAGCTGAGGCAAGGCCTTATAGGCCTAATGAAAAGAAACTGGACTCAAGGACGGTTAGTTGTTATTTTATTGGATACTCTGAAAGATCCAGGGGCTACAAGTTTTATGATCCCACAACCAAATCGATATTTGAGACGGCGAATGCCAGGTTCTTTGAGGATGTCGAGTTTGCCGAGGGAGATATGGTTAGGGACTTTGTCTTTGAAGAGGAATATATTGATATTCCCACAGCTGTTATTGACATTGATCAATTTTCTACTCCCGACATTGTTCAAGAAGCAGACCCAAATCAAGACAATGTCGGAGAACCTCTCATTCCAGAAATTGTTCAAGAAGAACAAACTCAACCACCTCAAGAACCTATGCCATTAAGGAGATCCACTAGAGAAAGGAGAAGTGCGGTGCCAGATGATTACATTGTATTTCTCCAAGAACATGAGTATGACATTGGTATGGTGGAAGATGATCCAATCAACTTTCGTCAAGCCATGGAAAGTTCTAGATCTCAAGAGTGGATTGATGCCATGAATGAAGAGATAAAGTCTATGAAAGACAATGACGTTTGGGATCTTGTCCCATTGCCTGAAGGTGCGAAACCCGTTGGTTGCAAATGGATATTTAAGACCAAAAGGGATTCGAAAGGCAATGTGGAGAGGTATAAGGCTCGTCTTGTCGCTAAAGGCTTTACACAGAAAGAAGGCATTGATTATAAAGAGACTTTCTCTTCGGTTTCTTTGAAAGACTCTTTTAGGATTATAATGGCATTAGTGGCACATTTTGATCTTGAGCTTTATCAGATGGATGCTAAGACTGCGTTCCTCAATGGTGACATTGATGAAACAATCTATATGGTGCAACCGGAAAACTTTGTGTCAGGAGATGCAAAGAAGATGGTTTGCAAATTAAAGAAATCTATCTATGGGCTCAAGCAAGCTTCTCGTCAATGGTATTACAAATTTCACCAGGTTATCATCTCATTCGGTTTTGAGATGAATTTGGTCGATGATTGTATATACCACAAGTTCAGTGGGAGTAAGTATATTTTCCTGATTTTATATGTCGATGACATTTTGCTTGCCAGCAACGATATAGGCTTGTTGCACGAAACCAAGAGATTTCTATCAAAGAAATTTGAGATGAAGGATCTTGGTGACGCCTCTTTTGTGTTGGGTATACAGATACACCGGGATCGCTCTCGGGGTACTTTAGGATTATCACAAAAGGGCTATATTGAAAAGATTCTTAAGAGATATGGCATGCAGGATTGTAAACCAGGTGATACCCCTGTGGCTAAGGGAGACAAGTTTAGTCTCAATCAGCGCCCTAAGAATGATTTTGAGGTTAAGGAAATGCAGAAGATTCCTTATGCATCAGTAGTAGGGAGTCTAATGTATGCTCAGGTTTGTACGCGTCCAGATATTGCGTACGTTACAGGGATGTTGGGTAGGTACTTAAGCAATCCTAGAAAGGATCACTGGGTAGCAGCCAAACGAGTCTTGAAGTATTTTCAGAGAACAAAGGATTACATGCTCACGTATCGGAGGTCAGAACAGCTTGAGATCATTGGGTATATTGACTCTGATTTTGCTGGATACCAAGATAGTATGAAATCTACATCGGGCTATGTCTACCTTCTGGCTGGAGGTGCTGTCTCTTGGAAGAGCGCTAAACAGTCTCTTATAGCATCTTCTACAATGGCGGCAGAGTTCATAGCGTGTTATGAGGCATCCAATCATGGAATATGGCTGCGAAATTTTGTCACAGGGCTGCGTATAGTGGACAGTATTCAAAGACCACTCAAGATATTTTGTGACAATAAATCAGTAGTTTTGTATTCCAACAACAACAGGAGCTCGACGAAGTCAAAGCATATAGAGATCAAGTTCCTAGTTGTGAAAGAAAGAGTTCAGAGTGGACAGTTGTCTATAGAACACATCGGCACAAACTCCATGATTGCGGATCCGCTTACTAAAGGATTGCCACCCAAAATGTTTCATGAGCACACTGCTCGTATGGGTGTCATATCATTTCAGGATATTTAGTTTTAGTGGGAGTTTGTAATTTTAAATGCTCTTATGATATAGACATTTTTCAGTTATTTCGGTTTATGGATATAAATTTTCAGTTTATTCACACTCTGGTTTTGGTATGGTTTGATCTCACTAAAGTTTTCAGGTGGACCAGTTGGAAATAGGCATGTTAAGATCACATTGCATGAAATTTCCATGCTTGATCTTGTCATTAGTTGTATTGGTATATGTGATCATTGATGGGTCTAGTTACGACATATGTAACGAAGGTCGCTTTGGTCCTATATTGATATAGTTAATGGACAAGGTTGTTGAGGTGCATAAGGTTTTGATAGCAAAATTCATGAGCTCATAAGATATAATTTACATTTATAAAGTTTCATATATAGCCCAAGTGGGAGATTGTTGGATCAAAATCCAATTATGGGCCAATATATTAAATAAATGTAAATTAAAGGCTATCAATAAGGTTGCCTAATTAAAAGTGATCAATTTGGGTTTTGGGCTTTTAATGCATCATTAAGTGTGGGCCTCCTATGTGTAGAGACCAAAAGGAAAATTACTAATTTTATGATGGGCTAAATTGGTAATTAAGGATAATTGCTAGGGTTTAGCAATTATATAAAGGGGTTGTGGTCCCCAAGTCAGTACGTACATTATTTTTCTGTTACCCATCTACAGAGAGATTACAGAGCATTCTGATATGGAGGATTTACGTACCAGACTTGGAAGATCCTCAACCAAAAGACTCAAGAATCACATTCAATCTATGGATTCAGGTTAGCTTCCGCATCTTATTAATATTCTTGATGATTTGACATGAACGATCCTAGGTGATGATGGTTTTCATCACAATTTTATTCTAACAGTGGAGTCGCTATCACCAGAGTAGATGACAAGATTGCGTCATGACGAAATTGGAGTTTGCTGAGCTGCTTCGCCATTCATGGTGATGCTGTCGAGGTCACCAATTTCGTCAAGGACGAAATTGGAGTTCTTCTGTTTGGTTGGTGATTCTATCTTCTAGTGACGACAGATCCCTGATATGGCTTTGGTTTTTAGACAGAAAAGACCAGAGAAAGGATGGATGGAAGAACAGAGAGACAGAGGAAGAGAGAGGCGAGAGAGAGAGTATGGGAGGCTGAGAAAAAGTGGGGAGAAAATGAAAGAGAGAGAAGAGAAAGAGCAGAGAGGAGAAAGAGTAAAAAAATCATGAACAGATCTGAGAGTGAGAAGAGGAGAAAAAAGATACTTAGTTGTTTGGTTTAAACCAAGGAAAAAAAGTGAAACAATAAATCAAAATAAAAACAAAATACATAAACAATGGACAGTTTTAAAAAGTTAAAAAGAAAAATGTATTTTTAATAAGAGATATCTATAAAAAAACATTCTATGTAGTTTCTCAAGGATAAGGCCACTGTTGCCTTGGCCCTATGAGCCAAGGCCCCATCTTTATCCTTTTAAGTCTACTACATAGGAAATTTTATTTTTAGTCATCCTTTCTAAATATATTTTATTTTATTTTTTCTAGAAAGCCTCCCATATATAACTTTTAAAAATTGTTGCAACTTTATTTTCGTCTATTGACGCCTGATAATATTTATTCTCCTCTAAACAACGAGTTTCTTCTCCACAAAGAAAAAAAATCTCGCAAAAACTTTCTAGGCCAGAGAGAGAAAATAAATACTAAGCATTCATGTCTTCTCCTAAACGCACATATTGCTCTATATTTTTGATATCAGATTCTTCTTTATTCTTAATTACTCATTCCTTCGATCTCAAACATCCGTTCAAACAATATAAACTGAAGGATTTTTAATAAAACTGTTAAATAATTTCCTTTTATGTTCTTTTGTTATTTATTTCGACTTTTGTTTTCAACATTCATATTATAGTTTTATCGAATCTCAAAGACGAGCATAATTATAAAATAAAAGTATCATAATCACGTGTTGGTAGAAAAAGATATATAATAATAAAATAGATTAATTATGACCATACCTAAAGTCCATAATGTCACATGAAAATACTAAATGAATAGCTGTATCATATATTAGTTTATTAGCAAATATTAAACTCATATGAAAACTCAAATTGCGATTTTTCATTATTAAAATAAAAGAATAGATCTTTAATATATATAAAATAAGAAAAAGTTTCACATAGTGCTTTTAGATGCTCGAAAATCGAAACGTTTCATTGGTTTTTTTTTTTTGCGAAATATGTTTTTTTTTTAATTTTCCAGCCGAAACGTTTTTTTCTTTGTTTTTCAAAACATTTTTTACTTTTAACTGCTCGAAATGTTTTTTCCTCCAAAAAAACATTTTTTAGTTTCAAAACGTTTTTTTAGTTTTTGGTTTTTTCTTTTTTATTTTTTGTTAACATGTTTAATGTACTCAGCAGAGTACATGCTTTTCAACTAGTAAGTGTAAAAGTGTAAATGGTTTTCCTAAGGCCTCTCTATCAAAATTCGTCAAGTCCTCAAGTTACCTTAAGCGGGCCCGCATTGTATCCTCATTGTTCTCATATTAATTAATCATGTTGATGTTTGATTGTTTGCTGATTAGAAGATAGAATGGCATCATGTTTTTTTTTTTTTTACCATTTCAATTTTTTATGAAGCAAGTATTAAAGAATAAGATTTGTCAAAATTTCTCTCTTAAGTTACTTTAGATAAATTTCTCTTCCTTAATTAAACTAAAGAAACGTCTAATCTCCAAAATAATAATACCAATGACGACGACGGAAACAACTACCATAACAACAAAAAATCCATCTACATTTTTTTATGTTGTAATCCTCCAGAGTCCAGAAAACAACCTAAAGATGCTTATATTTAATCCATTTCAAAATAAAAAAGAGATTCTATTAATTTATGTCATGGTTTTTTGGTGTTTGTTTCCTTAATTACATGTAACTTTAGGTCGTTTCATTATAAAACGACACAAGTTTCTATCCCAAATTTGCTGTAATTAATTGTTGAAAATGACACTCTTAGTCCATTTTTGTGATACTGATTGTTGGGTTTATTTGTGTCCGTGTACAAAAGCTACATAATATTGGGCAATGTGTGCTGCAAATTAAATGAGTATACTCACAGATCTAGAACTTGGAGATGTTTGAGTATTCTTCACGAAAACTGATCGAACCACCGAAAACCTTAATAAAATTCACATCTACACACCGTGCACCTTCTTCGTGACGATGCCCTGTTCGTATCTAAAAGCTATAAGCTTAAGACATCCTAACATTGACCTCAAGTGAGTTATAATTATATTACACACAATAACTAAAGGCGTGTTCTACAATCGATGTTGGACTCAACTAAAGTGCGAATATCGATTCCAAGCCTACTAATCGCGGCAATTTGAGGCTTCAAACGAAGGATGTATTCATCATGCATTATAAAAATTTTTATCTGAATATTGCAAAAGAACAATAAAACATAATAGAAATAGTATAACGCTAAATGAAAGCGAAAGTAAATACATAACAAAAACGTTAATTTGCTGTGTCAAGCAGGCGGTATAGAATCATTCTTGGCTCATATGCAATTTGCTATAAACCACATGCCATCTTTCTCATCAATAAAATAAATAAGAAACAATCTTTCTAGATGTTTAAAAGAGTATAAGCTGTAATTCTTTTTATATCTTACCATTGCAAGATGTCCTCTTTTAATTGTGCTGATGATTAAACGTATCTTTGACTTAGTGTGGCCAAAAAATATTGTACCATTTCATCTTTTTTTTTTTTTTTTTCAGTGACATGTAGTAATCGCTATTAATTAAAGCGTTTTAGTGGATGGAAAGTTCTTTAAAATGATATTGATCATACTATTTTCTTATACCATATTATATATTTGCTCTTCTCTAACTTCTCTCAGTCTGAGTCTACATGTCAACAAGAATGGAAATCTGTGATCATTAGAAGTAAGTATAGACTATAAATAAAAGGATTATTTTCATAAATATTCCTTATTATACATCGTTTTTAAGTAATTTTCTTCATTGGTTAAAACCATTCATTATGCCTCTTCATGAAAATAGCTTAAAATGCCCCATTCGTGTATTTTTGTTCAAATTGCAGATGTATTTGCTAACGTGGCATTGCCATCAAGGGGAAAATTGAAAATCGATCTGTAATTTAAGTGACAAATTGAAAAATCAATCTATAATTTAAGGGCATTTACGGAGTTAATCCTTTAAAATATAAATTATATTTATTGTAAATATTAAATTAATTTTACATATTCCTCAAATATAATTAAAAAATTCAATTCTAAACTCTGATTATAGTAAACTAAGGATCTTTTGATAAAAAATTACATTGAAATTAGCTAATTTTTGAGTTAATAAATATCTATATAGTTAGAGTTCATATGGATACTTAAGAGTTAATAACTATTCATATTATTTAAGAAAGTATAATTTTCACGTAGATATGATTTAAATTAGAGTCAACCAATGAAATTTTTTGTGAGAAGCATGTTAATTATAATGTACAAAGTTAGGAAATAAATTTTTTATTGATTATAGTTAAAAAAAAATATGTCATAATTGATTTTCTTTCAATAATTAAGGTTCATATTTTAAAGATTAATTCTAAAATGCCCTACATTATAGTATTGATTTTCAATTTGCCTCGTCTTATAGATTGATTTTCAACTTGCCCCCGATCGCAATGCCATGCCAGCAAATCCATTTAGAATATAGAAGGAAATGGATAGGAGGGACATTTTGAGCAATTTTCTATACAAGAAGCAGCATAATGAACGATTTTAAACAATCTAAGGACATATTAAAAATGGATATATATATTATATAACAAGATTTATGAAATTAATCCAAAATAAAAATAATCACGATATTTTATAAAGAGATGTCTAACTTCTACCTAAATTCATGCTATTAATTTTTTGTCTCTAAAATCATGTCATTTCCCTTCTCCCCTATTTAATCGTAAAGAAGACATGCCATTAATTCATAGAGAAAAAGAGAACTCTAGCGTTTGTTGTTCGAAGCGAAGGACCAAGGCTTGTTTTGTTTTGTGGGAATACTCCGTCTTTTAATATGGTGAAAACTAAAGGAATGGCACAAGTGACATTCAGCTTTAAAAGTTTTCCACTCCTATGATAATTTTAGGGCCCGTTTGTTTCGTTGTTCGAATCACGGTTCGAATCATTTTGCTACAGTATTTTCTCTCACAAAAATTTAAATCTTCATTCAAATACTCTATTCAAATACTCGAACCAAACAGACCCTAATATATTTTTGCTGAGGAAAAAAAATAAAAGAAAACAAAAAGAAAATGTTCAAAGGTCAGAAATTGCCATGCCAATTAAAGGTAATCTACTAATCACAGTTTACTTTAGGGGCTCGTTACACATATGCCATCAAAAAAAAAATGTTGGATTGATTTATGCTACTGAAAAAATAATTGCAAAACATGCCTAAGTTGCATTATCAAATTATAATTTATAATACCAAATACACCCTCAAAGCATAAATTGGATTCCATAAAATAAAATAAAATAAAATAAAAAACAATTCTTTCTCAATGTCAAAACTTCCTAGAACAACCTTAGTATCAAAATAAGGGTATATGAGTTTTTTTAATTTGATTGTTATCTTTATTTGTGGCGTTTGGTTAGATAGCTTTTTTGGATGTGGCATGAATCAGTCCACACAAGAAAAGTGTGGCATCATAAGTATCTCTTTACTTCTTCAACATAGATCACCGATCATGGTGCCCACGAACAAAGAGTAATCTATTAGACTATCATTGGGAATCTACCAGATTAATTTGTCTTTCCCAAAACAGTCACCAGTCGTTTCCAACGCTGGTCGTCAAAAGAGCAGAATACAAGAGATTCTAGCCAGGAACCTACCAACTTAGTGTCTTTCAACACATTATCATAGTAATCTACTAGATTGTCACCGGTAAACTACCGAATTATCTTTAATTTCCAACAAATCACCAGTCCAAACCAATCCATTGTATCTGCTCTGCGAAGATTAATTACCATTGCATAAGAAGATTCAAATATTTTATGTTCATAATAATGTAAATCAGTGATACTAGGTCCTCCTTAGACACTTAACATGAAAGATAGCCTATTGATTAATTCAGCACGTCTATTTTTTAAAAAAATAAGAAAAAACAACGGTCTTGTTTAGTATTATTTTGAGAGTTTTTAAAATATTTTTGTACGTTTTTTTGATAAAATTTTTAAAAACATTTGTGACATAATTTTTAAAAAATTTTCATTTAAAAAAAATTATTTCCATTTATTTTAAAAATATTACTAAACGGACCCAGATGTCTAAACCCTGCAACGACCCCTCTGTTATACACTCACAAGCAAAAAACAACAAAAATATGCAGTACATTTAAGAACCGAAGGATCTTTATTAATGATTCGTCCCCCGTAGTACGTAATAATTAGCCAATAATATCATGAATATCTAATTCAAGGATGCGTATATAAACGTGTGTACGTACACGAGTTTATACTTGTTCTCATCATCATTCCTGGAGGGTGGTACTAGAAGCTCCATTGAAGTGCCATCAAGCAATCGCCTCATTAATTTCAGAGTTATCTTTTCATTTAAGTTATCATGTTTCTTGCAACTACCGCCAAGTTATAGCTTATTATAAATCATTGCCATATCATTGTCGATTTCTGAAATTTACTGATATATAATTACAATATCATCAATACAAAATAAATTTGGCTTTTAGCTGTGAAAGTTAAGTACCGTGGCTGGAGATGTCAGATGGGTTAGCCAGTTTCAGTTGGGCAAAAACGACTCTTGTATTATGGTTGTACTGGTTCATTTATTTTATCCAATTGTGTCCGGTTCGGTCCATTTAATTTTGATAGCGTCAAGCATAACTTACAGTTTATTTATTTTTGGTTTGTGCCCGTAACATGCTTGGACCGTGTTTGTGCTTTTATCATGATCTTAATATGCCTTTTGTCACGCAGAACAACAAAGTTACATAAATGCAAAAAAATTAATCTTAAAAGAAATGGAAACATTAAATCTTAAAAAATAAGCATGTTATTAATTAAAAATTGTCACATTATAAAATTTTACCCAATAAAACACATTGAAGTAAAATTTTGGTAAACAAAGTGTAATTATAAGTCTTATAAAGAAATAGATAAATAAATAAAAAGTAAACTCAAACTATATTGCTTTTTCACTTAATCATTTTCTTCCAGAATCGGCTGATTTTTATTTTTATTAACTTAATTAATATTTTTATTTTATTAGAACTTCTTTAGAAACCAAATATTTATATAACATGTGAAATATATTAATGATACTAATTCTATACCACAAGTTCAAATTGTGCTTCTAATTAGGCTTCTTAATTGGATTAATTGGAGCTCTATTGTGCTTTTAACATTGCATGTGTCGGTTCTTAGTGTGTCGCGTCTTCAGCACGCTTCCAATCGGAAAATAACGTTAAGCCTAGCTTATTTAATAAGTGTGTCATATGTTGTCGTGTCTATCTTTTAACTTATTGTGCTCGTACAGGCCTATTTGGCTAGGCCCACTTTGACATTTTTAATTGTGGTTGAAATTTTTTAAAAGGTTATTATATATGATTTTGATACTATATATCTTGATGAAGCATAAAATTGATACTTTGCTGTTTAAAAAAAATATTAAAAAAGTACCTAATTGTTTTTACAAATGTCCAAGACGTATATTGAGCCTTTTGTTAGGAAGCAAAATGCCCATTTTCCCTTTTTATGGATTTTGTTTAATTTTAATTTGCTTTATTTTTTTCAAAAGATAATATTTCTTAAAACTTGTATTCAACCAAACAAATTAAACTTTTTTTTTTCCAAGAGAGAGATTTTTTTTTGAAAAATTGAAACAACAAAATTGATCAAAAGGTAAAATAGGCATTTTACATTTCAAACAATGGATTCAGGGTATTAAAAAAATGTTTTCGAAAACACTTTAGTATTTTTTTTATATTTTTCAAATAACAAGGTATGAATTTTATATTTTATCAAAATAGAATATATCAAAATGATAATAACCTATTTTTAAATAACGTTATAAAATACATTAAGATTTGAAAAGGAAAAAAAAGAAAAGCGAGTGTAATTTCGTACCATAGGTCTTAGGGTCTATGGCAGAAAGATTTGATCTACAAGAATAATATTACTAAATATAAGAACTTTAGCCATGTATAACTATAGAGTATAAATCGTAGTCAAGAGTTAGAAATGTTATATGTGCGGCGGGGGGTGTGGGGCCCGGCGAATTTGAGAGCATAACATGGTTTTGCTATGGACCTAACTTTTATTTATTTATCTATCTATTTATTTGTTTGTTTGTAACTTTTGATGACCATGTAATCTTAGTTGTTTCATTGTAACTAGGCTTTGATGTCGACGTAACATTTCAGATATTTTTTTTTTATTTTTTTCTACGGCAAAATAAATTTGGAATTGAATTTTGTTGATAAATACAGTTAATTTGTTGTGGATAATTAGTTAATGCAAAAATATATTCTATTTAACCCATAATACACCTAATATATTTATTTTTAAAAATCTACGAAGATACCCTAATTTGCGTAGTTATTTTAGTTTGGTAGGTATCATAAATCATCAATGAAACGTCTTTCTTTTTGCTTCGTAATTAGTTAAAGTTGAACTGTATCATATATGACCCATAATAATTGTTTATATTTTAGTATGAGAGACTACGGAGTGTGTAGTATTGTTTTCAAAATAAATAAAAATATTTTTATTTTAAAAATAGGAATTTTTTGATAATCATGTTGAGAGTGTTTTTAAAATTTTTACATCGAAAAACGTATAAAAACATTTCTAAAAGTTCTTAGAACAAACCAAACTGGGCATATGTCTTTACTATTAGTCATGTATCACTATATTTTTTATTACTAGAAGAAGGATTTTTTTTTCCCCTTTGTAGCGGAGAGATAATTGATACTTTTAATATCATGGTCGATATGTAAAGGTCTAGATGCATCCTAAAACACAGAAAAAATAAAACTATCAAAACATTATAAAAGTTACGTTCTCAACAAAACCTAGTTACAATTAAAGAAGATAAATTACGTCGTCGTTCGCTAACAACCAACCGTTGTCTCATCCTTACCGTTCAACCCAAAGTCAAAGACTGAAAATACAAAGGGGTACCATTTCGCAGGCGGTATGAAAGAAGGATCCGTGCATTTAGGAGCCTGCTTTTAACACACTGAAGTTACAAGCCATATTATCAGTTATTTTTGCAGTTGTTAAATTATTCATTTCCTCCCATCCGTAGTTAATAAATTCCATCCTTCTCTCTCTTTTACAGACACACATTTATCGATAAATTTTATTTTTGCCCTCCAAACTTTAGTCAGTTTATCACTTTGCCTTCCGAACTTTGAAAGCTGATATGCACACCTTTCAAATATTAAAATGTTAGCGAAAATACTTTTTTTATTACATTACGTCATCATGCCTCTGAACTTCAAAAACTGGTAGTTTTACCCCTTAAACTTTTTTCATTTTCTTTTCTAGCTAGTAATTTTTCACACAAGTTAAAACGCAACTTTCTAATCTAAATAGTAGTTTTTTTTGTATTGTTAGATGCCACTACAAGAAAAACTACATTTAACAACATATTATCTACAACATGTATTTTTTGAATGTCGTTGAAAAATACATACAACGACATCTCCAACAAAGATGTCATTAATGACATTTGAAACAATAATTAACGACATCTATATAGATGTCGTATTAAAGGTCTCCTTTTAACGACAATAATTTAGTGTCGTTAAATTATTTAACGATAAATAGGAGATGTCGTCAAAGCCTTGGAGATTTCACGACACCCCTTATAGACGACATCTTCACCAATATCGTCTATAGAGGTGTCATAGAATCTCTAAGGCTTTGACGATATCTCCTACTTGTCGTTAAATAATTTAACGACATTAAACTATTATCATTAAAAGAAAACCTTTAATACAACATCTATATAGATGTCGTTAATTATTGTTTCAAATGTTATTAACGACATGTTTGTTGGAGATGTCATTGTATGTACTTTCAACGACATTCAAAAACTACATGTCGTGAATAATATGTCGTTAAATGTAGTTTTTCTTGTAGTGCGCCCATTTTTGTTAAAAGTATTTTATATAGGCCTGTGCATATGTACACGTATTTGAAATTCATACATATATTATATATGCATATATATTTTGCTTGCAAATTTTTTAAATTTTTTGCTTGCAATTAACTTTTCTTTTCTTGTATTTAATAAGCATAGAAATCCAAAAAAAAAAAAAATGACACAACCTTCTAAAAAAACGACACAACATTAAAAAAGGTGGGTTAGAATTGTTGACTAAGTTCATAATTCATGACTCTTGAGCGAACAATTTGAGTTTTGACTTGTATAAAGAATTGTTAGCTATAAGAGAAAAGAAAATAGTTTAGGAGGAAAAATACAAGTTTTTGAGGTTCAAGAGGCAAGATGACATATTTACCAAAATTCGAGGGAAAAAAAGTAAGACTTTATGGATGGAATCTCATAAAAAAGGGAATTTTTGCTAACATTTTAAAGCTCGAAGGGCATTTTTGCTAAAGTTTTAAAGTTTAAGGAGTGTGTATGCCAGTTTTTAAAACTCAAAGGGCAAGGTGACAAGCTAACTAAAATTCGGGTGTAAAAATAAAATTTATCGTGTATATATATATATGTATGTATGTATCATATTTTTACTCATGAGCAGCATGTGCCTAAGCAGTAAATTATAAACAACGCTAGCCTACAAACATATCAAGTGCATCGGCTACTTCCACATGACTCATCTTTGGCTACAAGTTGAAGGAAGCCCCAAAATGTATCCTTCACTTTAGTTTTGTATGGTGTCGTGTCAGGATCATTAGTTAAACACCCTTACGTTTTAACATTAATTAAAACGGTAATAATCAATATACGAAAACATTAAGTACGTATTAGTATTTATGCTTGTCTCATCATAATAAAAATCCTTCTTGTGAAAGCCATGTGGACTAAGTGTTGATTGTACGCATATTTAATATAGCAAAACATAATTCGATAAATGTTATCTTCTGCTTCTATGTACGTATACGAAGTTTATCATACAAACGTGACTAACTAAGCGTCTAACGAAGGCTCGTTTTCTTGCTTTTGAAGAAAGTGTTCTTATCAATTTCAGGCATTTGGCCACATGGTCCTCCATATCAGCAGACCCATTAAATATTTTTTGGCAGCGACATTTAGAGTTCGTTTGGAAAATACATTAGAACTTCAGGTTAGAACTTAAACAATGTAGCATATGAGAGCTTTATACTGTAACAAACTTTTGCTTTTCACTGTAGTGTGTGAAAACTTTAAACTGAACTTATTATTTCTAACGTGTCTCCAAAATTAACTCTAAAAAAAAGTTAGCAATCATTCACTGTTGAAATCTGCCAACCTCAAAGTAATTAATGTTAGCGAAAATGGAAACAAAATTCAACAAACGTAAGAATAATGAATGGTTTTTTCTTTTTTATAACTTAGGGAGTGGGGAATTCGAACTCCACCTTTAAATGTAGTCGAGTGTAGTTTTTACCGTTAGACTATACCTACAACCACATAATAAATATTAAAATTGCCTACAACCACATAATAAATGTTGATATTAAGATATAAATAAAGATTAAAATAAAGACAAATACCAGAATTTATAATGGTTTAATTTTCCACAACCTATATCCACTTGGTTTTCTTCACTATATTTTTTAGAATAGATTACATACTCATAACCCCTAACTTTGAACACTTGGTATAATTCTCACACGATTTTGGCAGAGTAATGACCTAAACTCCAATTTTCGATCCCTTCTTTCAACCTTGCCTCATCCTATTTATAGAGCTCTTGGCATGTATAACTGTTTTCTGGAATGTAACTACCGTTCTTCTCATGTCCTCCCTTCCCGAGTTGATCCACGTCCTCTGACCCTTCCAGAGTAAACCTCCATCTTCCACATGGAAACTCTCGCCTTCAATCTCTTCGAGAGGAGTACCTCCTTCCTCTCGCGTTCAACCTCTCTAGAGGATAACTTCCTCTTTTTGATATTAAATGACGACTACTCCGAGAGGTTCAGACTGTTAGAAAATAATTTTTCATGTGGGCACACATATGTAATTAAATGTGTTATTTAATGCTATCTTAAAGTAAAGCCTAAATTAAAGTGATATAATTAAAATAAAGTTGAAAGGCTTTTGGGTATTAATATAAAGTATGGGTCATTATTATTAATAATATATGTGTAGATACCAATTTGTAATTTCCAGATTTTATGATGGACGAAACTGAAAATACACTAAAATAACTAAAGTTATATATTTTGGTTATGGTCCCCAATTCATACGTATCATTCATTCATAAAGTTTTCAGAAATTCCTACTTCTCTGAAATCCCATCTTCAGAAAAGAATTCAAGGAATACGTATTGAATTGGAAGGCAATAACCCACATCAATCCAAGATCATGAATTCAGGTACGCTTCCGCAATTTGGTATGATTCTTCTCAATAGTTTGACATGAACGATCATGTAGAAATTTTGGTTCAATCCGGTTTATAACAAGTGGTATCATAGCCGTTTCATGTTGAATTATTGAGAAATTTTTCTTAAAAGTTTTGGTTGAATAAGGTTACGTTTGTGGATTCATTAATAAGGTTTGATTTGTTTAATATGGATTCATTAATATGGACACTGTACGTATTGCTATGCATGAATGAAGGCTGCTGTATATGCATTAAATTGTTGCTAAGGACTTTTGTTTTCTCTTTCCTTTCGGTCATAAATCAACGATGCCATTAATTGTTTAAAAAAAAAAAAGAATCAATGAAAACAGTGTTGCATATTCGATGAAATCGTTATGCATATGGGTTTAGTAACCCGTCGGACTACCGGTGGCAATCTCACTGCCACCGGAAAGGAAATTCAGCCGCGACCCTCAGGCGGCGCCGGAATGGAAGAGCCGCGGCCTCTGGCCGCTGCGAAGGAGAGAAAACGGCGGCCAAAAGCCACTGTTAAGCCGGCGATGTTGATCACGCCAAAGGGGAAAAGAAGGGCTGTTGTTCTTGGGTTTTGCCGGCGGCTTACTGCTCCGCCGCCGGCGCCGGCACTCTCTGGGTGCGACCGTCAAGTCGCGCCCGTTGGCAGATCGACGGGGGTGGATTTCGGCGGCAGCAGTTGCAACTGCCTGGGATCGCTTCCGGCAGTCGCGACCCTGGGCATGAGGAGAGTTCTGGGCTTCGGCCCAGAACTGGAAACTGGTTGCACGGGCCAAAGAGGCCCGTGACCAGTTGGACACCCAGGGCCTCAACCCCTGGATGACCCGGTTTAAAAAAAAAAAAGAAAAAAGGAAAGAACCAGGGGCCGGGGGGGGCCTGAATGTGGACCCGGGTTGGGTTAACCTGACCCAGTCCACAACCCAACCGGTCCCCTTTGACCTCTATGCTCAACGGTCAAACGGTCAATGTTGACTTTGACCGTTGACCGATCCAGTTGACTTTTAAAAAAAAATTTGGGGTCAATTTTGGATGCAACTTTAAAATTCAAATTGTGTTTTTGGATGATTAATATTATCAAATTAATTAATTGAACCAATAAGCTGCCAAAGTAGCCTCTTTTGTGAATATTAATTAATTTGTGATATTAAGATGGTTGTATGAATTTAATTCATGCGAATATTAATCAGCCCAAAGGAAGCTTAATATTTGGCCGAATTAAATTCATACCTGTGGTGATAAATATGTAACAATTATATGGTTATTTTTGGCATATAAATAATAAGTAGATCCAAAGATTAGCTTATTATTTGATATGATTTATTGTTAATATTTGATCACTACACCAAGAATACCACTTACAAGTAAAATATTTTTGTCCAAAGACTAAATATTAATGTTGTTACAGGTTTCTTGTGATGGGATTAATCATTGTTTGAATTTTATTGGTTGTTTTATGTGAATTCTTATGTGAATATGTGATTTTGTTCTTTGTTCAGCTGTAGCATCATCTTCGTTGATATCTGCAAATGTTAATTCCATTCCTATGCTGAATGGGACTAACTTCAAGGACTGGAAAGAGAATTTGTTGATCGTTCTCGGTTGCCTTGATCTGGACTTAGCCATAAGGGTTGAACGTCCCACTATTACAGATTCTAGTTCCGTTGAGGATAAAAAGGAACTTGAAAAATAGGATCGTTCCAACAGAATGAGTCTGATGATCATTAAGAGAGGCATTCCAGAAGTCTTCAGGGGCACTGTACCTGATGAGGTCACTACTGCCAAGGGTTTCCTTGAGGCCATTGAGAAATGCTTTGCAAAGAATGATAAGGCTGAAACAAGCACGCTTTTGGCGAGCCTGATTTCAATGAGGTACAAAGCAAAAGAAAACATAAGGGAGTACATTATGGAAATGTCTCATCTGGCTTCAAGATTAAAGACACTAGATCTGGAAATTTCTGAGGATCTTCTAGTGCATCTTGTCTTGATTTCTCTTCCTGCACAATTCAGTCAATTTAAGATCAGTTACAACTGACAGAAAGAGAAATGGACTCTTAATGAGTTAATTTCTTATTGTGTGCAAGAGGAAGAAAGACTGAAGCAAGAGAAGACTGAAAGTGCTCACTTGGCTAGCACCTCTAAGGACAAAAGGAAGAAAAGAAAGAAAAATAATGAAGCTGCTAAAGGTCCAGCACAAAAGAAACAAGATAAGGATAAAAATGATGGAAATGTTGCTTGTTTCTTTTGTGGTAAACCTGGACACATGAAGAAGGTCTGCACCAAGTATCATGCTTGGCGTGCAAAGAAAGGTATGCTTCTCAATTTGGTTTGTTCTGAGGTTAATTTAACTTCAGTGCCAAGACACACTTGGTGGATTGATTCAGGTGCCACTACTCATATAAGTGTGTCTATGCAGGGTTGCCTGAGCTACCGAAAGCCAATTGATGCTGAAAGATTCATCTATGTGGGAGATGGCAAATCGGTAGAAGTTGAAGCAATAGGGCATTTTAGGTTATTATTAAGTTCTGGTTATTATTTGGATTTGAAAGACACCTTTGTTGTACCGTCGTTTAGGCTGAATTTAATTTCTATTTCTGCTTTGGACAAATCTGGATACTGTTGTTCATTTGGAAATAGTCAGTTTAGTCTTTCCTTAAATTCAAATGTTGTTGGTACCGGTTCTTTATCATTTCAAGATAACCTATATTTGCTTGATACAGTTGCTTCTTATAACAAAATCTTGCATGTTAATTCTCGTGGCATAAAACGTAAATTAACTGATGAGAATTCTGTTGTATTATGGCATAAGCGATTGGGACATATTTCAAAAAAAGGATAGAAAGGCTTGTGTCAGATGGAATTCTTAATTCCCTTGATTTTACAAATTTTGATATATGTGTTGATTGTTTTAAAGGGAAACAGACAAACAAAAGGAGATTGGATGCCAATAGAGCTACGGATGTCTTAGAATTGATACATACAGACATTTGTGGACCATTTCCTGTGGCTTCATGGAATGGTCAACAATATTTTGTATCGTTCATAGACGATTACTCTCGGTATGGCTATCTATATCTCATACATGAGAAGTCACAAACTTTGGACGTGTTCAAGTCATACAAGGCTGAGGTTGAACTTCAACTCAGCAAAAGAATTAAGGCCGTTAGATCTGATCATGGTGGTGAATACTATGGCAGATATGACGGATCAGGTGAACAACGTCTAGGACCTTTTGCTAAATTCCTAGAGGAATGCGGGATAGTCCCTCAATATACCATGCCAAGTTCACCTAGCATGAATGGTGTAGCTGAGAGACGAAACCGGACACTTAAGGGCATGGTGAGGAGTATGATTTGTCATTCCACCTTACCTGAATCCGTCTGGGGTGAAGCACTCAAAACTGCAGCTTACATTCTCAACAGAGTACCAACAAAAGCAGCAGCCAAAACGAGCTTTGGACTAACAAAAGGCCTAGTCTTAAGCATTTACATACTTGGGGTTGTCCAGCTGAGGCAAGGCCTTATAGGCCTAATGAAAAGAAATTAGACCCCAAGACAGTGAGCTGCTATTTTATTGGTTACCCTGAACGGTCAAGGGGTTACAAATTTTATGATCCCACTACTAAGGCTATTTTTGAGACGGGAAATGCAACATTCTTTGAGGATGTTGAGTTTGGGGGGAGAAATAAGGTTAGAGACTTTGTCTTTGAGGGTGAATTTGATCCTGTTCCTTTTGTACAAGAGGGATTGGTTCCTATTCCTACAATTGCTTTTGATAATGTTCAGGCTTCTATCCCTGACGTTGATCAAATTGCATATCAAGAACAACCAGACATAGTCATTCAACCCCTTCAGGTACAAACTCAACAACCTCAAGAACCAGAACCTCAGGAACTTGTGTCATTAAGGAGATCCACTAGAGAGAGGAGAAGTGCTATTTCAGATGATTACATAGTATTTCTCCAAGAACATGAGGAAAGTGTTGGATTGATGGATGATGATCCGATCAATGTCCGTCAAGCCATGCATAGTTCTAACTCTCAAAAGTGGATAGATGCCATGAAGGATGACATAAAGTCTATGAAGGACAATGACGTTTGGGATCTCGTTCCATTACCTGAAGGTGCGAAGCCCATTGGTTGTAAATGGATATTTAAAACCAAGAGGGATTCGAAGGGTGATGTAGAGAGATATAAGGCTCGTCTTGTTGCTAAGGGCTTTACTCAAAAGGAAGGCATTGATTATAAAGAGACTTTCTCTCCGGTTTCAACGAAAGACTCTTTTAGGACAATAATGGCACTTGTAGCGCATTTTGATCTTGAGCTACATCAGATGGATGTTAAGACGGCGTTTCTAAATGGTGACATTGATGAAACGATTTATATGGTGCAGCTAGAAAACTTTGAGTCGGGAGACCCAAAGAAAATGGTTTGCAAATTAAAGAAATCCATCTATGGGCTTTAGCAAGCTTCTCGTCAATGGTATTACAAATTTCATCAAGTGATAGTCTCATTCAGTTTCGAGATGAACACTGTGGATGATTGTATATACCATAAGTTCAGTGGGAGTAAGTGTATTTTCTTGGTATTGTACATTGATGACATACTGCTTGCCACCAATGATATAGGTTTATTGCACGAAACCAAGAGATTTCTATCAAAGAAATTTGAAATGAAAGATCTTGGTGACGCCTCTTTTGTATTAGGAATTAAAATACACTGGGATCGCTCTCGGGGTATTCTTGGGTTATCACAAAAGAGCTATATCGAAAAGGTGCTTAAAAGATTTGGCATGCAGGATTGTAAACCAGGAGATACCCCTGTGGCTAAAGGAGATAAATTCAGTTTAAGTCAGTGTCCTAAGAACGACCTTGAGGTTAAGGAAATGGAAAAGATCCCATATGCATCAGTTGTTGGGAGTCTAATGGATGCTCAAGTTTGTACTCGTCCAGATATAGCATACATTGTTGGATTGTTAGGCAGATATTTGAGTAACCCTGGAATGGATCATTGGAAAGCAGCCAAACGGGTTATGCGATATTTACAAAGAACAAAAGAGCACATGCTTACATATAGAAGGTCGGACCAACTCGAGATCATTGGTTATTCAGATTCAGATTTTGCTGGATGTCAAGATAGTTTCGATCCACTTCGGGCTATATTTTTTTGCTTGCTGGAGGAGCTATTTCTTGGAGGAGTGCTAAGCAGTCACTCATAGCTTCTTCCACTATGGAGGCAGAATTTATAGCATGTTTTGAGGCATCCAATCATGGAATATGGCTGCGAAACTTTGTCACTGGGCTGCGGATTGTGAAAAGTATAGAAAGACCACTTAAGTTGTTTTGTGACAATAAATCTGCAGTCTTATACTTCAACAACAACAGAAGCTCTTCAAAGTCAAAACATATAGAGATTAAGTTTCTTGTTGTTAAAGAAAGAGTTTAGAGTGGTCAGGTGTCTATAGAGCATATTGGTACAAACTCCATGATAGCGGATCCGCTTACAAAAGGGCTTCCACCCAAGGTCTTTCATGAGCACACTGCTCACATGGGTGTTCAGTTATTTGATGATATGCGGTTTTAGTGGGAGTTTGTATTTGAATGCTAATTTTCTTTATATATAGACATTGTGTGTTTGTATATATTTTCTGCAGAAATAAAGATTACAGTTTATTTACACTCTAATTTTGGTACGATTTTGATCTCATTCAGATATAAGGTAGGACCAGTTGGAAATAGACATGTTTATATCACATTGCATATAATTTCCATGCTACACATCCATACTTGATCTATGTCATTTGGTTATATCGATATACGTAATCATTGATGAGTTTAGTCACGCTACATTTGTGACGAAGACCGCTTTGGTTCTATGTTAGTATGATCAATGGACGAGATTGTTCAGGAATACCTTTATGTGTGATAGCAAAGGTTGAGCTCACTAAAGTTAACACATTTTTTGTAAAGATACATATGTGACCCAAGTGGGAGATTGTTAGAAAATAATTTTTCATGTGGGCACACATATGTAATTAAATGTGTTATTTAATGCTATCTTAAAGTAAAGCCTAAATTAAAGTGATATAATTAAGATAAAGTTGAAAGGCTTTTGGGTATTAATATAAAGTATGGGTCATTATTATTAATAATATATGTGTAGATACCAATTTGTAATTTTCAGATTTTATGATGGACGAAACTGGAAATACACTAAAATAACTAAAGTTATATATTTTGGTTATGGTCCCCAATTCATTCATATCATTCATTCAGAAAGTTTTCAGAAATTCCTACTTCTCTGAAATCCCATCTTCAGAAAAGAATTCAAGGAATACGTATTGAATTGGAAGGCAATAACCCACATCAATCCAAGATCATGAATTCAGGTACGCTTTCGCAATTTGGTATGATTCTTCTCAATAGTTTGACATGAACGATCCTGTAGAAATTTTGGTTCAATCTGGTTTATAACACAGACATCTCAAGATGGCTAATTTTAGCGGAATTTCTTAAGAAATAAGAGCAGCTGAAGTGTGATAACTCTTCATAATTGCCAAGGCTCGAGCTCTTTGGAACGTAAGTCTTCTAAGGCACTTCAAGATTCGAGGTCTTTGAGGCATGACCTCTTGAGGTCTTGACAAACAGGTTATGCTCTAGACGAGGCCTGTCCTGTTTTTGATCGCAACTAGGGGTGCTTCAAAATATGTGAGCTCGTCGAACAACCGTTTTCTTTCTCTCTTCTATAATTTAGAAGTTAAGCTGGGAGCTTTTTGAAAGTTATTCATAATGCCAGGACCCTTAAGTTAGTAATTGTTCGTAATGCTCCTCGAATAATTCAAATTAGATTTGTTTCAGAGCTCATAACTCAAAACTTGTTGACATGGAACCTTTGACCTTAATGACTGCGGATGGAGGTATAACAACAATAATTTTTTATTCAATAGAAATATAATTACATCTGTCAAATATTGACGGTTGCAGTTATGAGTTTTCTTATAAAGTGTGGGCATAAATGCATAAATAAAATTAATGGGGCCACAACTAAAATTTTACGTAAAAAAATAGAGATAAAAATAAAAATAAAAAAATTAAATTGTAAGTGGTGCATGTGCCTCTACTCACGAGAATGTTTCCTTCATCCCTATATGTAGCTCCCATGCCTTACATAATTAAGAAAAGAGACCTCGTAATTCTTATAATTTCTTAAATATGAGAATGATTAATTTATTTGGCACTTTTTGCGTATCAATGAACGGTAGTCAATCTAACTGATATGGTCTTTACGGGCTGGTACTGGTAGTGCCGGCACTAGCAAAGAAGGAGGTAGAGGTGGAGAGAAGAAAGAGTTGAGAGTATTTTTGAGCTTTTGATAGAGTTATAAATCTATTTATCAACTTATGGAATTCAGTGTACTTTTTAAAAGAATATGTTATTATTTACAAATTCATACCTAAACTTTATATTTTCCTCTTTATCTCATAAAATTGTTATAATTAAGTTTATAAGAAGTGCTTTTTTTTTCTTTGAAAAAATTCGCATTTTGAAAACTCTTCTCAAAAGTCAAAGCATTTTTTAGAGATCATTCAAACTCTTCCAAAAACGGTGATTAGGAGCCCAAAAAAAAAAAAAAAACTTCTAGAAAACCTTACTAAACAACCCCATATTAAGAAAAGAAACCTCCTAATTCTTTTGATAAATTCGCGTAGCACTTTTTGCATATTAATGAACGGTAGTTAATATCCGTTGATATGGTCGTTAGATTTGATCCAGCTTAAAGTAGATAAAGAGGTAAGGGTCAAAAATACTATAGAAAAAGGCACTACTTGCTGGCCCTTCTTTTATAACAAGGATCTTGCAAATAATGCGAATAATTAGCAAAGGTTTAGCTATTGGCCTACAAAGGGGACAAAAGAAAGAGAGACAAAAGCAAAGTATAATAGTTAGTAACTAGTGTGTGGTCATGCTCATATATATATATATATATATAAGTAGTTTGGAGAGATATGATTCTGAATTTGCTTGCTTGAGAAACTTGGAACTTTATTTTGCTGTATGGCGATGGCGTAAAGTTCAATAGAAGCTATACAAAAATGAATTTCCAGATTTTTTCATCTAAAGAGGAAACATTAAAAATATAGGAAATGGTCCCCTTGGTCCAGTAAAGATCAGGCAAATTTTAATTAATAACTAAAGCATGCATTAGGAGTATAGTTGGAATGGTATTGTGTGGTACTTAAATTGTAATCCGGAATCTTGTCTCCTTGCTTAGGCACTGATAATTACCATGCTTTCGGTGATGATCTACTTTGCTAATTAAAGTAATAATGAAAAACATAAATTGATTTTGAAGGAAAAAACTACAGCTTTCATTAGGATTAATGTCTCTTTAGGACATTTAGGGTCCGGTTGATTTGTCGATTCAAAAAGCGTAGTTTAAACTTTTTTAATTTGAAGTGTGTAATTTGAAAAATACGTTCAAAAAGTTAAAAACAAAAAGAGGTGTTCTCTAAATTAAGGTTACGTTTTGGTTCAAATTGTCAAATCAAAGAGTTAAACAACAAGCTATTTTTCTTTCCAAAACAGTATCTCGCCGAAAATTTCATACCACTTCAACCATTGAACCAAAAAGGCACTAATTAACCTATAGAATTGGAATAAGGAAGCTGAGAAAATTGCAAGTCTTCTTTTTCCAACTTGAATCCAGTTGAAAATGACAGTTTACATGTTTTTCTTTCTTTTTTTTTTTCTTTTTTTTCTTTTTCTTTTTCCCTTCTCATGAACGGTTTTCTTTGTTATTGGCTGTAATGTTTCAAGTTATATATTATTGCAACTTTTAACACGAGGCACACGGCGCACACGTTCAATAAATTAAAAATGAAAAAACAAACCGTCATATATATATATATTGTCCCTACACCCCTTAGTTTGTGGGACTGGGAAGTACTTAACGTCAATTACACCAGTGATTAAGATTTAATTAAAGTATAATTCAGAGTGAGGAAAAAGCATAAGTAAAGACATGCTTGCAATTGTATATTGTGTCAATTCACTACTATAAAATACTTGATAGTAGATCATATAACCCTAACGTGATAATTGCCTGCCCGGCCTTGAGCCCTAAGCCGTCTCTATAGTCTTTACAACGTTACGTCAGCCACATGTCAATAAAAAGTATATCACAAAAAAAAGGATATTTCAACTTCCGTTGCATTATTAGTGTTTATATATGGAGTGAGTGAATTATGTGAGTTATAAGAAACCTTTCATTGACAACTTAACTAGTTAATCAATATGTTGGTGACCATATGATTCATGGAGACAAGTGATACGATTAATGCCACTAACAGAAGCGAAGCAAAAAAAATTAGTCAAAAAAAGGCGAGAATGTGACTAAACTGATGATAATATAAGGCATTTTTAAAAAAGCAAAATACAAGTTTTATAATTTTTTTATACGAAATTAAAGAAAAAAAAAAGAAACTTGAGGAGCGGCTGGCCTCATCTAGATGGCTCCGCTTTTGGCTACAAATTTACTATCAAATCTTCTTTTATATGTCTCTCTTTGTATGTAAGTTATTATTATCGTTATTTTTTCTAAGAAAGTTGTGTGCGGGACTTATAATAAAGTGCCGGTTGGGGGAAGTTAAAGCTATATATATATATATATATATGTCGATTAATTGAGCCTGCGATGGAGTGGGGGTAAATATATATATATATATTTAAAAAGAAATCTAGCTGTTTATTTTGGTTGGGCTCTAAGAGATACATTAGATTTTGCTTGACGTGTCCCATATCTCTTGGGATTTTGTTGATGGGTGAACTAATCAGTCCGCCTTGCTAAACTGATGCTTCAACACTGAAGTAAACCTTCCCTAACCGTCACATGAAGATAATGGAACCCAAAAAAAAAAAAAAAAAAGAGACAATTTCTTTGTTGGTCCCCAAAAAAAGTGATCATATACTAGTAGGGTTCTGTCTTTCAAACTTTAAATCTAAAAAAAAAAAAAAGATTTTAATTAAATTAATCAGTTCAGAACATACACTATCAACGAGTTCCAACCGGAAAATGGCCTAAACAAGGAAAACAAATGTAGAAATAAAACATTATGTTTAGGGTGTTTAAGAGAATATTCAAACAATAATAGTTTAAACCGTACACTGTATATATGAGAGTTTTATATTATAATATACTTTTGTTTTACACTATATAATGTGAGAGTTTTACACTGTTATGCGGTTGGAATTTTACACTTCAAACCACCCTCCAAAAACACCATAGATATCTCTTCTCTTCCTTTGATTCAAGACCATTTGGGATAACTTCTGCTTTTACTTTTAAGCAGTAGAAGAAAATAAGCATAAAGCTAGGCTTTTTTATTAGTGTTTGGATAGTACATGGAAATATACTTTTGATTAAAAAGAGTTTTTGAATCTGTTTGATTAAATAAGTCAAAAGCTTTTATTGATATAGAACATAGTGTAATATAAGGATATAGATAAAATTTTTAATTTGTTATTATTAAATATAAGATTAAAAGTATAAATAAAAAAGCTTTTCATGAGTATTTTTTTCATAAGTATTTTTGAATTGGCTTCTCCAATAAATACTTATAAAAGCTAAAAATACTTTTTTATATGTCACCAAAATAAACTTATCAGTAGCTTTTGGATAGAACAAGCAAGAAGCATCTTAAAATAAGCATTCTAAACGGCTCAAAGACTATTATGTTGACTTATGCAACTGATAATTCTACTTTCTTTTAAGTAGGCTCCACTTGGCGGTCCTACTGTCATTTTTCTTTTTTGTATTTCGAGTTCATGTAAAGAGGGGTGGGATGGGAGAGAAGGCAGTAAGAAGTTTTTCGAATCCAAGTGGTCCATTAAGATAACAATCAAAGAGAGTATATTGTGTTCTCCCAAAGATTTGAGAAGAACAATTTATGCACGAAAAATATATTACGTATGCAACTTCACAAAGAACCATATAGAGATACATTTTCTCGTACCAATATTATATATATATTTATATATAAATATAAATATATATATATATATATATCTACCTTCTTAGAACGCATCCATCATCAAAGTTGACTGTTTCTAATTGATATAATATTCATGGAATGTAATCATGGAAAACATGCAGTCTCTCCAGTTTGAGCCTCAAAAGCATCAAATATATATTAAAAACAAAATAACATCAATCAAATAAAACCAACACAATTCTAATCTAGATGGAGGAAAATGATGACTATAGATCTATTGCGGAAGGCTAGCCAAAAATAAGTCAAAAAGAAAAATCTTTTTCGGGAGAGAGATCCTAAAATCCCCCTTAAAAAATAAAAAAGAAAAGTGGACAAAAAGAGGGGTTTAGGGGCCGGCCGATAATTATTCCAAAATTTATTTTTACATGTACCATTTGTGATCTACATGCTAGACACAAGATATAGTTGTTTGAATGTTTAGTTAATAGTGCTGTAAAAAATAGTTGAGTTCTCACAACAGTCTTTTTGTTTAATTTTAACTCCAGCAACACTTAAAGGAATTTAACTAAATGGAACTACAAGTTAAAAATTAATGTTGTTACCATCAAGCTAAACGTATAACTAAGGGATATTTTTTAATCAAAAATTATATTACATAAAAAATTATTAGAGTGGAGGAATTGAAATGTAGCGCTTAATTTCAAATATTTTAGGAATAGTAAACAATGAATTCTTTGAAACTTTATACTTGGTTATGCAAAGCATGTGTTAATTTAGATGCAATCCATGAAAACAAAAAAAAATAAATAAATACATAAAACAAAAAATGTAGATCTAGTGCCACTCGTTGGAAACTTGGAAGTATATTGAGATCATTCATAAATTGCATAGAAGCATGCAAATTCGGCTCTATAAGAAATGAGTAACTGTGTGTTTAATAAAGTTGGTTAGAATTAATTTTTTATTTAAAAATAATATAAAGCTCTCATATATTATAGTAAAAAAAAATTTGTTATAATATAAAACTCTCACAATATAATGTTTTAAACTAAAAAAAAAAAAATTGGTTGTATATAAATTAGGGTGAGCCGCAATGAAATCAAGTCTATCCATTTCCACGGTTTTACGGACATCTCAAAACAAACCGCATCAAATAACGGCTAAACCTCATCCATTTGATCAGTCAACAAAACCAGCCGCCGCATGTTAAGAAACAATGTGTGTATATAAGTACATATACACGTGTGTATGTATACACGTATATTTTGCATTTCGGTGAGGATGCGAGAGAGGTCTACTTATCTTCGAGAAGAATGACGAAACACTTGAATCACTCTCTTCATCACTAACTTACAACCAATTACACCTTTAATGAAGAGCTCCATTCTATTATCCTGACCTTGAAGAATATTCTTTTTCCCTTCAAAATTACAATCGCGGACAAAAATAAAAGTTCAATTTATTCTCTTATTTCAAAAAATAAAAATAAAAATAAAAGCTATAATGGTCATCACATTCTCATGTCATCGACATAATAATAATAATAATAATAATAAAGGTTAGTTACATAATTATACCTTCTAGTTTTAACAATTTTTCAATTTGTCCCTCTGGTCTTAAAAATTATAAAGGTATTATTGAAATTTTAAAAACTTATTTCAATTTCATCTCCATAAATAGACAAAACAACATGTTTAGCCTCAAATAGTTATGATAAATATTTTATATATTAAAAAATATAAAGTCTTAAAATAAAACATTAAATCTTAAAAAAAGATCTTAAGTTTTATGACTTTTTAAATTTTAAAATACATTTTTTAAAATTTTTCTAAAGAAGAAACATATATTTTATAAAATAAACTAGGTTTAGTTAAGGGTATTTTTACCTTATTTTTATGTTTTTTAAATAAAAAAAAGTCTGTAAGGGATAAAATTAAAGAAAGTTTTTTAAATTCAAAAGATATCTTTATAGTTTCAAAAATAGAGGAAGAAATTGAGAAATAATAAATACTAGGAGGTATAGTTATATGATTAACACATAATAATAATAATAATAATAATAATAATAATAATAATAATAAACTCTAATAGGATGTTTGACAAGTATGGTTAAAAGCAACTTTTTGGTTCAAAAACACTAAAGCATGTGAAAACTTTACACTATAACAATTTTTTTTTTGTTTTTTACTATAGTATGTTAAAGTTTTACACTATTTTTTAACCAAAAAGTTGATAACCATGCTTTCCAAACACCTTATATGTTTCACCCTATTGATTTCTACACTTGATGGGTAACTTAGTTGTAATCATAATTTTTATGGAGTATACTTTTGGGATATATACAAAAATAAGGAACATATCTAAAATATGGCGAGACTTGAATTTAAAAGGACATGAGTTCGATTTTGTATAAATATAATAAATAAATAAAAATGTAGTATTTCAAAAAAAGTTTATAAGTAGATGATCATATATAAATTATCACGACAAATCCATCATAGCTCAAATGTGGTAGTTACTGCTATATTTCACATAACAATCTAAAGACTACAAACTTTTCCACATGAACGAGTGAGTGTAGCTTAATTAGTTGCATCCTAACCATAAGTTGAGAGTTCGAGTCACGTTGAACCCTACTCAATGGTGATGGTATTACCTTCCCCTTTCGCCCTCCCTTTTATCCAAAAAAAAAATCCACATTAGTGACAAAAATATATAATTGGCTCAAATAAACTCTTGACTTTGGAGCATCAATGTATTTCCTAAAAAAATTAGTTAAATATTACATATTACATGCTTCTTTCCATAGAAATACACACATATATGTGTGTACATATTTCTTTTGTGGTTGGACCTCCGTATCCTAAGGTTGACTTGTTTTTATTTATTATTTATTTTTGAAAAAAGTTTTTATTTTTTTATTAATTCACAAATTTTATTTTACAAACGTCCAAGGGCGACCACCGCGAGTCAGAGCAAGCGAATGTGAAGGGTGACGTAGGCAAGAGAAGGTGCATCCAACTGTCCCTCGGCTAACGTACGGCTAATGCACGGCGCAATACGTGGACCGATGAATGCGGAGTCGGTGGGTCCCACATTGACCCCCCCCCCCCATATTCTCCTTCTTCTCTCGAATCTTTCGCCGTCCTTTAATTTGGCGGGTAATCTTTACGGCGGGAACTGGGAAATGGAAAATGGGAACGGTCTATTTTGAAAGTGGGAAACTTTTTTTCTTCTTTTTTTTTTTAATTATTATTAGAAAGATGGAATTAATCCAAATTTATTTGATAATTTCTCTCCAATTTGGAGAATGAATTGATTTGTATTTTACTCATTTGAAAGTTTTGAAGGTTCAACATCAAGATTTAGTACACACTATGTAAACAAGTGGAATATTGTAGCATTGCTAAATTTAGTTGCTTCTTTTTTATTTTCTTTTCTTTTTTGCATGTAAACTCAAAAAATGGCTTATAAGTCTTATTAGTTGCTAAATCTTGAATTTCTTTTCTTTGGAGTTTGTAGAAATTATCCCATGTTTGTATACAACTACTAAACTACTTTCGTAAATTTTTTGCTAAATTGTGTAATTGATAAAAAAAAAAAAAAAGAATTAGTCAGAATGTTCAATGGACAGAATTAAAAAAAAATTTATTTACCTTGTTGGTTATATAAAAAAAAAAGGTGAATTTTGGTAGTGGTAAATTGATAAGCAAGCAAGTGATGGTCCCTTTAATCCGTACAATTTGGGACAAGAGGCCAAGATCTTCCCTCCCCTACTAAGAATGGAGGAGTCGACAGCCCAAGTGCCTAAAAAAAAGAAATTCAAAATGACAAACAAAAAGGAACAAAGAATTCTTAAGTAAGAACACAAGGAGCCGCAGATAATGGCACAACTTACAATTGAAGCAAAGCGGTTTTCAATTTTTCATATATATCAACCTTGAGCTCCAACCCCTTTTAGGCCCTACCAAGTGCCATCATTGTCATTCATTCGACCAAAAACTATTATATTTTCTTCTTCTTTTTTCTAATTTACCCTTTTTTACTTTCAAAAAAGAAAAAAAAACCCCATTCTTTTTTTTTTTTTTTGAGAACAAAAAAAACCTATTTTTATATCGTCATAAATCAAAAGAGTCAATCACCAAACTCCAATGGCATCTCCGTCGGTCCAAGTCGGAAAAGGGTTCGAGGACAGTTGAATGAAATTATAGGCAAAAAAACAAACACCCCAAAAATAAAAAATAATAATAATTAACTACAAAAGGCTCTCAAGTCTCAACGAACAACGGGAGACCAAACAGCATTAATTAAGGGTGATAATTTTGTACCTCCCCCTAATTCACTTTTTGACAATTCCAACTCTTTTTTTTTTTTTTTTCTCTGTCTCTCTCCTTATTTCTCTCTCTAGTTTTTGGTTGCATAAATAGCAACACCATCCCCTGCTTCTGTCCTCACACTACTCAACTTCCCCCTCGTCCCTCGCTCTCTGCCTTTCCTGCAGTGAGTGAAAATCCAAAAAAACAAAAAATGGCCACCGTGAGCTCTCTTATTTTGCTTTCCATCTTAGCCTCCGCCGCCTTCGTCGATGCCCGAATCCCGGGCAACTACGGCGGCGGGCAGTGGCAGACCGCTCACGCCACTTTCTACGGCGGCAGCGACGCCTCCGGCACCATGGGTACGTATGTACATCCGTACATAGTACTAGTACGGATACACAAAATTACACATCAAAATTAACTAACATTGTAACATTTTATTTTTCATTTATGTGTTAAACAAAAATATATATAAATGTGACAATGTGTGAAACAGGAGGGGCGTGTGGGTACGGAAACTTGTACAGTCAAGGGTACGGAGTGAACACGGCGGCGCTGAGCACGGCGCTGTTCAACAACGGGCTGAGCTGCGGCGCGTGCTTCGAGATCAAGTGTGCGAATGATCCTCAGTGGTGCCACTCGGGAAGCCCTTCCATATTGGTCACGGCCACCAACTTCTGCCCCCCAAACTACGCCCTCCCCAACGACAACGGCGGCTGGTGCAACCCTCCCCGATCCCACTTCGACCTCGCCATGCCCATGTTCCTCAAGATCGCTGAGTACCGTGCCGGCATTGTCCCCGTCTCTTACCGCAGGTAAGCCCCCTTTGTCACGAGTAGGGACGGCAACTTTAATCACAACTTTATTTAATTAATTATAATTTGTTAATGTGAACTTTTATTGTTATTTAATGTGATAATCTTCCAAACAATCAACAAAAAAAAGGAATAAAATACATTTTTAGATATAATATAGGTACTAATAAAATACATTTTTTAAACATATGTGTAACAATTGAACTGTTTTGAAAATTATAGCTTGTTTTGTCCGTGATTTTAACTAATAAATAGCATATAAGTTTCAAAAATTATAATAATTTTTTTTAAACTCTTACATATTATAATTTATAAATTAACTTTTTTTAATTTTAATAGCTCTCCTAGCACCCTGTTTATCTTGACCTTTTTACCATGCTAGTGAATTAACAAATTAACACTTTTATATGTTTCTGGCAAGTAACAAGCCAGATCTTTGTCATGACCAATCCTAATTTGTTTCTCTGCTTTAGATTTCATTTTCACCAAAGTGATTGCCCGAAAATTACGCTAATTAGTAATTAACTACTGGTTTAGATCCTCTAAGCGCCGATGCCAAATTTTTTTTGCTACTTCTTTTTTCGTAACTTTTGCTTTTTTGTTTCTAATGAATCACAACCGTACAAATTACATTTATCAGAGAAACGTAGACCCTTTTTGTCTCACACGCATTGTGACGTCCATGTCCAAACCCTGACCAACGACAGGGTACAATCCTCAACTGTCGTTGTACACCACTAGAAAACGCGTTACAGGAGAAAAAAGCCCCTGGATATGAAATTACTTTAATACCCTTCTTTAAAAATATCTTAAGTATTTTTATTGATTGTCTAGGGTGCCGTGCCGGAAGCAAGGAGGGGTGAGGTTCACGATCAACGGCTTCAAATACTTCGACTTGGTCCTGATCACCAACGTCGCGGGTGCAGGGGATATCGTGAGGGCGAGTGTGAAAGGGTCAAAGACTGGGTGGATGAGCATGAGCAGGAATTGGGGTCAGAACTGGCAGTCAAACGCTGTCTTGGTTGGTCAGTCACTCTCCTTCAGGATCACAGCCAGTGACCGACGTACTTCCACTTCCTGGAACATTGTCCCATCCAATTGGCAATTTGGCCAGACCTTCACCGGAAAGAACTTCAGGGTCTGAATGGTCTTTTCACAATATCTGTTTTTTGGGCTCTCTTTATATGTATTTTTTTTTTTTTCACATTTATTATAACCATGTCCCCAAACTTTATTCGGAAAGAGACAGAGATGGTGAGAAAATGAGGGGAAAGTGTGTTCGGAGTGTTAAACTCTTTTTGACTTTTGGGGTTGAAGACGGAAGATGTTTGGTGGTGTTTTGAGAAATCACAAATTAAAAAAGAAAAAAAAAGAAAAAAAAAGGTTTGAACTTTGAATGTAAGGAGCTGAAGTGGCTGGAAAGTTGTGGCCCGCAGCTTTGCTCACTAAGCATGATATATATGTGTAACTTATATACTTTTTGTTTCTGATGATTTTTGATCCAATTTTGTGATGTCTTTGCTCTTGCTAAACTCCTATTTGTGCAACTGGCAAAAAAAAAAAAAAAAAAAGCTCCTATTTGTGCATTTTGACAGCGTTTAGTGGTATTGGCTTACTCTCAATGTTATTGAAACCAATTTATAAAGTTCTCAATAAGTATAATAAAAAGTAAAAATTTAGTATAAAATAAATTCTTATATGTTACAGTTTTCAAACTAATATTTTTACTTTTAATCGTCTTTTTAAAACACTCTATAATGCTCATGTTTAGTCTCATAAAAAGTACTTTTGACATTAATTTTAAACAACCACTTGGGAACCAAATTTCGTCTTTTCCAAACAACAAATTGCAAATTTTATTTCAAACAAAGAGGATCTTACAAAGTTCACACTTCTAAATCCTCCCTATTGTATAGAAAATCAGAAGTGGAATTTTCAAGAGTTTTATTCTCTATCTTTTCCAGAATAAAAAAATTCTGAATTCTTTCTCACTTTACCCTCTATTTATAGACAATGGCAGGAACGGATGATATACTTATTCTCATCTTTGATAAAAATATCCCACTTATTTTATTCTTTAAATTAATTTGAATAAATATAATCTTCTTTTCCATTTCTTTCGTCTTTCCATATTTTTCAAACGTTGCATTTTACGTCTTCAAGACATCGTTTTTTCCAAGTAACTGTTTTGATCCCCACAAACCGGCACAATGTTCATAAGCTTAAAAGGTGACGCGTTGCACTTTCGTCTGCAAGTAACCATGGCTCCTGCTCTGCATGTGACTGCACCTTTAGTCATGCCCAAAAAAAAAAAAAAAAAAAAAGAATTCTACTAATTGTTCGTCCGTGACATTTCATTAGAAGGAAAAAAAAAAGATCAATAATATTTGCTTGGTTTTCATGAACTAATATATTGATCCATGAATAATGCTTGGGTATCAACTTTAATCTCATATTTTTTTTACCAACTTTTGAGTTTTTATCTTTTCATTGGCACAACTTTTTATAATTAATTATTGATAAAAAAAAATGACAGCTTAAGAGTAAGTATGAATAGCTACTAGAATTGATGCTTTTAGCATTATTCTTGATTTATTAGTCAATATACAATGAGTCATGACTGTGGACTTTGGTTTATAAATATGAAATCTTAGCGGTTGATTTTGATTTTTTTTTTTGGGTATTAAAGGAGAATGAAAATGTGATATATTTTCTGTCATAATTATTAAAGAAGTTAATAACATAATGCAATGTTTGGTGCACTTTTACATTATATTGTGTTGTATTATTTATTTTCAAATCGACCATGCCCTCAAACCTGACCCAATTCTATCTCTGAGTTTCTGGTTCTCGTCTTGTCCTAAAATATCACTAACCCCTAGCTTAGACTACCCCAACCTTCAACCTGTTGTTAACCCTGGTCTCAATCTGACTTTAGTCCTAGCTCAGCCTGACTTGACCACATCTTAGATAGAGACCCCTTACCCTAGCTCAATCTTGGTCTTGGTCTGCCTTAATCCTAGAGTTGTTATTAAGTAATACAATACTATAAACCAAAAAGAACTATCTTCAACAATAAAACAAGAATTGTCTTAATCTACCATCTATATTAAGTTGTCAAATACAATGGTTTTATCAAACTTTTATATTTTAATTAATGTAGTGTCATATAATATAAGGCTCTAATATGGTCAAACAAACATGCTTTAGTATATTTGAAGTTTATTATTGTAACACCCCTATGTGGGGGTTAACAGTTTTAAATAAATAAAAATAATTTTAAATTTTATATTATTTAAATCAATTAAACAATGCCCATGGGTCTTTAAACAACAAGAAAAATAAAAATAAACGTTTTAAATACAAACCACAGTTTTTAGTGTAGCACCAAATATATATAATTACAGTCATCATCACCATAGTACAATTCCCAAATAACTTAACACAGCCATAAAAAAAAATAATACAACTCTTACATGTTGTAGATAAGTTGTAATTAAACAGGGTCTTCTAACACGAAAACAGCAGAATTGTTTTCGCTTATTCCTCTTCAAATATGTTGCACTGAGTTCCACCTGAGATATGAAGATATGATAGGGATGAGCATCGACATGCCCAGTAGGGAAATCATGACTCACCTTATGGTTTATCCATTACCACATTAAAAACTGCATGGTTAGTAGGTTACATCATATTTCAGATTATGAGGTTTATTATGATCACATCTTATGGATACCGTAGTTAATCATTACCAAGTGTCATAATTACACATTTATACAAATATTACCAATCATCATTGTTCCTAGGTATCCATGTTAAATTGAGTATCACTCAACTCATCGAAACCCAAATGGGCGCACTTGATCACCCTATAAACATTCCAAGGGTGTTCCGGTGAGGGGACATCAAGCCCCGAGTCCTCACCAAATCAATTCCTGTACAGTGTGTTCTGGGACTTTCAACCCAAGGAAGCGTCATCACCTTCCCCCTATTTTACCTTTTTGGGTATTCATGCCCAAGGACGTAACCGCCGCCCTCTTCATGTCTCACCATTTCTCTATATTAAATCATTATTAATAGAGTCAGTTTTCCTAACCATGCTTCTCAATTTATAACATGTGTCAATTCATTATGTTCCTCGCCGTACAATACAAGACGAGTCCATGTCATAGTTTCATATGTGATACTCATATAATATCAGTTCAACATAGATATATATATATATTGTGGCAAAACAATCAATTTTAATTCTATAAAAACCTCACAAAAATGAGTAATAGAATCCCTACCTTTCAAGCTTATCAACAATCTTTTAATCCTGGAATCAATTAACGTTAGCTCCACACATCCTTGACCCTAAGGCATGCATAAGGACAATTAAAACTAAAGCACAACGTATAATCACATTCATAAGTGAGTTATGTGTAAACCCGTCTACTAGTGCCATTAAAGTATTTTTATGCATTAAACATGGAGAAAATGCATACTAAAAACTAAGTTTAGATTAAAGAAAACCTACCTCAAAACTTCTTTGAAAAGCACCAAAGTTTGGGTTATCAATCAAGCTTGAATTAACTTTAAAACCGTCTCGATCATGGTTGGGAATTATAATTGTCTTGGCCACAAAGAGAGCTTTGTGCTCTATGTCTTTAGTTAGAAATTTGAAGTGAGAAGGGAGAGAATGAGAACTAGAGAAGAAGGTGGTGATAGTTAAATAAAAAGATATCAAAATGCTTAAGAGGAATGGGATGTTTACGAGGAAAAGTTGTAAGAAGAAACAAAAGAGTCTTAAAGGAAAATATCATCTTGTCTCCCATGAAGACTTTTAGCAAATAATGCCAACATAATTGAGGGGATAATTGGAGTGAATTATAGAAGAAGATAAGGAAATAATTAATTAGGTGGTTGAGAAAATATCTCCATGTCTTCTATGAATTGACGGAAAATAATTCAATGTCCCCTTCGGATACCTTTAGCAAAATGAGAAGAAGTTTATATAATTGAGCAATAATTTAGGGAGACAAGATTGGTAGAAGTAAGTGTTGGTAAGTTTTGAATGTTTCTTAGGAAGACTTGGTAAGAAAATACTAAAATGGTATTTTTTTTTAATGATCATAAACAACTTAGTAATTTTAAATAGTCACATTTTATTCATTAAATTTTACAAAATTATGCCCGTTAAAAATACGGGTGTTACAATTATGAAGTGTGCCTGCTATTATAATTGCTAAGGTTAGTATGTTTCTTTCGTTCTTTCTTTCTTTCTTTTTTTTGGCCAAAGTAGTGTGCTACTTTTTTTCTTTCTTTTTTTTTTTTTTTGTGTGTGTGGAAGCAATCTATTACTTCGGAAATAGTATTTTTTAATTTACTGGTGCACATTGAACTTAATGTTATCTATCAATTAGGTATTGAAGTGTGAGTTCGTGACAAATGTGACTTGATAAAAAATTTGTTACAATTATTGTCAAGTAGCTTACAGTCTTACTTTAATAGATAAAACGGCCCTTTTATGCACAAATGCATAAAAAACTTTTCTTCAGTAGGAAATTGGATCTTGAACTTCTTAATTTTTGACATGTGAAATCTTAAGTGATGTCTATCATCAATTTATTTAAAGTCATAAATTTATAAAATTAAAAGTTTAGTGGTACAACTTATAAATACAGATTTCAAGTTGCATTGTTACAGTTTATACCCCATATGACCTATGAGTACTACCAACAATGCCCTATACGATAAATGGGAGAAAAAAGGAACAACAATATCGGAAGATCTGAATTTGACTTGGGTTTGCGGAGGACCATACAATTATTAATGATATTTGTCACAGATTTTGATTTGTGAACTCAGAAATGGAATCAAGGACAAGCAGAAAAGATTGGCTAATGTTCTCTAAAATTGTGAATCAATTCGAACCTATTAGTAGCTTTTGGGTGGTGGTTAAAAAAAAAAAAAAAAAAAAAAAGAAATTTACAATAGCATCTTCAATGTAATAGAGTGGTAGAGTAGCACACTCCACTTCTGGTCAAAATTTTTTAAAAAAAAAATTATGCGTTCACATTTGGCAGGATCATGGGTCATCTGTTAGGTCTTATCTTAAGTAGTGTCTTTTTTGTTAAATTCCGACTGTTGGAAAATTAGCAACTTTCGGAGGAAGAATACGAGTTATATTATAAATTATAATTGATGGACTTTTCTCTGATTTCTTTTATTTTCAAGAGGCCTTTCAAACAACTAAAAGTTGACCTTTGACATATATGATTTGAGGTTCACAAGGTTAAACCATGTACCCAACCATTCCAAGCTTATCCCCTTTTTGTCAAAAAGAGAGAGGATTTTTTTTAGTTTATTTTCCTTTGAGGAGGCTGAAGAAGAGCCTAACTAATTGGTTAGGCATGCAACTTAGTATTTTTCTTGAATAGATGAAAAGGATGAGCAATATATGTGGGCTCATTTTTGCCGTGTTTAAGGTGCTTCCTTTTTTTTTCAAGCCTTTGATATATATTGTACCCTTTGAGCGTTATTAAATTGTATTGATAGAATTGGGCTCATTTGAAAGTTATGCCTTGTAATTCTTAACGTTTGGAATAAAAAATATTCTTTAAAAGACAAAAATTGGTGTTTCCCTGGTTCCAATGACCTTCCTTTTACTCAGAGGGAGACTAAAGAATGCAATCTGAACAATACTAGCGTTAACAATTTCCAAAATCACTTGTGATCACCTTGTAAACCCCTATCTGTAGACAACATTTGGTTTGGCTTGGCTTGGCTAAGGAGTGTTCCTTTTCCTTTAGCTTTTCCACAGTAAGTTGCAAATTTTTAGCCCATGCTCGTTTCATAGTTTCATGTCATAAAGTTCTGGTTCAGATTTTTTTATTATATTATTTTCTCTCGTAAAAATTTAAATCCTTGCATCGAAACCCATGAACTAAACCGGGCGTTTAATAAAATGATGCAAAATGGGGAGCTATTAAGAATATCACAGTCACAAAATCTGTTCTCTATTTTTTTTGTTTCGTTGTTTACTTATAGCTTAGGCAAAGAATTGATCCTCTTTTCTTTTCTTTCCTTAATTAATTAATTTATTTTTTTATGGGGAAAATCCTCTGAAATCTCTTTCATCGGCTGCGACTAAATTTACATGTTGCATATTATAATGAAGTTAAATTTTGGTCCATCATTTTCTAAATATACAGATGTTCATTTGGCAGTAGCATCCGCAACTCTAAGACGAGATAAATAAGACATTATATGCACCGGCATAATTATAGAGGTCATTGGGGTAGACATGAAACTTGTTAGTATGGATGGGCTTTTGAGCATCAAATTAGATCATAAAAGAAAATTGAAGCTGTTTATGTTTTAAGAACCTATGAAAATCTAACAACTCATAATAGATCGTATCACAGTTTAATATTATTATTATTATTATTATTATTGTCACTTTCTCCTGCCTACATTTTTAGCTTGGAACACCGCTTGGGTGGAGCACCAGGAACTAACAAAAAAATAAATCTTGCTGCATGAAGAATACAATAAGGCACCAACAGTATTCAACAGCACAAAATAATTAACATAAGTTTCACAACAAAATTATTAATTGTGACGTTGAACACCACTTATGCCAAAGAGATAGACACACTGTTTATTAGCTGGTGGTGTGCTTCCAAACATTTTTTTCGGAGAGGAATAGTTCTTACATGGAGTAGAGTCCATTGAACAACTAATTCTCTCCATAGAAAATTGCATGTTATGCCACATTTTTAAAAGTTGTATTTCTTTATACCACACTTATTATATATTAAGTTATGACACAAATAAACATATATGATATTTATAAGAAGTAAATATTAAAAAATAACATTTTTGAAAATCATCCTTCTCTTAACCTAAATTTAAATATAAAATATAAGCAATACTATACATCTCGACTGAGATAAGATAGAATTAAATATAGGTGAGAAATCATTTCCAATGGTCCAAAGATGCAACGTCATGTATCATGTTAATGGTTTAGTCAAATGACCCAAAGATATATTTCTCTCTTAGCGTATTTTTTGTCAGAATTACCATAAATACTTCACTAACAAAATTACAACAATCTTTTTAAGTTGAAAATAATATTATTTGAAACTCACTAATATAAAATATTTTACTAAAGTATTTATGTTGATTTTGACTAAACAATCAATGTATCACACAAAGGGAGAAATATATAATTAAAAATTAATATAGATAAATCACCCATCTACATATCTAAAATATATGTTAATTATTTACTTGGCGAATGTTTAATATATATATTTGCATGATAAAATAGTATACCTCGCCTCTCGCTATGGGTAGGGACACCATTTTTCATATGTCTAGTCCAACAGGCATTTAACCATAACAAGCACTCTACAAGAACAATCCAGAATTGAGCCCAAACTACTCGATTCCCTCAAATCTATATACAAGCAAGAGAAAACAATTCAGAATTTAAACCAAAACAAAACTTGAAATGGAAATACGCAGGCAGGATAAAAGGATCAACCCTTTCAAGCACATTTCTAAGACCCCAAAAATCCGAGCACAAAGTTGAAAAATGTTTACGAAGAAAAATGATAATGTGAATGTGAGATGGAATCAGTAGACAAAAAAAGGGATAAAATTAGCCCTTCATCTGTGGATACCATCCCTACGGTTGTCTGGCCGCTGCCCAATCCTCAAAAAGAATTAGGCTTTCTTTGTACGCACCGTTGACTTAGCGAGAAACAAAAAACATAAATTTTCTCGGGAAAAACACAACAAGTGCACAGAAAAGTAAGAACCCAAAATCAGAGACCACGAAATTATAAAAAAAAAAAAAAAAGTTTTTGAAAGAGAGATGGGATTTTCGTTATATAAGCCAGAAAGGGCTCATATCAAGTGTATAAAATTAAAAGGACTGTCACAGTGGGGACGAAAACCCAAATCCAGGGACACAAAGGGAAAAAAGGGGGAATAATAAGAGAGAAAATGAGATTCTCGGACGCCAAACA
Organism: Artocarpus heterophyllus; assembly: GCA_025403435.1. Lineage (NCBI taxonomy): Eukaryota > Viridiplantae > Streptophyta > Magnoliopsida > Rosales > Moraceae > Artocarpus > Artocarpus heterophyllus. The sequence continues at coordinate 11,034,929 of CM046353.1, forward strand.
AGGCCTGCCTTTTCAATTGGGAAAAAGGGGCGGCGGCCAAAGATTCAAATTTTTTGCCCTCCCTTATTGTTCATCAATTTTCCTTTGTAATGGAGTCAGGGTTTCCATAGGTTGGATTTATAAAGCAATCCAATTCCAAACCCAATCGAGCCTCTCTCTTTCCAATCACAGCCCCCAAAGAAAGAGCATTTGCTTTGCTTTTGCTGGTGTGTAGAAACTGGAAAATTAGGGTTTCAAGATTGTGACGTAAGAGATCTGTGTAAATTTTCCAAGGAAGACGAGGCCTTATATATTGGGGCTTCATATTGTTTTTTAGGGTTTTACAGGGGCCATGAAAAAGAAAAAGGAAAAAAAGGACAGACCTTACGACTCGTCGTTCTTATAAGGTGTCGTTTTGTTAAAGGCTTAAAGCGACAAGCCGTTTTCACATATATGACATATGAAATCTGTGAGAGGGCCAAAAAAGAAACCCCTATAAATGTCGAATTCCTGGAGGGCAAACATTCTATTCCTCTCTCCCTCTCTCTCTCTCTCTCACTCTTGTTCTATATATCCATTTTTTGTATGTCCATTGCTCTTTTCTTTTTGGGATGGAATAAGGTTAAACAAGTGTCGTTTAGTTAAAAAAAAAAAATACATAAAAGTTGTCTTGCGGGATGGTGGCCCTTTCCGGTTTATAGTTTAAGAATTGTCTAATTTTAAGAACCAAAATTAAACAGCCAAAAACAAATGCTCATAGTTCAAGAACTCAAAATCTGTGGGGGGTTTTTTTTTTTTGTCCTTCAAATGACGTCTAGTTTTTAGTGAGTGGCGATTTATCTAGGAACGGCAACCGCAGAAGGGGTAGCTGAGTTCCACGCACGAACCATGTCTAAGAGAACGAAGTCTTGAAAAAGTGGCGGTGAATGGTGCGTGCTGGTATTTATCAGGGTCAGACATTTATTTACTATAAAAAAAAGAGTCGAGTTCATCTTTGATCTTTGTACGCCTTTTTTTTTTTGTGGGTTTTTTGTAGAGTACACCTGCAGGGCACATTCAAGCCCCTTGTGTTGTACAAAACAGGCACAAGCAATGCAACATCAGTTTTCTCAAATTTGTATTGGCTCAAGGACATTATCAGCATAGACCTCTCTCTCTCTCTCTCTCTCTGGGATTGCTGAGGACATGAGGAATGGATTAGACTTTCATATTTGTGTTATGCACATATTCTAAGCCTCTACCCTCGCCAAATGTTGACCTGACAGGCGAATCAACTACCACATTCAGATCCTTCCCGGCAATCAAACTGTCGAAAATACAACATCAGAAAGATAATTCATCTGTTTACCACCGGCCGACGACCCTGAATTTCCTGTACCTTCTATACTCCCCTTTTCAACAAGTTTACTCATTCCAAAACAAAGACATAAATATATAGATAGAGCGGGTCTCAAAAAAATAAGAGAAATTGATGAAAAGTGTAACTAAAGGTTAGTTAATAATGGATGTACATAGGTTAGTGACACCTAATAAATTGTCTTCTAACAAATTAGAAAGGACTTCCAGATATTAACCAAGGATACAATCATATACCAAATCTAGAATGAGGGCCTTTAAAATTAAAATTCACCAGGGAATATTCTCAAGCCACTTAAATACTCATCATATAAGATTACCTTTTCAAAATCACTCTGAACCAAATCATTTTCAGTTTCAAGTTTTCTCCCAACTCTTTGGCTTCCTTCTCAGGTTCTTTCTTTTGGGTTTCCACAGCATGCTCCAACTCGCTATTGATGAACTGCATCTTACTCATTTCTGGAGAAAAAAAATAATCTGGGAAATAATTGGCAAAAGTATTAAGTCAGCTTAAACTATACTATTCGGGTGCTAAACTACACAGACCAACATAAAGTAAACCATCGCATACTTCATAAATAACGCAGGTAACCATTTATAAGTCTGAAGTTCAGTGAAATAATAATTTCTTCGCTTGTATTGTTCAAGCAGGATATCTTTCTCGCTGAGCATATATTGAGGAGCGCTCATTAATTTGCTCCTTACAAATGAACTTCCTCATTGAGGAGCCAATAATTACTAGTAAGAAGACTGATGAATTAGATATGCATCTTATTGGAACAGGGTCCACAACTAAGTTCAACAAAAATAGGGGAGACAATTAAGCTTGGTAGTCCAGAAGTCGGGTGCAACAACCCCTAAAGATCTTCACACTTACAAAATTAAAAAACTGAGCAAAGAAACGTTTTGCTCAAAAAATCAGCAAAGGCAAATACACACAAGAGACAAATAAAGGTTTCAAGAATCTTATTTATTCCATAAAAATGGGCAATACTCATTATCTTCAAGGAACACAACTACGTTATAGGCGACAATTGCCATTAGTTCAATAAAAAATAATAGCAAGTAAATCAATCCCAAATGAAACAAACAGATTGTACATAGCAAGTACAGCATCAACAAAATCTCAAACTCTCAAATTTGTGACATGATATGTTTCTTGTTAGTTTGTTAATATGACCAGGCAAGAAAAATAATTAAGAAGGCACGAAAAGAACCCACATATCTTTTCAAAAAGAATAGTGAAACATAATGAAAGGATTAGATATAGAAAAATACGCATTTTGCTCACAAACACGTAACCCCTTTAAGAACAATCCATTCATGCTTACATAAAGATAAAAAGTTAAAAAATAAGTTCAACACATTTATTTACTTCTTCATTATCTTAATTTTTTTCCAGTATCATCCAATGATATAAAGACTGAAATTTAGTTGGAGTTGCTAAGGTAAGCTTACACATCTTATTGCCCACCATTCTAATCATTTTACTTGTCCTCCACTTTCTCATTTCCGCCACACTTGACTTTTTCACCCTCCAATCCAGTATCCTCCTACAATACAAAATACCTTTTAACTTGGAATTCTTTTGTTTACTGAATCAGGAAATGAGCTACAATATACATACGTACCTTCTGCTCACCATGGTTTTCACCATCCTTGTTCTCCATTTTCTCATTGACGTCTTCATTGAATTTGTCATTACGTTCTTCATCTTCTTGTCCAGTAGCATCCTACAAGATCAAGAAACTGCTATACTTAGGAATTCTTTTGTTAACAAAATCAAAATTAAAGAGTTTCATTATTCTTACTTACCTTCTGCTCACCATTCTTTTCACGGTCCTTGTTCTGCATTTTCTCATTGACGCTTTCCGTGACCTTGTCATTATGTGCTTCATCTTCTTTTCCAGTACCATCCTACAAGAACAAGTAGTTGTAATAACTTGGAATCCTGGGTAGCAAGTAAAATATTACAATATTACAATATTTCAATAAGCTTACCTGATGCTCACCACCCTTGTCAATCTCTTGGCCGTCCATTTTCTCATTCTCGTCTTCATTGAAGTTTTCATTATCTTTTTCATCTTCCATTGTAGTATCCTCCTACAAGACCAAGAAACTTTTGTCAACTTGGAATTGTTGTGGATCAGAAACTTAAAAATTTTTATTCACCATTCTTGCATAGTGCATACCTTCTGCCCACCATTCATTTCTCTATCTCTGCTCTCCATTTTCTCATTTACGTCTTCAATGACTTTGTCCTTATGTCCATCTACTCTTTCCATATCATCCTACAAGATCAAGAAATTACAATTAAGTTGGATTTCTTATGTAGCAAATCAGAAACTTACCAACTTACAATACGCTTACACACCTTCTCCTCATCATTCTTTTCACCAGCATTCTCCCCCATTTTCTTATTCCTGTCTTCCACGATTTTGTCATTGTTTTCTTCGGCGTGTACTTTTTCTTTGTTGCTATATTTTCCTACAAAGTAACTTGGTTGATCAACCACATTGCTGTGTATCTCGAGCAGCATGGTGTACATTTCTTCCATATCTTTCTTCATCTCCAGTTGTGTTTTCTCCATTCTTTCAACCTTGCACATCAAACTTTTTACCACTTGATCTACTTCACCCTGGTTTTCACCTTGATTCCTCCGTACTTGGTTTCCAATTTCAATCTTCCGAATCTGTCTTATAGGAGCTGGCATTAGAATAACATCTTCTGGCTCGCTTTCATATTTTTCCTCTTCCACTCCGTTGACTTCTTTCTTTTTTTCTTTTCGAAAAGAAGCCATAAAAGGTTGTTCCATTTCTTCTTTACTGGGGACAAACTGGTGCACTTCAAGCTGAAAATGTTAAATCAGTGTGTTATACATTTACCATATACATGGTTACTACGTAAGCAAATAATTTTACCATACATATGCTTCAAATTTCAGATGGAAAAAAAGACCATTGTTTTTGAATACTTACCTCAAGGGAATCAAACACTCTGTCGGTAATTTCCCTAAAAGAAGGTTGCTGATCAGCTTCCCAGTTTATAATTCTTGGCATTCCATTTCGAATTTTCTTTGCAAAGTTCTTTTTTATCAAAATCGGGATTGTTTCGTATGCCCACACAATCACAGCATATGGAAAACCACCAATCCCGTATGCTTCTGCTTCTTGGCTCTTAATACTCCTCTTAATATACGCTATGGTCATCTCATAAGACAATCTTCCCCATGGATAATTGTCAAATAGCTCTGGGTTATCAACCATCTTCAGGTGGTTAGGGTCAATATTGTTTTCTAATTTCTTGGGTATCAACAAGCTCTCCAAGCAATATAATTTTGCCAGCTTCACAACATCTTCGTCATTGCCTCCCTTATTAGCACGGAACACATCATTCAACTTAAATCTTTGAACTGACTTTCCTTTTTTGAAGAATTTTCGCTTTGTAGTACTCTCAGGTAATTTTTTCTCAAAAATAAAGGGATAATTGTTGCAATTGAGCCCTGTGATGAGAGCAAATTCCTTCATTCCAAACTTAACAATCGTGCCCTCTATGTTGAACCATAATTCATTTTTTTTGGCTTGTGGGCATTGCCTTAGGATAAGGTGGTGTATCAACTGTGATGGGAACTTTTCAATTTTAAAATCTAGCAAATGCCCGAAGCACCCTTTCCTAAAAATTTCTTTTTGTTTCACTGTTAGTTTTTCATTGATGATATTGATGACTTTGGCCTTGGAGTAAAGATTTACTTTTTGCTTGGTGTTCCAATTGTTTTTTGGCACAATCAAGCTTTCAGCCTGTAAATCAACCTAAAACAAAATAATTCAATCAATGAGTAGAATAGGACAAAGCTAAAAGAGAGAATTGAGAGGGAAGAATAGGACCAAGATAGAGAAGAAGAACCATTAGAGAGATAGATATAGAAAAACATGAGAGAAAAGAAAGAATTCTAGAGAGAGAACAAGGACTCAAGAGAAAGACGCTCAACAATCATTCATAAATTATTCTCTATGAATTGAAAAAGTACCAACCAAATTTATACGCAAACCAGATAATGAAATAGAAAACCAAACCAAAACGACATAAGGAAACTTGATGATGGGAAAAATACCCCAACATCATAAATCCGTAACTAAATAAATACTGATTATCAAAACTAATTAATATAGGATCTCTATCAATGAGTTTTGGGCAAATAAGAAGTAATTTACTCAACAAGAGTCACTATACATATATTGATCCTAAAAAAAAGAAATTGAAAGAAACCAGGGTGAATACTTGTAATAACCTGAGCGGTCACATGGTAAATCAAAAATAAGCCAGAGTAAAAAAACTGGGACAATCAGAAATTTATTCCTAAAAACGCATTAAACCGAGAAACTTATTTGAAACAATATGCGAATCACCATGCTAGCAAAGAAACGCAGAATCCAACGAAGAACTTTCGTATTATGGCCATCTTCAAGTGAATTTGAGACAAAAACATACCCAAAAAAAAGGAGAGTGAGAGATTTACATTTGAACCTTCCCAGCAGTAGAAACCGGAGAATGTCCTACCAAGGAAAAGCTCTTCTCTTGTCTTTTAATGACTGACATCAAGCTCAAGAACACAACTTTTTGGCCACAGAATGAACAAAATGACCACATCGAACGAATTCACATAGAAGAACCCTAAAAAAAAAGCCCTAACAGATCCAAATGCACATTTCAGGAGCGATTCGAGCATCAGAAACATCCGAATCGAACGCACGACGTTCGTAAAACCCTAATTCCCCAAAAAATTCAAAAATTCGGCGACAACAAACTGAAATCGAAAGCAACCATAGATTTACCTCGTCGTTTGCCGAGTGTTGTAGCAGTTGTAATTCTTGTTGTGGTGGTTGTTGTTGTATAGCGACGTCTAGCTTTCTTTTCTTGGGTACTGTGGGCGAGAAATCGTCGGCTATGTTCGCCGGGACCTGGTCGATGAGCAAGACCTCGTCGGCTTTCTTCGCCGGGACCTGGTCGTTCCATGTAGAGGGCTCGGCATCGAATTCGATGTTGACTCTCTTCCGAGCAGCTCGTTTGTGCCTCATTCGTGGGATCCACGTTCCAATTAGACTCTGAAATGGAATTAGGGTTCAGAGATTGAAGAAGAAGGAGAAAGGGTTAGGGTTTTGGAGCTCTGGAAAAAAGATTCGGGGGATCCAAAGGCTCACGGTTGTTTGACTTGTCTCTTCAACAGTATGTGTTGGACTCTCGATTGCAATCTTTGGATGTGATATAAACCAGGTGGGCCCCACTTAACAAGCAATCATTTTCATCGAAGATAAACCTTGAAGTAAATAGCAGGTATTAAATATTATAGTAAATGATTATAAATAAAAATTTTATTCTATAAGTTATTTTTAATAGATAGATTTTTTATTTTGTAAATATTTTATTTTTAAAAAATATGTTACTTGTAGTACATATTTTCAATTCTTATAATTTTCACATAATTAATTTCATAAACAGATTATTTACTATAATTTTTTCAAGGCTTTTTAAGAATTTTTTTTTAGTTGTGTCCAGTGAAATAATAGAACATGTCATTTACAAAATTTTTGAAATATTTTTAATTAACTTTGTATGTTTCAATATTTTAGTCCATCAAATGGGATACCAAAATACAATTAGTATTATTTACGAACCAATCATTAAGTAGGAAAATTTTCTAAAAAAAAAAAGGAAGTGGGGTGTGGGGAATTGAAAAGGTTATAAATCCAATAAATGACAAAATTTATATCTAAGAAATGGATGAAATTGTTATTTAATACTTTCTAAGAAATGGTCGGATTTTTTCATAATTATAAAAATAACCCGGTAAAAAATTATGTATATAAAAGTTTAAGACAAGAAATCTTTTAAGAGAATTAATTTTGGACAAAAAACTAGCTTGGTTGTTAAAATTTGATCAGAAATCTAAATTTTTATAAGAGAAAATATTATAGCAAAAAAGTTGAATTGCAGTTCATTAATTTTTTTCAAAATCTTTCCTCTCGCATAGGTGCATATGCATAAAATATATATATATCCCTTTTCCAATGCTATTTCAAGTGAATGCTAATTTGGTTAGTGACAAAATAATTTTAATTTTTATTTGTTTAAAAATCAAAGTTTGGAACTTTGAGCCATAGACATCATACTAATTATCGTGAGATGTTTGTGAAAACATGTGTGCTTTAAAGAAGAGACGATCACATTAGGTGTAGAAAACAAATTAAATAAGCCAAATTCGGACCAATAGAAGTTTCTTCAAAGAACATATACTAACAATACATAAATAAGTTGAAGTGAGAGAAAGAATGACGAATAGCCATAAAATATACCCTTACCAACATATCATATCATAATCAAACAATATTTTTGTATGTTAGAACTTAGAATGATTATACTTAATCATTATTAAAATTAAACAGTTTGCAAATCTAGTTGCTCAAGTATCATTGTGGTTTATGATTTTTTTTTTTCCCCTTTCAACACACTATTTAGCAGCATTCTCTCTAATTCAACGTGCAATTTTTATTTGCCTAGGTTGTTGTGTTTAACACGAAAACTTATGGCCTTTTTAGTACAGAAAAGTCAAATAGAAATTCAAATATTTGTGAGAGATGACACTATAACAAAATGTTTCGAAACGTAGTAAACCAAATTCAAATGCCACATTAGTCTCTGAGATGAATATGCACTTTCCTTATGCCATTCACAAAGAACAATGAACATGAACTACTAACCAACATATTTCCTCAAAACAAGTTCTGTTTTGCACTAAACTCAAGTACATTGGTAAAGTGTTTGGTACTTTGTTGTTGCAAGTGGGCTAAGCTAGTCTTAACAAAAGTGACTTGTCTGACATGTAAATCAGCATCTAACCTACAGTTCTCCTGCATTTACATTACTTACTGGGACATCAGTCATTATAAGTTTTGATACTTCCTTGAGCAGATGGTCCAAGCTACTACAAATTCTGACTTGAGTGGCATGTAAATCAGCTAGTCACCTACAGATCATGGTAAGCAGATGTTAAGCTATCCGTTTTCTTTAATGGCGTAAAAGACGGTAGTTGTAAAAGAACAAACGAGCTTCATTACTAGGATCAGAACCATTAAAGATACAAGAACGTGCTGAGATTAGAAATTAATTCCCAAGGTACCAAGATTAGATTTGCTTTGTCTTTCTTGTCTGACTCTTCAATTGTATTATGTACTGAATGACTTCTCTCAAACTGGCCTTTCTACTTTCTTTCGAGTTCCAAATTTCTGGGACAGCGTAATGTCCACTCGGGTTGTACTCATTATCTCCAGCAATGCATTTGTTACAGCCTTGTACACAGGCTCACCAAGTTTATTTCTCAGTGCTTTCAGTCTTGTATTATCTTCATTAACTATTTCCTGCACTTAAGCAACTGAAATCAACAACTGGCATAAATAGAAAATAACATTAGTGGAAATTTATGTTGCTCCAATAAAGCAGTAATGTTTTCGAGAAGACCCTAGTTGAAATCTTCAAGAGCAAAAAGGGTAACTGATTAAAATTGCATAACTTCACCTCTAAGACCACCAATCAAGGAGACCGAGAAAATGGCTGAGACTTCCAACATCGGCCACTTTGTAATTTTCACTCTCCATACCATATAACCAATACAAGTCTTTTTAGTTTTACCCAAATCTTATTTTAGCCTAAAGTTTTCAGTACGCTTATTATTTCCAGTTAAATTACAGGAGTGATTTCAAGCAAATATTCATGTAAAATTAGCATGAGAGTCTTGCCTATATTACGGCCATTCTTTATGGAGGCAATATAAACAATATATCTTTTTGTTCCAAAACTGCATGTGGAGAGTAAACTTACTCGTGTGCCATCAGAGCTATCGATCTTGAAGGGATGCCAAAGAGGATCCGGGACTTGCTCTTGCCAACATGAACATATTTTAGCAGCTACACCCTGCCAGTCTTCACTGGGAATCCTCTCCAAGCACATCTCCTGAAAAGGGATTCGATCCACCTCTCCCATTCTTTTGATTACAAATTTTGTCCTCTTATTCAACATATCTTGCAAGCCCAGCGTTACAGAAAATCAGGAAAGTATTTGATTCAGCTCCTTGTATTAATTTGCATATTGGTGATGAACTCATGCTAAAAAAATATAGTCTTAAATCAAAATTTAAAAGAGGAAGAAAATAAAAAAAAAAAAAAAAGAGGCTTCATCTATCAAATCTCTACGACAGTTTTATAGTTCTTCATTACTCTTGAAATCTCTAGCAGTCAGGATATGATTGAGGGCCTGGACACTTAGAATTTCCTCATTCTTCTCCTCCATCTCCCTTTCCAAGGCCTTAATCTAAGCATTAGAACCGCTGCTGCTCATTACAGAGATTTGATCTTGAAATTGGTCTTTCAACTGTATGAGTTACATAAATTAGTGGTAGAACCAGCTAAATAAATCTGTTCACAAGTTTATATTCATTTAGTAAAAAAAAAAAACTCTAAGGACGTATCCACGAGAAAGCGTGGACAAGAACAAATGAAAGGGTGATTGGGAGTTATATAAGCATGGAAAATACAGTAACTGAGATGTAATATTATTCAAAGAAAATGGACTGAAGGCAAGGTAAAATTACGAACTCCATAGCATGGATCTGGTGCAAAAAACAGACATACATATTATATTCAGTGATTAAAGATCATGGACTAATAAAAAGAACAAAACTCCACATCCCAAATTCCACTATCAAGTCAAAATTTAAGTCAAATACTAGTACATTAACAATACCAACCACAACAATTAAAGGGCATTTGTATTCATAAACTTGCCAAAGAGAATAGTACAGGCTCCACATATAGTCATATACGTACCTTTGCAATCTCATTTTTGAGATCTGTCTGCACCTTATCATTTTGTATTTTGATTTCCCCCAACTCGTCGGCTCGCCGCCCAAGTTCTTTCTTTTGACTCTCCACAGCTTGCTCCAGCTTTCTGTTTATGGACTGCATCAAACCCATTTCTACACAAAACCTCAAAAGATAATTGGAAAAATGTAAAGACAATTTGGGTGTAAATACACGAATTAAGAAAACAATGTTACTCTCCAAAAAGAGTTTTGTACTATTACAAAGTTGTAGTTCAAAGAAATACAAAATCACCTGAGCTGAATTGTCTCAGCAGCTTCTCTTTCTCACTTATCAACTCTCTGTTAGCCATGGAGGACTCATAGGACTTCTGCTCCATTTCCAAACAAGTTTCTTTCTCTGGCATTAATGGCCTCTGTTAGACCTATAACGACTATGCGAAAAAGCGCATTCGTGTCGTTGTATTTGTGCTCCAACTCCAACAACTGGTGATTCTTGAAATCAATTTCCTTTCGAAGTCTCTCAATGGTTTGACTCTCATTGTTCTTCTCCTTTTGACAATCGAACTTCCTCATTTCAGACATTTATATAGCAAGAAAACTGAAGTTCTGTTGGAATGAGAAATATATATATATATACACACACATATATATAATTACTTGTTAGTAAATAAGCAGGAAATAAAATGGGTTAGAGAAAAGCACAGAAAACCCGGATTTTCTTTGCAATCGAGAAAAATGAAAAGCTTAATGAAGAATGAGTCATCGAAGCAACCAAGCGCATTTTGCTGAAAAAACCCATTACCATTCAAGAACAAAACATCCTTTTCTTATGCATAAAATTAAATAATTCAATTGAACTCACCATTTCGAAGCCTTCTTTTCCCATGCGCCAAAACCGGATTTCTCTCTCGACTAAAAGTTTTTCTTCTTTCACACGTCAAAAGACTCTTCATCGTTTAAGCTGCCATTTAATTTTTTTAAACACCATTTAATAACTTCAATCTTACTTGTTTAGTAAAAAGACATTGGATTTTTTTTCTCTGAAAACTTATTTTAAAATTATTATGACTTTTGTTACAACACAAATTGAGACATAACTCAAAATTTAACTTTAAAACCATTCAAAATATTTCTTAAAACTTATTAAAAAACATTCACTTTCTTAAAAAGCTTTATTAAAACATTTTTTTAAACAACAGTGAAATTTTTCTTTTTGCAACAGAAAACTACCGTAATGGTATCCATATCCAACATTTTTATTTGTCCACTGCAACACCAAACTCTTCAACTAATCTTATTAGTCTCCTGTAAGACTACCTACAGCATGAAGAAACTTATAAAAATATATGCTTAGTAAGTTCAAATATCATCTCATAAAACATTAAAACATTCTTTAAAAAACTTTCTCGTAAAATGTTTTTCATAAATGTTTCTTATAAAATATTTTTTAAAAGTCTTTCATTAAACATTTTTCATAAAAACATTACTTAAAAAGGAATCCAAACAATATCATAATACATAATTTTATTTGTGCTCAATCATAAACTTTCAATTATAAGCTTATTATTATTATTTTTAACGTACTTGAACTTCTTATCATTCTTCATGTCTAATGGGAATGTTACCCATAATCCCTGTCAGTGGCCACACAAACTTTTCACTTTGATCCTTGAGGGTAATCATTTTTGTTTCTCTTATATGTGTTTGAACCTGAGAACTGACATATATTGTATGAAAATTGATGTGTACATTCGAGAAGTAAAACTTGCTTGCTTATAATTAGTTAAGAAAAGAAGTTTTTTGACAGTTTAATAAGAAAAGAATTCCACAAACAAACAAAAAAAAAGGTCCAAACACTCGGGCAGATTATCAATCATCAATTAATATGGTTAAATGTCAAGAAAATTAACATTAACGAGAAAAAAAAAAAATCCATTGGACTGACCCGAAAGGAGACTAGGGTGATTCTGAAACCAAAAGACAAGCTCGTTTTCGTATTGCTAATTTTTCTCAAGTGGGTTCATCAGAGGGTGTTGTATAAATGCTCTCATTAACAAAGCTCACCTGCTTTTGTCTAATGGGCAATGAAGCTGCATCTCAATTTCAAATTATAATTTCCTTTCTCAGTCTATGGAGAGCGGCAGTTTAAATTCAGTTGTGAAATTGAAAATTTAGAACCTTGGAATTCCAACGGACATTTTTCTTTTACCTTTTCTTTCTTGTTGGTCTACATAGTAATTGATTGGCAATGAGTGCTTGGTTTTCAAGCTTCTAATGATGGTGGAAGATTTTGATGAAAGGACCCCCAAAGAAAGTTAATTGGATAGATAATCCTTTTTTGTTTGGCACCAAAAAAATGATGACATGTATCTCATTTGGTCTTATTCATCCACCTCATTTATTCACGGGAGATTCCACTCATTACCCAGCCCTCTCATTTATCCATCTCAACAAAATCTTTCGTCTCTCCTCCCTCGCTCCGTATCTCCCCAAATTGATCCCTGTCATCTTCCTTGTTTTTGTTTTTGCCCAAAATCTTCCGTTGTTCAGTTCCTTTGAACTGAGAACTCCCCAAAAGGAAACAAAACATCTTCTTGCCCTTCTTCTTCTCATCCAAGAGCAAACAGAGGGCTTTTATCAAATTTCCCCCAAATTTTCCTCTCTTTTCTCTTGGCTCCCCTTCTCGTCCAGAGCAAGCAACCCGTAAAGGATAAACGCAGAGGGCAGAAAGATTGGCAGAAAGAGTCCAATCTATTTCGAACCACCCTCCCTCTCCTCTGCCGAAAACCCCCCAGCCCTCTCCTCTCCTTCTCCGGCCAATCTACGGTTGTGGTCCACTGTCGTCGCCATTGTCCATAGTGCGCCGACGTCATCCGTCCGTTCACCATTTGTCAGTCCAACCACGGTCCCTCTCCTCGGCCAATCTACGGCTATCGTCTACCATCGTCGCCGTTGTTTGCAGAGCGTCTGACGTCTCCGTCCATTCGCCATTTGTTTGTCAACGCTGCTACAAGGTCAGTATAACATGCTTTGTCTGCTATTGGTTGTGAATCGTGATTTATGGAGTAATTTGATAGTTAAAAAGCCTAAAACGAATGCTAGATCAGTTTTCAGGATTGGTATTTTGATGGGATTTCGGATTTGAACCTTGTAAAAGCATGATATGTTTAATTTTGGAATTTTGTTTAAATTTTTGGCTGTGTAAGTTGGAAGAGGTTTAATTTTATTTTTTACATTTTGTGTAAATTTCTACATTCAATAAACAAAATTAAAAAAAGTAAAGGAAAAAATATAATTATCAAGGAAAAGAAAAAGGGAAAAAGATAATTGAAGGAAAATATGGTCGGAGAATGATGGGGGTGTGATTGATGACATTTATTTGCTAATGAGGTATGATTTATGGCATAGTAATGCTTATGCCCACCTCAATAGTCAATACTCCAAAGACATGAATGTGAAATTTTAGAGTAGTTAGTGGTGGGAATAGTTAAATGTGAGTTCAGTTATCAAAGTGTATGTTACTTGCTCCAAATGCAGCAATTTGTATTGGAAAAATGATGTTTGTATCTGTTTAGGTTGGACAACTATAGGGTATATTCATGTTAGGGATATCTCTACGCAAGAACTACAAGGCATCAATTTTTAGTTCAACTACTATAGTTGGTTGAAATTTAAATTTTGTTTCCTGCGTATATTAATTTGGTAACTTATAGATATGGACTATTTGGTTGCAATTTATATGGGATCCAAAAACATATGACTTACACATATTCCTGTCTCTTAGTCTACGGTTTTTAACTGTAGTATTGTGCACTGGATTTAATTGATTTTCCTTCTCAGGGTAAAGCAGATATTGGTTTTAAAATACCAGAGGCTACCTCTACTTTAATGTAAATTTGTGAACGCATCTATTCTATATATACAAACACTATATATAATGATATCTAAATGTTGCGGGTCTTTTAAAACGCAAAAATTGAGGCTCTTTTTATATAATTTCCTTTGCTTTTAATTGGTATAGCTTGATAGTGTGTCATAATTTCCTTTTTATTCTGTTTTCTCTAATTCCTATCTACATTACTTTTGCCACCAAAAATCTTTGGTGAGTTTTTGCCTCAAATCAAAATTCTCATGGTATTCTGAAATGGAGGGACAACTCTAATTATTTGAGTTTGGAAAAAAAAAATATACATATAATTTCGTTTGTTGAGGATCATAAAAATTAGACATACATTTAAAATGGAAAAGAAAAAGAAAAATCAACAATGAGATGGTTTAAACGAGGCAATTATGTGGAAGCTGACAAATTCAATCACTAAAATATATATATTTGCCTGCGTAATTATCAAATCTTATATTTGTATGCATTTGACGCATTAACATATCAACATCTTCGCATGCCTAAAGTAGCATATGATTCTTTCTTTGTCCATTGAGCTTTAAAGAGTTATTGATGCATGGTAAATATTTTCAGCATGGTTGTTTGCAGGAATTGTTTTTTGGAATGAGTTGTTTTTAACATAGTGATCACTAAGTTTCGACAACTCTTATTTTGTTAATATGTAAAGAAATCATGATGATGAAAATAAAATAAGATAAATTTTTGAGATGTGGTGATTTTTATATAGGATTGTAATGTGAATTTTCAAGGTTTTCGTTTGTCTCTGTGTGTGCTAATATATATATATATATATATATATATATATATATATATATATATATTGGTGTAGAAGTTTTCATTTTCTATATAAAAGGAAATGCAACCAATAAATTTTTTTACCATTGGGATTATGATCGCTTAGATTGATGTTAGATAGGAGGTATAATTTTTTTTAGGTTATCTTTTTGCTGTATATCTCAATTTTTGTGTAAAAGAAACATGGTTTTTAGGCCTTGTTAGTAGGAAGAAAAGTGCGAAGAAGATGTTGATGAACTGATGATGTTGTTGGTGTTCGACTATAATCAAGTAATATATTATCTAACATCTCTACGTACTGTATGTTCTTTTTTGTTTTTCTCTTTTCCCCTTAAATTTGTCTAACTTTAAAAAAGAAGAAAAATAAGAAATAACAAGTTTGGTGTGTGATGAGTTCGCCAGCATTGCCAATTTTAGTCAGAGTGCATGCTTGCTTTGATGTGTTGGAACAAAATGAAGTTGCTTTTAATCATGTAAATTCTTGCTTTCACATTTTGCAGTTTTGAGGGAACTTGAGAGAAAACTCTCTTTGCTATCTAATTCTTTTTTGCCATCTATCTCTTCCACAAATCCTTAACTTTGTTCTCTTTCACTTCTTCTACCCACAAGTCAGAAGCCATTTGAATTTGCTTAAAGAACTGAAGGCATTTTGGAATTCGTGCTTTGGTTGCTAGCTGGCAAATAATGGTTAGTTAAGTTCTAAACTTTTTTTTCTTGCTTTTCTAGGTTTGTTCCTACTATTGTTGGTTTTTAATTTTTTTTTTCCTTTTGTCGTATGATGGTGTTTGTATTATCTCGTAAGATGAACATCTCCTTCTGATAAACATGGAATGGACCTATCTTTATTTTAATTGATCTTTGGTGTTAATGCTGTTGTAAATGTTATGTAAATTTGTTTTCAAATTTTATTAAATTTGTTTTGTATATTGAACAGCCTCTAAGACTAGATCCTGTGTTAAGGAGTGAGGAGCATTACGATTGCAAGGTGTCGAAGAAATCAAAATACGAGCAATATGCGAAGATCATTAAAGACAATCTGGATGTAGATGATCTGCAATGGTTCAAAGGCACCCAATTTGGCCATGTGTTGGACGTGGCTCCAAATTTTCAACACTCTAGCCAGTTGCTGTGGTCATTGGTTCTTCGGATGGCAGCAATTGACTCAGAGAATGAATTTTGGATGGTGGTTAATTGTGTTCCAATTAGGTACACATTAAAGGATTTTGCCTTACTAATAGGGTTGTGTTGCGGTGATGAGTATCCTATTATTGACAAAGCAAATGAGGATGACAGGGATGAGGAGGATGAGGATGATGCTACTCCACCCTTTGTGCATAGGCATTGGCCGAATAACACAGAAATTTCCATCTATGATGTTATTGACAAGATGGAACAGAATTCTGAAGTTGTAGACCATTTAGAGAAGAGGAAGATGGCGGCATTGATTTTTGTCGTTGGTGTTTTGATGGCCAACGACAAAAATTTCATGAAAATCAAAGCACAGTTGCTAACTTTGATTGATAACATAGATGCTTTTTGTGCCTATCCTTGGGGTCGAGAGTCTTTTAAGTATTCAATTGAGCAGCTTAAAAAGGATATAAAGAGTAAGTGCGGCTCGAGTAATGCAACATTCACTTTCAATGGATTTATATATCCATTTGAGGTAATTAAACATTAGTAATTTATACATTAGTTTGTATTTGATATTGCATTTATCGTTTTATATTTGATATAATATTTCATTAAAAATTTATTTTTGTTATAGGTATTTGCCTATGAATGCATCCCTGCGGTAGCAAACAGATTGGCTAACCCCATCCCGACAGAAGATCCTGTGCCCCGAATGTGTTGTTGGAAGACAATAAAGTGGAGGGGTACAACCAATCCTTCGAGGGTGGAGATAAGCAATTTAATAGAGCGGTCACAAGTCAGTGTCTACCTATTACTCATGTAATTATTTGTAATAAGTAAAACGAGCATGGTCTTAACAAGACACCGTTTTAAAATTTGTTTTGCAGGATATTCGTAGCATGTTGTTTGCTACGAATGAGGAGATGAGAACCCCATGGATGGTCAATTATAGGCCTTTTGTAGGAAGAAATGTTGATCCAATTGTAAGCCAGTTGAGCGAGATTCTTGATCGGGGAGAGCGTGTAGTTTTTGGCCATGACCATCCAGAGCATGTTTCCCCCTTTGTTGATCAAGATGCACCCTCAACTTCTGAACATGAGGATGCTCCTCAGAGAGTAGTGCGACTTGAGAACGAGGTCCAAGCCATCAGGAAAGACCAAGAAGCCATGAGAAGAGAAATGGCATTGGGGTTTGAGCAGATGAAACAACATATTTCTGACCAATTCAAACATTGGTCAGAAATTATGTTGTCAAGGGGACATCAAGAGCATCATTATAGTGAGGGTTATGATGGGTTTAGTACGCCTCAGCCGCACAGTACACCCCTGCATGAGGAAGGATTGCCAAACATATCTCCCTCACCTCGTCCTTGTCCACGCACTACGGGTCAGCCTCATACTACGCCTTTGCCTGAAGATGCATCACCTGTTGTTTCCTCTCCTCGCATTACGGCTGTGCCCGATATATGTCGCACACCATCCGTTCCTTCCTCGCCTCGCACAGCACCCTCGCCTCCCTCACCGCGTCCTACACATGGCACTGATATAGTGGTATACGATGAAGAATCACAACCCCTACAGATAGAAAGACCGCAAAGACTGCGGAGGATCAGAACAAGATCACAATATATGCGAACTCCATATACTGATCCTAGAAGAAAATGATTAAAGTGTTTGTTATATGTATGGCAGACAATGTACTTGTTTCGGTTTTCTTTGCAGGCATTCTAGTGTTCTGGATTATGTTCACAGGTTTTACCAATGTCTGGATTATGTTTGTAGGTTTTATAGTTGTCTAGATTGTATTTTGCAGGTTTTGGATATTGTTTAATATAAGCTGTTATGCTGTTGAAATTTTTTTTTTTTTTTTGCACAAAAAAAACAAAGCAACTTTTCCAATTTTTTGTGTAAACGGTTATGGGGAATTGACAAAGTTTGTCAACAAATATTGCGAAATGAATTGATCAGCTACGCCAGTTGACGTGTCCATCGTCCTCAAATTTCAACAAGGGGGTAGTGATCTACGATGGGGTGAATTTTTGCACAAAAAGACACCGAGGTCGACACAGGTCGACATGGGGTCAACATGGGGTCGACTATTATGTCGACCCCATGTCGACCTCATGCCGACCCATGTCAACCTCGGATTTATAGTGACCCCCACTTCACGTGTCCATCTCCCATGTTGTATTTATACATTTTTTAATTTCATATCTAAACTCTCATCCTCGTATGGGTTGAACATTAAATAACATAAGGAAGATAGTGTTCCTTTGCCTATTTTCATTCTCATGTTGCACATGAAAACATGTAGAGAAATCTCACAGGCATAATTTCTCTTTAAATATGATACAAAAAGGTAGTGATATACGATGGGGTGAATTTTTGCCCAAAAAGACACCGAGGTTGACGTGGGTCGACATGGCGTCGACATGGGATCAACTCTAACTAGACCCCGTGTCGACCTTATGTCGACCCATGATTTAAAGTGACCCCCACTTGACGTGTCCATGTCACAGTTTATATTTGCACATTTTTTAATTTCACGTGTGAACTCTCATACTCGTAATGAGTTGAACATTAAAGAACGTCGATACCATGGGGACCCATGTCGACCCTGTTCTTTTGTACTTGTACATGTCACTCAATAGCCTTATAAGGAGGTCGATACCATGTAGACCCATATTGATCCCGTTAAATTTTTAAGTTTTGTAAATTCTGGCAGCATAACGACTTAATTTAGTCATACTCTAAGGAAACCTGTATAGAACAATACGAAAAAGGACAATAATGATATTAAATGGAACAATTAACAATAACTTCATCGAAAACATAAAAAGTCATTATCTCTTAGCAACAAACGAAATCAAGAAATTGGGGCATTCCTACAAGTCTTTTGGTAATGCCCGTATTGTCCGCATCTAGCGCACATGTTTCTTCTCTGCTTGCTGCTCTCGCCTGTACTTGGAATTCTTTTGTGTTTTGTCCTACCACATCTTCGCTTAACATTAGGTGGTAAAATGCGCATTTCCCTAACATCATCGGGAATCTCCCATTGGGACAAATCTGGTACAGGATAAAGTGTCTCTGCATATGCATTAATCAATGTATCCGTCTTGTAATAATATGAGCATAATTCATAAACGGATGTTTCTGCCTTCCTGCAAGCTGCAATTGCATGCTCACATGGCATTTGATCTACATCAAACACGCGACAAGTACAAGTTCTCAATCTAGTGTTCATTGTTGCAAAAACCTCTCCACCTACAACGTAGTACTCATCAATATTTAGCTTATTCACTGAAAAAAATCCAGCTCTGTCATACCTGTTATGGAGTATTTTCTCATTCGTCGATATCAAAACTGAGGTATTAACAACAGCTTTGGTTCGCCTTTCGTTAAACCACATAGACATCTGTCCTAACACATAATCTAACAAGGCAACAATGGGGTAATCTCTCACATCTTCGAGCATTCCATTCAATGATTCAGCAAGGTTTGAGGTCATAATATCGTATCTATTTCCTTTAAAATGAGCATGAGACCAGTTCTCAAAGCCAACCTGCTCTTGCAGGTATCTCCCAAAGCGTGGATAATCAGAACAAAGATCCTTGAAAAACATATGGAACTCATCAATTCAATAAGCATTAGCAGCTTTAAAGAACAATGGTAGAACACCGATAGAATGGAAGGTAGCCTTGATGTTCTGCGCCACATGAAATGTGCAACAACCATGGCGTGCTAACTCATAAACTATCTCAACAGCCTTCTTAATACTTTGATGCCGATCAGATATGAAAACTAAATCTTCACAATCTTTCACAACTTCCATCAACTTTGAAAAGAACCATGTCCAAGATGCATCATCTTCTTTGTCCACAATCCCCCAAGCGATGGGATAACAACAACGTTCACTGTCTTGAGCTGTGGCCACAACTAGCACGCCTTTGAATTTTCCCTTCAGAAACGTTCCATCAACAACTATTACTTTCCTCATGCAAACAAATCCTCATATACAGGGTCCATGTGCCACAAAAAGATATTTAAACCTGTTTGAATCGTCAATGTAACACCCGAGATTTTTAATGCATTAAAAATGCATTAAGTTAAGAATTAAGTAAGATGAAAAGTACGGTTTAATGAAAAAATACTGTATAATAAGATGAAAAATTATACAATATTAGAGCAATGCAGTATAGAATTGAATTGTGTAGACCACAATTTCTTTTTATACTTTTATAAAAGAAAAAGAAAAAAGAAAAAAAAATCAGAAATATCACAAATTCGAGACTTTCTCTCTCCTCTTTCTCTCTCTAGAATTTTCTCTCTCTCTCCTCAAATCTCGTTTGAGATTCCGGCGTTATTTTTCGACACCTCCCATACCAGTGGGAAGATCTCGTTGAGCTGAGTCCAACGAGGTGTCGTGTCACCCAAATAACCGCCGGAGGGAGGCTCACGCGCCGCCCAAAGTGGCGGTAAAACTCATATTTTCCCGACGTTGTTTCTCCGCCGTCCGACCACCAATCGACGTGATTTTGGTGTCTATGGACTCAGTGTGAGGAGAGGAACAAGATGGTACCAATTTCCCAGCTCAATTTTGGCTAGAAAGGCTTCGCCGGAGCTGCCTGTCTCCGCCGTGTCGCCGCCACTCGAGAACCGCCGATCATGGCGGCGGTGAGGTACACCGTCGCCACCGTTCGACTCAGACGGCGACGGGGAGTGAAACCCCTCGCCTAATTTCGCAGCCCAGCCGCTGCTGGTCGGAGCTCCACCTCTGCCGTCGTGCACCGCCGCGACAGCCACCGATCACGACGTTCCCGGCTGCCTCGCCCCAAATTTAAAGGGGGAAAATGTTCAGATGGTTGAGAAGAGCGTGAAGCAACTCTCAATTGCACGAAATGACGGCCGATCACCGGAGAACGACCTCCGCCTTGGTGCGCCGCCGTGGGGAGCTTCGGGCCGCCGTTCCACTCGGTGTTGAGCTGCCCCACCAAAGGGGAAATACCCAGAGGAGGTCGGGGAACAATTCCCCCACCTCAATTTCACGGTATCTCCCCCGGAGATAGGAAATCGGAGCCGCCGGTTTCCGTCGTGAAATCCATCCTCGATTGGAGCAGATGGAGGCCAAATTGGGTGAAATTGACCCTACCAATCGACTCAGGAGGGTCGATTTATGGGGGTAGGCTCGAGCTCAGCCCTCAACGGAGCCAACCGCCGCCGGTCAACGGCAGGTCAAGGGCCAAATTGGGATTTTGTGATCCGGACCTCCGATCGAAGATCCGAGACCTCCTCCCGACTCGTTTCGACGCTCTGAACGCAATGGTCACCTCCGTTCGAGCAAATTCTACTCTGATGAAAATCATCCAGTACCGACTACACGCGGATCGAGGTGATTCAAACAGTAGTATCGGAGTCCAGAATGACAGTTTCAAGAATAAATGATCTCCAGGAAGCATTCCTAGCCATTCATGGTCGCTCGAGGAGCACTGTAGAGGATGCTTCGCATACTGTAGATGCAGCGAGATACAACTGGATATGCTTTGCTTGGAGCTCAAGTAAGTAAGAATCTCGCCTACAGTATGAACTGATTTAGAATAAACTGTTTTAGATGCTTTCATAGAAATTTATGAAATGCATGATCAGTGATTGTTACACTGTTTTATGTGAGAATGGGTTTTATAACGTTACAAGGTGACGAAAAACCCGTTAAGGGTAAAATCGTCATTTTTAAGGAAACGGCTAGAACGAAGTCGAACACTCTGATTTAGCATAATGTTATTAGATGGAAAATGTTTCGTAATACGTTAAGTAACGTAACGGTCATATGAGACCAGAGATTTAATAAGAGATATTTTAAGTAAACGAGAGGTAACCGATGGGTTACAAAGTTAAAAAGAAATGTAACCCCGGTGGGTTAGAAGGCTAATTGAAGGAAAGGTAAACTGATGGTTTATAAGGTTGAGTAAACAGAACGGTAGACCGAAAGTATACTAGTCAAGTTATGAATAAGGAAAGAATGATTAATGTTTACGTTTTATTATCAATCGAGTGGATTGATAATAAAGAAAGTTAATTAATGAGTCGGCTGTCGTTTGATCAGGACACAGAGGCCGACTAATGGAAGGAAAAGGAACGGAATAGAGAACGCTAGAGTATAGTTCGGGTAAGTTTCAAATCTCACCTACAGCATGAAGTAAATGATTTTTAAATGCTCATTTATATGTTTGCAAATGTGTTTGCAAATTGCTAAGCAAGTTGTTTTTAAAGTATGTTTGCATTTATTATGCAAGAAGTTTTAAAGTTCAAGAAAAAGAATTGCAATGAATTTGCAACCGTTATGTTAAAGGTTTAATTGCATATTGATATGCATAACATTTCTTAAAAGTGTAAGTTACGATTTTTAAAGTATGTTTTGCATTATGACAATGCAAAATGTTTTATAGTTTAAGTTATAAGCTTTATGATGCATTTGTATGCAATGAGTTGCAATTGTGGTGCAATAAATTCCAGAATACAAGTTATGACTTACAAAATGTATTTGCATTTTATGATGTATTTATTAAGCAATATGTTGCATTTGTTATGCAATGAGTGTTAGATTGCAAGTTATGATATGCAAAATGTGTTTAAATTTTATGTTGCATTTGTTATGCAATGAGTTGCATATATTATGCAATTGGTTTTATGGTATAAGCTATGAATTGCAAGTGTATTGCATATGATGTGATTGCATTTGAAATGCTCACTAAAGTTAATAAGAAGGTAATGTAAAGATAAAAAGAAAGTGTCGTACCAGCCTCTTTGTTATGAGGTAATGAAAGTAAAGTTAAAGTTTGACCTCCTAAAGGTGAGGTACAAGACCTCAATGTTTGATGGTCTCAAGTCTTCCACAAGGGAAGCATCATGTTTATGATCTCATGATTAATGAGTTGGTACGAACACTAAAGAAAGTAAGGAAAATGAAGGTTATAAGATAAAGAAAGTTAAGGAACAAGAATAAAGGTTGAGAAAGAAAGGAATATTTAAGTTTATAGAACGTTCATAAAATGCTCATAATTGAAGTTAATAATTGAGCATAAATGGAGTCATGCATTCTGATGTTACTTGGATGCTTTTTTATGAAATGTTTATATGTTATGTTTATGGAAAACATTCTGAAAAATGTTTACAATAAATGTTTACGATAAATGTTTATGAAGAACGTTTTCATGTTTTCAAGAAACGGTTTATGAACGACGTTTTAAGAAAAACGTTCAAGAAATGTTTTACGAAAAACGTTTATGTAAAACGTTTCAGAAATGTTTTATGGAAAACGTTTTTGAAAAACGTTTTTCAGAAATGTTTATGGAAAACGTTCATGAAGAACGTTTCAAGAGAAAGGTTTTCATGAGAAAAGTTTTTAAAGCATGATTAAATGAATTGTGAGTTTATGTTTGAACTTACTGAGCGAAAGCTCATTAAAAGTTTTTTTCATGCTGTAGGTAATTTATGGGTGACCAATAGGACCCGCTAGAAGAGCTGGGTGCTGCGGAGGACAGATGCGAAGATTTGGGTATGGATACCATCACTGTTTGCTTCCGCTACGTAAAGAAAATGTTTTCCATTGTTTAATGTTGTGTTTGCGAAGTTTTAAGAAAATCAGAGTTTTATGAATAGTATTTAAAGTTTTAAAATACAGTTTATGAATTATTTTATGTAATTATAAAGTAAAGTTTTAAACTATGATTTAATAATTGTTTCTTATTAAGTTTTAAGAAACGATTTGAAATGATTTTAAGGGCAAGTGTTGAGCGAGGTCTCAACTTGAATGCGACAGAGGTCGCATCAGTATTAAAGAACGTTTTAAAAAAAAAAATTTATTACAGTATTTTCTTACTAAGTAAGTAAGATTACTCTTTATGAAACGATGTTTATGAAAGTAAAGTGACTGCCCGAAAAGACGGGTCGTCACAGTCAACCTCAACGTGGGTAACAGTGCCATGGTTTACAGACTGGAGCATATGACAGTAAGATGGAAGGATGGCAAAACTTTCTTCGGCCGTACCCCTTACGAGGTTAATTCAATGCTGACGAGCTAGCCAACCTTTGTAGTAACTAAAATCTATTCCAAATTCGCTACGAACATAATTCTATATTGACTTAGGCCGTGGACCTTATGGTACACCTACAAATTGACTTTTGATGCACTCCCCAATAACAGAGTATGATGCTTGCTTGTGCTTTGATGAGCGTTTTTCTAGCAAACGAGAGTGAATTCTGAAATACTGACGAATAATAAACATGTTTGACAATGACAACTTACATGCCTGAACACGCCATTTACAATTTGGATCCACACATTCCACTACAAGTACATTTTTGTTCAATTTTTTTGTTAAGAACTCAAACCTTCCTTGTAAAGCTATAACATGAAGTTTTGTCCTTAACTCTCTCTTGCTTCTAAAGTGATCACCAACTTGTAAATTAGACCCATCATTGAATGTAAAACTATTCAAAGCTGAGGATGATCCGACTTCTCTTTCATTTAAAATCATGAGTGGCTGTGGAAGAGGCAGTGGACCCATGTCAATAGGAACTAAGGCATTATCATCTAAAGCAGCATCAACAAAAAATTCATCATTTGGCGGATTTCTTTCAATTTCTTCTTCATTAGTAGGAGTCGAGGCAATCTCCTCTCGAAGTACAATATCCCTTTCAAAAGAATTCATATCTTCTTCTTCTTCTTCCACCTGAACATGCAGAGGTATTGCGCTACCACTTAACTTAACTAACCCCATAAAAACTAACAGGTCCTTATCATCAGAAATTCTAATCGGCTTCATCTTATCAGACTGTTTTGGCAGCATGTAAGTTATTTTCAATGACTTATTTCCACGTTCAATTCCAACTTTTGTACAAATCTTGTTAATTAACACACTCAATTTAGGACTCTCCTCTTCTAACATTATTCCTCTTATTTCACTTTGCGCCTCACACCACACCCAACAAGTTCCCACCTCATTCCAATGTCCTCCAACGTTGAAATAAATTGGCAATGGAGCCATTTAGTTATCGAACTGCAAAACCAAAACAAATTATTCAATAATGACTTTTAGGAAAATCTTCAATGCTAGTTCAATCAAAAAGATGCTACTAACAATTCCAACCCAAACAAAACAAAGCACCATTGCAAGATTAACAACTAATGCTATTAACAATTACATAGATATAGATTCATGTTAGTGATCAAATCTCTCTCCTCTGAGTTATATCTATTATTTTCTTTTTTATTTCAAACAAGAATATCACAACCAATTAATCTCATAATCTACCTACCCAAAATGGTTCACCCACAGAAAATAGAAAGCAAAATGCAATGGACAGAAATTAAAAATCTCATAATATATCAATAATCCAATATTTGACCTACCGCATGGACCAAATTCACACTATAGAAATTCTACTGTAAGTGACCAAGCCTTAAAAGACAAATCCGTCTATTTTAGCTTTTGAGAGAGTCTTTTTTTTTAAAAAAAGAAAGATAAAATATTAGCACTAGTATTACATCATTATACATATCACTTTCAATTTGATCTCTTTATGATAGCAAGACATTATACACATTTTAGGAACAGAGGAACACATCACAAAAAGAATAAGTACGTCACTTATACGCACTAGGGATTGACCACAACAAAAGAATTACCTGGTGTATATCAAGAGACAAAGAGTTACCTAGTGAGCTGGCGAGGGAAAAAAAACAAAAGGGGACAAAAATTAAGTGTAAATATTTTGAATACACCCAGACAACATAATTAATACATGCAACTAGCTCTTACAAATTAACTGTAAGACACCAGTCTTCACAATTTGAAATGCCTAAAGAAACTTCTTTTGCAATTCACTCATGTTCGTCTAGTGCAAGCAAAGTATGAGACAAAGATTTGACTCGGGTACTCTAACAAGCTCTTAACAAATCAAATTGATCATACCCACAATTAAAATACAAAAGAAAGAAAGAAAGAAAGAAAATAAAAGACAGTAACATTAATTTTTGTTTGCCCACTGAGAAAACTAACCCAAAAACAAGGCTATTCTTCCTCAAAAGTATCGTATTTCTAAAACGAAAGCTCTTTTAGTTATTATATTTACCAATATTCTCAATGGCCAAACAGAAAGCAAATTGACATCTAAAACAAAACACAAAAATATAAGAAGCAATTGTGGTGACTCAGAACAAACCAGATTTCGTGAACGAACTCCAGAGGCCTCAATATTGCCACACTCGGTCCCCCCTCGGCAACAAATTTTGATTTCTTCTTCAAATTTCCGTCAGCGGCGCCACCAAAAAAAATGGAGAGAAACCCAATTTGCCCTATTTGGGGCTTAGGGATATATATATTCCTTCACGGGACTTCAACCTGGAAGCTTCCGAAAAGAGAACAAAAAGAAAATATCCCTTTTCTTTTTTCTTTCTTCTTTTTCTGTTTTAATTTCCTGGGCTATTTCCTTGCTGATGTGGCCTGTCCTACTTGGCCTTCTTTTTAAAATTCCTTTTGGATGACATAACATTTGGATCATTTGGCTAATTTTAAAATTTTTAGGACTACTTATCAAAATACACTTTCTCTTTAACCCTTTTATCCAAACCTCCCGACTGTAATGGTCAATGAAAGTGCAGAACAGAAGAACTCGAAAGGTGTTATCTCTTTTCTTAATTTTCAAAAAAAGTGCTATTTTTTTAGACATTAACAGTTTTTTTTTTTTAACGGAATACCAGAAGCTTTTTAGTTTTATCATTTTTTTTTTCTGGATCCTAATGAGATTGATAGCTATTTGGCACCATTAATTATAAATATAAATAATGTAAAATTTTCAATTGTTATAATAAAAAATAAAAAATTACTATAATAAAAAGTTTGATATATTAAAGTTCTTTGGACCTATTTATTTTGTGGTTTGAATCACATTTTGCTATAGTATTTTTTCTCATAAAAATTTAAATTTTCATTCAAATATTTTATTCAAATACTTAAACCAAACCGACTCTTAAAATACTACTATTATTAGTTTTAACCATTTTTTTAAACGCTCGTCACCCTGTCTTTCACTATAAGATAGGAATACTTGAGGAGGCAAGAGAAAAAAAAAAGTTATTTTAGATTTTTCTACGACATTGGAAGTACACAACTGATATAACTCATGAAAAACGACAAAAACATGGAAAACTAAGACAACGACGACAAACGCGAAAGCGACATAACAATGATAAAATAAAACATCACAACCCCTCAAAAAAAATAATAAAAAAAAAGATCACACATTTTTCTTTTCTGTTAAATAACATTTAAAAAAATCTCCTTTTTTTTTTTTTGGTTTTTACTTTCATCTTCTTTAGGGTGTTTAGGAATATAATTCAAACCAAAAATTAAATTAAAATTAATTTAAAATTCAGATTTTATGATAAAATTGGTTTGAATGATAAATTTATAATTTGAAGTAGGTTATCTAAACTAAGAACACTCATTCTTGTAGACAGTTTGAATGATAAAATTACTCCTTTGAAAACTGAATATCTAAAAAATCAATAAAATTCAAGAATCAAGACCAATTTCTCACGCTCTGTACTTCTAATTTTCTAGCGTTGAATTTTAACAGTCGTTTTGTCGTTCTTGTAAATTGAATTTTCTACCAAGATAACGATAATAATAGATAAAGAGTTGTATTTCAAATTTCCTTTAGTCCTTTATATTTTGAACTCCTATCTGTTGAATTATGAAACTCAAAGTCATGAATGAATTAAACGAGATATCGATTGTTTTCGATGATTTTCCTCCTGATCTTGTGATCAGTGGAATTAATCATGTTCTCTCGCACCACGTTGGTCCAATATGCCAGTTCAAGTTCATCCAGGACCAAAAGGAGTCCAAGTTGTTTCGCCAAGGTCTTCTTGAACGCGACATAGATCGTTGGGTTGGATTCTTCGTCTATCAGGCAGCCATATCAAAGACCTGTCGCTTTTATTTAATTGCACCTCCGGCCGACTCTACATGTTTTCTTCTACCGTGTTTTCTTGCCAAAATTTAACTAATTTGGAGTTATGCAATTGTTAGATGAGATCTCCGGCCGCCGCGACGTTTAAAGGTTTCGAAAAGTTGAAGGTCCTTCGTCTCTGTAACGTATTTTTCGGGCCTCCGGATTTGCTTCAAGTTCTTGTGTGTGGTAGCTCTGTGATTGAATGGGTCGAATACAATATTGGTGATTTTGTTAACAATATCAATGTTGATAAGCCTAATCTCAAATTCTTCAAATATCTAGGCAAAGGTAATGATCGTTTGGCTGTAGTCGATATTTCGTGGGCTAACCATGATCTGTTGCATGTCCGGAGGCTCAAACTCGACACTTGAGTAATTTTGTAAAAGGTCAAGAGGCTTTAAAAATCTATTAGAATTTTAATATATCATCATGCAACATATTAATTGACTTTAGTGAAATTCAAATAACTAGGGTTTCCAATTACTTTTGTTGAGTGTGTGTGAACGAAAGGCCTGTATCGGTGAGGCAATGTAAATGAGAATTAGGGCTGGCAATTTGGGTTCGAGTCAGGCTGAGCCCTTATATAAACAGCCAACACACCAACCAAAACCCGATCCGTGACCTGATAGGTCAAAAAAAGCTCAACCCGAACACGACCTGACATGTAGACGGGTTGACCTGACCCGACCCGTGCAAATGCCAATATGCTACTTTGTTCATGTTCGTGATGACACAACATACTGACCCAACAATAAGCCTACAAAATAAACAATAACCCAACAAAACAAAACCATCAAAAAAGTTAACAAAACTTTGTATAAGTTTAACAAAAACAAATATGCTAGAAATTAGAATCATGTCAAGTTGGATATACAACAAATATTAGAGTAATTTGACACATTAAAATTAATTTCAGGTTATATGGGTTACATGAAGGTTACACGAGTTCAATTTGGGTTACACGGGTTGATTAATAATTTCCAGGTCAACCTGATTTCGACACATTTTTGGCGGGTTATTTCAGGTTGATTTCGTGTTGATTCAAGTTGACCCGAACCCAACCCGTTTTTTGTGCTGGTCAGACGGGTTCGACCCAATTTCAACCCGAGGCCTATTTTCCCAACCCCAACCCGCATTTTTCGTGTCAAGTTCGTGTCGTGTCATCGTATCGTAATCTAAATTACCGGCCCTAATGAGAATAGATCTAAAGGGGCGTTTAGCCATCTCTTCTAATAGGTTAACTTTTTAAGATGAAATCTAACTATAGCTAGTATCTTCATTATGTTAATCGCCATAATTAAGAGAGTATCCGTAACAGTCTCCAATATCTCTTCATGCCCATAACCTTCAACCATCAAATTAAAAACGTTTTAACAGCTTTTCTAATTTAAGAAAGTGTATTTTACAAGTCAATAATTACACATTTACCACATTATTTGGAAGGGAAGAAAGCCGATTGCCTTTCTTCACAAGAAACTTTTGCTTGAGATTGTTTGCTTAGATATAGCTGCCCTAGAAAGTTCCACGTTTCTTATAGTATTGTTTGATCTCAAATATGCAGGCAGGATCCATCGTCAAGAACGTGGAATATTTGGAAGCTGATCACCAAGTGAATGGCTAACTTCACTAAATTGCGACTGGTGAGGACGGATCACATTCTTGGTTGTAAAGGCAAAATCGATTTCATCAACTATATGCTTCCTTCTTTTTTATTTTATTTTTATTTTTTAATTTTTTTATTTGTTATTTTATCAACTATATGCGTTCTTCAGACAATGACCATTCATTTTGTTTTTCTCAGTTATAAATCAAAGCTTGAAATTTCGTTGTGTTTTTGAGCATGCCTCGGAGCAACAAAGATTACGGTAAAACCACCTTTGCATATTAGCTAAAAAAATATATAGCAATTATACAAGACAAACAAGGTACAAGGGATGCTATATATATTCTTACAAATATAGACATACAAAGAGGGGAAAAAAAAAAACTATTTTGAACCGTCATATGATATCAAAACCATGAAGAATTAAAAAAAGTAAAACAATTTAAGAGAAATTTACAAAAATTTAATTGTTAAGAACTGTACTTATTGCAAGGCAATAACTACTTGAACAAAATGATTACTAGTTTGTTCTTCATGGTTCAGCAGCATACATATCTTTTACAAGCTACTACTCTAACGAACTGAACACTTGATGACTAATATATCTTTCTCGTCCACTCATTGTCAAAATTTTATTAGTTTTCTAATGAATCAAATGAACGGTAACTTTCCTAAGTTAGTGTTCAATCATGGTTGGTGTTTGACAACAGATTATATGAATCAGATATTAAGTGCGGAACTGTGCCAGGTAAAAGTTCCATAGTATGGCCAAAATGTAATTTAATTGAACTACAGAAATGACAATGCAAGAAAAATTGCACAGCTATGGCGCTGCCTGAGAACAAGTAACGAGGTAAACCCCCATTAGGAACAACATTGGTAGAACAAATCAACAAAAACAGTTGTCCTTTTAAGTACAAAAAAGCAAGTTTAAGTCTACGTTTAATCCAAAAGAAAGCTTAATTACAGACCATCTTAAACCTAGAATCAAAATTCTCCATCCAAAAAGAAACTAAAAGAGCCTTTTTTTTTACTTCCAAGGCTTGTTATGGTAATAGCCTGCCAAAGGAGCAAATATATAGATATGAAATATGATCACATAACTTATTTTATAATTGTTTTGCAATTGCATTTTCCCATATAGACAAACAAAACTAAAGAATTAAAGAAATACCAAACCTTGAGCTTTTACGTTGTTGGGAAGGCTTCCATTGTATCCTTTGGTTCAAAATGAAAGCAATTCCCTCTTTTAAGGTCGCTTTCCTGCCTTCCTTAAAATTCCAAAGCTCCGCCACAGGGTAACGACCATTCGGATTGTACTCGTTCAGCTCAGTCAAGGCTCTGGTGACAGCATTGTATACTTCTTCACCCATTTCCTTCTTCAATGTTACTAATTTCTTATCACCATTATTGACGACTTCCTGAATCGTCAGAATATATATTAAACAAGAGCAGAGGAAGCAAAAATAAATAAATAAAACAAAGAACTAGGAATTGGTGATTTGTAGACATGTTTACAGTAAGTATAGTTGAAGCTTAAGTTTTAGCAGGCATTCTCGTGCGGCAGGGGAAAAAAACAAAAGAAAAAAAAAAAAGAAAGAAAGAAAAAAGGAAGAACAAGAAAAAAGAAGAGAGAAAGAACATGAAAATTAGTACCTTATCATATGCTTTCGATTAAGAACAATCAAAGAAAAGGGAAATCCATAAAAGCTTTATCTGACAACACCCACAAGGAAGAACTTGATATAATCCTTCAACAATTAAATTCAGCTGAAGTATAACATACCACAGATTTTCCCTCAACCTCGACAACTTTAAAAGGTTTCCAGCGTGGATCCCTAATGCAGTCATTCCACATTGCGCACACGTTCAAGGCAACGCTTAGTGCATCTTCCTTCTTAGACTTTCTCTTAACTGCTGCATAGAACGGCTTACAGTCGATTACTCCCATTTTCTTAACACCAATAGCAATAGTTTTGGGTTGCTCCACTTCCATCAGACCCTAGAATTAAGTCACATAATCAACACCAATTTCGTCGAAAGTAGAGTTTGATTACACAAGTCATTCAACAATGATTAAATCATTTTCATCACCAAGTCCGTGGATAAACTGTTCTATTGAAATACGATCTTACCAAATAGTGAGCATGCATTATGTCTAAAATCTTTAAAAAACAACTTGAAGTACAGAAAAGCCACTTATTATAAACAAGACGACATCAACAAGTAAATAAGCATCCGATCACATTTCTATTACACAGTACATCAATCAAAAGTTCTCGTGCTTCGCAAATCTCATCATCTTTTGCTCCCTCCTTAGCGATTAGGGCGTCTCCCAAGGCTTCTGTGTCTTCAGTCTCTCCGACTTCCTCTTCATCTCTCAACAGTTTGAGCATTGCCTCGATCTTTCGCCAGCAACAAGTAAAGCAAGCATGTTAAACATAGTAACCATAATAGGGTCAATATATCCCAGTCTAAAAGGATACTCATAAGCACATGAAAAACTCCAGTAACCCCAGTTATCAATATTTATTAAAAGATGCATAAATTTCAATGGTTTCAGATAAAAAAAAAAAAAAAAAAAAAAAAAAAAAGAAGCAAAAATGGCCTTGAAATAACCGTAAAACCACAAGAATAAGCAAAACTAAAACTAAATATTTCCCCGAACAAATTAACTCATGAACTTGCGATGATCTCTTGAGATGCTAATAAGAAAAGAAGCTTACTTTTTTTGTCTCAACGAGTAATATTCTCATCTCATTCTCATTTTGGCTAGCCTTCATCTTGCCAACTTCATCTGCCCGCTGCAGAAGCTTCAAACTCTGTTGCGCAATAATTTCTCGTGCCTTCTTCAGAGCTGATCAACGCATGATTGCAAGTCAAGAACATATAAAAATTGCATCCTCAGTGTTGTTTGTATGAGACAATAGTAGAAAGTAGATGACCCCTCCCCGAACAAGAACATATAAAATGCGAAAAAAAAAAGGGCAATTCTCAAATAACATCTGGAGAAGATCTTCAATCTTCTATTCACTTTGAGTTAGAGAACAAGACCTTCAATCTTCATTTCACTTTGAGGTAGAGAACCAAATTGAAGCAATTTTGTCAAACCCATATCATATATAAATATTATATACACAAATAATAAAATTGATGAAGCAGAAGTTGAACATGAAAGGGGCAAAATTTAAAGGAAAAGTTGAAAACTTTAGGGCACATGGCTTTACAACTTTTCTAATTCTTCTTCTTTACTAAATTATTAATAATTAGAAATTAGCTTTTTATCATAAATTACCCTCATAATGTTCTTCATAAAACAGAGAGTTCTCCTCAAAATGATGGCTTGCTTCTCTCTTTGGCTTTTTTGGATCCACCATTTAGACCCTAAAAGCATGAATATGAGTTGAATGAAAGCAGATAAACATTACAACGCTAGTAGTTCAACTTGGATATATCTAAACATATTTATATATATAAATGAAAGCAAAGAAACATTGTACTACTGGTAGTTCAACTTGCATATATATATATATATATGTATGTATATGCACACAAAAAACCAAGCTCCGGATTTCCTTTTTTAACACAGATAGAAGAAAGAGAGAGAGCAAAAAAAAAGCTTCCACATTTGGATAAATAATATCAAAATCGACAGAAGCTGCATTTGGTCTGTCTTTCCATAAAATGTAAAATAAGATAAAAGAACCAAGTGCTTGGCAGAACCTTTTTTAAATCCGTAAAAAAGAAAAGAAACGGATTAAAACTCACAGAGGTAGAAGAGACGTACAGAAAAGGGGAAAAAAGCCTTGAAAATAAGGAGAAAACCAACACTAGTTCTCTGTACAAGTCTATATAAACCAACCGGTTTCCGGCCAAAACAACAGAAACACGTGTCCAAATCGTATTGGGAGTGACTCAGAGTTTTTTTTTTTTTGGCCCTTTCAGTTCAAAAATGGCGACCCTTAAGTTGCTTCGTCTTCGTCTTCATCTTCTTTCTTTCTTTATTTCTTTTTAATAAGAATTTGATTTGCTCTGCGACTGCTACGATGGAATGCCGAAGGTCGAGACTCGTACTTTCACATTCACAGAAACGAAAAGGCGCGGGGCTTTTGCTGCCAACGGGCGGCCTCGGCCTTTTAAATAAACGTGAAACTTCTCATGGAAGCTACATTTTTTTTGTTGGACAAAAGTGCAATCTCAAAGAAGCTACCGGGGTTCTTTTGCTTTCAAACAATAGTAGAAGAGAAGGGAAATTATGGGCGGTTTGTTTCGACTATTTTTTTGTACTTAATAAATTTAAATTTAGATTTAAGCATAAGATTTTTTTTGAATATATATTTGTTCTTTTAAAAATTTGAATTTTTTGAATATCGTGGCTCTAAGTTTTTAGAGTTTTGACTCCTCTAAATTTTTGATACAATAAAAACTAAAATTTGAAGGAAAAAATCATAACTTCTTTATCTAATATCTAATTAAGATTATTCTTTTTTCATTATATTTCTAATGAAGAGAGAAATAAATTAAGATCCATTTTGCATATTTTTGGATCATTAACATTAAGATTTTATTAGATTTGTTAATAAATTAAAAACTATTTTCACTATATTGCTAAACACAAATTTCAATTTTATTCTATATTTAGATTAAAACTTAAACGTATATCCAAACGCTAATTTGAATAACAATTCAAATCACTAACTCAAATCCTAATTCAACTCACACTAATTCAAATCAAATCACTGATTCGAATCTATTTACCAAACGAACCCTAAAGCTTTCTACTTAGCATTTAAGAGTCTATTTAGTAAAGCATTTGATTATGGTTTTAGTCAAAAGGAAAAAAGAAGTAAAAATGTAGCTTTTTAGTAAGTGTTTAGAACCATATTTTTAAAAGAGTTTTTAGATCAACAAGGTTTTAATTTTTTTAAAAAGTTACAAAAATATTATATTTAAGCTTATAATGTATTATTAATACTCCAGTACAAGTTTTAAAATCTATTTCAAAAATGCTTTTTTGATAAACTACATTTTATATTTTTGACAAGAAGCAATTCTGGAAAGCAAAAGCACTTTTGACAGTTCATCTAAACATTTTCAGAAGTAGCTTTTAGACTTAGAAAGCCCTACCAAACAGGCCCTAAATAGCACATGAAAAAGTGCTTTTTGATTTCGGAAGAACTTTTGAACTTGTTTGATTAAATAAGTCAAAAGCGCTTATTTATATAAAAAATAGTGATTCAAATATATGAAAAAAATTCTTAATTTGTTTTCTTAAATATAAAGTCAAAAAGTGTAAATAAAAAAGTTTTTCATAAGTGGTTTTTTTTTTTTCCCTAAACACCATTTGCTTGACTTCTCTAATAAGTGTTTATAAAAGTCATAAGTACTTTTTCATAAGTTGTCTAAACAAACTCATAAGCAGCGTTTCAATAAAAAAACTAAAAGCAGTTTAAAATAAGCAATTTTATCATGAGAAAATTTGAAGAAAAAAAGAGAGAAAATAAAATATTTTTGGAAATTTTTTGGGGCTAGGGATAAAATTTATTGTTGTAGTTTTTGCATTTTAATAGAGAATGTAGTCGAAACCAACAGTTTGAACTTCAAAGACCATAACATTTGCAAATTTTTTTAAACAAAATGCCATAAAAAAGTTGATTTGAATAAAAACCTCTAGGCTCGAACTATTATCTTGAACGGACTCTTGTTAAACGTCACGATCAAATCTTCAAGGTTCAGGTTTTCCAAACAACCATTTCATGTTAATTTTTTTTAAATACAAGTACAAATAATAAATTTTGATTGCTAGATGGATTTCTTGAGTCAAAAGAATTATAGATATGATTGATAGAGTGGATGATAATATTTTGACAATGTGGATGTAAACACTGACAGCTTTAGAAATTTAATTTTAGCAAAGGCATGGGTGAATACTAAATTTTAGGGAATTCTTAAAGGGAGAAGGTAATTTTGCACCACTATTGAAAAGTGTTTTACTTGTTGAATTTATTTTTAAACAATTTGATATGTGATTAAAAGCATTTTTGTATCATATGTTATAAATTTTTAACATAGACAGTACAGATTAAACAGTTAAAAAATTAATCCGACGACTAAAACACCATATTTTATTAGTGGTTTAAATTGTCTTAACAACCATAAAAATTTCCAAAATTTTACACTAAAAAAAGAAAGACAAATTTTACAAATTCCTTCTAAATAATATCACGCCTTCTAAACTTTAAAACATATATGTTATACCATTTGAACTATAATACTTCTCTATATTCACCAACCAACTTTGAAACATATTTTTTTGGACAAAATAATACTTTTACCATTATTAAAATAATAAATTCTTTAGTTTATTCATAACTTTTAAAAAAACCAACTTCAATTATAGGAATTCTTTACGTTTTTTTTTTTTTTTTTCATCTTCATGCTTTGCTATTTTGAGCATTATGCTCTTCAAAGCAATGCTAAAAAATTTTATTTCATGATTAATTTTATATCAAACTTGGTTTCGAACATATTTACTCTTCAAAGTCTAAAAGTATTTTGACGTTTTAACCAAAAACAGATTAATGATTTTAATTTACCTGTACCTATTTAGAATAACGACATTATTGCCAACAATATTAAACACATTTGTGCCAACTTACACGGGTCAAACTCGTCTCGACTCATATGTGCCGTGCTATCATCCACATCCTTTAAAATAATAAAATAAACAGAAGATAAAAAAATAATTAAAATAATTATGCTTGAAAATGTCCGTCTTCAAGTTTGTTATTAGTCAACTATTCGTCACATCTCTTGCTCTGCTCTAGAGCTCATGAAAAACAATTCAGACGGGACCTACTCAAATTTTTAGAGCTCATTTTCAGATTTACTTTCTCTCACTAAGCGGAGTTTTTCTCTCTAAATTCTTGGTTTTCAACTTGTTCTACTTTACTCTGGCATTCGTGTTGTCGAAGTTAGCAGAGTCCATTGGATCTCTAGCAGTAGAGCGAGCCTCGGAGCTGCTCATCCATGAAGCCTCCTCCTTAGCCACCGTGAAGGACGATGTTGACCGTCCCTGATATGAGCTCACGCAGATGCAGTGCTTCCTGAAGGAAAACGATCGCGGGCAGGAGTGCGACGAGCAATCTCATGCAGATGCAGTGCTTCCTAAAGGAAGCCGATCGCGAGCAGGAGTACGACAAGCGAGTTCAAAACTAGGTCTCAGAGGTCAAAGACGTCGCCTCCAACGCTGAAGACACCATCGAGACCTTCACCGTCAAGATCTCCTCATCTTACGTTAGAGTCTTCCACCCCCGCCAACTCCGCGATGAAATTCGATCGATCAACCTCCAAATCAACGGAATCTTTAA
This sequence comes from Artocarpus heterophyllus, assembly GCA_025403435.1. Lineage (NCBI taxonomy): Eukaryota > Viridiplantae > Streptophyta > Magnoliopsida > Rosales > Moraceae > Artocarpus > Artocarpus heterophyllus. The sequence goes on from CM046353.1 coordinate 11,071,950, forward strand.
AAGCACACAGATGTACAGGATTCGATTCGTGGAAGCAAGCGGGCCAAGGAAGAGGCAGATTGATCTGAGTCAAAGATCATGCCCGGATGACAAGGAAGACGACATGGTCAGCTTGGAGGCAGGGTTAGGGTTTTGAAGGCCAACTTGATGGAGGAGAATGATGATGGCGGATTTGATTGCGGTAATTGCCTTCACGTGGTCTTTGTCGTCAGAATGCGCGGAGTAGGTAAGACGACTCTAGCCAAGAAGGTTTTCAACGATAATGATGTGAAAGAGCATTTCGATTGCTACTCTTGCGTTTTCATTTCTCAGCAATGTGTGCCCAGGGATGTTTTGTCTAAAATTTGATCCAAGTTGGTTTTGATGAGAAGAGAAGTATGGAGAAGGTGGAATACGATCAGAAGGAGCACTTGAAGAAAATTAAGGAAGGAGCGGCTTTGAAGGCTTTGGAAGAGCATAGGTTGATTAAATTTCCCCAAGGATGGGTTGAAAGGTGAACAGTTTCTTGCTGTTCTTGATGACATTTGGAATATTTATGTCTGGAATAGCATTAAGAGTGCGTTTTCGAATGGAAAGAGAAGAAGCAAAGTTCTTATCACCACGCGTATAGAGGAAATGGCTTTGTCTGTTGAGCCTTACAACGAGCTTATTGAGCCTGCACTTTTGACGACTGACGAGGGCTGGGAGCTTCTGTGTCGAAGAGAGTTTCCGAGTTAAATTTGTCCGCCGGAGATTGAGAAGTTGGGAAAGGACATGCTGAGAACATGTGGAGGACTACTGCTCGCGATAGTCGTGCTTGGAGGATTGCTAAGAACAAAGACTTCATTGGAGGGATGGAAGGAAGTGCTTTGGGGTGTGAATTCACTTTTAAGTAAACTCAAGTCGCAAGAACCATTTGAAGTGGAACAGATATTGGCGTTGAGCTACTATGGTTTGCCTTACTATTTGAAACCGTGCTTTCTATACTTGGGATGCTTCCTTGAGGATGCTTGAAGAGGAAATTGATCTGACTATGGGTGGCAGAAGGGTTTGTACCAATGCCGACAAGAGAGGATGAGTCAGAAGAGACTATGGAAGACAGCTGAATAATATGCTAGGACTCGACTTAAATCAACACAATTCATAGACATATAAAAAAATATACAGAGATCGATCAATAGAATTCTTTTATTGAAATTGAAAATTGGACTTAGAATGACAAGAATACGGGAAATTCGAGAGACCCCTGCTCTCCCAACAGCAAATGCTCAACTCAGAATTCCAGAAAATAGGTTGATAATTCCCATAAGGCAACCCATCGTGTTTTTATTCCTTTACTCATACTCTCTGCCAACGATGGAGTGTAACGCTCCGAAATTTATTTAATGTTATTGTAATATAAATGCTAGATTAGTGTGCCATAATTAATGTTTCAACATTAATTTGATTATTTGATTGAGTTTTAAATTTTTGGTTGTTTTGTTAATTTGATAAATTCAAATGATGTCTATTTGTTTTAAAATGATGTTTTGAGTTTTAAAACATAACAATTTGAAAAATGTTAAAAATATTCCGTTTTACAAACCATGGGTGGCATTTGGTTTTCGCACAGTAAAACCGCCCATCGTTTCTCTCTATTTATTCTCTCTCCTCTCCCTCTCTCATCACACTCTCTGCTCACTCTCTCTCTCTCCCTCACCGTGACTCTCTCTCTCGGTTTCTCCTTTCTCTCTTAAATTCTCTCTCAAATTTTTGAATCAAATTCGAATCCAAGCTTCGGGTTAGCAAGGAGGAAGCTCGAGAACGTGATTTGGTAACCAAGAACGCGGATTGAAGCTTCAATTCGAGGTTAGTTTTGAAATTTCTAAACTTTTTCCAAAATTTTTAAATTTGTGCATTTTTGAGATTTAAGTTCGTTTGAGCTTAGAAAACCTTTGATTTGAGTTAAATAGACTTAGAACAACTAGAATCTAAGCTTAGATTGAAGAAAAACGTATTGGATTCAAGATTTTTCATTTTTCTCCTCATTTTCCCTTTTTCAAATTTTTGAGATTTTGAGTTTAAATCTTGTTTAAATGAGTTCAAAAGTGTTCTAGCATGTTTTTCTATCATCTATGAATGTTTTCCATGCCTGAGATTTGAGAAAAACAGGTTAAAATCAAAATTTAGATTTTGGGAGATTGAAAACCCGTGGCTGGGATTTCTGGGTTTTCCCAGTTCGACAGGCCGAATTACGTGTTCGGCAGGCCGGATCAAAGGATCGGCAGGCCGAACCTGGGAAATGTCCGGCCGACCGGACTTGGTTTCCGGCAGGCCGAACTGCACAGTTCGGCCGGCTGAAGCAGGGAGTCCGGCAGAGCCCAGGGAAATTTTGTGATTTTTCACCCTTTTTCACTGTTTTGAACCCCGATTTGAATTCCAACCTTATAGAATGATTTTAAAGATACAAATGGCACACTAGGACATCATGAAATTGTTTAGTAACATAGAATGTTTCGTGCTAGATATTGATCGACTTAGTGTGTATCTAAGATCATTCGTGGTTCCGCGGAGTTAACGTATAGCGGATCGGGATTACGGTGTGGGGCACCGGCACGAGTATCGAGGTAGGACTTCTACCCTATTTCTTGGTAGCCTAGTTTCAAAATGAGTTGGCTTTGAAAATGAATTTATCGGTTATATTTTAATATACTGTGAACTGAAATGAACTCCATAATAAATGTAAATGACAATACTCGGTAAATGGGTTTTGAATTATGATGAAAATAAACACATAGGCATGATTCCATGTCAGAGATCGGGTCGTGTAGCGATCGACCTTGGGGGCAGGTCCCGAAACCCAGCTGAGCCACTACGATGGTGATATTCTTATGGTTTGTCTAGGAAAAGAAAATGACATTTCTGGATGTCTGAGTAAACTGTTTTGGGTAAGAACGGTTTTACTTAAATTTATTTATTTATTCAACGTTTCTTTTAAATAATTTGATAAAATACTGTCCTATTGAGCCTTTCGCTCACATTTTCTCTGTTTTCAAATTTCCCCCCCTTCTAGGTGGTTTCCCGTTTAGGTTCGAAGAGGATTCAACGCACCGAACTCAGGAGCAGTAGAAGGATTAGTATATTGTTTGTATAAATTAATCAAGGCATGTAATGTTTTTTTAATTTTCTTTGCGCTTGGACTGTAGTTGTATTATTATATTGTCAGTACCATGTGTGTACACAAGTTATGGGTCTGTGGGACCCATACTCGCTATGTTTATTATTTATTATTTGTTTTCATGCAATGGTTTTCCTGAAACTTTCACGTTAAATAGTTTAATTGAACCCCTAAAATTCTTGATTTTAATTAAACTCTCTTTTAATTAATTTTAAATAATCTGCCACGTCACCTCCCGTACTTCGGGGCGTGACATGGAGCTACGATTTTGAGTCAAAAAGGCCGTGTATTTTTTTATCAAGATTATTCTAACATATATCAAGAGAAGTGCATATGCTTATCATGTCATTTTTCAGTCTTTTATTATTTTTAAACCGTAGTTTATAGTTAGATTAGATATGTTATATTACATAATAATAATAAAATAAACAACACAAGTATTTATATTAAAAATGCCTATTAAAATAATACATAAAAAGTTTACAAATATGATAGGGATACGTTTCAAGAGTACAAAAATGCTCCGTATAAGCAGCTATTCTAACCATTATGCATGGAGATTACAAAAGCATCGATAAAAAAAGATCGAACCTTAAACGTGATACATTTCGAGAGTACTACTTACTCCGTAATATCAGCCATCCTGACACTAGAGTCATTGAATCTAAACATTTTAACAACAGCATGTCACAAAAAATAAGATGTGGAGGAGAGCGGTTATTCAGGACACAAGAAATATAGACAAACATGTTATGGGTAAAACCAAAAAATTTTATGTGGAGGTTCAAATCCAGTAGCCGCTTCCTACTTTCTTTCTTCCAATCAAGCTTAGACGTTGCAGTATCAGACTCCAGATGAATGACTTGCATTTTGTCAAGTAGGGCATCAACTGTTGAAGCAGCGACAAAGATTTGTCTCCCTAACTCTACAACGAAGTTTTGTTCTACAACGTAATCTAAAAACTTTAAAAGACCATCATAAAAATCATTTACATTCGAAAGACCTAGAGTTTAGAGTGAATGCCCAACAGACTCTTACTAACAATTACAAATAACTCTTCAAGAGTGCCTAAACCAGTAGGTAGCGCAATGAAAGCGTCATAGTTATGGATCATGTTTCAAGATGCTTAGAGATGTCCAAAACTCTATCTTCCTTACCTATAATTTTTCCACAAAGGTTCCTCTCAGCTAGGAGACGAGGTATAATCCCCTACAATATGGCTACCCCTAGAATGTGTTGTTGTTGCTACATTCCCCATTAACCCTAAGCTACTTTCTCCATAAATCAGGTTAATCTTCCTATGTGCCAAGAGTTGTCCAAGTATTCTATGGCTTCTAAGTAGACTCTATCTTTACCAAGACTGGAACCACAGAAGACACAAATAGTATCGATTTTCCTAAATGAATGAGAAGAAGACATGTTTGGTTTCTAAAACAAATTGAGTCTTTTTTCTTTTTTTTTTTTTGACTTTTTGTCTTAAATCCGCTCTGCCTAAGATTTGAGTTCCCAAATCAGTTCTTAAAGAAGACGAAAATGGAAAAAGGACTAGAGACTTATGACCGGTAAGTGATATAAAAAAGTTGGACCAAATCAGTTTAGAATTTGAAAAATAAGCATGCAATGAGACCAACTTTTGACAAACGAGACTCTAACTATACAGCTTTTGACAATTTACAAACAAACAAATAAAATCCGAGACATTTAATTATACATCTCTTTGACAAAATAATCATGAATCTAGAAAATTCAATAAAACACATATGACATATTGTAAACATTTTGACAAAAACAATACGAATCTAGAAAAGTCAGTAAAAGACATATTACATATTGTAAAATTTTGACAAAAATAACACTAATCTAGAAAAACTATTCGGGATAGAAAAATTTCAAATTAATATCAGGAACAAACACATGATGCATCTGACAAGGTAACATTTTTTAACTAAAACAAATACAGATATTTAACAACTATTGTGACGATAAAATAAAAACAATTTATTATATATTTAACACATACTGTGAGAATCTAAAAACAAACAAACACTCAAAATACAAAATACTTTTTTTTTTTTTTTTGTAGAAACACTCAAACAACCTCTATAGATTAAGAATTTACTTCCCATTTAATTTTCTTATAAACTGACAAACAGGGTTTTTAAATGCCAGATTCCTGAGGCGTTGTCTTTTTGACAAAGGTTGGAAATTGCATCTTGGAGATATCCATTCGGATAGTTCTGAAAAGAAGCATGGAGGTCATCTAAGTTGTCTTTAGAAAGGTTATCTTTGAAGAAATGGATTTTATCCTTCTTATTTACTGACACAAATCTAACTGAACGACACTTACCCTCACAAGTCTGTTGCTCACATTTGTTATATCTAGACTCGATGGCACGAGCTCTTCTTCTCATCACACTACAATTAGTACCCATATCTGGAAGGCTGGCCCTCTGATTGAAGTTACTCGGATGAATTTTTCCTTCGGTCAGCATCCTCATATCATTAGGGATTCCAAAATGCATGAGAATCCATAATCGAGTGACTATATATTTGTATTTTTGCCTGAGAATTTTTTGGGAAAGTGGTCGGAAATATTTCCTTAGGTAGATACTTTGGATCCATGGAAAACAAGGAAAAAGAAACAAGAAAGAAAGAAAGAAGATCTAGAAAATTAAGAACAAGTTTTGAATTTTAGAAAAAGGGGAGAGAATTATAGAGAGAATAGAGAATTTTAAAAAGAGAGGGAGTTCAAAAAATGTGAGTTTTGATGCACAATGATAAGATTCATAGACAATGTATGATACTGTGCTGTGCAATGTGATAGACACTAAACTAGACTGAAATGGACAATTCTAATTGTGATTAAGATTAATGGGCTTTCTTTGTTTTGTTATATTATTATTATTATTAAAATATATTAAAAAAGCTATATTAAAAAAAAAAAAAAAACCAAGAATCTAAGCGGGGCCATGGCCTCGTCTGTGTGACAGGCTCACGAAGAAAAGTGAACTGACAATTTCACAACGAGGACTAAACAACTCAAATTCACATCATGGATATTAATTAAAAAAATCACATCATGAAATTCCACTTAAAAAATAATAATAAGAATAGGCTATGTCTGAGATTGATACGCTACTAATAGAAACATCCATTTTGTTTATGGTAAAAACAGAAGCAGAAAGTAAATCTTAAATTTACGATTTCAACTTAACTTAAAAAAATGCATTAGTTTTCATATAAGGTGTTTTCGTCAGCTTTTGCCAAACACGCTATATCTCTCTATATATACGCAAAGTGCTTATAGGAGTTTTAAAAGCAACTCAAACTCATCAAGCATTTTTATTCAACCAAATCACACACCGACTAATAGAATTTATTTAAGGGTTATTTATTTTTTTATATCCTATATTTTAAATTTATACAATATTATACTTTTAATTTTTAATCTTATCAAATTTATAGTTTCAAATTAGATTTAATATATAAATTTATATATTTTCCAATCAACTTTTAATTTTGGCCTAAAAAGTTGCCTAAAATATCCTCAAATTGAAAAATAAGAAAACTTCAAAGACTTAAAAAACCTTATATTAAAGTTTTTTACTTTAGAATTGTATAAAAACCTTTAAAAATAAGTGTTTTGTATGTTTTTGTTTATAATTTCTTCTTTTTCTTTAGAAAGTTTTTTTTTATTATTTTATTTAAGAATAATTTGATTGAAGGTTCAAATCAACTATTAACTAAAATAACGTATAAATTTATATATTAAGTCTCATCTAAGAAATACAGATATACGCTTTGAATTAACAGATAAATATCCCTTAATTTAATGTTGTTTTCACGTTTTTATAGCAATAGCATTTTCAAGTTGACGTCGTGTTTTTAGTCTCCTGCTACCGTTGTCGTCATTGAGCCAGAATAATCCTTTGACCTAAGGGGTTAAATTTCATACAAGATCTAGAAGTGAACAAAACTGCCACCCAAATAATAAGAAATGGATACGTTTAACACCCAAAAAAAAAAAAATCCTACAGCTTCCAGGAGCAGATAGATGATCAAATTGATCATACACCGATACCTATATTTATCTCGTGGGCAAATTTATCATCATCAGTTGCAAAGGAAAAAAAAAAAAAAACAACCCTTCAATCTTCAGATAGGGGAAAGAAAGAAAGGAAATAAAAGGGAAAAAAAACCAAGAAATTATTAAAATGTTACATGGATTAGATGGCCAAACAGGTTTTCCAACCACGTTCGTTCCTACACATTGAACGTCAATATGGCTAAGAATGCTAAAATGTTAGCTCAAATGCAGTTTTTCCCAGCAAGTTTTCAAGTTCATGGATTATGAAACCCAATGATACACACAGATAATTGAGTAAGATGCCTTGATACATAACGGTACGTGATCCAGAAACGACAATAGGTGATCACTCCATCCTCCAAGATCATTATTCCATCTTGGCACTCAAATTATTTCCTGCAACATTCAAAACCACAAAAAAAAAAGAAAAAAAAAGAAGGGAAAAGTCAACGGCTTGTTTGTGATTTTGTCACTCTGGATGATTGAGAACCAAAGTTTCTTGTGGTGCCAACAGCCAATTAATACATAGAATTGGCTAATCAGTTGTGTTCTTTTCTATCTACTAGTAATAATTACTCTTTGGAGCCACTGGTGCAGCACAACACGACACGGGCACAGGAACCATATTTCAGGTCCATGCCCTTGGGTCTTATGGTGCCCGACACCTGTGGTGCTCAACAACAATGCAAGAAAGTATAAGAATGGAAATACCGACCCTAGCATGGTACTGAGCTCCTGGGATTGAAATCTCATTGTCCTGCAAAGTTATTAACCAACCCAAATTTACGTACTAGGTTATCGGCTTAAATTGCTGAAATAGAAAATAGATTCATTCATGCAATGGTAAATTACTCTCAAGCACCAAGAACCAGAAACAACCTTCAATCCATTTCCAGAAGGCGTTTCTTTGCTCGCCAATGGTTGAGCATCATTTCAACCCCCTCCTTCAGACTAGCCCTTCTGTCTCCTTGGTAGTTCCAAAGTTCCGAGGTAATATACCTCCCACTTGGGTTGTATTCGTTTATCTCGATTAGAGCTCTTGTCACCGAGTTGTAAACATCAGCACCCATTTCCCTTTTCAAACCTTTCAATTTTTCATCTTTATCATCTATAATTTCCTGAATTAATCAGATTGACAATGGGAAAACATCAGACTAAGACCATAGCAAAATAACCAGGAGCAAACAGTAAGTCCTAACGCAAGAAAATAAGCATTAACAGATATTAGATATCATTAATATGCCAACTTGGAAGATATACTCTCCTAAACGTGTAAAGCGTCAATGTCAAAACTCAATCATCATTCCTGAGGTTATCTAAGAAATTTTGTAATATGTTTCAACGTTTTGCTTTGACGCAAATTTACAGACTGAAGCAACGTAAATACTTGTAGGACCCAGGTGGGAGTTTTCCTATAGTACTAGACTTTTTGTATTTATGTAAAAGAATGTCTACTCCAGTGAAAAAAGTCCACATTGATTTTTTTTTTTTATCATGATTGTTTCATTGACAAGAAAAAGATGTTATTTTACAAAGATTTTGCAAATTACACTACACATGTTTCAAACAGAGCCAAACTAGCGCTAAGAAGAAAGCAAGAAGAACAAAACTAGAAAATAATTACAGAAGGCAAACCTTAGGTTTCCCATCAACCACGGCTACTTTGAAAGGATGCCAGTCTGGGTCCTTGAGATATTCCTCCCACAACGAGCACAGCTCCATTGCCCGATCTTCTGCTTCTTCCTCGTTATACTTTCTCTTCATTGATTCCAGAAATGGCTTACCATCAAGTTCTCCCATTCGTTTAACACCAATAATACGATTTGACATGTCTTTCAAGCCCTACAAGTCCAAAATTAGTTAAGATCATAGTTCACCTTATGTTCTCTCCAATCAGTCCCTTAAACTTTTTATACTAGTTTTAACTTTGTGGGCTCATCCTTGAACATTTTAAGCAATGGTCCCTAAACTTAACTAGAGTTTGCAATGAAGTCCAGTGAAAAGTAAAATACGATACAAAATAATCAAACTTGTTAGTGCATTCTGTAGTTAACTATTCAGCAAGGAAAATAGGTTAGTTTGCATTTTAGCCGTTAAATGTCCACCAAAAAAAAAAAAATTTGAAACAAAACCTTTTGACACGTGCATCAAAACTTAATCATACAATTGTGAGTTACAATCACAAAGAAAGAAAGAAAGAAAGAAAACAAACGAAAGCACATTCCAAGATCTTCTAACACATAATCTCACAAGAGGGCAAAAACGAATCTTACACTGATCAATTCCTTACGAGCGTCCTGCAGCTCATCATTGCACTTACGCTCCTTTGTAATTAGAGTTTGATACAGAGCTTCTACATCCTCATATTCTCCTTCCTTTTCTCTCAACTCTTTCTGTATTGCCTCCACCTTTTGAAGAACTTCTAGATCATCATCCCCCATGTGTTTCATAACATTCAACGAGCCTCTTAGTCCCTCAATTTCAAGTTCAAGTGCTTGCTTTGCATCCAGTTTCTTTTCCAGTTCGATTATTCTATTGTGGAGCTCCTCTTTTTGCCTCTGGATGAAATCGATTGGCATATATGTTAATTTTATTCTCTCTGGAATTCATAAGAAAATAAATTGTTTATTATAAAATGCTTGAGAACAACTTAACAACCTTCTGATCTTCTGCTAGTTTCATCACTTTTTCATCAGCCTTCATTTGCGCCAAAGAAGCCATTTCAAGAGAACTATTTCTGATGGCATTCTGAAAAAACAACAAAATCAGTATCATCAGGTGTATCCCAACATCATTCAACATAAATACAAGTTTGAAACTCAACCTACTGCAGTAAATAAACCCACAAAGATTGTTTGAATCTTTACAAGGTTTTAGGGAAACCGAAGAAATCATATGAAACCTAAATTTCCATTTAATAATTTACATATCAAGCCACTCAAATATATGCACCCTCCTAAACACATGGACGGCCAATTGTGCAATAATTTAATCCAAATACATCATAACTAACTTCCTTTAGGGTTAAAATGCCCAAAAATCATGTAGATATTACATATAGCAGAGGTTAATTTTCATGTGTCCATCATATAGATGACCTATGACAAAACAGATCATGAATAACTCCACCAAGTACATACAAGCAAGATGAAGTATATTTGGACTGCATTACTATTTCAACTTGACAACCACCAACACCCTTGCACTTTATATCATTAAATTCCTTTTCCCTAAAGAGTTTAAACCTCCATGATATTGATATTATCTCAGACACCTCCTAGAAATTCACATCATCTGAAGTATGAAGTGCCATGAAATGCAAAATGCCAAACCTTTTCAAGCTCCTCGGCGAGCTTTTTTCTTTCACTGTCGTTATAAGCCTCACGCTTCTCCAACTCGGTGCCACGCAACTCAAGCTCCTTTTTTTGAGATTCCAATTGAGACTTAAGTTTTTCGTGGTCATTAAAAATCCTCTGAAGGTGATCTCGTGAACTTGATTGCATCTTTTTAATCTCTACACATACAAATGGTAACATGGCTCAACTTAAGGTCGCCAAAACTCGACAACACCGTATAAAACAAATAGAAAGCATAACAACTGAAAAATGAGCAAATTGAATCTACTTTACCCTTCTGACGGTCCTAGGATACGTTTCAGGAATTGAAATAGCAAGAGACTTGATAAGCCAAAATTATATCCATGTTTCAATTTAGCACAGAAGACAATCTAACAAGGATATACCTTCGTTATAAGTTTGATGGAGCCTATCTTTCTCCGCCATTAAAGTGTCAATGGAGTTTGAGGTTTCCTTAAACTTCACTGCCATCTCTTCCAAGTGTTTGTTCTTTATTTCAATCATGTTTGTGAGGTTAGATACAAGTTTATCCTGCTTCCTGGCTTCTTCCTCCATAATTTCAGAAATGCTTTTAAGGTCTCCAATCTTCCTCAAGTGTTCTCCAACTATAGTGGTCGAGTTATAGTCATCTGCGCGAGCAACCCAAGCATAAATACCTGATTTTTCGCCACTCTGGGCATACCAATCCTTTTTTCCATGATGATCTGCCTCATAAGCCCGCTCAAACGACAGAGCATTATGTAATCCAGGCCAGCCTTTGTTGAATTCTACAACAGCAGTTCCTGAGTGACCTCGGTAATTCCACAGAGGACGCACTCGAGTTGGATTAAACCCTCTGCTTATCAGCTCATCCCTGTACTTGGATCCACTTCCTCCGGCATATCGCCCATCCTCTGTCTGTGTAGTGGGAAGGTTAACCGCAATCCCTATCCAAGGCCACACAAACTTGTCATCATTGTCACAACTAACAACCTGGGCATTGTTCTCAGTAGCGGGTTTCGACGGACCAACTCCACCTGCTAGATCTTTTTCCAAAAATTTGGCCAGAGCTAAGTGAGTGGTCTTTTGTTTTGCACTTCTCTTGTCTGAAGGACTGTTTCCCACCCCAGAAGCATGTTGGAGTAGGTCCTTGTACAGATAATTTTGCTTTTTCTTCTTTTGGCAATATGGGCAAGTAAAACTCCCATCCCAAAGTTTCACAATATGTCGTCCACTCTTTAGCTCTTTGTAAGCTTCCTCTACAGACTCCTCCATTTCAGAGTCACTTACATATGAATCTTCCGATGTGGCCACCGAACTTCCCATTTGACCTGAAAATAGAAAGATAACATCCATTGGATGCAATGTACTTGGGAAATAAAAGCCTCTTTAAAAGGTAAACAATGCCAATGTTGAAAGAAAACATTATCCACTACACTATAGAAGCAAGCACCTTGGTGTTTTTATTCACTAGTGTGTCTTGCTTTTTGTAGTTTCCTCTATATTTTCTTTGAGAACTTCCTATCCTTAAAGTGTTCTTCAATTTATATCTCCATTAATTCAATACATAGTTTACCATCAAGGAACTACCAACTAAATACCCAAAAAACTCTTCATTTAAAAGCAAAATTCTTTTCAGTTCATACAAAAACTCATTTAGAAAAAAAAAAAAAAACTTCATAACCATGAAAGGATCTCAACAAAATTTGGCTTTTTCTCTAGCGGAATTTAGCCATTATCTTACACACAAACGACCTCATTCTACAAAATGCAGATTAATCCAACCCATACAAAAAAAAGAGGGGAAAAAATCGCATACAAACAAACAAAAGACTCGAAACATTTTTAAAAAAACCAGTAAAAGAATGATTTTCAATTACTAAACCAAGTCTTAATCTTTATCACACAGCAACATCCCAAAACCCCATCATGCAAGCCCAAGTAAAAACGAATAAAATAAAATGTTGATATAAATTGAGGCAAAAACTCGAAATGGAAAAAAGCAAGAACCCTAAACAAACACCAAAATTGAGAAAAACCCAGAAAACGACAATGCAGGAAGCAAGAGCCCACTTAAAAAAGAACATGCAAGAACTGAAAACGACATAAAAATGTGCAAGTATGGAAAGAGGGCTTAAAAGCTTAACCTGGATCGCCCAAATACAGAAATCGAAGCTCGAGAAAAACAGAGAGAGACTCCGGGAAGGAAGCCTCTCGTTCGCGAGCAATTTGGGGACGAAGAACAAGTTGAGCTTGGAATTTCAGAAGGGGAAATGAGTGAATTTTTTTTTTTTTTTGGTATGGGGGTGAAAAAAAAAATGGTGGTCAAAGCTGGAGATAATTGGGAATGGTGAAAAATGGTGTTTTAATGTGATGAGAGATAATTGGGAATGAAAAAGCTGGAGAAAGACGACAAAAAAGGGAGCTCAGGGTTTTGTGTTTGTGATTCTTCACTTGTGAAAAGGACATTGACATTGTAGATGGTACTTGGTACTTGGTGGTTGAAACACTGCAACAGCAGAGCTTTTTAAATGGCGCGTTGTTGTCACGCGCTAAATGTCGATGAAGATTGAGAGTGGGATTTGATGGGGTTCATCCAAGTTTGGGTGCCAAAATTTATGCTCCTGACACATCATACTTTTGTTGTTTTTTTTATTTATTATTTTTAAGTATTTGTGGTTTTCACATTTCAACATAACTTTTGGGAGGGTCCTTTGGCCTTTGGTTTTGTTTGTTAAAATCGAAATAGTTTTTATTTTGTAAAAAAAATTATTTTTTTAAACAAATATCTGTTAGACATGTATGTTCTAAGAAGTAAAAATATAATATATTTTTAAAGATATTTTTATCAATAAAAAATTTATTTATTATTTATATACCAAATTTTGTCTTTTTTACGTTTATATTTGTTAAATGTATGTTAAGCAAACAATAGTCTAAGACTTTCAGTCTAAACCTTTAGGAATTAGGCATATGATGGATAGATTATGTAGAAGACATAATTCTTAAGGTGACAGTCTAAATCATAAGATCCGCAATAGAGGAAATAAAGTTAGATGCTTTATTCATGTAAAAATTGTTATGTTGTCTATATTCCTAACAAAAGATGGTTTGTTTTGGCCATTGGAGAATGACTCCGTGAATAGAAACATTGGTACATTGTCATAGGTGACGATGTGTTAGGTCGGGATATAAAGTAAATTGATTTGGATTAATAATTCTGTCTCGACAAATCAATTCACTTTAGACAATCATTTGTATCGTATCTTAATCCTGAGATGGTTTGTCTTGGCCATCGAAGGAGGACTCCTTGAATAGAAACATTGGCACATTGTCATAGGCGACGATGTGTTAGATCAAGACATAAAGTGAATTGATTTGGATTAATAATTCTGTCTCGACAAATAGATTCACTTTAGACAATCATTTGTGTCGTATCTTAATCTTGAGATGAATAGTAGAGCCGTTGTTTTGACTTGTGTCTTTTGATGTACCAAAGGATGACATCTACATTTTAATAGTAGTACGTATGCTGGTACGTTGGAGGCATGACTCTTGATAGCGTAGACCTGTTATTCATAGATATAAAATTTATAACTCCTTTTTAGAAGTAGTGATATCTTCTTATATGTGTTATCCTGTAATTGAAAAACTGGAGCGCTCAACCATTTGAACACATAGGTGTAACCGAATGGTATGCCGTCTTTGAATGGTAAGTTTTCGATGGTGAGATAATAGAACGTAAGATAAAAATAATCGAGAAAGTAAGACAAAACTTGTCCTTAAGCCGGTTATGGATAATCCTATGGGATACAATAAATTATGATATGTCATGGAGACTTAACTACACGGACTTCGTAATTCTATATAGTTCGATAGTGCAGCTCTAAGCTTTTAGTGGAGTAGCGTTAGAGTTGATAATTATGAAATATATATCTAGAATATTATGTTTCATAATTATCGAAAGTTTGAACTATATAGGTCCATTTGATACCTTTTATTAGCTCACAAGAATCCTGTAATGATACGGCGTGTTTTTTCAATAATTGGTGACTTATGTCAAATTATTAGATTGGCTAAAATTCAAGTTAATTGGATTTAATAATCCTTGTTAATTTATTAGTTAAATTAATTCTGTAATTAATTTAAGATAAACATATTAGTTTATCGGTTGAATTAATTTGGCGAATTAATTCAAGATAAATATGTTGAATTATTGTGGATAATATCTTATTTGTATAGGTTTATAGAGATATAATTATTTTAATCAGGTAACTTCTTTATTGGGTTATTTGAATTAAAATTAAAACTCCATCAAAGATCCCTAGAACTAATAAGATAGGAATTATCTAATAGGTTGAGATAATATCTATCGGATCAACCTTGGAGCTCGAATTAAAATTCGAACTAGAATCTACGACAGCGCGGTCAACCGCGCCTTTGTATAGCGGTCGACTGCGGCTATCAGACTCTGAGTCTGATAACGTGGATTCAATTTTGAAATTGATTCAAACTCAAATTTTGAGGCCTTATATAATAATGATTGACTCCAGATCCGACTTCTATATAAAGGGAGTAAATCTTTATTATTATCTAGATCAATTGAGAGATTAAGAGTGAAACTCTGTTGGTGAGATTCTAAAAACTTCTTGAGAGCTATTGTTCACAAATCACGAACACTAGTTTTGGGTTCTCTCAATTGGTTGGAAGAAGAGTCGTCTGGTGGAAAAGCTGTACGTGTGAACCCACACTTACTCCGATCGTGGATAGAGAATAGCAAAGAATGCTAGTTGGTTGAGGTCCTTTTGAAACGTTACTTCTCTTCATTGATTATGGAAGCTTTTCAACATTTACAAGATTAGTAAGATCTAGTTAGTTTATGCATATAGTGTGTCAAACTTGTGTTTTAAAAAATACTCTAGTATAAAAAAATTTTAAATTTCCGCGCGAATTGTTTTTTCAAATAGTATCATGTTTTTTTCTCAAAATTATTCTCAATTTTTTTTTTAAAAAAGAAAAACCTTTTTGGCCCGAGCGTGCTACAACCTGGGCCCCTCACAAGGCTGGGCCAAGGCTATAGCCTGCTTCGGGCTGAATAGCAATGTTCTAAAAAATAAAAAATAAGAAAGCAAAAAATGCATTACTTAAAATAATAATTGGATTGTTGTTACTGGTCAAATTGGGATCGACATAAAAAATGATGCTTGCAGTTGAGACCAGCATTTGGAGTTGAGCCAGACATGCACCGAGGCCCTAATTTGCATGAGGATGGTTCAAAAAGCCAAGACAGGCACTAGGGCGAGGTGATCGAGTCAATAAGCTAAGATCATCGCCAGGTCAAGTAGACATAATAAGATTGATATTTGAGTGAGTTAAATGAAAATGAGTTGGAAAATTTTTTAGACACCTATTTGCAAACATTATCAAAGATTGGGGACAAATTATAATTTTTTAAGACATAAGGTTCTCTCCTTAAAAAAAAAAGTCAAAACATTACTTAAAAATTATTATTTCTCTAAAATTAGGCTAATTTTTTAAGGGAATTTCATATGGTGTGTGGTGAGACTAATTTTTTTAACAACCGTTTAAATTTAAAAATGTGAGAGTTTTATGCTATCATAACTTTTTTCTTCTTACTATAGTTGTTGAGAGTTTTATACTCTTTACAAAGTTTTATACTCTTTACAACTAAAACTAATGAGTTAAAACTAAAGTGTCAAACAAACACTAATATGGTGTTTGGTTGTTGTTTAAAACTTTACAAACCAGTGAAAAATTCTTATATAATACAATACTTTTATCCAAAATTAGTTCTTAACAGTTGATTAAGGGCGCTTCTCAAACAATGTCTACGTATGCCAAATAGCTATTTACTTAAATAAAAATATAAATAACCATAATTCCTTCCTAGTCCCTTCGGCCTACAGGTTCATAAATATAATCTAGATCAGAGTTACACTTTCTCCGCATCCAAACAGATCCCAAACACCACACCATCTTCTCCGACCTTACAACGGTGGTGAGAGACAGAACAAACTCCGATCACGTTACGCCATTTTTTCCCCACTGTTTCCTCATAATTCAAGACAGAGGAGATTCACCATTGGAGCTCCGGAACCGGAGAAGATGTTCCCGCAGTTCGGCGCGACGGCGGAGACTCTGAGCAAGGCCTCTATAATGGTGTTCCGTATCGGTACGGACGCCCACCTCTACGACGACCCCGACGACGTCAACATCGCTCCTCTCCTCGACAGCAAGTTCGGCTCCGAGAAATGCGAGGCTCTCAAGCGCCGTCTCGCTCTCATCGCCAAAGGCTTCGACGTCTCCAATTTCTTCCCTCAGGTCTCAATCTCTCTCTCTCATGCCTCTCTAGATCACGATTTCGCTCTTGATTATTATTCTGTTTGGTTGATTCGGAAAGAAAACGAAGAAAGTAAAGAAATCGAGGGAAAAATGATTGGAATTCTGGATTGCAGGTTGTTGAAAACGTGGCGTCTCAGTCGTTGGAAGTGAAGAAGCTTGCTTACTTGTACTTGTTGTATTATGCTGAAAAGTATGCTATGCTTTAACGCTGTAATTTCTCAACTTGAAATGATTTTTCCTCATTTGATTTAATAGAAAGTATGCTTGTTTTAGAAGTTTCTTATGATTAGCTTAGTGTTGGAGCTGTTTATGTGTTGGTCACGGGGGTTTTGTTTTGTAAATTTAGGCGCCTCAATGAAGCATTGCTGTCGATTAATTGTTTCCATAAGGACCTGGGGAATCCAAACCCGTTGGTCAGAGCCTGGGCACTTCAAACAATGGCGGGAATCTGATTGCACGTCATTGCGCCTGTTGCTCTAGTTGCTGTTGGTAAATGTGCAAGAGACCTGTCTGTGTACATCCGGAAATGTGCAGCAAATGCTCTTCACAAGCTGTATGATTTGTGCCTTGAGGAAAATGCAACTGCGATTGAAGAGGTATGATTGGTTGAAGATGCTTTTTGTATTTGATAAGGTTTTTTTCACTCATAAGAATCTCATAGACGAGCATTGGTTTCTATAATAGAAATATTATTTCTTCTATAAATGATGATGTGGTCTTATCCCTTGTCAAGTGGTATTTTTATGTTCCCGTTATGCTATATCCCAGTTTGAAAGCATACCAACCAATCCTAATTCCGGTGTCTGATAACATATCCTAATCCTTTATCATGCATAAACTCTAATTTATGAGCTTTCTACAAATGTCTTTGCATGGATTGGGGAGCATGCTTGCACTCATCTTGAAGTGAATTGCTAGCTAAGCCTCTTCTAATGACACATAAATTTGTGCATTACTCAACAAGAAATGCACACTTATCTCTGAAATGCCCAAGCATGTGCTTGTAGTTGCTGATTGTCTCTACTCTCTTGTCATTAATAGCTTTTTACACCAAGTTAACCAAGCTTTGTATATATGGTGCCGAGTATAATAAGTCTTGGTGCTAGACTCACCTGGATGTGTATGGAATTGTTTGTTTTTACTCCTATAATTTGGAGATGGTTCTGTCTTTCTGCAGATTGTAGGAATACTATTAATGATCATTCCACTGGTGTTGTTGGAGCAGCAGCTGCAGCATTTGCTTCTGTTTGTCCAAATAATTTGCCTCTTGTTGGAAGAAATTTTCAAAGACTCTGGAATTCTTCCCAATGTTGAAGAATGGGGTCAGATAATTTTAATTAACATCCTTCTATGCTATGCAATTGCAAGGCATGGACTTGTACGGGAATCGGTTATATTTTCTCTGCACCATTTGGAAATTAATAAATTAGAAAAGGGCAGCTCAGATCAGAATCAGATATGAGGTTCACATTGGAGGAAGATAATGGCGACATGGGTTGGAATTATGAGTCTGAGTTAGCACACATGATCTCCCAATGTTAAATTGAAGGACCAGATGTGTACTTATCTAGATCAAGTTTCATGAATAAAAGTTCTTTAGAATTAAAAGGGGAATATTTTACATCTGGCAGAAGTAACGAAGATGTGAAGATCCTGCTGCAGTGTACGTCACCATTGTTATGGAGCAACAATAGTGCAGTCTTACTAGCAGCTGCAGGGGTACACTGGATTATGGCTCCAAAGGAGGATGTTAAACGAATTGTTAAGCCACTATTGTTTGTCCTAAGATCATCTAATGCCTCAAAATATGTGGTAGTTCATCATTTCCTTAGCTTTCAGTTTTCTAAATTAATTGACGTGTGGGTATGTTAATATGGTGTATGTTGCTTCCTAAACTTATTGCGTTCGACAAATGTCTATTGCTCTTGTTTTACTCTTTTTTTTTTTTTTTGGGCTAAAGGCCTTCTGCTGTTTTGATATATGCCGCTTTGTCTCTTTTAGTATGCACTATATTGGTAAATGCTTCACTACTTTTACATGCCTTTTTTGGCTTGTAATCCTGATCCCTTTTCTTGTCAATCATCTTTTATTATGGTTATTCCTTCTTTTTTTCTTTGAGGATATCTCATTATTGATTTTCCAGCAGATATTGATAGTGAAAACTGATTGATAGTTGGTCTTTATCAGGTCCGGCAACATTCAAGTGTTTGCAAAAGCAATGCCTTTTCTCTTTGCTCCTTACTTTGAAGACTTCTTCATATGCTCTTCGGACTCCTATCCTGTAAAAGCTTTGAAACTGGATATATTGGCTTCCATTGCTACAGATTCATCGATTTCACTAATATTCAAAGAGTTTCAGGTAAGTTTTTTCTCTTTTTATTTCCCTTGTTAATAGGTACAGCCTAGGATGAAGTAAGAACCTATATACGCTTGTGTGCATGTGTGCATGTGTGCAAGCATGTTTGCATTTTCATTTCTTGGTGTCTTATTAGAGAAGCTATTGGTTGTCAACAGTTGAGCGATTCTTGTTGATTATGATTTTTGTCTTCGAAACGGACACCTTTTGAGAGCCCTCTCTATGTAGTTTGTTCAGTTGTCTGGTCCTTTGAGTTTTTGATGTTACCACAGTAGTGATACATTTTCATGCCAAGGTCACCCCAAATCACAAACACAAATGCTAGTTTACAGAACTTATAAGAAAATAGGAAAATGTTGATCCTGATTCATAAGCTAATTTTAAGTTGTTCTATCTGCTGAAAGTTCAACCTACATGCAAAGGTGCTCCAGTGATTGTAAACTATGTTACTTTTTTTTTTGGAAGAAAATAAAATTTTTAAGTATAAGATTCTATTAAAATTACAATGTTAAATGTATATAATAAATATATTTTCCGTATATATTTACATCAGGCGGGTTCAGATTATCTTGGATTTTGACCCAAACCCACCTAATGAAAAATTGGATTAGGTGGGTTACTGCAAATTCTTATTTGGATTCGTTGGATTTGGATTATCTCGGATTTCATTGGGTAGGTTAACCGGATTCATTGGATTGTCGGATTTTTTGTTCACCCCTAATTAAAACAATGATTATTTAGTTGTGCCCAAGGGCATTTTAGTAATTAAATTCATTAATACTCATATAGCGAAGTTCAGTAAACTAGAAGGGTAATTAGAGTGTTTCTTCTAATACACTTCCTAGAAGATAAGTAAATGCTAAGAAAGGCATAAATTGTCAGCTCTTTAGTTCTTTTTCTTTCCTTTACAAATCCGTTACCTTTCTCATCACATTCCATCACAGCTTGGTAAACATGCTCTAAACTTTATTTGCTTGCTATTGCTGCATTCGTAATGCTGTCCTGGTGCTTCTCGTCATCATTTGGCTGTCAAAATGGTAATTGAAAATGGTGATGGAAAATATTCAAAAATAAAATAAAATAAAATAAAGATATAGTATATCAGAGGCTACCCGTATGACTCCTGATAGACGAATCAGGGACAGAAATTTTCAAAAAAAGATTCTGTGAAAGAAAAAGGTGGCAATAGAACATGCAAATTTCAACCTTTTATACTCAAAACTGTTTATACCAAATTTACAGAGTTGTAGCGGTACATAGGGAGGCATTACCAATTTTACCCTGTAACTATACAGGTTATTATGTGACAATAATCTGTTTCTGCTTTACTATTTCCTATACCAATCTTGGATTTTAACTTTTCAACACACCCCCTTCTATTTATCTTGCTAATTGGTTTTCGGAAGTGGTTTATCTTGCATTATTTGCAACAGTTGCACCATCAGCGACCACGTTACGGACTTAAACAAGGACAAAGACGAGAGTTCATCAGTAAGAACAGACAAATTCCTTGAAATCTGCAGAAGTCTGGCACTGAAGATGCTAAGCAATGCAAGCCTTTTCCTAGTATCCGTAGATATGCCAATTACTTCAAACCTTGACGATGCATCTGGTTTGCCCTTACGGTTCAGCAGCGAGATCTTAAGCACCTCGAACCTGTGCTTGATCACACTTACTGTCGAAGGTAAATGCTGGGAACCACTGACCATATCCGTCAAAGTCAACTGCAAAGAAACGGTATTTGGCTTAAATTTGTTGAGCAGGGTCGTGAATTTCTTGGTTGAGCCCCCTCTCACCCATTCATAGTCGGGAAGATGGTAGATAGAACTGTGTAATTTTTATGATCGATTCTGAATAGAAAACAGGAAGAACATGTGTGCCTTGGTTGGTCCAAAGGTGTGGTTGCTTTGTGTTGTAAATCCAAGATCCTGAACATTCAGATGGTTTGTCCCTTAAAGGAGCTTCAGGGAAAGAGGGGATAGAATTTTTTTGTCTTGACTATTGGCCTCCTAAGAAGAGGACTAGGGGATGAAAGTCTTGCAATCGTGGGAGGAGTTTGCATTCATGGGAGGAAGGGGCGGCTTCGGGTTTCATGGCAGGAGGTTTGATACCGGAGTTTGTGAAGACTAATTGCAGAGAAACGCGGGTACTAGAATTGAAGACCTGGGGTTGTTTTTTTCCTTCATTTTTTTTTTCTGATATGTTCATTCATTTTATGCAGCTTGCATTTCATTAAAAAAAAAAAAAGCTCGTTTACATTCTTTGAGGGAATAATAAAAAAAGAATACTCTCAACAAAATGAATTTAAATTTTTAGGAATATATGTTATGGGAAACCACCGGTTTGTTCAACCCGTCGTTTGCAGAGTGGGGAAGAAGATGAATGAAAGGATTAGGTGGAAGAAAGAGCAGGGGGAAAGTCTGGACCAAAAAAAAAAAGGGAAAGAGAACAAACATCAGGCAACTTTAATAAATTTTAAAAAAATAATAGTGGGTCCATATAAAATCCACAGCTGCCGACCTGATGCCACGTCGTCTGTCGGGGGAGGGGCATTATTCCTTTGAAATTGGATATACAAGAAATCCTTAAGCGCTTAAATTATCAAGTTCAAATTATTTATGTGTGTGTGTGTGTGTGTGTGTGTGTATTTTTTGATCAATGTGTTGTAAGCTTGAACTGGTATGGTACTGTTGAAGACATTCTTGATGCCATTGTGGAGAATGGAAGTTAATGAGAATTCTACAAATACAAGGAATAAGATGGTCATTGCAATTCAAATTATTAAGTTTAAACGTTGTTTGGATTTGATTGACATCTTGTGAGAATGAAGTGGCATAGGCACTTTTACAGACACTGTCGATCATTTGCAAAACGATTCTTTGGTGTAAAATTGATTGGGGCCTAGTCTAAATGAGAGATAACATCATTCTCCTTGTCAAACGGCCTAACAATCACGTTATTACTATGTTATTGGTAATAATGATGGTTTAATAAATAATAAATGAACAACCATTAAATTGTGGTAAAAATAATACCAATCAATTCATTATTTAAATTTAAAATTAGTGTTAACCGTGGTTATAGACATAGTAGTAAAACCATATAGACTCCCTCTCTCTTTTTTTTTTTTTTTTGTTAAATAAAGGTCGCTAATAGGGGAGGGATTTACAAGAAAAATCACACGGAATTTAATTGTAGTTTTAGAAATAAGAAGTTATATACGAGAATATGTTAAAAAAAGAAGATTTTGTTGTGAATCAAGTATGTGTGGATGCCACCTCTTGGTATTCCATGAGTTACATGCAAACAATTTTATTACCATTTAGACCACATTATCACCCCATGAAATCCCTCTTAATATTGTGCATTATGTCTCCTTTAATTGTATATGAAACCTATGTAAGTTATGTCTATTACCATTACCTCTAGTATGATGAATTGGCCTATAAATAGTAGTTGTACTAAGCTTGTAAGTTCAATCCCACACAAGAAAAAGTATAGAAAGTTGTTTTGTCTCTAATTTTCTCTTGTCTTTCTCTATTGTTCTTTTTAGTCTTATGTTATACTTTGCTTTGTTTTATAACACGTTATCAGCACGAGTCTCTTGTCTGTGAGCTTTTACAAGTGTTGATTGCTCTTTGGTTCAATCACTTCTCCTTTTGAAAGGTATATTGTGCTTATATCTTCACTAATGTTTATGTAGTATAGTCATTCTCCCTTATAATTCTAAGGACATGTCTACTTTATCTATTATTGAATACAGTTTTATATCAATTGCACACTCCTTCTTTGAGATTGGTATTTCTGTTGGCTTTTGATCATTTCATTAAATTTTTTTTCTCATGTAAAATTAATTCTAGCAATTTCACCATCCATCACGTTGTTGATATGTTATACATGTGTGTAGTGTTAACTATTTGATGTATTACATTTGCTTTTAGGTTAGTAGTTGTATAATCCATCTTTGTTATAATTAATTATTATATTATTAATTCCGTTTTATTACATTAACAAATTATTTCTTTTATCATCAATAACTATATAATTAAAAAAAATGAATTTATTGTATAAGTTTTCTTTTATCATTAATATGCTATTTTTTTTCAATTAGTTTTAATGACATGATTTTCAATGAAAATTTTATTACAATATTTTTTTTTATTTTCTATGCACGTGCATGATATTTGGTATTCTCATATTGTAAATTTTTGTCCTTTTTGTTAATTAATTAAGAATATATTATTGTAATTCTTATTGACTTTATTTTATCATATACTAGTTCGCACAATGTCGAATCTTACAAAGCTAGAGTTCGTTGCTCTTGATATTTCTGGCAATATTTATTTGGCATGGACTCTTGATGCTGAGATCCACCTTGATGCTATGAATCTTGGTAATACAATAAAAGAAAAGAATGACGCATCCTCACAGGATCGCGCAAAGGCAATGATATTCCTTCGTCATCATCTCCATGAAGGATTGAAAATTGAATATTTGACGGTAAAAGATCCATATGTCCTTTGGAATAATTTAAAGGAAAGGTATGACCACCAAAAGACTGTAATTCTTCCTAAAGCTCGCTATAATTGGATGCACCTACGACTGCAAGATTTTAAAACTGTGAGCGAGTATAATTCAGCAATGTTTAAAATTACTTCTCAATTAAAATTATGCGGAGAAAGTGTTAATGATGAAGACATGTTAGAAAAAACATACTCTACTTTTCATGCCTCTAATGTGCTTTTGCAACAGCAATATCGAGAGCGAGGCTTTAAGAAATTTTCTGAATTAATATCATGTCTTCTTGTTGCCGAACAAAATAATGAATTGTTGATGAAAAATCATCAATCTCGCCCAACTGGATCAATGCCATTCCCTGAAGCGAATGTGGCATATGTTGAAGATCCTGGGCATGGTCGGAATGGTGGACGTGGACGTGGACGTGGACGTGGACATGGTCGCGGTCGCGGTCGCAGTCGAGGTCGTGGTCATGAACGTGGTCGTGGTCGTGGTTACTATAACCAAAACTCCTCAAATTTCAAGAAAGTTGCATCTCACCATCAAAAATGGGAGAAGAATAAGGAGAAACAAGAAGAAAAGGGTTTTCATTATAAAGCCCCAAAGAACACTGAAGATACTTGCCATAGATGTGGCATGAAAGGACATTGGAGACGTACATGTCGCACGTCTAAACATTTTGTTGATCTTTACCAAGCTTCCTTAAAGGAGAAAGAAAAAAGTGCAGAGGCAAACTTTGTTGAGACAAACTTTACTGAACGCCATGATCCCACAAATTTTACACACTTGGATGTTGCAGATTTCTTTGAGAATCATGATGGAAATTTTGAGAATTTAATTAGTGAGGGAAACATCAATATGGCTTGAAAAGATGTTCTCCCACCAATCTATCCCGTTTTTTTTTTGTGTGACCATAATTTTTAGTATGTTTCGATTTTTTTTATTTTAGTTTGGTTGTAATTTAGGTGTGATTTTATAATCTCCATATATTTTCTTATATGAAAAAAAAAAGATTGTGTTTAGTATATTATTTTCTTATCTCTTTGTTTTATTTTTCATGAAGAGGCATGGATTTCAAAAATCATTCCACCGGTATTAAAGTTAATGATGAAGCCTTTTGCCTAGTGGACAGTAGAACAACACACACTATTCTCAAAGATAAAAAATATTTTTCCAATCTTATATCAGCTGAAGCTAATGTTAGTACAATATCTGGTGTTGCAAATCTCATTGAGGGCTTTGGTAGTGCCAATATATTATTACCTGGTGGCACAAAGTTTATGATTAACGACGCTATGTATTCTAGTAGATCAAAAAGAAATCTACTAAGTTTTAAAGATATACGTCGTAATGGTTATCATATTGAGACAACAAATGAAAGAGACGTTGAATATCTTTATATTACGTCTAATGTCTCAGGAAGGAAACAAATATTAGAGAAGCTACCAACATACTCCTCTGGATTGTATTATACATTTATAAATCCAATTGAATCCTATGTGGTGATGAACGAAGAATCCAAAGATTCAAGGAATTTTATTGTTTGGCACAACCGTTTAGCGTCATCCAGGTTCAATAATGATGCGAAGGATTATAGAAAATTCAAATGGACATCCTTTAAAGAACCAAAAGATTCTTTTGTCCAAAGATTTTTCATGTGCTGCTTGTTTTCAAGGAAAACTAATTATAAGACCATCCCCAATGAAAGTTACAATTGAATCTCCTACATTTTTAGAACGAATTCAAGGAGATATATGTGGGCCTATTATTCCATCATGTGGACCATTTCAGTATTTTATGGTCTTAATAGATGCATCAACACGTTGGTCACATGTTTGCTTATTATCTACTCGTAATGTTGCATTTGCGAGACTCCTTGCTCAAATAATCCGATTACGAGCACAATTTCCAGATTATACAATCAAGAAAATTCGTTTGGATAATGCAGGAGAATTTACATCCCAAGCCTTTAATGATTACTGCATGTCAATTGGGATTACTGTTGAGCATCCTGTTGCTCATGTGCACACTCAAAATGGATTAGCAGAATCCTTTATTAAAAGGTTGAAATTAATTGCTAGGCCTTTACTTATGAGAACAAAATTGCCTAACTCTGCTTGGGGACATGCCATATTACATGTTGCGGCACTTATTCGCATAAGGCCTACTACATATCATAAATACTCCCCATTACAGCTTGTTTATGGTAAAGAGCCAGATATTTCCCATCTGAGAATTTTTGGTTGTGCAGTATATGTTCCAATTGCTTCACCACAACGTACTAAGATGGGTCCTCAAAGAAGACTGGGAATTTATGTTGGATTTGAATCCCCATCAATAATTAAATATCTCGAACCCTTGACAGGTGACCTCTTTACGGCACGGTTTGTCGATTGTCAATTTGATGAGACAGTTTTCCCAGCATTAGGGGGAGATAAACAACAGCTGAAAAAACAAGAAATTTCGTGGAATGCATTATCATTATCTCACTTTGATCCTCGTACAAATCAATGTGAATTAGAAGTTCAAAAGATTATCCATTTACAAAAGGTTGCAAATCAGTTACCAGATGCATTTACCGATGTCAAGAAGGTAACAAAATCACATATACCAGCTGAAAATGCTCCTATTCGAATTGATCTTCCTACCGGAAAAAATATTAATATGGTAGCAAATGAATCTAAGGCACACCAGAAGCGTGGTAGACCCATCGGTTCTAAGGATAAAAATCCAAGGAAGAAAAAGGAGCTAAATAATAAGCAAGTTGGCATTTTTAATGCTATTAATGTTCTTGAAGAGCCTAGTATAAAAACAGTTGATATAGCTGAAAAATTAACCCCAGAAGAGGTTCAAGTATTTGAAAAAGATGTTAATGAAGAGATCTCAATAAGCTATGTCACTTCAGGAAAGAGATGGAACCGAAAGGAAATTGTTGTCGACAACATATTTGCATATGCAATAGCTCTTGATATTACAGAACAAAACGAGGATCTTGAACCAAAGTCTGTTGAAGAATGTCAGCGTAGAAATGATTGGCCAAAATGGAAAGACGCAATCCAGGTAGAATTAAGTTCACTTGAAAAACGTCAAGTTTTCGGGCCTGTTGTCCAAACACCTGAAGGTGTAAAACCTGTAGGCTACAAGTGGGTATTTGTGCGAAAGCGTAATGAAAAAAATGAGGTTGTTAGATATAAAGCACGACTTGTAGCACAAGGTTTTTCGCAAAGACCTGGTATTGATTATGAGGAGACATATTCACCAGTGGTGGATGCAATTACATTTAGATTTTTGATTAGCCTGGCAGTTTCAGAAGGACTTCACATGCGTCTAATGGATGTTGTAACGGCCTATCTGTATGGGTCACTTGATAGTGACATTTACATGAAAGTCCCTAAAGGCCTAAAAATACCTGAAACATGCAATTCAAAACCCCGAGAAATGTATTCAATAAAGTTACAAAGATCTTTGTATGGATTAAAGCAATCTGGACGTATGTGGTATTATCGTCTCAGTGAATACCTTTTGAAAGAAGGATACATTAACAATCCAATTTGTCCATGTGTTTTTATTAAAAGGTATAAGTCTGGATTTGCTATTGTTGCAGTTTATGTTGACGATTTGAATATCATAGGGACTCATGAAGAGCTTACAGATACGATAACATATTTGAAAAATGAATTTGAAATGAAGGACTTAGGAAAAACAAAATTCTGTCTTGGCTTGCAGATCGAGCATTTATCAAAAGGGATTTTTGTTCATCAGTCAACATATATTGAAAAGGTATTAAAGCGTTTTAATATGGATAAATCACATCCAATGAGTTCTCCCATGGTTGTACGATCCCTTGATGTGAAAAAGGATCCTTTTCGTCCTCGAGATGATGATGAAGAAATTCTAGGTCAAGAAGTACCATATCTTAGTGCTATTGGTGCACTAACGTATCTTGCTAATTGCACAAGACCCGACATATCATTTTCTGTTAGCTTACTAGCGTGATATAGTTCTTCACCAACTCGAAGACATTGGAATGGTGTCAAACAAATACTTCGTTATCTTCGTGGTACAACAGATATGGGTCTGTATTATGCACAAGATTCCAAGTCGGAATTGATTGGATATACGGATGCAGGATATTTGTCTGATCCACATAAAGCACGATCACAAACAGGTTATTTGTTTACATATGGTGGTACAGCTATCTCGTGGCGTTCAACAAAACAAACCCTGACTGCCACATCTTCGAACCATGCTGAGATATTGGCAATTCACGAGGCAAGTCGAGAATGTGTATGGTTAAGATCCCTGGTGCAACATATAAGAGAAACATGTAATCTTTCATTCAACAAAGAAAGTCCAACTGTGTTGTATGAAGATAATGCAGCCTGTATTGCTCAACTCAAAGGGGTTACATAAAAGGAGATAGAACAAAGCACATTTCACCAAAATTCTTTTTCACGCACGAGCTTCAAAAGAAAGGAGAGATCGACGTACATCAAATTCGCTCCAGTGACAACTTGGCAGATTTGTTTACAAAGGCACTTCCTACAACAACATTTGAGAAGTTGGTACACAAAATTGGTATGCGTCGACTTAGAGATCTTTGAAAAAGAAATGTTGACATGAGGGGGAGACACTGCATATTGTACTCTTTTTCCCTTAGCCTAGGTTTTTGTCCCATTGGGTTTTCCTGGCAAGGTTTTTAATGAGGCAATCCTAAATGCAGAACATATAATAATTATGTACTCTTTTTTCCTTCACTAAGATTTTTTCCCATTGGGTTTTTTCTTGGTAAGGTTTTTAATGAGGCATATTATCTGTATGGTGGACATCCAAGGGGGAGTGTTGTGAATCAAGTATGTGTGGATGCCACCTCTTGGTATTCCATGAGTTACATGCAAACAATTTTATTACCATTTAGACCACATTATCACCCCATGAAATCCCTCTTAATATTGTGCATTATGTCTCCTTTAATTGTATATGAAACCTATGTAAGTTATGTCTATTACCATTACCTCTAGTATGATGAATTGGCCTATAAATAGTAGTTGTACTAAGCTTGTAAGTTCAATCCCACACAAGAAAAAGTATAGAAAGTTGTTTTGTCTCTAATTTTCTCTTGTCTTTCTCTATTGTTCTTTTTAGTCTTATGTTATACTTTGCTTTGTTTTATAACAGATTTTTGTTATTACTACTAGTTGTAAATGTAGAAAACGACATAAAACTTGTCAAGGAAAAAGCTACATGTTGTTTTCTTAGAGCGAAGTGTTTTTTCCTTGTAGTAGGTTGTAAATGGGATTTGAATAGTACTTATCCAAAAGCTAACTCGAAGGAAAAGTGCATCAAATTTACATTATAAACACCCTAATAGCCCAATAAGTTGGCAAGGTAGGACAAATTCAACTTCTAACACTCTACAATATATATATATATATATATGTATATACAGTGTTTGACATAGTTGTTAAAACCATTTGTTAGAATTGTTTTTACTATAACATGTGAGAGCTTTATATTATAACTTTTTTCTTTTTACTATAGCATGTGAGAGTTTTACATTATTTATAACTGAAATAATAGTTAAAACCGTCCCTTGTCAAACAAGCTAATATACGAGATTTAAACGCATCAAAGTATGATTCTGATACTATAATAAATGGGATTGGGTGGGATTCATCCCCAAAAACTAGTACAAAGAAAGAGGTGCCCAATCAACATTATAAACACCTCATAATAGTAACGTAAAATGAGACAAATTCAACTTCTAACATATGAATCTGCCTAAACAAGGAACAGGAATATAGGGTGTAAGCAATAAATAGCCTAGTGTCTTTGCGCGCTGTTAGCTTGTTAGCTAAAATTTATTCCAAGATCATACATAGTTTTGGCTATTTACAATGCATAAATATTGTTAATAATTCTACAATGAAAACATGATCAAGATTATGAATCCTAAAAGAGGTGTCACATCACTAATCATACAAGAAAGAATTAAATTATAACTACTCATTTTTTATATCCATATATTATGTCATTGGTCTCATGAGAATCTCACGGATGAGGCAACAAGTATTGGAACTCATGTTCATAAGGGTGAACTTCCACATTTTGGTAATAGGTAACTTTGCATCCCCATTCAAGCATTCCATTG
This sequence comes from Artocarpus heterophyllus, assembly GCA_025403435.1. Classification (NCBI taxonomy): domain Eukaryota; kingdom Viridiplantae; phylum Streptophyta; class Magnoliopsida; order Rosales; family Moraceae; genus Artocarpus; species Artocarpus heterophyllus. Next base: position 11,101,896 of record CM046353.1, read on the forward strand.
TCAATCTTTTCGACGACCCAGAACGAGGCAATTGGCTATAAATCCATTCCAACAAAGATTCGATATTGTCTGCGAAATCGCATATGTGCCATTAAAAAAGCTTGGGGTGTAACGTCTCGAAATTTATTTAATGTTAATGTAATGTAAATGATGAATTAGTGTGTCATAATTAAAGTTTTAACTTTAATTAGATTATTTGGTTGGATTTTGAGTTTTTGGTTGTTTTGTTAAATTGATGTGTTCAAATGATTTCTTATTGTTTTAAAATGATGTTTTGAGTTTTAAAACACAACAATTTGTAAAATGTTAAAAATACTCCGTTTTGCAAAACCGTGAGCGGCACATGGTTTTCGCACAGTAAAACCGCCCACCGATTTTCTCTATTTATTTCCTTCCTCTCTCTCTTCTCTCATTCTCTCCCGGTTTCACACTCTCTCTCTTCTCTTTCTTGATCTCTCGGCAGCCTCTCTCTCTCTACATCTCTCTCTCAAATTTTTGAAACCACATTCGAATCCAAGCTTCGGGTTAGCGAGGAGGAAGCTCGGGGACGTGATTCGGCAACCGAGAACGCGGATTGAAGCTTCGATTCGAGGTTAGATTCGAAATTTCTAAACTTTTTACAAAATTTTCAATTTTGTGTGTTTTTGAAATCTAAGTTTGTTTTAGCTTAGAAAACCGCGGATTTGTGTTAAATGAGCTTAGAACAACTAGAATCTAAGCTTAGATTGAAGAAAAACGGATTGAATTCAAGATTTTTCATTTTTCTCCTCTTTTTCTCCTTTTCGGATTTTTGAGGATTTCGAGTTTAAATGTTGTTTAAATGATTCCAAACATGTTCTAGAATGTTTTTCTATCAACTATAGTTGTTTTTCATGCCTGGGATTTGAGAAAAACAGGTCAGAAACAAGATTTGGATTTTGGGGATCGAGAAACCCGTGGCTGGGATTTCTGGGTTTTCCCAGTTCGGCAGGCCGAAGTTCATGTTTGGCAGGCCGGAGTGATGATCGGCAGGCCGGTGTTCTTCCGACCGGCAGGCCGAATCTGGGGAAATGGTCGGCAGGCCGAACCTTGTTTCCGGCAGGCCGAACTGTGCAGTCCGGCAGGCCGAAGCAGGGCGTCCGGCAGGCCGACCGAGGCATGGAAAATTTTGTGATTTTTACCCGTTTTCACTGTTTTGAACCCTGATTTAAATCCCAACCTTATAGGATGATTTTAATGATACAAATGGCACACTAGGACATCATGAAATGATTTAGTAACATAGAATGTCTCAAACTAGATATTGATTGACTTAGTTGGTATCTAGGATTGTTCGTGGTTCCGTGGAGCTAACGTATAGCGGACCGGGATTACGGTGTGGGGCACCGGCACGAGTATTGAGGTAGGACTTCTATCATATTTCTTTGGTAGCCTGGTTTTGAAATGATTTGGCTTTGAAAAGGATTTCTATCCAAAATGTTTTCAACGGTTGTTTGAAAATGGTTTTATCGGTTATATTTTAATATACCGTGAACTGAAATGAACTTCATAATAAATGTAATTGACAACACTCGGTAATTGGGTTTTGAATGATAATGATAATAAACACTAAGGCATGATGCCATATTAGAGATCGGGTCGTGTAGCGATCGACCTTGGGGGCAGGTCCCGAAACTCAGCTGGGCCACTACGGTGGTGATATCATGGTTTGCCTAGGTAAAAGTAAATTGATGTTTTGATTTGACGAGTAGACTGTTCTGTGTCAGGACGGTTCTACTCAAATTGTTTATCTATTTATTTATTTAAGTTTCCTTTGAATAACTTCTAATAATGTTGTGTTCCTTTGCGTTAAACTATTTTATAAAACATAGTCATACTGAGCCTTTCGCTCACGTTTTATTGTTTTAAATTTCCCCTTTTTAGGTGGTTTCCCATTTAGGTTTGGAGAAGATTCTTCGGACCGAACTCAGGAGCAATAGGAGAATTTATTTATATTCTGTATTATTAATCAAGGCATGTAAGACTTAACTTTATTTGTACTTGGACTGTAATTGTATTTATGATATTGTCAGATCCATGTGTGTGCACAAGTTGTGGGTTGTGGAACCCATATTCGCGGTTTTTATTTAATTATTATTATTTGCTTAATATTTATAAATTCTTTTATAAAATGTGGTGGAAAATCTTCTTAATTTTTATTTAATTTGATTCTCAAACTCTCGATTTTTAATTAAATTATCTTTTAATTAATCTAAATATTCCGCCACGTCACCTCCTGTACTCCGGGGCGTGACATGGGGACATCAATCTTTTTCCCGTTTGTAACTCCAACTGAGGCTTCCAAGTACTCCACTTTTGCTCCCTCCATTTCATTGGCTATGTCATCAGGGGTATACAACCTCAACTGCACTGTAAAATCTTTATTAGGCCAAGAAGTTTGGGGCTTAAAAACCCAAATTTGTTATATATGCATTATGGTTTTTATATTTACTCAAAAAAGCTGTAAAGAAAAGAATAATGCTTTTTTTTTTTTTGTTTCAATGATCATTAGGTCAAACGACATGAAGTAAGATAGGGTGAGATTTGAGTTGGTTAGGACATGAGTTCAATCCATCATATATTACATCTAGAATTACAGTTTTTTTAGGGTGCACTCTAAACGTTTTTGAGGGTGCACTCTAAACTTATTAATATCTGGCAATCAGGACCTAAACTTTCAGTTTTAGAAAAAGAGTCTGCATTTCAAAATTTGTTGTTATTGTGTAATTGTGGTCCAATAAATCTAATATACATCAATTAATAGACAAAAATGATCCACGATTTTTTCACAAATGCAACTTAGGCTTTTTCTTTGATTGACAAGTTAGATCATGAAATTTTGAATTTGGGCACTTGATATCCTAATTGCCATCATCGATTGATTGACGTCCGTTATAAATTAAACTATCTTGTCAAAAATTATCAAATTTAAGATTCCAAATGCCAAAATTAAAAGTTGGGACTTTGGAGTGAAACCTTGACAAAAAAGCTGTGTGAATTAGAGGAAATCACTCCATGAATCAAGTCAAGTGAGATGAGATGGCATGAGATTGATCTACTTACTGCTGGTGAAGACCAAGTGCCACGGCGTCAAGCAAATGTCACATTAGGCTCCGGGTACCCCAGACCTTAGGCATGGCGAAGTAACATTTCTTTCTCATAAGCAGGTCCCTTCAAATTAGATTGGATGTGAGTCAATTAGATGGAATTTCGGATGATTAGTACTTTTCGATATCATTCAATCCAGAAATTTGTAATATATGTACTCAAAGCGTTATTTATCATTGCCGTACTAATAGCGTGCAAAGAAACTGGAGATGAAAAGAAGAAGGCATATGATGATTCATATGGGCGTACTTACATGTTTTGATTCGGAAGGATACCGGAGAATCAAATGCTCCATGGCCAGGGCATTTAGTACCATCCCACCCACATTATGTGTAGCCTGGCACATTATGTATAGCCCCGTTTAAAATTAGTGCCATGTTTTAACAGTGTTGACATAATATGAGAAATAATTTTGATGATCATGGTGATTATTGTGAAGTGGAAATTCCACATACCTTGTTCATTAATGCCAGCAACTTCTCCTGTGTGGAAGGTAGGCCATGTTCCAGAAATGCCTGAATTTTTCAAACAATAGAAAAGTGCCTACATTAATAGGTAATATCCATCTTTGATATTTAAATACATATATACATATATATGTTGTTTTTATATTGCCACATATAGGTGTCTTACAGTACATGCATTATGCAGGCATTGTAGATGTTGATCCAGAAAGCGAACTTCTGTTTGTATGTCAAGAGAGTCAAATCCAAATCACACTGCTTATGCGTTAAAACCCTGAATTCAACCATGGAAAACGAATATATTAGAACACAAGTTTTAAGTAACTCAAATATAAGCAAAAAAATTAATCATCATAAAATGCTTGGAAGACTTGACAGCAAAGTAACCTCAGTTTTTTAATCTCTGTCAAACACTCAGAGAAACGGCTGATATCTAAAGATGAGCTGGTGATTTGGATGAAGTTCTTGTAGGGGCCCACATCCCTTGTGGAGCCATACTCCGAATCCGGGAATATGCCGTAATAAGGGTCAGAGATTGAAGAGTTGTAGTTATAGTGAAATGTGGGTGAATGTTTGCAGTTGATCAATGAGGTCTTTCCCATGAACCCTTTAGAATTCATCATGCATGAAAGAGCGATTTTTGGAACGTTTGGCAGTGCTGATCCTTCTTCATCCAAGGATATGGTATGGTTTAGCTCAAGAAATATGCATATTAAACACTTGAGCAATTCTTCTGAGACTTCATTCGGCTTCACAATGCCAGTACTTGTAGTTGTGTTGTCTACCTTGCCCGGTTTGTTCTCCTTCTACCAATTCTCCTTGATATATCAGCAATTTCTCCTATTCAAACACAGACGACAATGAGAAGAAAAAAAAAAATTAAAGGAGTAACGTGAAAGTGAGAGAAAAAATAATGAAAGGAGGTATGTCAAATTTGTTGCGCATTAATAATTAGAAACAAAGAATTAATCATCAGGTCCATGTTACAATTTACAACATGGTCTATAAATAGACCCCATTAAGTGACCTTATCTAGACAATCGCTAACTCTAAAGAAATTTATGGCCATTTCAATACCACAAGTGAACCTCGCTCCCCTCAAATGTGGGACTCCCCTTAGTAGCTACCATTTTAAGGTACAAAAACCCACAGACAAACCGACCACAAAGGTTTTCAGAAGGAGGTAGAAGCATGGCCCCTAAGCACACAATCATCATGTTACATTATAACTCAAAAAAATATTAATTGTTTCCTTTCCATTAAAAAGACAATGTGGATTGTTCTGTTTTTACAACAAAGACCAGAAAAACACAAACATTAATCAGTCACATTTACCAAGCGTTACAAAGCAAAACAAGTTTCTGTAAACAAATATACAAATAACACATGTACAAACGTTATAAAAAGGTCAAAGGCAAGCCTTGATTAATAACAGCAATTTCCTGTTAATGTAGACAAAGGAGTTTACTATTTGAGGCAGTGGAAGACAAGCTTCTGATATGATCCGAAGCAGAACTCAAGGATGATTTACTCTTTCTTGCCTCAAAACCTCGTAATTCTGCGATCTAGACCGTTGATCATTCGCCACTTCACATAACGTATTAGTATTGTTCTGCTGCTGCAAAACCCTCTTTTGCTGTCTTATCTCCCGTTCTCTGGCCGCTGTCTCTCTTGGCACAATTTAAGTTTCAGCTCATCAACTTTTCTTTCCAAAAGAAATATCTCCTCCTCGATCATTACCAGCTCAGAAAGTAGCACCTGAACCTGCATTTCATACAATATTTTCACACCTCTTAAACACACACACACATATATAATAGCAAAAACCTCTCTTGTGTTTTCAGGAATGCTACGCATCTTTCTTATATATGTTCACAAATTGTGTTTAACAACGTAGGTGGTGGATTGTAAAATTTAGGGGATAGAAGTAGTATTCATGAAAATATAAGGTGGAACACAGTATTTTGATGATAAAAAACATATATATACGCATATTATATATATATATATGTTGAAGTTATTAGTTGTGTTGTAGTGAAAGGTGTACATGTGGAGGAAGAAATGAGGAAAGGCATGGATGAGAAAGCATGGGCCCGTCAAGAGCATATTGCAAAACGTGTCTAAGCGTTTCCTCTCCTTCTAGTTCTACTTGCAACTTCTTAACCTGCAAAAAAGCAAGAAAAAAAAAAGAAAAAGAAAAAAGAAAAATGGGGTTTTAGATTAGTTAAACAGAAAAAACCCAGATGAGAATAAATTAGAAATAAAAAAAAATTCATGAAACATGATCATCACCACCTCATCCTCTAAAGCAAGTCTCCTCTGCTGCTCTTCAGTACTTCTCTGCATTAGAAGTTCCTCAAATTTCGTTGTAATCTCTTTTTTACCCCCCACACAATTTAGGAAGAGGTGGATTTTGGCTCAAGTGGAAGACGTAGAGCCAAGAGAAAGGGGGCTCTTATAGTCTTATTTAGACAAAAAGAGGAGGGTTGTTGTTTCGTTTTGGTTTTGATGGAGGTGGTGGAATCGTGCGTGCCATTAAAGGTTTGGTGGAAAGGAAACACCAAGCCAATTACAAGGAGGGAAAATTTAAAAAACAAAAAGAGCTGTGGAATATATATATATAGGCTGGGGATTGGACCGTTGGAATTATTGGGATTATTTGGTACATTGTATGGTTCACATATGAAATATTAGTTAGAACTGTTTTTATTATAACATATAGAAGGTTTTTATACTGTAAATTTTTTTTATTGTTATTATACATATAAAATTTTTATACTGTTTATAATTAAAAAAAATAAATCCAAACTATAACTGATCAAACACCCTTCAAATCTGTTTCTTCGCTTTCTTTGAAGAGTGTTTTGAGAGAGGACGTGAAGCGCATGAACAGGGAAAGCTGAAAGGTCGGAAAAAATAAATGAGATAATATATTTTAGGGGGTGTTAGGCAGTGGTCAGTTCCCACCATAATCTCAGTTATAAACGGTGTAAAGCTCTCACATGCTACACTAACAATAAAAAAATATACTACAATATAAAACTCTCACATACTATAGTAAAAATAGTTCTTATCATTAATTCTTATCACTTTTTTAAACACCCTATTAGTATTAGTAGGTGATACTTGTGGGAGTAAGCGTGCATAGGAATTACGAGGAGTTTGCTGTGGTTGGCCACGCACTATTAGTCAATTACCAAAAATAATAAAATAAAATGAAATAATTGTTGTTACAAGTCTATTCTTTCGACCCAAGAAACAAAAACAGTTTTTTCTTCATTTAACGTCGCCGTCTGTGGGAATCGAACCCACGACCACGTGGTTAAAAGCCACGCGCTCTACCGGCTGAGCTAAGACGGCTTTGTGCGAGTTTTCTTGAATAGTACAATTAGTGATAGATTCAGTCCAAATACAAAATTAGCAGAAACAGAGACAATAAATATTTTAATTTGTTTTTATATTTTTAAAAACTATAAAAGTATTTTTAAATTTAAAAAACTTTTTTAATTTTATTTTTTTAGACTTTTTTGATAGAAAAAAACATAAAAATAAAATAAAAATATATTTAATTAAACTTAATTTGTTTATAAAATATATGTTTATTTTTTAAAAAAACTTTTAAAAAAATATTTTAAGATTAAAGAAGTCATAAACTTAAGATTTTTTTTTTTTTTTATATATAAATTGATGTTTTGTTTTAAGATTTTTTTGTTATTAAAATATAAAATATTTTTCATAGCTCTTTTAAGGATAGTCATGTTGTTTTACTTAATTTGTTCTATTCATGACGATGGAATCGAAATAAGTTTTTAAAATTAAAATGATAATTTTATAGTTTCTAAAAACATAGAGACATATAGAAAAAAGTTAAAAGTAAGAGGTAAAATTATGTAATTAATCCAATATGGGTTGATTAATTTTATTTTTCCTGTTCAAAGAACAGAACTAGAGAATGGGAAATTCTTTCTTTGCATTATCATTGTGCAAGAAAACTAAGCTCTTGATTTATAACTAGCAAGCACGTGCGTTATAAGTATCGTGTTCCACAACATGGGGATCATGATTTTATGATTATTAGATATAAAATTTAAAAAGAGGTTTGAGAATTCAAAATTTAAACCAATAGTTGAAACTGAAAAATACTGTAACAATGTAAATTATATGAGAAAAAACACCAAAGTAAATTTGATTATAACGACATATTGCTGTTTGAATCATAAATCCCAAACACATTATAAGTTAAGTTATTTTGTAAATAATCCAACCAAAATTGTGTGTTTGTAATTGTATCGTCCCAGCAATTACTTCGTGATATAAGGATGAAACAACTTGATCCCAAAATCCATTTATTCATTGCAACTTGCAGCAAATGAATGAATGGTAATGCTAATTATATTTAGCATAAAAAAATATGAAAATAATATTTTATTTTAATTTATGTTTTAATATGTAATGTTATTTTAAATGTTACATCGATTTTTTCCATAATAATTAATTTTTGACTGTTGAAAAAGTAAAACTTTTTGGTTTAAAAATTCCATGTGTTGTAATAATCAAATGAAAAATAAATAAATATATCAAACAATAAAAATTAAATTTAAAACTTCAAATTTACTGTAAAGTATAATTTGTGCTAAATTTACCATAAAAAATAACACAATGTTGATTGATGCCTTTTTTTATTCAAATGCCAAATTATTGATTTTGTACTAACTCGTCTTTCCACTTCCTAAAAACAATTTAGGAGTAAGCTGAAAGATTGATAGTTTGGTTTGGGAGCAACTTGATTTAAAATCAATAGTTTTTAATCTATTTGTAGGAATTATAAATAGTGTTATATCATCATTTTCGACAGAAAGGGTGCATTTGAATGATTTAAACTATAAATGATTAGTAATTTTGTATAGTTTAAGAGGCAAAATAAATTATTTATTATTATTATTATTGTTAGCTACTATATACATATATTAAAAATGTGAAGAAGCAATGTCTTAAATTTTCTCTTTTTAGGTTTTCACGTTATTGCTCGGGCTTTTATTCAAAAGTTCTGATTGCTAAACAATGTAGTTGGTAAAATTTGTGATGTAACTTAGAAATTAAATTATGTGGAGAAGCGACAGCTGTCTTAATTCCTTTTCCATATGTGCCCCTTCTCTTTTTAAGTTTTTACGTTATTGCTTTGGCTCTAAACAATGTAATAGGTGCAATTTGCGAAGTAAGTTAGAAATTGAATTATTCTTCTTTAAATATATATATATATATATATATATATATATATATCATAAAACCTAAAACATAGAATTCAAGTGATGAAGGGCTTTATTTGCTTCTCTATGCTCCTAGTATTTTATGTGCTTGAAATCCGAGAACATCAGAACTGGACTTTGAGAACTTGGTCGGCAAGGGAACCTCTGATTGACAAACGTAAAGAACGAGCAAAACTATCAATGTGTTAGATAGATTTAAAGTCGGGATTTTTCTTGCAAATTATCCTGTATATTAGTGAGATTGGTGGTGATAAAATAATAAAAGGAATCATCAGGAGAAGCAATATAATAAATAGGACTTCCGATTGTGGAACCTTTTAGTCTGTCATTTTATTATCTATCTTGTATAAAGGATAATTTTGTTAGACATGTATGCCCTAAGGAGTAAAAATTTAATAAGTTTTTGGAGACATTTTTATCAATAAAGAAATTTATTCATTATTTATATACCAAATCTTGTCCTCTTTATGTTTATATTTGTTGAATATATGTTAAGCAAACAATAGTCTGAGACCGTCGTTCTAAACCTTAAGAATTGGGCATATGATGGACAGATTATGCGAAATACACGATTCTTAAGGTGATGGTCTAAATTATATGATCCGCAATTGAGGGAATAAAGTTGGGCGCTTTATTCATGCAAAGATTGTTATGTTGTCTATATCCCTTTTGGGAGATGGTTTGTCTTGACCATCAGAGGTGGACTCTGTGAATAGAAACATTAGCACGTTGTCATAAGTGACGATGTGTTAGATTGAGACATAAAATGAATTGATTTGGATTAATAATTCTATCTCGGCAAATTGATTCACTTTAGACAATCATTTATGTTGTATCTTAATCCTGAGATAAATAGTAGGCCCGTTGTCTTGGCTTATGTTTTTTGATGTACCAAAGGGTGACACCCACATCTTAATAGTGGTATGCATGCGGGTACGTTGGAGGTATGACTCTTGATAGTGTAGAACTGTTATTCATATATATGGAATCTATAGCTCATCTTTAGGAGTAATGATATCCTCTTATATGCGTTATCCTATAATTGAAAAACTGGAGCGCTCAACCATTTGGATACATAGGTGTAACCGAATGGTATACTGTCATTGGATAGTAAGTTTTCTGATGGTAAGATAATGGAACATAAAATAAAAATAATCGAAAAGGTAAGACAGAAATTATCCTTAAGCCGATTATGGATTATCACATGGGGATACGATGCACTATGCTATGTCATGGAGACTTAGCTATACGAGCTTCGTAATTCTATGTAGTTCGAGAGTGCAGCTCCAAGATTTTAGTAGAGTAGCGTTGGAGTTGATAATTGTGAAATGTATATCTAGGATATTGGGTTTCGTAATTATCGGGAGCTTGAACTATGTAGGTCCATTTGGTCCCCTTTGCTAGCTCACAACATCCTGTACCGACACAACGTGTTTTTTCAATAATTGATGACTTATGTCGGATTTATCAGATTGGTTAAAATTTAGAAGAATTAAATAATTCATGTCTGTTTATCGGTTGAATTAATTTTGTAATAAATTAATTCAAGATAAACTTGTTGAATTATTGGGATCGGATAATTCTTGTTTGTTTATCAGTTGATTTAATTTTAGATAACTTAGATCAACATAAACTTATAAATTATTGGAAATTGATTTATTTTCTTAGAGATTATCTAGATAAAGTTGTTTTGATCAGATAACTTCTCTATTGGGTTATTTGAATTAAAACTGAGACTTTATCCAATAAAATCTTGGGTGAAAAATAAAAAATTTGTGAGATTTTTTATTCGACAGTTCGGCCTGCCAATGGACGTGTTCGGGCGGCCGATGGGACCTGTTTGGCCTGCCGATCAAGTAGTTTGGCCTGCCGATCAGCGAAGGATAAGATCACGCATTTCCACGTCGATCTTATCAAATATTGATCCAAATTTAATTCTGATCCGAATTTTGAGACCTAATCTGATGAGGACTGACCCTAGGACCAACCTCTATAAATAGAAAGTGATTCTCACTAGTTACTCAGATCAATTGAGAGATTAAGAAAGATACTCTGCTAGTGAGAATCTGAAAACTTCCTGAGAGCTTTTGTTCACAAATCACGAACACTTACTTTGGGTTCTCTCGATTGGTTGGAAGGAGAGTCATCAGTGGAAGAGCTGTACATGTGAGCCCACACTCACTCCGATCGTGGATAGAGAATAACAAAGAAGACCAGTTGGTTGATGCTCTTTTAGAACGTTACTTCTCTTCACGCTTTACGAGAGTTTTTCGACATACAAAGGTTAGTAAGATCTTGTTAATTTATGCATATAGCATGTCAAACTTATGTTTTGGAAATTACTCTGATGTAAAATTTTTAAAATTCCTGTTACGTACTATTCTTCCAACAAATTTCATATTTATCTTAAAACTATTTACTTATATTACTTTATCTTCTGACTTTTAAAATACATGTTTATTTCCCTTCAAATTTGTTGCGTTAGCAAAAAAATCTCCTTCCATTCAATTTCCATTGAATTTAACCATTTTTTATTTACTTGATCGTAATATAACCAACTGAAAGAGGGCAAATTAGTCATTTAACTTTGGTTAATAAGTGTAATGAAACGTTTTCTAAAAAAACCTAGAAACAATTCCCTAAAAATTGAATCTTAAATAACAGACTTATCTTGCGTATTACAACCGTTTATTGTGAAAGTTTTCTTCTCTTGATCTCAAGTGTTAAAGATAAGGATTGTTGCGGGTTCTGCTAGTTTTGAAATTTCAAAACAAGATAACTTTATATTATATAATTTTTATTTGTGGCTAAATGTTTTTATTTTGTGTTTTAAAACTGTAGCAAAGAAGGTTTAATTTCACATCAGTTAGCCATAAACAATTTTTGGATTTATTATTAATTTTGTGACATAAATCTGTTAACGATATTTTAGTCCTATATGTTGCTATTTTGTTGCTACTTTCAAGAGACCATATGTTTAATGGTTGTGTGATTAGTGTACTTAATTGATGTTTGTTTTTCATTGAATGTTTGTTTCTTCACCTCTCAAAAGTTAAAAAAGGACCTTGATAATGCATATTATTTTTCCTCAAAAGCTTTTCAGTTTTTACGTTTAAGGAATAAAAGAAAGAAAGGAAAAAAAATAAAAAAAAGAAAGTTTGGTTTTAAATATATATCAAAAATTCATTTAACATTATTTAGTAAGTGTGATGAAATGGTTTCTAAAAAAACTAAAACAATTCCCTAAAAATTAAATCTTAAACAATAGACCTTTATCTTACCTATTATAACCGTTTATTGTGAAAGTTTTTTTCTCTTGACCTCAAGCACTAAAGATAAGGATTATTGCGAGTTCTGCTAGTTTTGAAATTCCAAAATAGGATAATTTTATATATATAATTTTTTTGTGGCTAAATGTTTTTAATTTTGCATTTTAAAATTGTAGCAAAGAAGGTTTAATTTCATAGTAATTAGCCATGAACAACCTTAATTTATTATTCATTTTGTGACATAGATCTATGAACAATATTTTAGTCCTATATGTTACTATTTTGTTGCTACTTCAAGAGACTATATGTTTAATGGTTGTGTGGTTAGCGTGCCTAATTAATGTTTGTTTTTCATTGAATGTTTGTTTCTTCACCTTTCAAGACTTAAAAAAAGGAGTTCGATAATACATATTATTGTTCCTCAAAAGCTTTTAACTTTAAACCTTTAGGGAAAAAAAAAGGAATGAAAGGAAAAAGAAAAAAAAACAAAGAAAGGTTGGTTTTGAATTAATATCAAAATTGTAACATAGACGAAAGGAGGTTTTTTCTTAACAAAGCAAAGTTTGAAGTGGATAGATAGAAATCCGATTCACTGTTTTTCATTACGTTTTTAATGAAAAGAGGAATAAATCAAGATTTATATTACATATTTTTTAGGACCATGAACATTAAGATTTTGTTAGATTTGTTAATAAATTAAAAACTTTTTATATTATCTATCCTAACATAAATTCTAATTTTATTCTATATTCAGAGATTAATACTTTAAATGCACATCCATACGCTAACTTAGACAGCAATTCAAATCATATAACTTAAATCAAAATAATTCAAATCAACACAATTCAAATTCATTTACCAAATGGACCTTTATCTTAGTTATTACAATTGTTTATTTTGAAAGTTTTCTTTTCTTGACTTCAAGCACTAAAGATGAGGATTGTCCAAAGTGATGAGAGTTCTGCTAGTTTTAAAATTCCAAAACAAGATAACTATATATATATATATATATATGTTTGTTTGTGGCTAAATATTTTTAATTTTGCATTTTAAAACTGTGGTAGGGAAGGTTTAATTCAAATTAGTTAGCCATGAACAACATTTGGATTTATTATTGATTTTGTGACGTAGATCTGTCAACGAAATCTTAGTCTTATAGGTTGTCATGTTTAATGGTTGCATGGTTAGTGTGCTTAATTGATATTTGTTTTTCATTGAAGGTTTGTTTCTTCGCCTCTAAAAACTTTTTTTTTTTTTAAAGGAGCTTGGTAATGCATATTATTGTTCCTCAAAAGCTTTTCACCTTTTATGTTAAAGAAAAAAAAAAAAGAAAGAAAGCAAGCAAGAAAGAAATAAAATAATAAAAAAAGAAAGGTTGATTTGAATATATATCAAATAATTCATTTGACATTATTTAGTAAATGTGATGTAATGGTTTCTAAAAAACCTAGAAACAATTCCCTAAAATTTAAATCTTAAACAAAAGACTTGTATCTTAACGAATACAACCGTTTATTGTGAAAGTTTTCTTCTCTTAACCTCAAGCACTAAAGATAAGAATTATTGTGAGTTCTGCTAGTTCTGAAATTTCAAAATAGGATAATTTTATATATATAAAAAAAAATTTGTGCCTAAATGTTTTTCATTTTGCATTTTAAATTGTATATGGCAAAGAAGGTTTAATTTCATATTAATTAGCCATGAACAACTTTTGGATTTATTATTGATTTTGTGACATGGAACTGTTAACGATATTTTAGTCCTATATGTTACTATTTTGTTGCTACTTCAAGCGACCATATGTTTAATGGTTGTTTGGCTAGTGTGCTTAATTGATGTTTGTTTTTCATTGAATGCTTGTTTCTTCACCTTCAAAACTTAAAAAAAGGAGTTCGGTAATGCATATTATTGTTCCTCAAAAGCTTTTAACTTCTAACCTTCACCAAAAAAAAGGAAAGAAAGGAAAAAGAAAAGAAAAAGAAAGGTTGGTTTTGAATTAATATCAAAATTGGTAACGTAGATGAGAGGAGGTTTTTTCTTAACAAAGCAAAGTTTGAATGAATAGATTCTTTTTTTTTTCATTGCTTTCCTAACGAAGAGAGTAATAAATCAATATTTATATTGCATATTTTTTAGGACTATCAACATTAAGATTTTGTTAGATTTGTTAATAAATTAAATTTTTTTTTTCACTATCATCCAAATACAAATTCTAATTTTATTCCCTATTTAGATAAACATTTTAAATACATATACAAAATTCAATTTAGATAGCAATTTAAATCACTAATTCAAATTACATAACTCAAAATCAAAACAATCCAAATCAACAAAATTTGAATCCATTTACCAAACGGATCCTTATCTTACCTATTACAATTGTTTATTTTGAAAGTTTTCTTCTCTTGACCTCAAGTACTAAAGATGAGGATTGTCCAAAGTAATACGAGTTCTACTAGTTTTGAAATTCCAAATCAAGATAACTTTATATATATATATATATATTGTTTCTGGCTAAATGTTTTTAATTTTGCACTTCAAAACTATAGCATGGAAGGTTTAATTTCAAATCAGTTAGCCATGTACAACTTTTTTATTTATTATTGATTTTGTGACATAGATCTGTCAACGAAATCTTAGTCCTATATGTTGCTATTTTGTTGCAACTTCAAGAGACCATATGTTTAATGGTTGTTAGTGTGCTTAATTGATGTTTGTTTTTCATTGAATGTTTGCTTCTTCACCTCACAAAACTTAAAAAAAGGAGCTTGATAATGCATATTATTGTTCCTCAAAAGCTTTTCACTTTTTACGTTCATGAAAAAAAAGGAAAGAAAGAAAAATAAAAAAAGAAAGATTGATTTTTAATATATATCAAAAAATTCATTTATTATTTAGTAAGTGTGATGCAATGGTTTCAAAAAAACCTAGAAACAATTCCTTAAAAATTAAATCTTAAACAATAGACTTTATCCTACTTATTACAACCATTTATTGTGAAAGTTTTCTTCTCTTAACCTCAAACACTAAAAATAAAAACACAAAAAATAAAAAATGTTTTTAAAATAATGTTTGGTTTAAAAATTTTAAGAAAGGAAAATGAAAATTGTTTCCAAAGTACTTAAATTTTCCCCAAAAAAAGATATTTTTATTTTCCCTTCTCTCTCTCGGACTCATCTCTCATCCCTCTCTGTTCAATGCTACCCCACTCGCCGCCATCCCATTTTACCACCCTTGTTGGCTAACCCCAACGATAGCAACCCACCAATCGCTGACGACAGCCAACCCCAAAGGCCTTACTCTCTCTTTCTTTGGATCTTCGACGATTGCAGATTTCCGACCCCAGAGTGTCGTCAACTGCAGCCTTCCGGTTTGTTGGCACCCACAACATGGAACATCATCTATCATGGCGCCGAGCAATATCACATAGTCGCCATGGCACCCCCACTCCCGCGACCTCCTGTCACGCCCCGGAGTACGGGAGGTGACGTGGCGAAATATTTAGGTTAATTAAAGGAGAGTTTAATTGAAATTAAGGGTTTAAAAATCCAATTAAGCAAGAATTAAAGAGATTTTTTCCACCACATTTGATAAAGAATTTAAAATCGTTAAACAAATAACAATAATTGAATAAAAACCGCGAATATGGGTTCCACAACCCACAACTTGTGCACACACATGGATCTGACAATATCACAAATACAATTACAGTCCAAGTACAAATAAAGTTAAATCTTACATGCCTTGATTAATAAATACAGAATGTAAATGAAATCTCCTATTGCTCCTGAGTTCGGTCCGAAGAATCTTCTCCAAACCTAAATGGGAAACCACCTAGAAGGGGGGGAATTTAAAACAGATAAAACGTGAGCGAAAGGCTCAGTAGGACTAAGTTTTATAAAATAATTTAATGCAAAGAAACATAGCATTATCAGGAGTTATGCAAGAAGAAACTTGAATAAATAAATAAATAAATTGAGTAGAACCGTCCTGACACAGAACAGTCTACTCGTCAAATCAAAACACCAATTTACTTTTACCTAGGCAAACCATGATATCACCACCGTAGTGGCCCAGCTGGGTTTCGGGACCTGCCCCCAAGGTCGATCACGACCCGATCTCTGATATGGCATCATGCCCATGTGTTTATTATCATTATCATTCAAAACCCAATTACCGAGTATTGTCAATTACATTTATTATGAAATTCATTTCATGTCACGGTATATAAAAATATAACCGATAAAATCATTTTCAAACAACCGTTGAAAACATTTTGATAGAAATCCTTTTCAAAGCCAAATCATTTCAAAACCAGGCTACCAAAGAAATAGGATAGAAGTCCTACCTCAGTACTCGTGCCGGTACCCCACACCGTAATCCCGGTCCGCTATACGTTAGCTCCACGGAACCACGAACAATCCTAGATACCAACTAAATCAATCAATATCTAGTTCGAAACATCCTATGTTACTAAATCATTTCATGATGTCCTAGTGTGCCATTTGTATCATTAAAATCATCCTATAAGGTTGGGATTTAAATCAGGGTTCAAAACAGTGAAAACGGGTAAAAATCACAAAATTTTCCATGCCTCGGTCGGCCTGCCGGACGCCCTGCTTCGGCCTGCCGAACTGTACAGTTCGGCCTGCCGGAAGCAAAGTTCGGCCTGCCGAACATGTCCCCAGATTCGGCCTGCCGATCGGAAGAACACCGGCCTGCCGATCATCACTCCGGCCTGCCGAACTGGGAAAATCCAGAAATCCCAGCCACGGGTTTCTCGATCCCCAAAATCCAAATCTGAATTCCAACCTGTTTCTCTCAAATCCCAGGCATGAAAAACAACTATAGTTGATAGAAAAACATTCTAAAACATGTTTGGAATCATTTAAACAACATTTGAACTCGAAATCCTCAAAAATCCGAAAATGAGAAAAAGAGGAGAAAAATGAAAATCTTGAATCCAATCCGTTTTTCTTCAATCTAGGTTTAGATTCTAGTTGTTCTAAGCTCATTTAACACAAATCCACGGTTTTCTAAGCTTAAACAAACTTAGATTTCAAAAACACACAAAATCGAAAATTTTGAAAAAAGTTTAGAAATTTCGAATCTAACCTCGAATCGAAGCTTCAATCCGCGTTCTCGGTCGCCGAATCACGTCCCCGAGCTTCCTCCTTGCTGTTCCGAAGCTTGGATTCGAATGGAAATCAAAATTTGTGAAGAAATTAGAGAGAGAGAGGCTGCCGAGAGAGAGAAGAGAGAGAGAGAGAACTCGTGAATGAGGAGAGAGAGAGAGAAGAGAGAAATAAATAGAGAAAATCGGTGGGCGGTTTTACTGTGCGAAAACCATGTGCCGCCCACGGTTTTGCAAAACGGAGTATTTTTAACATTTTACAAATTGTTGTGTTTTAAAACTCAAAACATCATTTTAAATCAACAAGGAATCTTTTGAACACATCAATTTAACAAAACAACCAAAAACTAAAAATCCAACCAAATAATCTAATTAAAGTTAGAACTTTAATTATGGCACACTAATTCATCATTTACATTACATTAATATTAAATAAATTTCGGGACGTTACAGCTCTCCACCCCTAAAAGAAATTTCGTCCTCGAAATTTAAGACTCATCTCAAAAACAAAACAAATGCGGATATGACTCCCGCATACCCGACTCTAATTCCCAAGTGGCTTCATCAACACCGTGATGCTGCCACACGACCTTTACCAACGGTATCTCACGACGACGCAAGCTAATCACTTTCCGGTCGATGATCTGAATCGGCACTTCTTCGTACGTCGTATCCTCCTGTACCTGCACATCGCGAAACGATACTATCTTACCCTGCTCAGGTGGACACTTCCTAAGCATAGACACATGAAACACATCGTGCACATGAGAAAGTTCGGGCGGAAGATCAAGCCGATAAGCGACCACACCAACACGCTGAGTGATCTCGAACGGCCCAATATACCTCGGCGCGAGCTTCCCACTCACCCCGAACCGCATAGTTCCCTTACGAGGTGACACCCTCAAGAGAACAAAATCTCCAACCGCGAATTCTAAAGGTCTACGTCTCCTATCCGCGTAGCTCTTCTGCCGACTCTGAGCTGCTCTCAACCGATCCCGAATCACCGCGACTTTCTCGTTGCTGTCACGAATCTCATCTGGCCCAAGAATAACTCTATCTTCCGGCTCGGCCCAACACACAGGTGACCGACACGGTCGCCCATACAATGCCTCAAATGGTGCCATACCGATACTCGCCTGATAACTGTTGTTGTACGCGAACTCCGCCAAATGCAAACATTGCTTCCAATTCCCGCCGAAGTCCAACGCACAAGCACGCAACATATCCTCGAGAACCTGAATGACCCGCTCAGACTGCCCATCAGTCTGAGGATGAAACGCCGTGCTGAAGTTCAAATCCGTACCCAAAGCCTCCTGAAAACTCCTCCAGTACTTAGCATTAAACCTGGTGTCTCGATCAGAGGTGATGGACAAAGGAACTCCATGCAACCTCACAATGTTCTGCATATACAGCTCCCCGAGAATCTTCCTGGAACACGTCGACCTAAACAGAATGAAATGCGCCGATTTCGTCAACCTGTCGACTACAACCCAAACTGCATCATGCCGCTGCTCCGTCCTCGGCAAACCTGTGAGGAAATCCATCGTCACATGCTCCTATTTCCACCCTGGAATAGGAAGCGGCTGAAGCTGACCTGCAGGCTTCTGATGCTCAGCTTTCACCTGAAGACACGTCGAACACTTGGCCACGTACTCGCGAACATCTTTCTTCATGCCTCTCCACCAATAGTGCCTCTTCAAATCATGATACATCTTGGGCTCCCCGGATGAATAGCAAACTGAGACCTATGAGCTTCGTCTAGAACGGCTTTCGTCACCTCGGCGATAACTGGAACTGCAAGACACTCCCGGAAGTACAACGATCCATCTGCATGCACGCTCCATTCCTCGAACTGCTCCCCGTTCTGAATCCGCGACCAAATCCCCTGCAAATGCTGATCCTGCCACTGACCTTGCTTCACCATCCGAACAAGAGCTGGAGTCGCTTCCACGTGATACAACAAAACTCGATCACCGTCTTCATGATACTGTAGCCGATACTCACTCACTGTCGCATCCCTGCTCCAGTCCTCAAAAATCAAACAAGCGAGAATCCCTGAAGACTTTCTGCTAAGCGCGTCCGCGACCACATTAGCTTTCCCGGGATGATACTGCAACGCGAAATCATAATCCTCCATGTACTCCACCCATCTGCGCTGCCTCAAGTTGAGATCCCTCTGAGTGAACAAATACCTCAAACTCTTGTGATCGGAGAAGACCTGAAACGATGCTCCATACAAGTAACATCTCCAAATCTTCAGCGCGTAGATCACCGCTGCAAGCTCTAAATCGTGAGTAGGATAATTCCGCTCGTGAGGTCGTAGCTGTCTCGATCCGTACGCAACCACACGTCCATGCTGCATCAACACGCATCCAAGTCCGCGCCCTGAAGCATCAGCATAAACCTCATACGGCTCGTCACTACTAGGAATAACTAATACTGGAGCTGAAGTCAACCGGTTCTTCAATTCCTGAAAAGCAGACTCACAGTCTTCATCCCACTCAAACCTAACGTTTTTCCTGATCAACCTCGTCAACGGAGCTGCAATCTTCGAAAAGTCCTTTACAAATTTCCGGTAATATCCAGCAAGACCTAAGAAGCTGCGAATCTCCGCTACATTCCTTGGTCGTTCCCACTCCAATATAGCTTCAATCTTGGACGGATCCACTGAAATACCATGCTCCGAGATGACATGACCCAGAAACTTGACCTCAGTCAACCAAAACTCACACTTTTCCCTCTTAGCATACAACTGGTGCTCCCGCAGAGTCTGAAGCACGATCCGAAGATGCTGCTCATGCTCCTCCCAAGTCTTAGAATACACAAGAATATCATCGATGAACACGATCACAAACTGATCCAGATACGGCCTAAATATCCTGTTCATCAGATCCATAAAAGCTGCTGGAGCATTCGTCAACCCGAAAGACATAACCAGAAACTCGAAGTGCCCATACCGAGTCCTAAAAGCTGTCTTGGGAATATCCTCTTCCTTGATTCTGAGCTGATGATAACCTGACCGCAAATCAATCTTCGAGAAGTATCGCGAACCTCCCAACTGATCAAATAGCTCATCAATCCTAGGCAAGGGATACTTGTTCTTCACCGTAACACGATTCAGCTACCGATAATCCACACATAACCTGAGAGTCCCATTGTGCTTCTTAGCGAACAAAACTGGTGCTCCCCACGGAGATGTGCTATTCCGAATATATCCTTTATCAGCAAGCTCCTGAAGTTGCCTCCTCAATTCCTTCATTTCTGCCGGCGCCATCCGATAAGGTGCCATAGAAATCGGTGATGTCCCTGGAAACAACTCGATACCAAACTCAATCTCCTGATGCGGTGGTAACCCTGATAACTCGTCGGGGAAAACATCCTCGAACTCACCAACCACCGGAATCGCTACACCACTACTCGAAACATAGGGCTCGCAATCTAGATTGGCAAGAAAAGCAAAACAATCTAGATTCCTTCGCCCTCCTAGACATGACTTCATGAGACGCTCACTCATTAGCCAATCACCACCACCCTGGTAAGTGATTACCGTCCCCCTATCAGACACTAGGGTCACTTTTCTAAGTTGGCAGTCCACAACTGCACTATACCTGGACAACCAGTCCATCCCTAAAATCACATCATAGGAACTCATGGGGAGTACAATCAAATCACTTTTCAAAATCTCATCCCCAATCTTTATTTTACAAGATTTACATATACTATTCACACACACCCGCCCCAAAGGAGAAGTTATAACTAGGGGTTCATTAAACTCTTCTACTTCTAATCCCAAGGCATGTACAAAGGAACTCGAAATGAGAGAATGAGAGGCACCGGTATCAAATAAAACGCGAGCTAGAGATCTAGAAATCAAAACCATACCATCGACAACCGCGTTACCAATCTGAGAATCTGACCCTCCAGATGCCATTGCATGAACCTGCACTGGCGCCTTCCCTTTTCCTCTACCGACATTGCTGGGTCCTGCATTACTCGGCCGATGCTGCTGAGATGGAGATGACTGCACACTACCTGTACTCGGAGCTCTATACTGAGGAACACTGCGCTGAAAATACTGCGGTTGCTGTCCCCATGCCGGATATGAGAATTGCTGAGGAGAAAACTGCGGATACTGCAACTGCGGGTACTGCGGAGGCGGAGGTAGGGTCTGAGGCTGAGGCTGAGACGAACGACTGGCATCCTCCCCGGTCTGCGGTCCAAGACGAGCACTCCTGATCGGGCAATTCCTCTTGATGTGTCCGGGCTGCTGACAGAAATGACAATGAAAGCTGTAGGGGTTGCTGCGCCCGCTGCCAGACGAACTGCTACTGCCACTGGTCGCACCGCCTTGCTTGCCTTTCCCCGGAGCTGGACGACTACTGGTGCTCTTCCTGCCACTCCTCTGCGGTCCTCCTGAAGCCTTAGCTCGGTCCTCACAATACTGCACGTAATCATTCTCCACGGAGATCGCCGACGACACAAGCTCTCCGAAACTCCTAAGCCGTAGAGCAACCAACTGCCGCCGAATAGGAGCCTTGAGTCCTTCCTGAAACTTGATGCATTTCTCGCGCTCCGATGCCACAGCTGATGGAGCAAACCTAGCTAACTCGCTAAACTTTGCCTCGTACTCCCGAACTGACATATCACCCTGTTGCAATCTATAAAACTCAGCTGCCTTCTGATCTCTATATCCCTGCGGAAAATACCGATCATAGAACAGATCCTCGAACTTGTCCCAACCGATATCGCCACCGCGCTCCAGACGCTTAGTTTGTTTCCACCAGGTGTTTGCGCCACCCTCGAGCTTATACGCCGCAAACTCCACACGATACTCCTCAGGCACACCAAGGGTATCAAGATGCTTCAAGATCGAATCCAACCAATACTCTGCTAACTGCGGATCCCCATTGCCATCAAAAGTCGGAATAGACGCCCGCCGAAATTCCTTAAAGAAAGCATGCCGACTACCAACACTGGAGTCTTCCGGTCTAGTTCTGGCTGCCATCTGTCGGAAAGCCGCAATCATAGACCTCATCAGGCCCTCATCATTTCCGAACTCGGCGTCAGCTGTCGAGCGACGTCTAGGTGCCATTCTCTCACTTCTGAAAACAAAATTTGGACTGTCAGAAGTATTTCATTGTCAAACCTATGTGTGCACAATTCCCAAGGTTCATAACCTTGAGCTCTGATACCATTCTGTCACGCCCCGGAGTACGGGAGGTGACGTGGCGGAATATTTAGGTTAATTAAAGGAGAGTTTAATTGAAATTAAGGGTTTAAAAATCCAATTAAGCAAGAATTAAAGAGATTTTTTCCACCACATTTGATAAAGAATTTAAAATCGTTAAACAAATAACAATAATTGAATAAAAACCGCGAATATGGGTTCCACAACCCGCAATTTGTGCACACACATGGATCTGACAATATCACAAATACAATTACAGTCCAAGTACAAATAAAGTTAAATCTTACATGCCTTGATTAATAAATACAGAATGTAAATGAAATCTCCTATTGCTCCTGAGTTCGGTCCGAAGAATCTTCTCCAAACCTAAATGGGAAACCACCTAGAAGGGGGGGAATTTAAAACAGATAAAACGTGAGCGAAAGGCTCAGTAGGACTAAGTTTTATAAAATAATTTAATGCAAAGAAACATAGCATTATCAGGAGTTATGCAAGAAGAAACTTGAATAAATAAATAAATAAATTGAGTAGAACCGTCCTGACACAGAACAGTCTACTCGTCAAATCAAAACACCAATTTACTTTTACCTAGGCAAACCATGATATCACCACCGTAGTGGCCCAGCTGGGTTTCGGGACCTGCCCCCAAGGTCGATCACGACCCGATCTCTGATATGGCATCATGCCCATGTGTTTATTATCATTATCATTCAAAACCCAATTACCGAGTATTGTCAATTACATTCATTATGAAATTCATTTCATGTCACGGTATATAAAAATATAACCGATAAAATCATTTTCAAACAACCGTTGAAAACATTTTGATAGAAATCCTTTTCAAAGCCAAATCATTTCAAAACCAGGCTACCAAAGAAATAGGATAGAAGTCCTACCTCAGTACTCGTGCCGGTACCCCACACCGTAATCCCGGTCCGCTATACGTTAGCTCCACGGAACCACGAACAATCCTAGATACCAACTAAATCAATCAATATCTAGTTCGAAACATCCTATGTTACTAAATCATTTCATGATGTCCTAGTGTGCCATTTGTATCATTAAAATCATCCTATAAGGTTGGGATTTAAATCAGGGTTCAAAACAGTGAAAACGGGTAAAAATCACAAAATTTTCCATGCCTCGGTCGGCCTGCTGGACGCCCTGCTTCGGCCTGCCGAACTGTACAGTTCGGCCTGCCGGAAGCAAAGTTCGGCCTGCCGAACATGTCCCCAGATTCGGCCTGCCGATCGGAAGAACACCGGCCTGCCGATCATCACTCCGGCCTGCCGAACTGGGAAAATCCAGAAATCCCAGCCACGGGTTTCTCGATCCCCAAAATCCAAATCTGAATTCCAACCTGTTTCTCTCAAATCCCAGGCATGAAAAACAACTATAGTTGATAGAAAAACATTCTAAAACATGTTTGGAATCATTTAAACAACATTTGAACTCGAAATCCTCAAAAATCCGAAAATGAGAAAAAGAGGAGAAAAATGAAAATCTTGAATCCAATCCGTTTTTCTTCAATCTAGGTTTAGATTCTAGTTGTTCTAAGCTCATTTAACACAAATCCACGGTTTTCTAAGCTTAAACAAACTTAGATTTCAAAAACACACAAAATCGAAAATTTTGAAAAAAGTTTAGAAATTTCGAATCTAACCTCGAATCGAAGCTTCAATCCGCGTTCTCGGTCGCCGAATCACGTCCCCGAGCTTCCTCCTTGCTGTTCCGAAGCTTGGATTCGAATGGAAATCAAAATTTGTGAAGAAATTAGAGAGAGAGAGGCTGCCGAGAGAGAGAAGAGAGAGAGAGAGAACTCGTGAATGAGGAGAGAGAGAGAGAAGAGAGAAATAAATAGAGAAAATCGGTGGGCGGTTTTACTGTGCGAAAACCATGTGCCGCCCACGGTTTTGCAAAACGGAGTATTTTTAACATTTTACAAATTGTTGTGTTTTAAAACTCAAAACATCATTTTAAATCAACAAGGAATCTTTTGAACACATCAATTTAACAAAACAACCAAAAACTAAAAATCCAACCAAATAATCTAATTAAAGTTAGAACTTTAATTATGGCACACTAATTCATCATTTACATTACATTAATATTAAATAAATTTCGGGACGTTACACCTCCCCAGCCCCGCTAGGATATAAACACCATATCATCAAATTAAGTAAGGTGAAATGCATTTATTGCTATAATTAAACGTTTAATATAAATCCTAAGAATTCTTCCTAATTGTGCGTATATATCTAACAAATGCAAATGGATAACTATTAAACTTTTTGGAAATATTATGAAATCTTAACAATTTGTGTCTTTGTTTTGATCAAGGATATGCGATCCACATATGCATGTAAGGGTAAAGATCTGGATATCTTAGAATAAGGTTAGGAAACTGAGATCCTATAAGATCGGATTAGTATTACAGCGTATACCCGCGCTGTAGAAATTTTCAATCATGTAATTTAAAAATATACTAACTATATAGACAAATTATTATTGCATTGAAATAAAATTTAACACAATTTTTGGAATATTTTAAAAATAACGATCATTGCATAGTAATTATCATAATAATATTACTTTTTATACTATATCATTACTAGGTAACTATATTAATGGTATTTTATAGTCTGAGCCATATCTAGATAGTCATAAATATGAACATATTATAATGCTGCCATATGTCTCATTAGTCTTATAACAACCAAAGTTTGAGATGTATTTTGACGATCTTAGGATATTTATAATTGTATATCATGATTAGGATGGGAAGTTATTTCAAAAGTTCTCAGTTATAGCAAATATAATTTATATTGCGTATCTCCGCAAATATTCTACTAATTTATTGTACCTTCCCATAAAAGGCCAAGACGTCCAATTAAAACTGCTTCCGATTAATTAAGGTTTATTTTTATTTTTTATTTTTTTGAATCATCTCTTCTGACCAAGTTGAGACTAAAGAAAACTGAAATATGTAAAACCTTCTAAAGGAATCTTTTGTACGAGTTTTTTTCCAAGTGCCATGATTTCACGAGTACTTATGGGAAGAGCACATGTGTATTAATTCCTCCAATATGTAAAAGTATCAACGCGTGCTTCCAATAATTAAGCGTCTGTTTGGATCATAAATGCCAAATTTAATATTTGATTATTTTTTTTTAAGATAGAGAGTTTGAAAAGTATAATCTAAAACTATAAGTCGAATTGATATCTAGATGTTAATTGATTTTAGATTTAAAAAGATAATAAAATATAAAAATATATTTGTGAGAAAAGGGTTCAAAACTTGAATTTAAATATCTTGAAATTAAAGAAATATTAAACCCAAATCCACCTTTTTGAATTGAATTCAATGTTTAAGATTGAGTTTGAGTTTTTTTTTTTTTTTTTTTTTTTGCCTCCAATCGCTTGCTCAGTTCAAAAGCTTGAACCATTGAACCCTCAAACAAATACACCATAAATAACTGCAAGTAGAATTTTTCTTTTTCCAACTTGAAATTTAAGAGTGTTACAAGTACGCCAATCACTTTATAAATGTATTATAATTGTTTCCGATATATCAAAGTTAATTAAATAAAAAAAAGTATTTAGAAGTATGGTCCAGAATTTTTTTTTTTAGGGGATCAGTCAAGAGAACCTAAGACATGTTTGGTACTTAACAAATTCTAAGTGCAAGATTAACTATTCTCTTATCTAATCTTCATTATTTTGTAGTAGCGTAGAAAATTAATTTGTTCTTTTCAAAATTATCAGGCATTTCATCAATTACTTTCTAAGAAACTAGAGGGAAAATAATATCTTGGTTGTGGCCATATATGTATAAATCCGTATACCACGTTATGATTCATACTCAAGTTTCAGATTCAATTATAATGCTTGTTTAAACACAAATTCATAATCTGAAAATTAAATAACACAAGCTAGGAATATAACAACATTTTCGTTGTACTGAAAAATAAAATGTGGAGACTGAGTAGTCAAATTAATTAAAGCTTAAGACACAAATCAACAACTTCTTTTGTGCCATCATCAGATTGACCGCTACCACTCTCGAGAGCTTTCCCCTTTGTTGCCGGATTGATAGCAATGTTCGGAGTAATCGGCGAAGCACTAGAACGTCCGAGATCTCGATAAAATTTGCCACCAGTTTCTTCAAATCTTGAAGAAGAAGAACTACTTCCTGATCCAAACCCTAATCCGCCAACATTAGCACTACTTGCTAAAATGCCCTCCGATCTCGTCATCACATCAATGAAAGATTTGGGCCTCACAAAGCCCTGCCTTGCCAACCACAAGCCGCCGCTGCTGCCACCATTGAGCCCGGACCCACTGGAGGTGGCCGGATTAGGCTTATGAATCATTGAGCCCGTACGGACCCCGAGTGGTGACATATTGAAAGATGATCCGTACAAATGGTAGGAGGGAATGTGTGAATAAGGGTAGTAAGGGAATTGAGGGTGCCTAAACGCCGCCACTGCCGTGGCTTGGTCCATCCCCCGGGATCGTTTGGCCATTGCGCGCTCTTGTTTGTGTGCGTTTTGATGCCCTCCTAACGCTTGGGACGTGGAGAACGATCTCTTGCAAAAGTTGCATGTAAAAACCCTAGTTTTAGATTTTATACGCTTTTTCTCACTTGCGGTCTCACATGAAGAAGACTCTATGCTTTTGTTGTTGGCATGATCATGATGAGGAGGAGAACTAGGGTTTACAGAGTTGAAAAGATTGAGTTCTAACATCGATCCACCTACAGATTTGTCTTTCGAAAGCTTCAGATCAAGAAGAAATCGAGAACTCGATCCGGGTTCTCCTAGTGGATGAGATTGTGATTTTTCTTTCTGTGCCATTTGCATCTTCTTGTGATCTCCATATGAGGCTGCGGACATTCTTGAAGCCTCTGAAGGACATGCTTGTAATACAGAAGGGTCTTCCATGGAAGAAAAATTATTTTGATTCACAATTAATAGAAAGGGTCGGAGAAATAGCAAAAGGGAAATATGGAGTTTTGGCAAAGATTGAAGAGAGTTAGATCTTCTATTTATTGTCGTTTTGAAATAAATGCTTGATATCCATGTTTGGAAAGAGATATCGTTTAGCAACTATCGTTTGCATTATTTTAACCAAAAAAAATAGTGAAATTTTAATTTGTTTGATTTTGGCTAGTTAGTCAAATGACTTACAAATTAACTTTCCATAAAACAAAAGGTTGTAATATTGTGGTAGTAATGAGTGCATCAAACCTTTGCATGGAGTTTGAATTTGATATGAAACATGCATTAAATTGCCAAGCAATTAATTAAAAATTTTAAATAAATGATATTTTGACCTAGTCTAATATTGATTGCTATCGTCATCCTAGTGTCGGTTTCTTGTTGATGAGTTGTATATTATCTTGCAAAAAAGGGTATAATTGAAGGAATGAATCACATTCGAAGAAACGTGTGTGAACGTGATAGTGTGAATTTCCTAAAATATTTGCAATATAAGAAATTACCATAAAAAATCATAAGACATGAAGATGATAACTGGAAAGTAGGAAATTTTCAAAGTGCTGTGAAAAAAGATTATTTTTGATGATATATTCATAAAAGAAGATTTCTTCTATGCATGTTCAATTCCTAAAAATTTTGAACGCAGTTAAAGTATCTTGTGAAATGTGTTTCAAAAGTTTTGCCAAATTTATATTGCCAGTCGTGCAAGCTTTTTTTTTTTTTTCTCCCCACTCCTGCTTTGTTTTGAGGGTTTCACTATTAGAGTTTCGATCTGCTATCTTTATTTTTTAGTCTTTTTAGCTGGTCTTTTGTTGTTTATTTGACACATAATTTAAACCTAACAATCGAAATACATAATAGGACCTGAGTAATTCATTTAGATGTCAAAAATTAATTAGAAAAACAGCTAAAGGAATAGAAAATTAGAACACCAAATCCTGATTCATTACAAATTGGTGAAGTAAAAGGCTAGAAGAAATACTTTTTTTTTCTTCAGCCCAACTGCAACGTACAAAAGGGAAAGTCCAAACCGAAAATAAAACAGTTTAAACAATTTCTTATGCAAAGAACAGGGGAAAAAAGAGTTACTGCAAAAAGATCTTGGCATGTATGCAAAAGAGTTTGTATTACGTTTCTCATGTGTTATAAGAATAAAGACATACAAGATAATATAACAACATACATTTTTTAGTGTATTAAACATCAGTATATAGCCCCGGCATTGGACCTAGTTAGCTCTGGCGTTGTGGCGCCTGTCAGGTATTTGTACCATTGTGTAGTGTGGTGTACCTAATGCCGTGGCACCTACTCAAGTTGATATATTTTAAATAATGTGTCATTTGAGTTGTTTCAAACCGGTGTGTTCATTGGTTGTAGATTTTCATACAAATCTAAATGTCTATTATCAACAAACATATTTGTTGTAATAGCTGTGACATTAAATAAAGAAATATCTTTACAAATAAAAAGGTACCTCTATGTGAAAGGTTACAAAGATTATCCATTTATGAAATAACATCCCTATCATTATTAAATCTCGAGGATAATTTACGATTTCATTGTTGTTGTAAAATACAATATTATTACTAGATATTAAATTTAAGAGTTTTTTGTATCTTAGAGATAATTTGTCATTCAAAACCCATTAACAAACTTTGTAGCTGGAGCAAATAAAACTTTTTAAAAAAGTATTTTGATATGCCTCAAAGTCTTCCTTATTTCCAGAAATTCACAATCTTCGTTGCTTGTTCTACCGACAAATACGCCAACACATAATTCCATATTTAAAGCTATACCACATATTTGACAGTTTTTTTGTCCTATAATATATTTTACCCGGCATAAATGTTGCAATCAAATCAATATGGTTTGAAATGCAAAGTTATTTTTTTTTTTTTGAAAGGGCAAGGGTTAATTTCTCACCTGTGTATGTATTTGTAAGTAAGATCAACCCCATTAAATAGGATCATGACTGCTACTCTCTTTTTTTTCCTGAAAAAAATTAGTAGATATATATTTTTTTTTCATGAGAGAAGTGCATTGGTGCAATACCTAAAGATCATATATTGCATATGTAGTAAGTCGACTATATATATACATATGTATGTATGTATACATGATAATGATATTGAACATTAATACAAAAAATCATAATTTCAATGCGGTGAGAATGCAATCCCTGTAATATTGGCTCAACGGCTACTGGGATTTCAATTTTTGCATTGATTTCGTCAATGATTCATTCTCTATCCTCTCTAATAGCTAGTTATATATAGGAATAATTGTAGTTGCTATCCTTGACCTTGATCGATGCCTGATGTAATTTTCTAATTTTTACCGGCAAAGGAAACCGCTTGAACATGATGCGCATCTTATATGTTATGTTATGTTCCATTATAGGTAGATAATACACGTTTTTGCCAACAACTTGTCAAGAAACGCAACATCATTTTACGTAAAACAAATAAAACGTATTCTTTGTAACGTCGTTTATGAGTTCATTTGACAGCAATTTTGGAACTAAAAAGTTCTAATTACTATAGTATAAAGCTCTCATATCCTATAAAAAAACACAAAATTTTTGTTAAAATGTAAAGCACTTATATATTATAATATTTAAATTTCAATATCAAGTTCTAACGTCATCGTAATACTAAAAGACGTCATAAAAGTATGTCGTTTAGTTTTTTATAAATACGTATTGTATATAAAAATAAATATATAGAGATGTCGTATTTATATAGATGACATTTTAAGTATAAAAAAGAAACACGATAATTTTTATGAAATTGTTATTATATCCGGGTAAAATAATCATTATTAGCGTTGTTTATATGTTAATAAATTTTAAAGGATGAAGTTGGCAAGCATGATTAGAAACAATTTTTTAGTTTAGAAATAGTGCAAATTTCTTACATGCTACTGTAAAAAAAAATAAAAAGCAAAAAGTTGCTATAGTGTAAAGCTCTCACATGTTACAGTGTTTTGAACTAAAACATTAGTCCTAGCTATACTTACCAAACACCTTGTACGATATTTATTTTTCTATTAAAATTGTGTGCTATTACAAATATATATATATTTTGTATGAATAAATATATAGAAATGCCGTATTTATATACGACATTTTATTTAGAAAAAGATGCCACTTTTTTTCCGGTCAATGGTAAAACCACATGTCATTTTCAAAATATAAAAAATCTCATTTTAATTCTTTTTTGTTTCTATTATTTTTTTAATAAATTGATCCACAGTCAATTTAACGAAATATTTGAAATTTCATTTTTAAGTATAAGTTTTAAACTAAAAATTAGACTAAAAAAATACTAGATTTCATTCTTATTATAATTAACCAAGTGTCAGAGTAAAAGATAAAATCCTAATTAAAGCTCCAAATTTGACAAATCCCTATTGTCCAACAACATTTATTAACAATTTTTAGGATTGTTCAGAAAGACTGAGAACCAAAGCAACCGATTGGTACAAACCAGTTTCAGGTCGATGAAACTGATCCTCCCACTGTTGCTTATTTAACCAATGGTTCTGGGATTTTTCCTTTGAACGTGATTGAAATGGATGATTTTCTTTTCTTTCAAAATTTTCTCCTTCTTTTTTGCTTCCTTATTTGTTCCCTTCACCCTGTAGCTGCAACTACAAACTTCCCTTTCCCTCTTCCAAATGTAACTAGTTTCCAATAAAAATCTCTCAAACTCTTTCTTCTTTGTGCTTCACTTAAAGAATTAAAAAACAATCTCAAATGTGTGTCGACTTTCCTAAAAACAATTGTAATGTCTCAAAATTAATTAATTAATGTCTCAAAAATGTTGTTTATTCAGTTTAAACAAATGCATTTGCAATGCACTTATTTTAAAGTAATTAAACTATTATGAATGGTATGACATTATAATTTAATAAACTGTTAAATGAATCACACCATATAAGAAAAAAAAATGTTGTACCAACTTTCCTATCCAAGGGAAGTTTTGTCACGTCCCGAAGTACAGGAGATGACGTGGCGGGTTATTTAAATTAATTAAAAAAATTCAATTAAAATCAAGAATTTTAAGGGTTAAGTCAAATATATAAAAATGTGGAAGTTTCAAAACTACATTTTATAAAAGAATCCATAAACATTAAGCAGGTGAATTCATTAAACGAATAATAATAAAATAATAAAGAACCGCGAGTAAAGGTCCCACTGACCTACAACTTGTGCACACACATAGTACTGACAATATAATAATACAACCACAGTTCGAGTACAAATAGAGTCAAAACATTACATGCCTTGATCAATTACTACAAATAATCTACTAGTCCTTTTACTGCTCCTGAGTTCTGTCCGTAGACTCCTCTCTGAACCTAAGTGGAAATCCACATAGAGGGGGAAATTTAAAAAAAAAAAACAAAGAAAATGTGAGCGAAAGGCTCAGTAGGACTATATTTTAATAAATCGTTTAATTTAAAGAAAAGTCTCACTATTCAGGGAATTATTTAAAAGAAACCTTGAATAAATAAATTTAATAAAACCGTTCTTACCTAAAACAGTTTATTCGGTCGACCAAAAATACATTATTTTCTTTTCCTAGGCAAACCACATGAATATCACCACCGTAGTGGCCCAACTAGGTTTCGGGACCTGCCCCCAAGGTTGATCACTACACGACCCAATCTTTGATATGGCATCATGCCCTTATATTCATTTCTAACATTATTCAAAACCCATTTACCAGATGTTTTCATTATCATTCATTATGAAGTTCATTTCAGTTCATGGTTCACAAAAATACAACCGATAAATTCCATTTTCAATCAACCGTTGAAATCATTTTTATAGAAACCCTTTTCAAAGCCAAATCATTTTGAAATTGGGTTACCAAAGATAGGGTAGAAGTCCTACCTCGATACTCGTGCTGATGCCCTACACCGTAATCCCGGTCCGCTATACGTTAGCTCCACGAAACCACGAACGATCTTAGATACACACTAAGTCGATCAATATCTAGTTTGAGACATTCTATGTTACTAAACCATTTCATGATGTCCTAGTGTGCCATTTGTATCTTTAAAATCATTTTACAAGGTTGGAATTTCAATCGGGGTTCAAAACAGTGAGAACAGGTGAAAAATCACAAAATTTTTCCATGCCTTGCCGGACGCCCTACTTTGGCCGGCTGAACTATGCAGTTTGGCCTGCCGGAAATCAAGTCCGGTCGGTCAGACATTTTCCAGGTTCGGCCTGTCAGACAGATGAATCTGGCCTATCGATCCTTTGAATCTGGCCTGCCGAATTGGAAAAACCTAGAATTTCCAGCCACGAATTTTGGGTTTCCTAAAACTCAAATCTTGATTTTAACCTGTTTTTCTCAAATCCCAGACATAGAAAACAATCATAGATGATAGAAAAACATAATAGAACACTTTTGAACTCATTTAAACAAGATTTAAACACAAAAATCCCAAAAATCCAAAAATGGGAGAAAATGAGAAAAAATGAAAAATCTTGAATCTAATATGTTTTTCTTCAATCCAAGCTTAGATTCGAGATGTTCTAAGTTCTTTTAACTCAAATCAAGGGTTTTCTAAGCTCAAACAAACTTAGATTTCAAAAATTGAAGAAAATTAAAAAATTAGAAAAAGTTTAGAAATTTCAAAACTAACCTCGAATCGAAGCTTTAAATCCACGTTCTTGGTTGCCAAATCACGTCCTCGAGCTTCCTACTCGCTAACCCGAAGCTTGGATTCAAATTTTGTTTCAAAAATTTGAAAGAGAAATGAGAGAGAATGAGAGAAACCGAGAGAGAGTGTGAGAGAGGGATCACACGGGAGAGAAAGAGAACAGAGAGAATGAGAGGAAGAGAGTGAGAGAGAGAATAAATAGAGAGAAATGGCAGACAATTTTACTGTGCGAAAACCATATGCCACCCATGGTTTTGTAAAACGGAATATTTTTAACATTTTACAAACTGTTGTGTTTTAAAAACTTAAAATAACATTTTAAAACAATAGGAAATCATTAGAAATTATTGAAATAAGGGAAATAACTTTAAACCCAAAATGTCATTAAATAACCAAATTAAGTTTAGAATATTCATTATGGCACGCTAATCCACCATTTTACATTACAATAACATTAAATAAATTTTGGGGCGTTACAACTCTCCACCCCTAAAAGAAATTTCGCCCTCGAAATTTACAACTCAATTCGGAAACAAAACAAATGTGGATACAACTCCTGCACACTCGACTCTAGTTCCCAAGTGGCTTCATCAACTCCGTGATGCTGCCACACGACCTTTACCAACGGTATCTCACGACGACGCAAACTGATTACTTTGGATCGATGATCTGAATTGGCACCTCCTTGTACGTCGTATCTTCCCGAACCTGCACATCGCGAAATGAACTATCTTACTCTGCTTAGGTGGACACTTCCTAAGCATCGATACATGAAACACATCGTGAACATGAGAGAGTTCGGGCGGAAGGTCAAGCCGATAAGCAACCACACCAATACTTGAGTGATCTCGAACGGTCCAATATACCTTAGTGCAAGCTTTCCACTCACTCCGAACCGCATAGTTCCTTTACGAGGCGATACCTTCAAGAGAATGAAATCTCCTACCGTAAACTCTAAGGGTCTACGTCTTCTATCCGCATAACTCTTCTGTCGACTCTGAGCTGCCCTCAATCGATCTCGAATCACAGCGACTTTCTCATTGCTATCACGAATCTCATCCGGCCCAAGAATAACCCTGTCTTCTGGCTCTGCCCAACACACCGGTGACCGACACAGTCGTCCATACAATGCCTCAAACGGTGCCACACCAATACTCGCCTGATAGCTGTTGTTGTATGCAAACTCTGTCAGAAGCAAATATTTCTTCCAATTCCCACAGAAGTCTAATGCATAAGCACGCAACATATCCTTGAGAATCTGAATAACCCGCTCAGACTACCCATCAGTCTAAGGATAAAACGCTGTACTGAAGTTCAAATCCGTACCTAAAGCCTCCTAAAAACTCCTCTAGTACTTAGCATTAAACCCGGTGTCTTAATCAGAAGTGATGGATAAAGGAACTCCATGCAACCTCACTATGTTCTGTAGATACAAATCCCCAAGAATCCTCCTCGAACATATCGACCTGAACGAAATGAAATGCGTCGATTTTGTCAACCTGTCGACCATGACCCAAACCCCATCATGCCGCTGCTTCATCCTCTAGAATCCTATGAGAAAATCCATCGTCACATGCTCCTATTTCCACCCTAGAATAGGAAGCGGCTGAAGCTGACCTGCAGGCTTCTGATGCTTGGCTTTCACCTGAAGACACATCGTACACTTGGCCATGTACTCTTAAACATCTTTCTTCATGCCTCTCCACCAATATTTTCTCTTCAAATCACGATACATCTTTGTGCTCCCCGGATGAATGGTGAACTGAAACCTATGGGCTTCGTCTAAAACAGCTTTCGTCACCTCTGTGATAGCTGAAACTGCGAGATGCTCCTGGAAATACAACGATCCATCTGCATGAACTCTCCATTCTTCAAACCGTTCTCTGTTTTGAATCCGTATCCAAATCCCCTGCAAATGCTGATCCTGCCACTGATTTTGTCTCACCATCTGAACAAGAGTTGGGGTCGCCTCCACATGATATACCAAAACTCGATCATAGTCTTCATGATACCGTAGTCCATACTCGCTCACTGTCGCATCCCTGCTCTAGTCCCCATGAGCCAAACAAGCGAGAATCCCTGAAGACTTCCTGCTAAGCGCATCCACGACCACATTAGCTTTCCTAGGATGATATTGCAACGTAAAATCATAATCCTCCATATACTCTATCCACCTTAGCTGCCTCAAATTAAGATCCCTCTGAGTGAACAGATACCTCAAACTCTTATGATCGGAGAAGACCTAAAATGTCACTCTATACAAATAACACCTCTAAATCTTCAGCGTGTGAATCATTGCCGTGAGCTACAAGTCATGAGTAGGATAATTCTACTCGTGAGGTCGTAGATGTCTCGATCCGTATGCAACCACGAGTCTATACTGCATCAACACGCATCCAAGTCCGCGTCCTGGAGCATCTACGTACACCTCATACGGCTCGTCACTGCTAGGAATAACCAACACTGGGGCTGAAGTCAATAGATTCTTCAATCCCTGAAAAGCAAGCTCATATTTTTCACCCCACTCAAACATGACATTTTTCTTGATCAATCTCGTCAACAGAGCTACAATTTTTGAAAAATCCTTTACAAATTTCTGTAATAACAAGCAAAACCCAAGAAGCTATAAATTTCTGCTACATTCCTTGGTCGTTCCCATTCCACTATGGCTTCAATCTTGGACGGATCCACAGAAATATCATGCTCAGAGATGACATGACCCAGAAATTTGACCTCAGTCAACCAAAACTCACATATTTCCCTCTTGGCATACAACTGGTGCTCCCGTAGAGTCTCAAGTACGATCCAAAGATGTTGTTCATGCTCCTCCCAAGTCTTAGAATATACTAGAATTCATCGATGAACACGATCACGAACTGGCCTAAATATCTTGTTCATCAAATCCATAAAAGCTGCCGAAGCATTCGTCAACCTAAACGACATAACCAGAAACTCAAAATGTCTTGGGAATATCCTCTTCCTTAATCCTGAGTTGATGGTAACCCGACCGTAAATCAATTTTTGAGAAGTACCGTGAACCTCCCAACTGATCAAACAACTCATCGATCCTAGGCAAGGGATACTTATTCTTTACTGTAACACGATTCAGCTGTCGATAATCTGCACACAACCTGAGAGTCCCATCGTGTTTCTTAGCAAACAAAACCGATGCTCCCCACGGATATGTGCTATTTCGAATATATCCTTTATCAGCAAGCTCTTGAAGTTGCTTCCTTAATTCTTTCATTTCTGTCGGCGCCATTCGATAAGGTGCTATAGAAATCAGTGATGTCCTTAGAAATAACTCAATACCAAACTTGATTTCCTAATGCGGTGGTAATCCTGACAACTCGTCGAGGAAGACATCCTCGAACTCATCAACCACCGAAATCGCTACACTTCCTCTCAAAGCATAGTGCTCGCACTCTAGATTCGCAAGAAAAGCACAACAAACTAGATTTCTTCGCCCTCCTAGACACGACTTCATGAGACGCTCACTCATTAACCAATCACCACCACCCTAGTAAGTGATCATCGTCCCCTTATCAGAGACTAGAGTTACTTTCCTATGTTGGCAGTCCACAACTACATTATACCTGGACAACCAGTCCATCCCTAGAATTACATCATATGAGCTCATGGGGAGTATAATCAAATCACTTTTCAAAATCTCATCCCCAATCTTTATTTTACAAGATTTACATACACAATTCACACACACCCACCCACCCCAAGGGAGAAGTTATGACTAGGGGTTCATTAAACTCTTCTATATCTAATCCCAAGGCATGTACAAAAGAACTCAAAATGAGAGAATAAGAGGCACTTGTATCAAATGAAACAAGAGCTAAAGATTGAGAAACTAAGATCGTACCATCGACAACCGCGTTACTGGTCTGAGAATCTGAACCTCCAGATGCCATTGCATGAACCTGCATTAATGCCTTCCCTTTTCCTCTACCAACATTGCTGGGTCCTGGATTATTTTGCTGATACTATCAAGACGGAGATGACTGCACACTAGCTACACTCGGTGCTCGATACTGAGGGACGCTACGTTGGAAATGCTGCGGCTGCTGCCCTCGTGCCGGATATGAAAACTGCTGAGGAGAGAACTGAAGATACTGCAACTGCAATACTGTTGAGGCGAAGGTAGGGTCTGAGGTTGAGACTGATGACTAGAATCTTCTCCGGTCTGAGATCCAAGACGGGCACTCCTGATCGGGCAATTCCTCTTGATGTGTCCTGGCTGCTGACAAAAATGACAATGGAAGCTGTAGGGGTTGCTGCGCCCGCTACCAAACAAACTGCTGCTACCACTATTCGCGCCACCCTGCTTGTTCTTCCCCGGAGTTGGACGGCTACTGGTGTTCTTCCTACCGCTCCTCTGTGATTCTCCTGAAGCCTTTGCTCGATCCTGACAATACTGCGCATAATCATTCTCCATTGATATTGTTGACGACACAAGCTCTCCAAAACTCCTAAGTCGCAGAGCAACCACCTGTCACTGAATAGGAGCCTTGAGCCCTTCCTAAAATTAATGCACCTCTCGCGTTTCGATGCCACTGTTGATGGAGCAAACCTGGCCAACTCATTAAATCTTGCCTCATATTCCCGAACTGACAAATCACCCTGCTGCAACCTGTTGAACTCAACTGCCTTCTGATCTCTATACCCCTGCGAAAAATACCGGTCATAGAACAGCTTCTCGAATCTGTCCCAACTGATATTGCCATCGCGTTCCAAACGCTTAGCTTGTTTCCACCAAGTATTAGCACCACCCTCGAGCTTATATGTATTAAATTCTACACGGTACTCATCAGGCACACCAAGGGTATCCAAATGCTTCACGATCGAGTCTAGCCAATATTCTGCAAACTGTGGATCCCCATTACCATCAAAAGTTGAAATAGATGCTTGCTAGAATTTCTTAAAATATGTATGCCGACGACTAACATCAGAATCCTCTGGTCTGGCCCTAGCTGCCATCTGTCGAAAAGCCGCAAACATAGACCTCATCATACCCTCATCATTTCTGAACTTGGCGTCAGCTGTCGAACGACGTCTAGGTGCCATCCTCTCACTCCTGAAAACAAAATTTTAGACTGCCAAAGGTATTTCATTGTCATACCTATGTATGCACAATTTTCAAGGTTCATAACCTTGAGCTCTGATACCATTCTGTCACGCCCCGGAGTACGGGAGGTGACGTGGCAGATTATTTAAATTAATTAAAACAAGAATTCAATTAAAATCAAGAATTTTAAGGGTTAAGTTAAATATATAAAAATGTGAAAGTTTCAAAACTACATTTTATAAAAGAATCCATAAACATTAAGCAGGTGAAGTCATTAAACGAATAATAATAAAATAACAAAGAACCGCGAGTAAGGGTCCCACTGACCCACAACTTGTGCACACACATAATACTGACAATATAATAATACAACCACAGTCTGAGTACAAATAGAGTTAAAACATTACATGCCTTGATCAATTCTTACAAATAATCGACTAGTCCTTTTACTGCTCCTGAGTTTTGTCCGTAGAGTCCTCTCTGAACCTAAGTGGGAATCCACCTAAATGGGGAAATTAAAAAAAAAAAACAAAGAAAATATGAGCGAAATGCTCAATAGGACTATATTTAATAAATTGTTTAATTTAAAGAAAAGTCTCACTATTCAGGGAATTATTTAAAAGAAACCTTAAATAAATAAATTTAATAAAACCGTTCGTACCCAAAACAGTTTATTCTGTCGACCAGAAATATACTATTTTCTTTTCCTAGGCAAACCACATGAATATCACAACCGTAGTGGCCCAGCTGGGTTTCGGGACCTGCCCCCAAGGTCGATCGCTACACGACCCGATCTCTGATATCACATCATGCCCTTATATTCATTTCTAACATTATTCAAAACCTATTTACCATATGTTTTCATTATCATTTATTATGAAGTTCATTTCAGTTCATGGTTCACAAAAATACAACCGATAAATTTCATTTTCAATCAACCGTTGAAAACATTTTTATAGAAACCCTTTTCAAAGCCAAATCATTTTGAAACTAGGTTACCAAAGATAGGGTAGAAGTCCTACCTCGATACACCTGCCGGTGCCCCACACCGTAATCTCAGTCCATTATACGTTAGCTCCGTAGAACCACGAACGATCCTAGATACACACTAAGTCGATCAATATCTAGTTTAAGGCATTCTATGTTACTAAACCATTTCATGATGTCCTAGTGTGCCATTTGTATCTTTAAAATCATTTTACAAGGTTGAAATTTCAATCGGGGTTCAAAACAGTGAAAATAGGTGAAAAATCACAAAATTTTCCCATGCCCTGCCGCCCTGCCGGACGCCCTGCTGCGGCCGGCCGAACTGTACAGTTCAGCCTGCCGAAAATCAAGTCCGATCGGCTGAACATTTTTCAAGTTTGGTCTGTCAGACAGATGAATCCGGCCTGCCGATCCTTTGAATCCAGCCTGCCGAACATGTAGTTCGGCCTGTCGAACTGGAAAAACCTAGAATTTCTAGCCACGGGTTTTAGGTTTCCCAAAACTCAAATCTTGATTTTAACCTGTTTTTCTCAAATCCCAGACATAGAAAACAATCATAGATGATAGAAAACATAATAGAACGCTTTTGAACTCATTTAAACAAGATTTAAACACAAAAATCCCAAAAATCCAAAAATGGGAGAAAATGAGAAAAAATAAGAAATCTTGAATCTAATCCGTTTTTCTTCAATCCAAGCTTAGATTTAAGGTATTCTAAGTTCCTTTAACTCAAATCAAGGGTTTTCTAACCTCAAACAAACTTAGTTTTTAAAAATGCACGAAAATTAAAAATTTAGAAAAAGTTTAGAAATTTCAAAACTAACCTCGAATCGAAGCTTTAAATCCACATTCTTGGTTGCCAAATCACGTCCCCGAGCTTCCTACTTGCTAACCCGAAGCTTGGATTCAAATTTTGTTTCAAAAATTTTAAAGAGAAATGAGAGAGAGAGTGAGAGAGGGATCACACGGGAGAGAGAAAGAACAAAGAGAATGAGAGGAATAGAGTGAGAGAGAGAATAAATAGAGAGAAATGGTGGGCGGTTTTACTGTGCGAAAACCATGTACCACCCACGGTTTTGTAAAATGGAATATTTTTAACATTTTATAAACTGTTGTGTTTTAAAAACTCGAAATAACATTTTAAAACAATAAGAAATCATTAGAAATTATTGAAATAAGGGAAATAACTTTAAACCCAAAATGTCATTAAATAACCAAATTAAGTTTAGAATATTCATTATGACACACTAATCCACCATTTTACATTACAATAACATTAAATAAATTTCGGGGCATTACAAGTTTTAAGTTATGTTACAGTTTTGGTATTATGATAACCTTGTGCGCTTTTGGTACGAACACTTAGGCCCTAGTTAAGTTAAGAATATAAAATGAATAATTAAGTTTCATAAGTAAGCATCAAAGATCATGCATATAAGTAAAAAATTATTTTATGGGCTATGTTTGACTTAATAGTTCACCTAGTTATTTTCCGCTTTAGGGAATCAAGCCAAGAGGCCAAAATAGAATCATTGTTGAATTAGCGATGGTGGATGAGCAATTATATAGTCAAGAATATGGATACCACCATAGGAATCTTTTCGTTGTATATTAAGTATTTTGGAATATATTGTTTTGAAGGAAAATATTAAGTATAATATGGTGTGAAATATAAGATAAGTAAGTGTTATAAACTCTTTTAGGAAAAAATTATATCTATGAAATATGTTAATTGCAACTTTTATGTTTGAAAAAAAAGATTTTTAATTTTATAGCTAGGTAAGTAAAAAAAATATTAAGAAACGACTCGAAAAGTCGGGTCATGATATCCTCCTCCTTTGCAACTTTTTCCCTAACCACTCAAACTCCCTCCTCCTCCTTCCCTTCACCATTTATTTATAGCCATTTCTTCCCTAGCTACCCAAACCCCATTAAAAACCTAGTTACCCAAACCCTTATCTCCTCCTTTTTTTCTTTTTATTTGAAATCCTAGTCGTACTTTATCTTTGCTCCTTGCCTCTATAATTATCGTATAAGCGTCACTAGCCATCTACTGAACCGACTAAAAACGATCCATATTCGAATGGTTGGCATCTTCCTTTATCAATTGGTCCTTGAATTCTGAATTTCTAATATCATTCGGCAACCAAACCTACTAAAATAGCCGGTCACCAACCGATTAAGACCCTTAACTAATATAGGTTATGATACAGTAGATGGATAATTAGAATAGCACGACACCAACATGATGAAATTAAAAAAAAAAATCGTATTGGGATATTAAAATATCTATTTTATTGCAAAGAACCCTACAAAAGTTGTTGATTTCCTTCCCATTATCCAGAATCATATTTCTAAATTTTTGCACTGTAGCCAACAACTTAATTTTAATTTTTTATTTTAATAACCAATATGCATATTATTTTCTACAATGGTTAATTTATAACATTATTAAAATTTAAGAGAATATTATTGCTAGATATTGTGTTTAAAGTTTGTTGTATCTTTGGAGTAATTTGCCGTTAAAACCTATTAACAAACTCAGTATTGGAGGTGAATAAAACCTTTAAGAAAAGTGTGCCTATACATCTCAAACCATTCATTTCCAAATTTCTTTAGCCTCTATTTCTCATACTACCCACAAATTCTCCAACATGTATGAGTTGTACCAGTTCATGAAAAGGCACCCTTATGTCTTTATTAATTCTTTAGAATTTGCAGATTTCATGTCTTGTTTTTAGATACCATAATATTGCTAGTTTAGTTTTTTGAGTTTTTTGTATCTTAGGATAATTTGCCATTATAACCCGATAGCAAATTTTAGAGGAACAAATAAAATCATAAATACAGTCCCTATACGCCTCAATCCCAATCTTTCTCTCTCAATTTTTCTCACTTCCAGCTATTCACCGAGATTCTTACAGTGTCTGGTTGGAAATAATGGAGGAAATCAACATGATAGAATAGTCATTGTTTTCGTTTGTCTTTTAAATAAGGAATTGTCACTCGATAGTTCCACCAATTTGGTGGAATGCGCTTTCTTAAACAAGGTAGGTGAAAAAAGGCTACCTAAAGGGGCGGCAATTCGTGTTTGCAAAACGTGTTTGGGTTGACATAAATTTGACATGACATGATTAATCTCGACACGAACACGAAATGTTCAATAAATGTATCACAAAACCTAAACCTAAACACGAAACATTTATTACATGTGTAACATGACACGAAACATGAATATGTTTAATAATCAGGTTGTGACGAGATGACATAAAAAAATGACCCACTTAACCTAATTAGTCAAAATCAATAAAAAATTTTAGGTAATATAAAATTTACTACTAATTAGAGTTAAATGAAACATATGATTTATGTAACTATTAAGCACATGACTTTTTAAATCTCCATAACAAACACACACACACACACACACAAAATCTCTTCACACAAAACATACATAGATGTTTATGTTAAATTATTTTGTGTAACTTATATCTATTATGGGTGTCCATTTTAAGTTAAGCATATTGACCTGAAACATACCCATTTATTAAACATGTTTTACGTGTCAACCCTAAACTGACGCCAAGTTAAAACACTAAACAAAATACCAAAATTTATTTATTTCATGTCATCTTTTAGTCGTGTCGTGTAAGAAATTGCCCATCCTAACCCAACAAAATTGTCATACTAGTCACATTTATCCAAAAACAAAACATTAACATCATTCTATCAACATTTTAGTAATACAATTACTAATTTTTTTACTTGAACCGCAAATATTGACAAATAAGACAATTTTCACTATAAGAAAAACTACATTTAACGACATATTATTTACGACATGTAGTTTTTAAATGTCGTTGAAAAATACATACAACGACATCTCCAACAAAGATGTCGTAATGACATTTGAAAGAATAATTAACGATATCTATATAGATATCATATTAAAACTCTCATTTTAACGACAATAATTTAATATCGTTAAATTATTTAACGACAAGTAGGAGATGTCGTCAAAGCCTTGGAGATTCTACGACACCCCTTATAGACGATATTGGTCAAGATATCGTCTATAAGGGGTGTCGTAGAATCTCCAAGGCTTTGACGACATCTCCTACTTGTCGTTAAATAATTTAACGACACTAAACTATTATCATTAAAATGAGACCTTTAATACGACGCTTATATAGATATCGTTAATTATTGTTTTAAATGTCATTAAAGACATGTTTGTTGGAGATGTCGTTGTATGTGCTTTTTAACGACATTCAAAAACTACATGTTGTAAATAATATGTCATTAAATATAGTTTTTCTTGTAGTGTCTGTAGTAACTTTTGCTGCACGAAGACGATATCTAAACTCAATATCGCTCAAATATTGACCTTAGCCGTTTCAAAACCTATATCCTCTCCAGAGAGGGGAATACTTTGATTTTCTTCCCTTAATATGCTAAGCTGAACATATATTAATTGAAATATATGGCGCGTTCACGACTTCACGTTGCAGGAAAAAAAAAAACGAATATGGACTTCCTTTCCCCTTTAATCCTATATATTTTGCTTATATAATTACTATTAATTAAGAGTTTACTAGACCCCAAACAATATAGGAAGTGAAAAAATTAAGTAAACGCTAAAAGTGAATAAATAATTCTAAACTTTTAAATTTTGTTATTTATTTCACCTTTTATTTGCTTAATTTTTCAATTATATCATTTTATGGTTTAGCAAACGCATCATAAATGAACCATCCATAACTAAGATAAAAGAAATAAAAAATTTCCTACAACAACTAGTAACCACAAAAAAAAAAATAATAATAACAGGGAAAAGAACACTAAAACAAATACAAAAAAAAAGTTAATGTCATGGTACTCTTTTTCAGGGCTTTAGATACATGAATAAACAAATTAACGAAAACAAAACTATTTATTCATAATTAACAAAAGAAAGAAAGAATTTTTCCATTACAACTAGCAACCATAAGAGGGAAATATCTTGCTCACTGTTCATAGCCCCTGGAATACAATAATTGACCAAGTAGAGACTATTACATAAACTAGAAATTGCTCTCCTTCCATCCTCCAAAGTTGTGTTCATCTTCCTCTTCCACCTACAAAAATGCAATAATAAAGCATGATCAACCAACAGAACAGAAGTAGGTTTACAATGTTGATAAATTTATGTGAATTTGTTAAACCAATAGTTAATCTTCTTTGCTATCTTCAATTTCCACTATTTTTTTTTAAATCAAACAATCCCAAATATTTTAAAACAAATTAAAAGTAAACAAAAAGCTAAAAGAAGAATAAAATACCCTCCGGGTAAAAGTCACTCCAACTTGTATCTCTCCACGATAAGTTTTGTCCTTCCGAACGACATTGCATTTGGTGGGATGCATTTCAGCAGTTCCATTCTCGGCTCCTAGCACCAATAAATCCTCCACATAGATCCTGTTTCCACAATTATTCAAAGTAAATAATAGGTTTAAATGACCACAAAAAAAT
This sequence comes from Artocarpus heterophyllus, assembly GCA_025403435.1. NCBI lineage: Eukaryota > Viridiplantae > Streptophyta > Magnoliopsida > Rosales > Moraceae > Artocarpus > Artocarpus heterophyllus. The sequence continues at coordinate 11,146,598 of CM046353.1, forward strand.
AAAAATAAAAATGGTTCCATGCATAATCCAATAAATAGAAGCTCTAGAGTTCAAATCTTTAGTCTCAGTTTAACCAAAAAAAAGAAAAGAAAAGAAAAGAAAGAGACTCATTTTTATTATCAATGCACTTTTCTTAGATAAGTAATTAGCAATGCACTTATTTGTGCATATAACAATCATTTAAGTTTCTTCGTGACACCAAAAAAAATAAATAAATACATAAAAATAGTGATTTATCAACTACAACGTGGGGTCTTTGAGCCATGCAATTCAAGTTTTCAATACAAATTCTTTAAAAAATTAATAGCCTGTTTAGATTGCCAATTCAAAGTGGAAAGTTCAAATTGAAAATACTAATCCAAATTTTGCTAAAAAATTTATTGTAGCAAAACCGATTTCAAAGTTAAATGAGTTGAACTGAATTCGTATTTTCAAACAAGCAATAACTATCAATCAATTCAGAAGAAGACGCCAAGTATGAAAAATAAATAGATAAATAAATAAATCCAATGGCAATTTCTTACGTAGATTGTCCAACGAAATCATCATGAGAGAAGGTGTCATTGTCCATAATTTTAAGGACAATCTTGTAGTTGTCACCAGAACCAGGGTACTCTACCGTGAAGCTGAATTTCTCGTTCCACACAGGATTCCCACCTTGCCCTGAAGTGCACGGTTTTTGAGATTTAACAAACTGACTTTGTTTGCATTGCAAAAAAAATGGATATAATAAGGTTTTGTTTAATAATTTAAGGGGGTATTTGACAAACCCGATTTGAATTAAAGAAATTGGTTCAAAAATTATAGCATATGAAAAAAGTTTTTTGGTTTACATAACATGTGAGACTTTAAATTATTATTAGTTTGAACTGGTTTGTCAAACGAAAGATTAACTACTTTCGTTACATTAATGCATAGACAACCAAACTATTATCCAAAAAATATGTCCCGCTTCGCAGTTTCACAGATTCACAATGAAAACATAGTGCTGGTAAAGCACATATACAAATAATAAAGTTGCATATTCCATTACCATATATATAGATTATAGATACACAAATATAAAGTTGAATGACGAATTTTACCTTAGATTTTTTGCATCTCGTGCAAGTATTATATTTTCTACAGGAGAAAAAACTTTACCAAACGAGCTCATAATATTTTGATGGGTTTACAAGTTGAAAATTTGAATGATGAACTTGCCCTTAGATTTTCACACGGTACAAGTTTATATTTTCAACTTTGGCATTATTTGTTAAAGTGAGTTTCCCTTCAAAAAATGAATAAATAAAGTGAGATATTCAAAAAAATATTTCTGCGATATTACACGTTTTTTTTTTTTTTTTTTTTTTAACTTTCTATACTAGACCTTGATTTTAAAAGCAGTGGAATGATGCAAGACAATGTTGAACGTTTAGATGGCCTCGGCTCTTGTCTTTTTGCCTCAAAGTAAATAGACAGCAACCAAACTGCTGATTTCTTATTTTGATAGTAATTTTAAAATAATAAAAAGTGGGCCCCCCATAATAAATGCAAGCAATCCAAGAGCCTAAAACAAAACAAATGTATTGCCAAAACCGTCTACTTTCATAAAAATAACTTCTAACATGACCGGGTCAACTGCCTAGTTTGAGAAACGACAGGTGTTATATTGACCTATAACAAGGAATTGGGTCGAAATTCTATTTCAGTGGCAAAAATATATATTAATACTTTTCTTTTTAAAATAGATTAAAATGAGTAGTTTCAGACAACAATCACGTGTTTTTAAGAAACTTTTTAGCTTTTTTTTTTTTTATGTTTGAAAATCCAAACATTAATTTGAAAGCTTGAACAAAATGGAAAGTTGAAGTAACACTAACCCCGGGCTACGCTGCTCTTAATCTCTTGGCCTTTGTACCGAATCAGGACATAAGAATCCATATGACCTATAAACAACGCAAGAGGCTATTTCAATATATTGATGAAGATGAATTAGACAAACAAATAAGAGAAATAGAAGTTTAGTAACATAAAAACTCCTAAAAAGAAAATGAAGAACATTCAAGAGAATGCTTTTGTTTTGTTTTGTTTTTTGTTTTTTGTTTTTTTTTTTTTTTTTTTTTTTTTGTTTTTGAGGGTGGGGGGGTGTGAAATATATTATATCAACCTTAAGAAAATAATAAATAATAAATGAGATTGAGGGGGGAAAAAAATAGTGTACCAAAGAAATCTGTGTCTTCAAGGTCCTTAGCGCTAACCAGCAACACCTCCATAATCCCAATTGCCATCTCTGTGATTGTGTGTTTGTGTGTCTCTTTCTTTGTCCCTAAGAATTTATGGTTTTGAGTTTTGATAAGTTTATATGTCGAAGAATGAAAGTGCCTATCAATATCATCTACATCGAAATCATATATATATATATATATATATATATGTATATATATGATGAAAAAGGTGATGTGGTCGTAGGCGTTAAGAATTTACCAAATCACGGTCAGCCCCCGAGTCATCCCTCTAAATCTAGTTATCTGCATTTATCACGTGGCGTTACAGAATTGACTCTGAAATTATGACTGCTTTATACAGTTTAATACAACTTGGTATTATTAGTACTGAAAAAGTTCAGCACAAAGTTTTCTTTCTACTTAAGAAAAAAAAAACTACTTTTTTTTAGGAATTATTGGGGGAAAAGAGGCTCTTTCTAAGACGCGTGGTTACAGTTTTCTTTGCTTATTAATGGAAATAGTCTAATAGACCAAACCCCACCTGTCTGCTTTATTATCAAAAAGAGAAAAACAAATTAAAAAAAAAGGAAACAAAACAAAACAAGATAGATGGTGGAGAAAAGGTTGAGGGTTATTCCCTAAGCTTTAGGGTGTTTTTTATTTTATTTTTTGAATTTTAAAAATTATCATTTATTTTTTAAATTTTTAAAACTCCTCATTTTACCTCTTGAATTTTTAAAATCACCATTTTACTCTTACACTTTTAGAATTTCTCGTTTATCTGTTTAATTTCTAATTTTTTGTTCAAAAAGACTGAATTAAGCCCATGTGATATGTACATAGGTCATCTGTAAAAGCAAAAATGAAATTTTATTAGTTTTATTTCATGTTTACACTCTCACTTGAAGCCTTTATTTTTTTTTTATATGAACTCTCATTTAAGAAGGGTTGGTCTTGTTCATTTCTTTTCATTTTTAATGCGTAATTCATTTAATAAATCAATATTATTAGCCAATATCTAAATACGAACACTTAAGAAGATGAATTACGCATTAAAGATAAGAAGATATTGGTTAACAATATCGAGAAGAAATATGCATATAAACCTCTATTAAATGAGAGCAGATGAAAAAATAATAAATAAGAGTGTAAACGAAAAACAAAATTTGAGAGTGACATAATCTCGTTTTTATCCTTATAGATGTTTATGTGCGAATTACGTGGGCTTAATTCTGTCTATTTGAATAGAAAATCGAAAAATAGAAACAATATGATGAGCTTTGAAAGTTTAAAAGTAAAATAGTGACTTTTAAAATTTAAATGGCAAAATAAAGAGTTTTAAAATTCAAAATATAAAGTGATGATTTTTAAAGAAACAAAATAAGGGAGTCTCTACTTTAGGGGTTATTAGTTTAATAACCTAAAAATTGAAATTGAAGTAACTGGCTTTCCAAATTAGCCACCCTTAAGGAATATTTGAACTTTCTGCTCAATGTCAAATGTGGCTCCATTACAGGAACCAGTGGTTTTTTGAAAAGCTAAAATTTCATGTAGAAATTGCGCGTTCAAACCTTTGTTACTTGCAGACGTTTTTAACAAGTTGATATTACTGTTGAACAAGATCAGTACAATTTTTTCTTTCTAGAAAAAAAAAATACTATTTTTTGAGAAATTATTGGGAAAAAAACTCTTTCTAAGACGCGTGGTTACTTATTTCTTTGCTTATTAATGGTTATAGTGTAATAGACCAAACGCCACCTTTATGCTTTATTATTAAAAAAGAAAAACAATTTTATTTAAAAAAAAGAAACAAAATAAAACAAAGTAGATGGTGGAGAAAAGGTTGGGGGTTATTAACACCAATGTTCTTAAATTTTAAGGTCTCTTATCTTGTCTCTTGAATTTTAAAAATCATCATTTTATCTTTTAAATTTTCAAAACTCGTCATTTTGTCCCTTGAATTTTTAAAATTATTATTTTACTATTGAACTTTCAAAACTCCTTATTTTGTCTCCTTAATTTTCAATTTTTTATTCAAAGAGACGAAATTAAGCCCACGTGATCCACACATAGGTCATCTAAAGGCAAGAATGAGATTTTATCAGTTTTATTTCATGTTTATACTTTCACTTGAACCATTTATATTTTATTTGAACTCTCATTTAAGAAGGGTTTGCTTGCATATTTCTTTTTATTTTTAATATATAACTCATTTAATAAGTCGATATGGGTTGCCGATATCTGAATTTGAATTCTAAAAAAAATGAGTTATGAACTAAAGATAAGAAGCTATCGGCGAACAACATTGAAAAGAAATGTGTATATAGACCTCTCTTAAATGAGAGCATATGAAAAAACAATAAATGAGAGTGTAAACGTGAAACAAAACCTGAGGGTGATAAAATCTGATTTTTGCCCTTATAAATGATCTATGTGGTAATCATATAGGCTTAATTCTGTCTATTTGAATAAAAAATCAAAAAATAAGAGATGACATGAGGAGCTTTAAAAGTTTAAAGATAAAATGGTGACTTTTAAAATTCAAAGGCAAAATGAAGAGTTTTAAAAGTTCAAAGGGTAAAGTCATGATCTAAAGTTTGGAAAACTAATAAGGTGTTTGACAAGTTAGTTAAAACCGTTGGTTAGAACTGTTTTTACTATAGCACGGGTGTTTGGCAAGTTGGTTAGAACCGTTAGTTAGAACTGTTTTTACTGTAGCATGTGAGAGTTTTACACTTTAGCAAATTTTTTATTGTTATTGTAGTATGTAAGAGTTTTATATTGTTTATAACTGAGAAAGTAGTTTAAACCATAACTGCCAAACACACTAAGTAAAAGATTTTTTAAAGTTTAAGGGCCATTAATGTTAATAACTCAAAGTTGAAGTAACTTGCTTTCCAAAATTAGCCACCCTTCAGGAATATTTGAACTTTCACCTTAATATCAAATGTTGTTCCATTACCAGGACCCAGAAAAATTGTGGTCATATTTCTTGAGGTGGTTTTTGAAGAGCTAAAATTTCATGTCGAAATTGCAGGTACAAACCTTTGTTACTTGCGAATGTTTTTTATGGAAAATTATTTAAGTATAGAGGTGGCAATAATCGTGTTCGTGTCGACACGTTTACAGCACGACACGTTTAGCCCGAACACGAACACAACACGATTAATAAACGTGCCAGAAATGCAAATACGAACACAACACGCTTATAGTATGAAACACAGCATGACACGATTAACACAATCATTAAACGTGCCGTGACGGGTTGACACGATAACAACACGTATATGACACATTTATGACCCAATTAACTAAAAATTAAAAAAAATTAATTTTTTTTTTAAAAAAAGCCAATAAAGAAAATTAACAAAAACACAATATCTAAATAATACAAACCTATTATAAATATTTCAAATATTTTTATTTTTAAGTTTAAATATGTTATAAATGGGCGGGTCGTGTCGTGTTAACACGTTTACGGCCCGTTTAATTAAACGTGTTAAGGCATGTTTAGCATGTTAGCACGAATTCAGCTCGTTTATTTTCGTATTATTCGTGCCAACCTATTTATAGTACAATTAATAAATATGCGGTCCAAACTCATTTATCTTGTGTTGTTTTCGTATCGTGTCATCGTACCATGTCCGAAATTGTCGGCCCCATTTAAGTACCCATATATAGAACATTCTTTTTTTTTTCTTCTAAAAAGAACATTCCGCATAAAATTTTATCCATTATTAGTCCTTGTAAGAAATCAGTTGTTTCATTGACCTATAACAATCAAGTCGAATTGAATAAAACATTCTATATTTACCATGGCATAAAAGAATAAATTAATTCCTGCAGTTGTGAAGACCTTGGCTAAAATTAAAGGTGACAATAAACATGTTTGTGTCGACATATTTTAAGCACGATACATTTAGCTTGAACACAAATACGACAAGATTAATAAACGTGCCAGAAATGCAAACACGAACACAACACGCCTATGACACGAATAACACAACACGACACGATTAACACAATTATTAAATGTGTCGTGACGGGTTGACACGATAACAACACGCATATGAACCCAGTTAACTAAAAATTAAAAATTAAATAAAAACCAATAAAAAAATTAACAAAAACACATTATTTAATTAATACTAACCTACTACAAATATTTCAAATATTTTTATTTTTAAGTTTAAATATGTTATAAATAGATAGATCGTACCATGTCGACACGTTTATAGCCCGTTTAATTAAACATGTTAAGACATGTTAGATGTATTAACACAAATCTAGCCTGTTTATTTTTGTTATTCATGCCAACCTATTTATTGCCCAATTAATAAATATGCAATCCAAACCAATTTATATAGTGTCATTTTCGTATATTGTCATCATATCGTGTCTGAAATTGTCAGCCCTAGCTAAAATAGTTGGTGGGGTTGCAAGTGCTATACATCATGAAAGTTTTGACGGAAAATTCATATCAAATTAAGCTCCTCAAAAATGGAAAATATATATCCTTGACTTCTTCCAGATAATTGCACGGGGTCTAAAACGAAGGCTCAACAATCCCCAAGAAACATGCATATCACTAAACCAAATGGCCAACACAAATTTATAATCAAGCCAACATTAGTAAACCATATGGAGTTTCTACAGCCTTCTTGCCCTTGCATCACCTGCTAGGCCTAGAACCAGGTGGTGACATTGATGCTCTACCAGGTGACCTCCAAAGGTTATCTGCGTCCTCGGGCTCGTATGGAGATTTCCTACAAGAAGCAGGCCATCAGATCACGGGAAAAAAAAGTCACGACAGTCAGAACAAAATGTAAACTTCACGTAGGATACATATGATCAAAGTTTTGTTTTAAGTCTCTGCTTATGAATCACTGCGCTGCTTCATAATGACAATAAAATATGAAAATGGGTACCAAGGAACCACATTATTCGGATTTCTTATTAGTCGTACCCCTCATTGTTTGGATTTTGCTTAGCACCATTGTCATAACTAGGAGAATATGACCTGTGACTGTGATCGCCCTCTCGCTCTCGTGGAGGACCTCTTGGCGATCTTGGAGGGTCTGCATGCCTTCTAATTGGGGAAACAGAGTAGTCATCGCCATGCCGCTTTGGGGCAGGAGAGTGGGACCTGGAAAAATTAAAAAGGCCATTACGTTTATTGATTTGGTACAAATTGGACAAAGATAATGGCCATTCAATTGAGTATTGACAGTTTACCTTGAGCGATATCGACTTCTAGAACCTGATGGATAGCGGGGAGAGCGTGAACGGGATATAGAACGAGATCGAGAACGTCCTAAGATATTGCATGCATAACAGAATCAGATTTAACATGCCAATTGAAAAGGATACACGACACCATAGGAAAACAGCCATATAATTTTAAGAAGCAAAAAAGTTGCTAGATAAAATCTTTCAAGTCTGCCACCATTATAAGCCCCAATTTTGATATTCGAAACTTTCCCTTATCCATGCTTCAAAATTATATATATATATATATAGAGAGAGAGAGAGAGAGAGAGAGAGAGAGAGACTGAGAGAGATAACACACACACACACACAACACAACTACAAATACATAGAACAACTATGTCACTGCATTTATGAGAATACACATTGAGCGGATAAAGGTGCAACGGGAATATACATTGCACAAAAGATGGCTATTACACATAGCATCAATTTTCAGGACATCAGGGGTTATGATACCAAGGTAGATGCAGTCAACATTGGATGCACATGTAACATAATAGACAATACTTATCAATCTAACAGATGAAAAGAAGCGTGCAGAAAACTGATTTCGGCACTTATTTAGGGTACAATACAACTTAAAACTTGGTAGCCACTAGTAATGAAGATCAAACTTTCAAATCCATATCAGGCACTACGATAAAAGACGGGGAAATATAAGAATAAGTTCAGTAATAATCTATAGAAAAGACATACGATAATAAGATGAATGCCGCTCCCCATAGCTTGGTCCTGGTCCTCTGCAGAAACCATAACAAACACTCGGAATTCCCAAAAAAATTTAAAAAAAAAGCATAAATTATTTTCCTTTTTTTTTAGTACACTTGAGTGGGGGCAACAAAAGGAGATTTCAGAGACAGAACAGAGAAAACTACCTAGCTCTAGTCCTTTGACGCATCTCCTCTGGCCTCTTCCTACTCTCTGCAGCAACAACAACTGATATCTCCCTTCCGGCAAAGGTTTTCCCATTCATGTGGTACTGAGCCTCTGATGCATCGTACGAATCCACAAACTGCACAAATGCAAATCCTCGAGGCTCCCTACATGGAACAAAGCTTTATTAAAGTATATAAATCACAAAATTAGTGTACCACTGCAGTGACTGTAGAACAACAGCACATAACCAAAATTGGCAGTGAATTACCGCCACAACGTAACCACGTCTATACCTTACACAGCTTTCGGCTCAGGAGCAGTTCCACATAAGTGGATGCTGTATTTACATAAAGCATGTAACATCAAGGCTTAGTAGCTGACCTTTTCTTTATAGTCAAGCATGAAAGGTAACTTCAAAAGATCCAAGTGACTTCAAAAGTCTTCACATTCTTGTAATTATAAGCACTTGAAGTCAACGTTGTCTGAAACTAAAAAAAATCTTCACATGTAGCCTTCAAATTCTCTAGTATCAATCTTCTTCCTCATGAAACTTCTAATGATTGTGTAATTATATAATTACTCTTCGTAAATGGAACATGCTTCATTTGAACAATACTCTAACACGCTTGGTATACCACTATGTTAGGCAAAGATAAACAGTAGGCCTTCATCAAATGTAGGGCTTGGGGCAATGGGGCTTGTTTTAACTTCAAAGTTCAAACCAACATACCCCCTGAACAAACCAGTTCAAAATCCACTATAAAAAAGAAAAAATAAAACATTAATGAGTAGTTTAGAAAATTTGAATGAAAGTGATTTGCTTATTTTTATCAATTCCAAGAACTTCAGTCCTTAAAACTATGCAAGAATTAAAAGTAAGACGAAACTACCGATCAATCTCAACTTCATAAAAAATCACATGCCGCCGAAGATCTCAAATCGTACATGAAAATCTGGGTAAGAAGCCCTCCACACACATTTGTGCAAAATCACAATTCTTTCACTAAGATTCTAAAGAGTAACAAATACTACACATCCCAAATCACAGTTGACATCAAGCTAACGAAGGTACAATGTGTAGGGGCAATTCTTTATAATATGCAAAGAGACTCACCCTGTGTAATAGTCCTTTGGGATATAAACGTCTCTAACAACTCCAAATCTCTCAAACGGTGCCCGTAATTCTTCTGGCCTGCAGAAAGCGTTATAAGAGTTAAAAGCGTTGTAATTCACGCATAACTTGCTGTTTAATCCCGACAAACAAAATCTAACGAAGTAGAAAAATATTATTGGGCCTATTCTCTCACTTGTACCCCCTCAACTTTAAAGTCATTCTCAAACGCCCACTTTGCCCTCTGAATTTAAATTACCACTGAACCATCTCTATTAGAATTTTCGTTATTAACAGATGAAAAAAGAGGGGGTTAAGTAAGGTCATGTGTGTGTTTTTTTTTCCCATTTTTGTTTTCAACATACATTCTAATAGAAGGTGTTAAGTGTGACTATTCCCCTCTTTTTCTGTCAGTTTTTAACTAATAAATTCAAGACTTAATCACAATTTACGGGGTAAAGTTAGCTTTTAAAGTTTATTGAGCAAAGTGAAGGACAACTCCAAAATTCGGAGGGCACAGAAGAGATTGATTCACAATTCGACATTATGATTATTATGAAAAATCAGACACAATCCAAAATTGCCAATAAAGTGAGCGCTAAAAATAAAAATAAAAAGATTACCTGCAATCAAGAGGAATATTGCGAACCAAAAGGCTTCCATGATTCTGTTCCTTGCGCCTTCCATATCCACCGCCACCGCCATAACCCCTTCTAGGCGGGCTTCTTCCTCGACCACCATAATCTCTCCTTGGAGGACTGTAGTACTGTGGACTGTACCTTCTCATCCTTTTGCCTGAAAAACATTTACACTCCATATAAATACACCGACAAAGAAAGTACTAAGAAAATTATGAAATAAAAATGTGATTTTTTTTATCATCAGAAGAAAAAGATCATTTCTTCAACAAGCACTTCTGCTGTTTTCATGGTTTTTTTTTTTTTTTAGAATTTTCTTAAAGTTCCCTCGGCTATTAATTTTGAAAAGGAAAATTCAAACATTTAAAAACCTTTCTTTTTCACACTCGTTTTTCTGTCGGTTTCTAAGCTACCAAACGGAGAAATAAAAGAGACGATATTCGGTGCTTGTTTGGATACAAAGCAAATCGCAACGCGAGGAGAAACGGAAGAAAAAATGGAAGATCGGTGGGGTAAAGATGGAAGGTTTCAATTGAACAGAAAAATAAGTGAATAAAAAGTTCCAAAGACTGGTCCTTTCTTTCACTTAGGTTTCCTTCGGTTTCTCAGGAGCCAAACAAGAGGGAAACTGCCTCCCGATCTAGAGGGTTACAAGGAGTGGAAACATTACCTGTCAACCTACGACTTCAACGAGAGACCTTCGACTCGCAGGGGAGAGAGAGACAGAGAGAGAGGGTGAGAGAGAGAGAGAAGGGTTTTAGTTGTAAGTTGACTTAGATCTGAAGGAAATCGGGCTGACGTCAACCCTAATGTCTGGGTTCCATGGGCTAATCGGCCGGTTTCCAATTGGACTTGGACCTTTTGGGCCTATAAAAGAATGATACGCCTTAGTCTCATGTCCCATGGAGGAGTGATAGGTTATTGACAATATTTAATAGCAAATACGTAAATAAATTATTTACTACAAATAAAGTAAATATGATATTTACATGTAGTAAATAAACTTTACTATAATTATTTACAAGTGCAAATAATTTTAAAATCTAATATTTAGATTAATAAGTTTTGTAAAAGTATTATTTACTACAATTTTTTTAGTCCCACAACCCCGATAGCCTTAGCCTTGCATTCCGATGACGTTGAAATTTTCCATTTGTGGTGTACAAATGATTTAGTTAAAAGATCAAGAACATGAATTCAAACTACAAAAAAAATATTACATTAAATTTAAAATACATAAAAAAATGTTGTACCACACAAATGGATTAGATTAGTTAAAGATTAGCAATTCACTTTGCCATCAACTATGGACTCGTTTGGTACAATTTCTGCCTGTGCTTTCAATAAGTAGAAGAAGAGAAGCAAAAGTTTTAACTTTTCGATAAATGTTTGAAATCATATTTTAAAAAAGCTTTAATGGCTCAAAATAGTATCAATTATTTTTAAAAGTTACAAAAATATTATATTTAAGCTTATAATGTATTATTGATATCCTAGTACAATTTTCAAGTATCTTTTAGAAGTTTTTTTTTAAAAAAAAAAAAACTACAATTTGTTGATCTCACAGGAAGCACTTTTGGAGAGCAAAAGTCCTTTTGACAATTCACCTAAACACTTTCAAAAATAATTTTTGAACTCAAGAAGCCAAAAACAGCTTTTAAGAAACCCTCACAAACAGGCCATATATCTGTTTGGTCTATTGTATATTTACCACTAGTTTGTTTCATAGGTTTAAACCAAAACTTTTCGCTAAGCGTCCTCTCACACAAAAATCAAATAAATTATTTATTTTAACTTCCTGTTCAAACTTTCAGTTCAAATGAACCAAACAGGTCATTATTCTATCGTATAACAAAATCCGATGGTTTCTTTTGCATCATGAGATTCTCCTTACAACTCAAAATGAGATGAAACAACAATATTTGTAGTATTCAAGAGATTGACAACATTATTTTCACCAAGAGAGATTGGCAACATCCTGCGCAAAAGCCTTACAAAACCATATGATGAGTGAGCAATAAAAAGAAAACCTTCTCCCTTGCTACGACAATTATACGCTATTAGTCAGTGAACCCTATAATAAAACTGACTAACTCTCTCGTGCTTCTGCAAGCCAACAATAAGAGCATTAGCAACTGCATTGGTTCGAATCAGCAATGCTGCACTTCCATTCTCTGATTTCCCTTCGGAAGTTATGTATAGATTCAAGGGCAGCCAAACATCGGAGTTCACATCTTCTCGCGAGTGGAGAGCTTACCATGCACGCCTAATCCTGCACACTACTTTCTTGAACTTTCATGAGTTGAGAGGCTTGTGGAGGAGCAAAAAGCTCTGAAACATTTTAGTATCAACATGCAACAGCAACATCTGATTGAGACTCTACATTGTCCGAATCAAGGACCAAGGGACTCTTCTGAAACTTGTTCCTGAGCTGCCCACAAGCTGCATTTGCCTCTAGGCCCCTTGTTTGGCATATGCTGACAGTTATTTTACGGGACTCCAGCGTGGCCGCAAATGCCAGTGCCTTTAGATTTAAAGAAGTATTACGTTAATAAAAAGGAAAATCAAACACAGCTAGAATAAGGTGACGGGGCATTCTTGTTGATGATAAGACAAGAATGTAGTAAACAAATACCGCTTTCTTGCTAGGACGCTTGTACTTGGACCCTTCTATGGGATTGAAAGGTATCAGATTCACATGATAACCGCGTCCCCATTGATGAAGTAGCTCTGCAAGTTCTGTTGCATGCTCTACTGCATCATTGACTCCAGCTATCAGGATATATAGTGGTTGTTGCAGCAAAAAATCCGTCTATAATCAGTAAACCTGAAGCAAGAACGCAAGTAACAGACAAGATAAGAACAGATTCATTACAGTACCTAAAAGTGCATACTCGAAAGAGACCCTTCGACTGGTTTCAAGGAAGTAGTTCTTGCAATCCTTCATGATGGCTTCCAAAGGGTAGGCTTTTGCACTTGGCACTATTGCCTCCCTAAGTTTCTGGTTAGGAGCATGCAGGCTGATCCAGAGAAAATTGAAACGGATAACAGCAACAGTTTTATGCAATTCTATAATTTCATATTATCTACGGTCATGTAACGTTTATGATAATAAGGCTAATATACCTGATAGCTAATGTGGACTGAAGTTTGTGAGAAGCCAGCCTTTTAATTGTGTTTGGAACTCCCACAGTGGAAATTGTGATCATTCTTTGACCAATTTGTACATCCTTGAGAAACAAAGGAAGTTCCATCACAAATAAGATTCCACTCAGGTTGTATTTATGACAGTCTTACAAAAGTCTTAAAATGAAGCAACTTGAGCCGAAAATGGAGTATGACAAGGAGAGGGGAAAAAAGGTGATAAACCAAGCAGCTAAATGCACGAGATCCTTGTAGGCGTACCTTATTCAGGCAACGGTGGGCTTCAAGTACTGCCTTCATAGTCAGCATTGGCTCACCCATTCCCATAAAAACTACATTTGTCGCCCGATGCTTGAATGGTTTCCTCAATAGCCAATACCTAGGAACAAAAAGCAGATTTTGGGATCAACATGGAAACAGAATTTTGCTTATTTAGGCATGCGATAGACAATGACAGGCTTTATTTCTCTGCTTATAGGAATGATCTTGATATAATTTTCAAGCATGTGTCCACATACAGTTCAAAAAGATTATGCATGATGAAAAACATCCAAGAAAAAATTCAATCATCTTGTACTTAAAACAATGACCGTGGGAGTTGAAAGTTACCTGTTCAACAATTTCATGAGCTTTAAGATTTCTTGAGAAACCCCCTTTCCCAGTTGCGCAAAATGAGCAGCGCAAAGGACAGCCTACCTGATTAATTAAAGGACAAGATGTGTCAATGGCTTACATTAACAACTACTCACATGCAACAAAGAGACCAAGGTTAGACACTACAATGGAGGGCAGAATTTGAGACTTTCTAAATCATCATTTCAGACAATAACCTGTGATGACACGCAAGCGGTAAGGCGCATTGAACCTTTGTCATCTTTAACTGGGATGCCAACAGTTTCAATCAACCTGTTATCTTCCAACTTTATCAATAGCTGCAAGGCCAGTAGCAAGCACAATAAGACAATTTACAGTTAACTATATGACACAAATCGAGAGACTAAATCTTCCTAAAATTGCACCTTATTAAACTCAAATCGAAAAATAGTGCAAAGCCAACAAAACTCAGCGAGTATAAATACAAGAAATGTAAATTCTAATTTCCCTCCTAACATTGCCATAACCCTACATCGAAAATATTTGTTCATACTAAAACAACAGTTCTCTCAACTTATCATATAAGGAGATTATTAAATACCTTAATGGTTCCATCAGGTGCAGTGACGCTGTGGTAAATGGGTGACCGCCCAACTCTCCATCCAGCTTCCTGAAGCTCATTCCTGAAAGCCTTAGGCACTTTTTATGTACACACAGGAACCAATGTGATATAAGCCACCAAGTATGTAACAATTTTAATAAGATAAATATTTGTGTTAGAGAATGTCGTTCAAATTCAAATTCTAAAGCTTCACCAACAACCGAATTTTCTCTCTGTAGGAAACTGGAAAACAAAATCCTCCTAGATTAAATCATGAAGATTACAAGTAAAGATTCAGTTTTTGATCGAGCTTGCTAAGTTGTGGAGCCTAATTGTTACAATGACAATTATTGCCTTGTTAAAAGGAGCCTAATTATTACAAAGACGATTATTGCCTTGTCAAAGGTTAAAAGTGAACGTAGCTCTCACCTCACCTCAAGCATGAACTATCATAAATTTTATATATTATAGTTCGTGTTCGTCTGATTTTCTTCTGCAACTATTATTGCTCAGTAATATAGCACAAGGGCGTCTAATTCTTAACAACGGGCTTTAGAATTTGAATTC
This sequence comes from Artocarpus heterophyllus, assembly GCA_025403435.1. Classification (NCBI taxonomy): domain Eukaryota; kingdom Viridiplantae; phylum Streptophyta; class Magnoliopsida; order Rosales; family Moraceae; genus Artocarpus; species Artocarpus heterophyllus. The sequence continues at coordinate 11,161,607 of CM046353.1, forward strand.
CAAATAAAAGCAAAAAACCAAAAAACAAAAGAACTTACACTGAGTAAAATCTTCGACATTCCGGACCTTTCTTTGGTAAATAAAATGATGCAGTTGCTTCCCTCTATAACTTTGCTTTAAAAATAAAGGAAAAATGAAATTATTTCAGCTAATAAAGAGGAAAAAAAAATACTGGTCATTTGTATAACTATTGGGAATTTGTTACCTGACCCAAGTCGACGGCGAGATGTTGGAGGTCGGTTTCGGACAGGCCGAGGAGTACACGTGAGTCCTTGTTCTGGGCAAGTGAGGGTGTCGTCGTTGAAAGGGTGGTGGTGGAGAGGTTTCTGGGCTTGTTGTCCTGAGGGTATGATGGTATTGGCTGCCAGGGACCGAGTACGGGCCGCACGTGCAAATGGGGCTGAGCACACGTGCTGAATAAACGCCATTGATGTCGTCATCTTCGTCCTTGAAGCACCAGTTTTCGCCTAGTTGCAGAATTTGGCAGGTTAAGGGACAGAGGATGAAGCGAAGCTAAAACCTCAGCCGTTACTCAAAAAGACGATTATACCCTCGTATTTTGTTTAAGTCACTACAGGAGCCTGAAGTCGAATTAACCAGCTGCACTAAAATCCGATTTGAAGATTAATTATATAACACATTAGTTTTAATTATTCTTTAATTTATTTTTATTTTAAAAAATTATAAAAGTATAAAGATATTTTTTAATTTTAAAAATTTATTTTAATTTTATTCTTTGTAAATTTTTTTTTAAAAAAAAGATAAAACAAGTATACTCTTAATTAAACTGAGTTTATTTATAAAATATATTTTTCTTAATGAAAAAATTTTAAAAAATATTTTAACATTTAAAAAGTCATAACAATCAAGAACTTTTTCTTAAAATTTGATGTTTCATTTTACGAGTTTTTATGCTTTTATTTTCATGGGATGTTTTTTATAACTGTTTAAAGATAATTTTGTCATTTTCATAATTTTTTTATTTATAAAGATACAATTGAAACAAGTTTTTTAAATTTAAAGGATCCTTAGTAGTTTCTAAAAATAGATGAATAAATTAAAAAATAGTTAAAACTAAGACATATAATTATACAATTAACCTATAAGAAAAATTACATAGCAAAATTTCTGGGATGAAATTTAAACTTTTGCAAAAATTTTAAAATATTCTAAAAACAACAAAAAATACACCATAATTATTATTCATAATGACGTCACATTTTTCACCATATAATTACATTATAATTACTTTAATGATTTTAATTTCAGGACGTCTATAGTGGAGAACATAACTAACAACCACACGATTGAAATAAGGGGAAAAAAAAAATTCAAACAGGTGGAGATACAAAAATTTAGGTAAATCCTTTTACGCTAGATTTGATTAAAATTTCAAAAAATTTAGGTAAATTCGGTTTTCCTTCTTTAGCAATCCTCCTTTCACTCTGGCAACCTACCGCATCTCGGCCACTTGCTTTGGCACTGACGATTCCTTCAAAGGCTCAATGCATCAACCGCCAATCAATCACGTCATCCATCAACCGCCGATCGCCTTATCCCCTCCGGCTGTCGTCGCTTCAACCATGCACCTGACCATTCCCTCCACCATCTAGTTCCACAGCTCCTAAAGCGAGTACATCCACGACATGATTTCGGTGTCCATTCGGGATCGGAGGAAATCCACACCAACGACAGCTCGCAATCGACCTACGACACCATCGTATTGGGGACGGTCCTCCCTGACAAGGTATGGCTCTTTTTTTGAAGGATTCCTCTGGCCATCTCGACGGAGGAAGCCGCCACAGTTAATTTGTGGAGGTTGATTTGGACCGTCATGAAAGGGCTATACAAACCCCACCGCTACAATCAAATTCCAAGGCACCGTCATTGGAATCAAGCTAGCTCCAATCATGGTTTCTTGCTCCAAATTTTTTCTTCTTTTTTTATTATGTTTTTATTTTTCTGATGAATGTAAAATAATTATGTGTGTAAGAGTTTGTTTTGTTTTGATGTGCTTTATCTTTTTTATCAGTCAGATTTTGATCTAATGATGTCTAGTTATTCTTCACCGATAGAGAATAATAACGTTCTCTACTATAGTTTTTCCTAATAATTTTTGTCAGTCTTAATATATTTTTAAAATTTTGTTACATTTCAACTTTATCAGTAACTATTTTTACTTATGTCTAAAAAATCCTGGTAGAATATTATAGACACAAACCACGTCTTTAATTTTTAAACCGGTCAGATATTATTGTGTAAATTATATATGACTTCAGGTCTAATAGCTACAAATATTTGAGTTTAAAATATCAATATTAATTTTATGCAAAGTAAAGGTATGAAAATATTTTCACATTGACATTGAAATATTCAAATATGTCTAGAAACACGTGAAATGAAAATAATACTACATAACACAAGTTTAAAAAAAAAAAGTTTTCCAACTAGTCATCACATTTTTAATGTCGTCAGAATGAGAATTAATCTTAACGAAATCTTGTTTCAAAGAATTAAAAATAAAATCTTAATGTTATCACGTGAATATGTAACTAGTTCAAAATAAGTGGTAATCATTATTTGTAGTTATCATTATTTATAGAATTTAAACACTATAGTATGTGAGAGCTTTACATTGTATCAAACTTTTATTTTTAACTGAAATATATATATGAGAGCTTTATATTGTAGCAAGTTAGAACTCCAAACTAAGCCAATTAATATTTCTAGACTAGTAATAGCTACAAAAAAATGGACATAATTGAAAATGTAAATGTGCAGCCATGGTAAGAAATGAGATAAGATTCAGTATTCCGAATAACATGGCCAGTTTCAGGCCAACAGAAAGGAGGGTACTTGAAGCGTTGCGTATCTATCAATTACAAGATCCTCTCCAAAGTTTGAAAAAATGTGTGTAAAGGTGACTTGACCAACAAGTAATGGCCAAACTAAGCTAGCATGATGGACACTCAGAATTGGTCACTGGTTTTCGGACAAAAGACAGTTTGCTACAGGGTTGCCTCAAAGACTTGGTAGAGCCAATCATTTGAGCTTGCGCGTAAAGCATGGTTAGAAATTCCCCCGTCTACAAGAAGAGTCTTGGAACCGATCTCCTCGGCACTTTGCCTTCGAGCTTTAGCCTTCTATAGGCTTCTCTGACATGGCAAGGCCGGATTGCCCCCGAGTCCTTCCTTTCCACCATAACTGTTCTAGCTGCAAAGTTAAAGTAAATCACCTTAGCCGATACAACCATTCCTCCTTTAGTAGTTAATAAAAATAGCCAAAATTTCATTGTAGCTATTTCTATAGAGATCAATACATACATACATACAGACAGACATGCATATATAAAAGGTCCCCAACGATCCCAAACCTTCCAAAAGTGAGGGGTACGTGTTGTTTCTTGGCATTCTATTTCTTTGTAATTTCGAGTTCGAAGATGTTGCCTTAAGAGAAAGAGTATATGGAGGAAGATCGAAGGAAGAGGTTGCCAGGATACGGATCAGCTTACGGCTTGATTAAGCAGTCGTAAAGATAACTTCATATCAGTTCAAGAAGTCTAGTGAATTTTTTTCCTATTTCATTTTGCTAGGCCAAGCCATTCCACATACCTCTTCAAATTTCCTTTTATGTTTGTGATAACCAAAAGGGCACTAGAGGATCCAGAAATTGAACATCAAGGTAAGATAGAACATGTTACCAGTTTAGTTTCATGAGGGGATTAAGGGTAACGTAGATATAGTTTTTTGAAAGGATCATCCTTGCAAGTAGGCAGAACGCTGATAAATGTTGGAAGTTTTAAGACATATTCATAAATTTGACATTGTACCTGTTTCGACAATGTCACCAACAAACAATTTTGCTGTTGCTGAAACTGCAATTATCATTGGCTCCGAAATTTTCCCCATTCCGGTAATGCCGAGCAACAACTGCTATCACAGAACCATAAGATACAACCAAACAGAAAAAGGTAAGCACAGAACCAAGTAGAGACACATAAACGTTAATAAGTTTATGTATTTTTACACACTTCAAGATTCAAGATGACAGTGAACAAGTGCATTGCGGTCAGCGGGGTAGAAACACAAAGCCAAAAGAGAAACGGGGAAATTCCAGAAAGATGCAGAAGAATTAGCATACCCTTCGCATTTCCTTTTTCTTAAACCAAGATCTCCGAAAGTACTCATATCTATCCATCTGGTCGTCTGTTAACTGCGAAATGATTGCCCTGCATTGCATTTTTACATTAAAACAGCAAATCTCATTGCATTTTTACATTTGCCATCCATTTTATCAAACAAAATTATCAAGAAAAAGGAGGGAAAGAAACGCATAATTAACAAAACAAGATAGCCAAGGTAAAGCACAAGAATACACAAAGAAAGCAAAAGAAAAAAGAAAGCAAAAAAACTTTGAAATAATCTTGATCCTTACTTCATCTTGGCCAGTTTATCGGACTCGCCATTGTTTGCGGAAGTTGATGACAAACTCTGAAACACAGCGTCCGCATTCTCGGCTTCTTCTTCTTGATCCTCTTTCCCCTCGCCACTTGCCGATGGGACCACCATTGTGGAGTGATCAGTTTGTTGAGTATTCTCGTCGTCTGAAGAAAAATGCTCTGACTGTTTAGACGCTGCTTCAAAGGGGTCCATGGATTAAAACTTCACACTACTTTCTTTCTCTGCTTTTGTCAAAAGTGGCAAGTACTTATATCAGTACAAACGAGTAGTTTTCAAATCAAACAACACCCAAAACCCAACTCTTTTTTTCCAACTTTCCCAGATTATCAGTTCTTGAATGTCTCTACAAAAAACAAGAAGGAAAAAAAGAAAAGGCCCACAAGCTGAATGAATATTAACAATGAAGAACAAGAACTCGATTGAAACAAGATTATCGTATCCTTATTTGTCCATTCTTTGAATTCAGTAAGGGATGTGACTGAGACCCACCCAATTTCTTTGGGGTGTGTTTCCAACGTATCCTTGTCCTTGGGATGAAAAATGGACGTTTCCATGCGTGTATATATCTTGTGATGGAAAGGAGGCACTCCGAACTTTGGAGCCCTATCTATTGGGCCACGACCGGGCCAAGTGCTGTATTTGAGATCTGGCCCATATATTATTTCCAAGTTGTCTCAAATCTATTTTTTTAAGAAAAAATTACAATACATATCTAGATTATTGTTATAAAATTAAAATTTAACATAATATTTAAAATATCTTTAATGATATAGTAATTATCTTAATGATATTACATATTGTACTATATAATTACATATAAATAATTTTAATGATATCATTATGAGACATTCGTAGAATTTTACAAATTAAAATCATACTTTAATTCAATAAACATAATTAGTCCAATTATCTCATTAACCCTTTTTTTAATATTAAAGTATAAAAAAGACAGTGAAAAAGTATTACAAATTTTTTAAACAATGTGATATGATTTAGTTGATTAGACACTATGATTTGAGTCCGATGTGGCCAATTTTTTCTTCTTTGTTTGAGGGTAGGAAATTTCAGTCCGGGACTTTACATTGAAGTTGAGTGTGGAGTTATGAAGGGTATGTTTTCTAACTTGTAATGGAATGTGATGGGAAACAAAAAAGTGTTAGAAAGCAAAGAGATGAAAGAGAAAGGAGATCACTGATGATCGTAAAAGAATGTAATGGAAAAGTTAATAAGATTAAAAAGAAAAGCAAAATAATGAGAATGAGGAATATGTAGTGTGTTTACTTATCTATTTGATAGTATAATGAGAAACAATTATATTCTCTTTCTAGTATTTATTTACTTAAAAATAGAAATCTCACTCAATGTAATTACTAAAATATCTTTTTTATATAACTAAATAACTATTAATAAATAATAACATTTGAATTCATATGCTATAGAAATTTAGTATTCATTCCTTTTGATAAGGAACAAATGCTAAAATGGATATGAGGATTGATATTTTTTTTTCCCATTTTTTATATTGTATGGGGCCAACAACTCTAATTACTTATTTGTAAGTAAAACAATAAACACATTATTAAAAGAAAAGAGAATGACTCCTTACTTTTCCTTTCCAATGGAGAGGAAGCATGGCCTTTATTCTTTAAAGTTACTTTACATAGTTTAAATACTATATGTCAATCTGCATATAGATTATTAATCAAAAACAACTTTAAATGAGAATATAAAAGTGAATTTTGTGGTTCGTACCAATAGAAAGGAAAAAATGCCACGGGTTACTTAAAATATAATTTTACTTTCTCTAATATATAATGTGGATCCCGACGCTAAGTTAGCATCTCTCATTTCCCAAGTAAACACACATGTAGCTGGTAGTTTCTCAACTAAACATGTCACTACTACCAACTCAATATTTGGTATAGCTAGAATGATTGTGCTTCAGGTGTTTATTTCTAGTAATTAATTTAGTTCTACTCATGCCATTGTCACCTCTTGGAAGTGAGAAGTCATCAATGAGAGACCATTTAGTCTAGGACGCTCCTGGTACCAGAACCAGCAAAAGAGAGATCAACTTACAGCAATCATTCTTTTTTTTTAATTTACAACCAAACTATATAGGTGGGTTCAATTTTATGCTCTCTCTGATAAAGAGTATATTCTTTAGAAAACAATGTTCAAATAGCTATGGATTATATAAGAGTTCACTTGACCCTTATTAAAAAGAAACTGAGGCGCAAATCAATAGCAGTATAGCACATATAACAGTAGAAACAGACAGCCGGTATCAGCTTCATCCATGTAAGTATTATCCACTACCCAAGTCAACTAATGAAATTCTGTCTTTTGCAGGCTGTTGGTACTTTTAAGAAGTGAAATTGGGCATGCCCTCTCATATTTCTCATATTTCAAGCATAAAAAGGTCAGAAAGAAAGAAATGCACCAAAAAGGATATTGCTCATCATTAGCCAACAGAGAGGGTATATATACAGAAATCAACCGCAGTGATACACGCTCAAACAGAGGATATTTGTGGTTCCTCCAAATTCCATCTGTATTGTAGATTCATTTATGGGTAAATGAGCATATGTTGCTGCACTTCGTTGAATAGAGGTTGTTCTCAATTTTATGTACGGATGGGGGAAAGAGATGGCAGAGGAGGATATGAAGCTGCTTTCCCAATGCTAACTGCATTAGCACTGGCCACCCTTGGGTGCTTTTTACCATTGGATGCTTTTCCATTAAGACTTTGGAGGTGATGTACTTGATTTCGAGTGCTCATCGGGGCCCCCACACTACCATCGGGCACCTGAAGCTGTTCTAGTGCTTTTACCACCTCTTTCATGCTTGGTCTGTACTTTGGTTCCGTGGCTAAGCATTGAATTGCGATGTTAACTGCTCTTATAGCTCCACCTACTGAGTACTGGCCTTCAATGCGAGAGTCAAATATTTGGAGAACCCTTCTTTTGCTGGCTAGATACGGTTTAGCCCATTCCACCAGATTGTGTTCTCCAGAGGGTCTGTTTGTGTCCACTGCCCGTTTCCCGGATAGCATTTCAAGCATAACAACTCCAAAACTGTACACGTCGCTTTTGGCAGTTAAATGACCTTTAAACAAGGAGGAATAAATCAAATTAATGGGTGATTATCTCCAGCAAAGAGTATTACATGGTAAAGTGAATAAATGGCCTAAACGCTTACACTATAGACTTAAGAAGCTTTCAAGAGAGGAAGAGCAATAAAGTGTTAGGTGGAAATTAAAAAAATTGGAAACAAACATCCAAGTTTACTGCATAATTTTGCAAGATATGCAAGTCTATAACATAGAGATGAGCTGGCTCTACATAGAGACACAAGGCGGTTCTCAGCACCGGGATCCACTTCTGTGGGGCCCATTGCATCTCTTGGGAAGCTGGCTAAGCACTGCTTTTCTCTATACTAGAATAACCTTTTCCGTTTTCACAAACAATGTTGTAGACTACTTGATACCTGTGGCCATGTATTCTGGAGCTGCATATCCTAATGTTCCCATGACCCTCGTTGAGACATGGCTTCTATCACCCTCTGGCCCGTCCTTTGCTAAACCAAAATCAGACAGTTTTGCATCATAGTTCTGTAAATATATAACAGAAGATAGTTTTAAGTCTAACAAAACTTGATCAGAAACTAATTCAATCTAAAAATGAGACATGTTTGATCATACCGAATCAAGCAGAATGTTTGATGTTTTAAAGTCTCTATATATCACTTTTACTTGATCACTATGAAGGAACGCTAGACCCTTTGCAGCACCTAGTGCAACTTTCATCCGAATACTCCACGAAAGCGGTTGATAGTAAGAAGCCCCTGTTATAGCAAAAGATTTAGCCCACAAATGATTAGATTACTTGATGATGTCATCCCTTCAATAAGATAGTTGAAACTGGCTGAATCAAAAATAAAGATTTCTGTCACTTACTTCTAAATAGATGATTATCCAAGCTGCAACGCGGCATAAATTCATACACCAGAAGGCGGTGATCATCCTCCAAGCAGTAACCAATCAATTTCACAAGATTCGGATGCTGCAACTGTCCAAGATAGTTGATTTCTGTCTATATTTCATAAAAAGAAAAAGGTATATTAATTTCAAACAAAAATGATCAATTTGAACAAAAACAAACAAATAGATTGAAGTGAAAGAAGGATGAAAATCGAGTACTAACCAACCATTCCTTGTGACCCTGAAGACCTTCTTGGTTAAGCCGCTTTACAGCAATGACCAAGCCAGTTCCGGGCTTAGCGGCTTTTAAAGAATTCTCATCAATCCAACCCTTGAAGACACAGCCAAAACCGCCTTCTCCGACCAAACTGTCAGGACGGAAGTTCCTGGTGGCGGTCTTAAGGTCATTGAAGCTGAAACACTTCATGTTGGATGACTGCAAGATCTCACCCTCCGTCCGAGGAGTCGAAGGCACTGACGCAGACGACACCTTGCTTCCATAGTTTGAATTCAACCCTTTACATGATAATCCAAAATACGAATAAGCCCAATGTTGGCAATCTTTAAATCCATTTTACATCATATCTCTCAGAGTCAAATTACCAATCATGTTATCCGCATATCAATTCCATCTAAAACACACAATAAAAATCTATTATCTGATTGAAACTACTTCATGGGAAGCTCAAAACTTGATCCAAATATGCATAAAGGAAGAACAAACTACATTTCTCTTGACTATACACAATATCACAAGCAAAAAAGAAAGAAACAAAACAAAACAAAACAAAAGATGGGGATTTTACGTCATACCATGACGATCTGGGCTCTCAGCTTTGATGCGAGAAGTGCTGCAACAAGAACCCATGAACGGAAAGAAAAGCTGAAAACCAAGCTGCCAAAGCAGAGACAAATAATGCTGGAGAGCTACAGTCAAAGGAAAGATATAGAAAATAAAGGGTGTGAACAGGTTGAAACAAAAGGAAAAATCCAATCCCGTGAAGCGTAAGAAGATTTTGCCCCCGTGTGAAAAGGCCAATATTTTCAAAACCAAAAAAAAAGAAGAAAACTTAAAGCTGTCAGCGGCATGCGCAACCATTCAATGGAGAGAGGGAGAGAGAGAGAGGGAGGGAAATAAAAAATAAATAAATATAAATAAATAAAAATAAAAAGAGGTAGGGAGTTTGAGAGAAATACACGCAACCTTGGAATTTTGTCCAAATTAGAAGGGAAACAAATTTTTACCCGCGACACCTATTTCGTTCCAATTTTGTTAATTTTTAATGTAAAATGAATTAAAATATCAAAACCATTCAATGTAAATTTTTCAAAAATAGAATGCAATTTTTTTTTTAAGCTATGCACTATGTGTCCTAGAACCAAAAATTGTCCCCCTTAAAAGATTGAACCCAAAAAGCCTAACCTCACCCCACCTCGCCGAGTGGTGCAAGTTGTGAGGTTGCAAATGTCACTAGAGAGTGTTTAGAAGAGTGGTGGGAACCGTTGGTTAGAACTACTTTTATTGTAGCATATAAGAGCTTTACACTGTAGCAAATTTTTTATTGTTATTGTAACATGTGAGAGCTTTACATTGCTTATAACTAAGTTTGTGATAGAAACCACTTAGCCAAACAGCCGTTAAAGGTCATTTTTGTTGACTAAATAAGGGTAATTGTTAGGCCCTAAATAAACTTGGGATCTTTTCATATAAAGTATTTAACGGTATAACTACATTTTTCTGTTGGGTTTAATTAATAGAGAGATTGTCTCTGTAATTGTTTAAGAAATTTAATTTTTTGAGTAAAATATTTCGATCAACTAGATATCTCTGTAACTTAAACAAACATAAAGAGTCCCAGTTAAAATAAAATACACACTTTGAAGAGACTGCATTTCAACGTAATTTATAAGAGAAAGAAACATGATATGATATTTATATTATTCAAAAAATATTTGATTATATTTTTAATTTTAACTAAAATTTTTATAGATTTTAGAGCGTAAAACCTTTACATGTTATCATAATTTTAACTAAAATTTATTTAAATTATTGGTTTTGTCCAGATATAATATAAAAAAAATTATACTTATATTATACCTCTTCAACAATTGTTTTCATTGAATAAATACCATGTCAGTGATATAAAGCATATATATATATATAATATTTATGGATAAAAAATGAGAAAAAAAGATTTAAAAGGAGCTTTTTTTTTTTTTTTTGGTCCGTGCACGTGAAGCTTGTAGGTTTGTGGACGTTGGGTGTTGGCTTGTTGGGTTCTGGGAACGTTCTTTTTCAGTGTACATTCATGAACGACAATAGTGAAATGGTTGACTTGATTTCTTTATCTACAAGTTGGAGATTTTCCCAACCAGGAAAAGGAGAGAATAAAAGAAAAAAAAAATGATAAAACTCTAAACTATTACATGGATAAGCTTCAAACAAACTGTCAATGTCTCTCTCTTTAAATTGTCAAGTGGGCAGTAAAAGAAACCCAGTTCATCAAAGTTGACACTGGCCTGGACTCGCTTATTAACAATGTCAATAATAGGATTAATGGCTTTATTTAAGAAATAAATACAGTATAAAACTTTATAATAATTTATTACAGTATAATATTATAATATTTTAATTTTAACTTTTAAATAGTATTTAGATAAGGATAGTCTTAACTAATTTTTTAGTTACAAATAATATAAAGATCTTATTGCCACAATAAAAATAAAAAATACAATATAAAACTTTTATATATTATAATAAAAATATTTCTTACTAACAATTCTAATCATTAATAGGGTGTTTGATATGGTGGTAAAAACTATTGATTGTAACTAATTTTACTGTAGCATATAAAAGCTTTACACTATAATATTTTTTTCTTTTTATTATAACATATAAAAATTTTATTAGGGTGTTTAGAAAGGTGGTGAAAACCAATGGTGATAACTACTTTTACTGTAGCATGTAAGAGTTTTATATTGTAGCATATTTTTTATTGTTACTATAACATATGAGAGCTTTGTACTGTTTATAACTGAGATTATGATAAAAATGAGTGATTTTTATCACTATCAAACACCCCTTATATTATTTATAATTAAAATAATGACATAAAATATCCTGAGCCAAACATCCTTTGAGCTAATAATAACTAATAAATGGCGCTGTTGTGATTAATTTTTTAAGAGTGTTGGGAACTGGGAAGGAGGGCCGATTGGCTGATCAAGCTGGCTTTGACGTCAGCTAATGTGGACCCTACTTCACCAAACATCTCCTCTTGACACGTAGGATGAGTGGCCAGTACACCATTTGTTTTTAAAATGTGCTAATAGCAATTGGATACCGAAATTGCGTTATTACATTGTTAGAAGGATAGCCAAACGTACGTTGCTTTATTTTTTTATTTTTATTTTTTTTACTTGGACCACGTTAACATGCTTGGGGTCAAATTATTTTTGCTAACATGGTCAAAAACTTGATATTTAATATTGCCATTAGAGGTTCCAAATTCTTTGTTTGTTATTTGAAAAACTGTACGATAGAAAACACGGTTCTAAACTATTATATCACAACAAAATTATATAAGTTAAAAAAAAATGTGACAATTCAACAAAAATTATTAAACATCTAATAGTTTAAAACCGTTAACATGGATAACTATTTCTTATCCTGTTAGTGAATTCTTCTCGTTATTTTTCTTACCAAGTTTATTTTTTTCAAATTATACGATAGGTAAAAAAAAAAATGTTTTTACCCTTAAATAAAAGTTATGATAGTATCGAATTTTGATTGCAAGATCGCATTACAATATATAACTAAAGATGCATACAAATTTAAGACAACTTAATAAATTTCCGATGGACCAAGAGGTAAGATGGGCAAAGCACAACATTAATGTGGGAATTTGTTGTACTACCATAAATTCTATTCTTCTTCTTTTTTTGGCCCAAAATTTATTTTGTGTTTTAAAAATTCTCAAATATTCCACTTAAAATTTACACACGTGCTTTTTGACCATACGAAATTCAAAATAACTATGTAAAAGAACTTTTTGCCCTTTGATGATGCCTTTGATTTTAAGAACAACAACTTTGTTGAGAGCATAAGTACAAACCAAAATTTCTATAAAAAAGAAGATTATTTTCAAATGCCATAGAAATTAAAGATCAAAATTTTGTCTTTATTTTTTTTATCAGAGAACACCCTTTCTCTTTGTGAAGGAAATTGTTTCTTTTTTATACAACTAACTTTGGCTAGAAACAATATCATGAATGAATTTCTTGTGACTCGAAAAGGGAGAAAATTTTGTCCCATTGAAAAATACAAAAAAAAAAAAAAAATCTTAGCAAATTTTCATTGCATAAAGTAGATTCTTGTATTTGATGGGATTTTAATGGTAGAAAAGGATTAAAGAGGGGGCCAATATGATGTTGATGAGTTAAATTCAAGATATGGTCTCTTGTAAGAGTTTACATTTGTGTTTGAAGAAATATTGAAAGCCATTAATCAATTGGGTGGTAGGCATGCAATACCACATGATTTCTCATCTTTCAAAGCCAAACTTTGGTTTTTCACTTTAAAAAGCGTTAAAGCGAAATGCAAATCTATGATGTATGATCGTGATTAAAAAAATTCATTTGGCTGCTTAATCTCTTTGTTATCCCAATCCTTGTCCTTGACCCCTTAATAATTGTCACGACCCGAGGGCCGCAACCGAAGAATTAAAAAAATAAATAAATAAAACAACTAAACAAAAACAAACTAAACGCTCAACTAAAGTCATATCGACAATACTAATCATCATTTATTAATTTTTTTGGACATTACAATAATTCGTAACCACCTCACGGCTTATGCAATATATTCCTCCTATTATTTTATCATCAACGCATCCATCAGCAATGAGATCAACACATTAGTTTTTTCTTCATCTAAGGAGGGTCGAAGGATCAACTGGTACCGGTTCGCCCTTCCATGGCTCCGTTTTCCAAACTAATTTTCGTGTTGGACCTTCTCAAGCATGAATTTCTTGGGCTTTTCTCTTTCGTGTTCAATTTTCTTTCTTGTCAAGTAAATCTTACATATGTTAATCAACCTTTTTGAAGTTTTTGTCTTTTATTTTTTCTTTTTTCTTGTAACCTTTTTGATTTAGTCCAGTGGAGATCTCCCTAATTATATTAGAAAAATGAAAGGCTAATTTCATTTTTAGTCTTCAAATTACAAGCCAAGTCTCATTTTGATCTCTGACTCTTAAACATGTTAAAATGAATCCTCGATATATTTATAAGCTGTTTGGAAACCTTGGTTTCAAATCAATTGGTACTATAGCAATAGAGGGCTACATTGTAGTTCACTTTTGCTTTATATTTTAACAATAGAGAGCTTTATACTCTTTGAGTCCACTCTAATTCTCTAAACATATGCTTAGCTTGTCTTAAGTTAGTAAAAAGACATGCAAGGAACACGCATAGTTTAGTGTGATTAATTTTATAATCTCACATGTTAAAACACGACTATTAAAAAGAAAACAATGTCTTTTTTTTTTTTTTGCGAGATTTTGACAATTGGATATACTGATTATTTCGGTACAATTTGATTCATTAACGACTTGGAAAAGTTAGAAACGAAATAAAGGCAATTTCTTTAATCGGAAATCGGAACCGAAAAAAGTATATATTTGTCTTTCAACTGTTAGATCTATAGAGAAAAATAATTTTGACCAAATTCAACGAATTCAAATCGTTACTAGTAAAGTTCTCAATAAAGTTTGCTCTATAATTCCGAGACCAAAAAAATTACGTTCTAAAGTTTGTAACTGATTTATTGGGGCCCCGCACGCACACTAATCGCACCACGCTTGGAAACATTGATGCAACGGCGAAGCTCCGCATCATCAAAGTCCACAAAAGATGGCTTGCGAAAGGACAATAAACAATAATTGATTGGCACAAGTTTGACAAACAACTTCGTAAGCTGCTTGGTTGATTATGCTTCTAGATTGTTGAAAGATTATTCAAATCAAGAAAGGCGTTGGAACCGAATTTCCTACCTAACCCGCACTCGTGCGTAGACAAAGAGCGGGGAGAAGAGGGTTCAATGAATATTGAATAAACATAGCTAAATAAACAAATAATAGAGAGAGATAACAAGAAAAATTAAGCAAACCCATGTAATGAAAACGCTCAAAAGGAGAAACCTATTATTTGGCCACATAGTACGAAAAGTGGATGGTTAGTACGAAAAGAGGATGGTCATTCATTCATAGTGACTGGGGTTGCCAATTGACCATCAAATGGAACAAGCTTAGTCTTGTTAATGTTGTCGAATTGGTCCTATTATTACTTGTACAATGACTCATTGAAGAACATTATTTGAAGCATAGCCTAGCCGCAACCATTTCTAGAAACAAACGTTAAAGAGCGGCAACCATTTCTAGAAACAAACGTTACATTCAGCGTCGAACACCAAGGGCACCAATTAGGTTGTGTTTGGTTAGAGAAAAGGAATGCTTAAAGGATTTTCCCTCTTCCTCCCAGAACTGCCTTCGTCCAAAATTGTTATCCACCCATATCCTCCACCAAGCTCCTTGCCCAGATATGAAGGGGTTCGTATTGTAATAAAGGAGAGGATAAAACTCTAATAGATGGGAGAATTAAATTCCTCAATGCAACATACCATAGAATCCCCTCAATTGAGAGAAAAGATTGGAGACACAATTTTCAATACAAAGCCTTATGGCAATTAAACTGGACTCCGGTTTTCACTTATTTTGTTCTTAGGTGAAGTTTGGTTTAATGAAGTTGCATAAAAATAGAAATTGAAAAAGAATATAATTGAATAAGAATAGAAATAGATTGAATGATTTATTCACGTTTCATTGGATTGACATTAGAATTATTATTATTATTATTATTATTATTATTATTATTATTATTATTATGATGTTTTGTTAGTCATTTAAATAGAATGAAATAGTAATGTTTTGACAAAAATACCCTTTCATTTAATTATCAAAGACGTTTTAAAACTGCAATCAAACATGACGCTTTAAAACTACATTCAAATGTGTTCTAAAGTGATTTTGTCGCGACTAATACTCAAATAATTTTGAGTTTAATATATGACTAATTGTTCAAATAAGAAAACAAAAGTAGAGCATATAACATATGAAATTATTTTTCATGCTTAAAAATAAGAAAGGAAAAATGAAAAGATATTCTTTAAAAAAAATGAAAAGATATTTCACGCCTAAGAATGAGAAGGTGTGAAACTTCACTTCAAAACATCAAACATGTGGATATATTTTATAAGCATAACAGTTGTTGTCTAATTTTTATATATCACCATTTTTTTGGTCCTTTCCAAGTTGTATAATTAAACAATCACATGGGGTTTGAATAAAAAAGTTTTAGGGTGGTTTAAACCATTTATTTGATTTTTTGAACAAAAAAACCTCCTAATTTTTTTGAAAGTAAAACCTCCAAAATTTTGGGTTCTCTCATTTTTAAATCGCTTGAACTAAAAATTAAACTACAATTTAAAAACCGTCCATCTCAAGAAAGCCAAATTGACCTTTTCAAAACATTGGATTCGAACCTCAACAACAAGCTACGGTGGAGTTGAAGGAAAAAATATATTAATTAAACAAAAGAAAAGGAAAATATACGATCGTATTGGCGACAAATACGTGTGACAGCAGTGCTTTTTCGTTTGTAGATGTTGAGTTTTATTATTATTATTAGTAAAAAAACTGCACGTGCATTAATGTTCATCAAAACCTGTTTTTAGTTGCCAATTCAAAACTATATATATATATTTGAAGTTTAAAAGCTAAAAAAAAAAAAAAAATTCATCAAGCGTTTGTGAGGAGTTTACAGAGTTTAAACTCAAACAACAAGATTATAGGCTTACATTAAGAAATAGCAAACTACAAAAATATATATATAATAAAATAATTAATATTGTAGTGAGAAATTATTTATTGATTATTATTAATTTTAGGAATTAGACGTTAGGGTTTTTTTTATTTTTAAATTTTGCAATGAGTTTCGATAAGGACTATTAAAGACGAAAATAGTTCAAAATTCTAAACTCACAAAAATAAGAACAATTTGAATATTTCAATATATTTTCTATTTTGTTATTCTTGATATCTTTAATATTTGAAATATTTCAGAGTATCATCCAATAGTATATTTATTAGAGAAAAATATAAAAAAAGGACATATCAATTGTATGAATGTTGTTTTCTTCAACAAGGAACACATGCTTTGGTAGACATATCGTGAATGTTAATATAATTTTTTAATATCTTTTGTACTTAACAAAAAAAAAAAAAGACGTCATCTGTAGAATGTAAATCTACATTTTAAGAGAACAAATTATCATAGTGCTTAATGTCATTATTTTTTTTAACACCTATTGTACTTAAAAAGGAAGAAAAAAAAAAGGACATCACCTCTAGAATATATATATCTACTTAGAGTCTATGTCAATAGTCTGAGAACTTTAAATAACATCAACCATGAACTTTAGGAATGCAGCAAATGGATCCCTAAATAAGTTATTTCTTTCAATATTTGGCAGAATTAAAAAAAAAAAAAGAAAGTATGTGTGAGCAGTGGTCCTTTCCTATTCCTTTTCTTTCTGTGCCGTAGGGTTAAAACCAAAAAAAAATTGTTTCTGAGAAGTAAAAAGAATTACAATTCCCATCCCGTCTAAAATTTTTGGGATTCGTTGATAGTTAGAATAGATTCGTAGGCCTGGTCGATTGCGGCGTGTCTTCCAGCGTTGTAAACAAGAAAAGTTTAAAGAGAAATTATCAAGGCAACGAAAGTGATGTTAGTGTCAAACGTAGAGAAATCTATCTAATTTTCGCTAGAAAAAATGTAAATTGAGTGGCAATTGCAAAGGGTTAAGAAGCAATGTAAAAAGTTTCTTTCGACCAATGCATCCCTTCACCAACTTACCTGCCTCAAAAAATACAGCAAAGAGAGACCATTTTAACTTGGTATCTAAAAAGTCATCAAATTTATATGAATCACCAGATGGCAGATAAGCTTATCTTTAAAAGTCTGCTATTCCTACAGAACGAGATACTTCCCATTTGCAAATTAAGATAGCTTTGTTCCTCTACTCAGCAGCATACAGTTTTTCAAAAAAAAAAAAAAAAGACTTACTTTCTGTCAATTCTATGGGATTGTTTATCTTTTGAGCTTTTTCTTTTCTGTCTTTTTTTTTTTTTTGGTTAAAAAGAGGTTTCTAAAATGTTTGAAAAGGTGGTAGAAACTGTTGGTTAGAAACACTTTTACTATAGCATGGGAGAGCTTTTACACTGTAGCAATTTTTTTTATTGTTACTGTAACATATAAGAGCTTCACACTGTTTATAACTGAGTTTGTGGTGAAAACAGTTGCCAAACAACCGATAAATGATCTTCAATTCTTACAAATGGTAAAAATAAGACGTAGTCTAATACATTAGACAATACTTCTTCTTTTTTTTCTCTTTTTTTAATATCTCTTCTTTAATCCACTTCATCCTTGCCAAATTGTGCATTTTGCTTTGGAAAATTTCAAATTATCTATTAGTATAATGAAGATTTCAAATTAAGTTAATCATGAGTAACATATTGCCACTCAGAAAATTGCAACAATTCAAAATTGGTGACGGGTTTACGGATATCGATGTTACAGGAAGTTGATAGGCGCAAGATATTACGCCATTGAAGACCAGACACCTGGCTCGCCGAGGGACCTGATGGGCCACGGAACGCATGTGGCGTCCACAGCGGCGGGTGCACCAGTTACCAATGCCTCCTACGGTGCGCCATCTGCCAGGATATGGTTGCTCCGGTGCAGCCATTTTGCAAGGCATTGACGACGCCTTCAACGACGGAGTTGACTTGATTTCTATATCCGTTGGGTTGTCCGGCACGTCAATTGATTACTTTGAAGACCCAATGGCCATTGGAGCTTTGCATGCTGAGCAAAAGGGTGTCATGGTGATTTGCTCAGCAGGGAATTCTGGCCCCGACCCTTGCGCCGTCCTTAACACGGCGCCATGGCTTTTCACCGTTGCAGCTTCAAGTTTGGATTGAGATTTCCAATCCACTGTTTTGCTTGGCAATGGGAGAGTTCTCAGGATGAGCTGTCATTTCTAGTACATTAATTATGCTATTGTATTGATATGAATTTATCGTTAAGCTAGACATGTAACTAATAATTATGCCCAGTTGATCAAATGCCATCTTTTCCCACAAAATTTTTGATTCGGTAGCATATTTATGTTCAAATCAAGCACTAATATTGAGATCCATTTGTGTTGTTTGGTATTAGAGAACTATTTAAAAGTTGCGAAATTAATGCGATAGAAACAAAGGACAAAAACACACAGAAAATTTACATGGAAACCTAAAAAGGGAAAAAACCACAGACAGAGTAGAAGAAAATTACTAAATTCGTGAAGATTACAATGGAGGCGCTAGAGAAACTCAAGATTCGCTAATGATCAAGCCATAACGTAATACATCATATATATATAGGTTAGGCAAAACCCTATGGGCTCAAAAATATAAACTAAACGGCCCAACAACAACAGTCTTGTAATGACCGATAAAATTTCATTAATAAAACTTAATATTTAATTAGGTTTCATTAATAAATTTACTTTTAAAAATGTAAATTTTTGTAAAAATCGTAATTTTTTAAAAATGTAATTTTTTGTAAAAATCGTAATTTTTGTAAAAATTACGATAAAGTATGAATAAACAACATTAATTGTAAATTTCATGACAAAATGTGATACAAGATTAGATATTGCCGAATACAGATTTTATGAGTTTAATTACTCAAAAATTTGTAAATAATATCTATAAAATAAATTTTATATCACGATTAATTATAAAATTGTGATATAAACACATGGGTACAAAGAATATAAATATGATGTAAAGTCCTCTGAGACCTTACCCAGTGAAAGAAAGAGGCCAATGCAGTATAAGAATACTTCTAAGTGAAAATACAGATACGAAAAATGTTATGATTGGCCTCCAAAAGTGAACGAAAAGTAAGTCAAATATTTTTATACAATCTAAGGATAGAAAGTACACTGATTTGATTACGACAGTATAGGAAAAATACTGTGTGGTAAAAACTTACACAGTATAAATTTTTAGCTCCACAAAGTGGACACTTACTTGAATTCTATTGGGCCAACAAGCCATGCAATGTGGCCCAATAACATGATGACACCTAGGGGTAATCAAGTGGGTGACCATAAGTCACCAAATGGGATAAGTGAGCATTTAATGTGATTTTAGCTAAAAAAATCATTTCTTCTTCTTCCTAGCTCTGGCAACCATTGAAGGAGACTCTCAAAAAAATTTCTCAACCTCAAACTTTGCAAAAATAACCCCAAACAAGTTTTAGAAGCAAAGCCCAAGGATTTTTCACAAGTTTTAAGGTAAAATCCTAAACTTTTTAGCAAGTTTTCAAGGGATTTTTCATGGGTTGAAGGGAAAATTAATTCATGGTGTTTTTGCATGAAAAGGGAGCCCAAGAAGAAGTTCAAGAAGCCTTGGAAGGATAGAAATAAAAAAAAAATGTTATTTGGGTAAGTTTTAAAGTTCAAAGTTTTGAATTTTGTTTTGATTTTTATTTCTTTAAACCCATGTAAGTTCTTGAGCACATATTTGATGAAATTTCATGCATATGTGAAGTATGACACGTTTAAGTTGTGAAACTTGGGTTTATGATGCAAAATGGTAGTTTTTGCAAAAGTGACTTTTGTAATTTTAAGGTTAGTTTAAGTAAAAATAATATTGGAGCATAAGAATGATTTGAATAAGGTATGGAATGGTCTCTGCAGGGATAGATTTATAATTTTGAAACGGAATTTTGTAAAATGCCGTAGGGACTAAATTGAAAGAAAAAGATCTCTCTCGGCAGAATTGAAAAATAGCCAAAAATACCCTTGTATAGTGAGATTTTGGAAAAAGTTAAAACATGAAAGTTGTAGATCTCGACGAAACTGTTAGGTTATAAGGACAGTTTGTCGAAAAACTCAATCATTTTTGAAATTTTAATTTTTCAAAGAATTTACGAAAATTGTAAAAAATTTTAAAAAGGGCAAAAACGTCATTTCTCAAAGGATTTTGAATATGGCACTTTGAACAAAAATGATCCTTGAGAAAAATAGAAAATTTTGGGATGAAAATGACAATTTTAGCCCCGGGTGTAAAATTGTCAAAATTTTCAGTTAAGGGCCAAACTGTAAATTTTTACGAAAAAAGGGGTTTTGAGAGGAAATGAAGGGCCCGACCCATTAATGCATTATTTGAAATAAGAACGTGATTGTTTCCATTAGAAAAGTGAGACCGAGCTCGGATAAGTCAGTAGGTTCACGGAGGGCAAAATCGTCATTTTTGCCCGAATAACTCGAACAGCTCAGAAATGTTTTCAATGAGATAAAAAATGATTTAGAAGATATCCGCCCTTCGTAAGTAACGATAGGATAGAGTAAGATAGAAATAAGAAAACCAATGGTTTTAGAGTTGTATACGGTTATGCAACTCGACTAGTTAAGTAACGAACGTTTTGTAACAAAACGTAGTGGGAGTGGCTAATAGTTTTGTAATTGGCCAACAGGATCCTAGGAGCCTAGAAGAAAGGAGACCGAAGTGGATTTTTCAATACACAAGTATAAGTAAGTACCCTTCCCACCTACAGTATGAAATGTAGGTCTAGAAAGAAATATATGTATACGTATACTTGTGCGTATAATTAAGTGTAAATTTGAATGTTTGTCATGATATGAATACCTAGAGGTATAGTCATGCATGAATACTTGTGAGTATACGAATGAATACCTATGTGTATAATATGCTATGTACTTGGGTGTGCAATAATAAAAATGAGTATGTGTACCATGATTTCGTATCTGTGTGTATAATGATAAATACTTGGGTATGTATAAAGTAGGTATTTGTGTATACTACGCTATGCAAGAGAATTTATGTTTCAAGGATAATATGTGATTATCACTTTATGCATGGTATGTCAACCATAATAATTGGACTGGTAAATGTATCACCAGAAAGTAAGAAGAGTGTCGTACCGACTCCTGACTCAAGGGGAGTTTAAAGGATATGCTATGGTCACGGTGTTACATAGACTTAAATGAAATTGGGCAATGGTACGAATACTTGGGCCTTAGTAAAGATAAGAAATGATGAGGATAAGGAAAGTTTATAAGAAAGCATAATTGATTCATGCGTTCATTTGAATATCCATGTGGGATTTATGGGACTTACTAGGCGTTAGCTCATTAAGTAATTCATGCTGTAGGTATTTTGACGAGAAGGTCAGAATAAGTTCAAATGGTGAGCTGCTAGAGGTGTGGATGGTGTGCAGATTGGGTATGGAGTCCGCTGCTGTAATGTTTTTCGCTGTGTATGTTTAAAGTTATTTTGAAATGAAATGTTTAAAAGAAAGATGTTGTAAAAGTAAAAATATTAATTATGTAGACACAAGTATGTGAAAGTATTTTAGAAGATACCAAAGTTAATATAAGCAAATTATTTATTTCCGTTTAAAAAAAAAAAGTTTCCTAGATTTTTGCCCTTAAGAACGTAAGAAAGAGTTTTATCACAGCCCGAAAAGGTGGGTTGTGACAGGTCCATATCGCGGGAGCTCCGCCCCCACACCCCTAACGAGATCAGTGGTGGGCTACGGGATTGGGCCTATCAGCCTGATCCCTCCGTTACCATTACAAATCTCATGAAAAATCTCACTTTTGTTTTTCACCACAATTTGTCGTATCGTGAGCTTTTTCAAGTCGAGCCAACTGAATTCGGGTCATCATATTCTAACAATGCGATACTTAGCTATTTAAGATATGAATTAGACTTGTGCATACCTTTTTTCTTTTTCTTAAATAAGTTTATTTACTTGTTAAAAAAAACCTAATAAAATTTAGGCATTGACATTTCTTAGAGCTTTATTCTAAAGTGTTCAATATTTAATATTTCTTTTATGGACCTGGGAATAACTTCTCAAAGCTTTCACAATCAGCCACACATCCCCTTGTACTTGGCTGCCAATTCTTCGGTCACATCGGAAGCAAGGTGATCTCCATTCTTGAATAGCACACTCTTGATGGTGAAGATTCCCCTTTCATTTTCCCTTTTCATTTGTTAAAAGAACGTCACGACACACAGGTTTAAGTACCATTCACTATTCTAAACTATTGTCTCGGAAATGCTATCAACATTTATGATGCAGAAAGTGCTATCCGGGATTTTTGGACACGAAAAAGACTAGCAGGCGAGATTGTGGTTTGTGCAGATGATGAGGACCCTCTTAACTTTAAGGGGCCGCAAGAGATCAGGTCTAGAAAATGCCAAGGCCGAAGGAGTAATTTTCATAGAAAAAGGGGAAAATGTTGTGACTTTTGGTTACAGGAATTTTCCCATATGTACAAGCTGACAATATTACAAGATCTCGGAGAGTGAGGACAACCTAATTGGTTGTAAGTCTTGATTGAGGGTTTGAGTCATGTTAAGCCCACTTGATAGGTGATGATATTCCCTTACCTTTATACACAAAAAATATATATATATATATTGCAGGATCTCATATTCTTAACTACGTAAAATCCACCAAGTAGGCTAAATCATCTATAATAGATTTCACATTTTCCGTTAATTTTGCAAAGTCATAGTTCATTAAATTGTCGTTTTTCCGTTAATTTTTTTCCCTTAAATTAAAGAAATTTCTTTTAACATTATACTTCTCTGTTTTGGTAAATAGTTTATGTATAACGAGACAATATGCAAATTGCATCACCTAATTTTGAAGCTTTAATTTCATGGTAGAAATCCAACAGCAACGATCCTCCCAACAGTTGAAGTTTCAAGACATAGACCCGCACCGGTTGTGGCCTTTTTTTCATCAAGAGGCCCGGGACAGCTAACGGAATATATTCTCAAGGTTTTTATTTCCAAACTTCAAATGCCAGTGTTAAAAAGCTTTTATTAACATCATGATTTTTACGAAAATTAGCATTATTCTTACGGATAAAAAATAAATAAATAAAGGAATCAACATTATTAATACCAATATCCTTTCGTTAGTTTGTAGGAATTTTCTTTTTTCTACTTAGCAATTTAACCTGTATTTTTTTTTAAAACTATTCTCATTTACTTTTTGTTCAATGAACTAACAAAGGTAAGATAACTAGCATCACAGTGTAGAAAGCTTAACTTTATTCATATGGTTAATTGTAATGGTTGTCATTTACTTTTTGATAAAATATAAATCCAAAAGCAGACATGTTTAATAAAGAATGCATTTTTTCCATATAAATTGAACCAGAAAAAAAATAATATATTATTATTATTATTCAAACATTGTATATTTTTTTAAAATATTATTTATTCATTTTTTCCTCCTAAAGCCTTTATATGTATTGTTAAGCCCGCCGTGAGTTCAAAACATGGACATTAGATCTTTCTTTTCATTTATAATATAATAAACATATGCATATTCTTGATCTTTAAATAAACACATGACTCCACGTGTATAACTTGCGTTTTTTGATATCAAAGGAAGGTTTCAATGAACAAATGTTTCTATACCGGTACGTTGGAGACATAATTTATAATCGAAGACAATATGATTCACATATAGAACCGTAAATTTCGATTGTTTGACCCGACCCAGTTTGGCCCATGCGGGCCATAAGACAAATGACATGTCAACATTTAATAATTAATTTGGAAATCAAAATCAATAAAAAAAACATATGGTCATCTGTTGATTATGATTAAGGACTCCGGGGAACGACCTATGGTAGAAATATTATTGAATCCTTAACTCCGTATTGGATTGGATTATGGTACTCACATCTTTTATTGTTTTACGATATCATGAGTTTCTTCTTAGTCACTTCACCGAGCTAACTAGTCTTTTCTACGTTGCAAAGACGACCAACCAAACTAACATATGAGAACTTTAGCTGAATATGATCATCATATTGGTTGATTCCGATGGCCTTTTAGTGCTGATTGTCTTGGTAATCTGGTTGTTGAATATGAGTAATCTATGGGGTTACTACCCTACTTTTTTCCTATTTGGTTGGTTGTAGAGAAGTTGGACCTAAATATAATCGATTTATTAAATAGTTATATTTTTGCAAATTAATTCATTTGATAATCATATATGTATTGATCTTGATTCTTAAATAAATACATGAATCCAGGTGTATAACTTGAATTTTTTTAAATACCAAAGGCAAGTTTTTCAATGAACAAATGTTTCTATGTCGGTATGTTGGAGGATGATTTGTATTCAACGAGGGCATTATTAAAAATAGAGCTGTAAATTTGGGTTACTCAGCTTCTGACCCATACGGGCGATAAGACAAATGGGTCGGGGCCAACTTGGCTCAATTTTTGTCACTGGGCAAGCTGGGCCTCCTTGAATGATAAAAATGATCAGCCCAGTCCAGCCAAAAGCCTAGCATGTTATTTTGGTTGAGCCAACGTTTCTCGTAAAAAGTTTTTTACAAAATGTTCTTCATCCTAAAATATTTCTTGTAAAATGTTTTTTATAAATATTATTCGTAAAAACACTTCTAAAAAAGAATACAAGCAACGTCATAATCAATGATTCCATTTATACTCAATTATGAACTTCTTATCATCATTCATTCTTATCTTGCTCAAACTATGAGCTTAAGTATATGTACCAAAAGCACAAAAGGTTATTGTGTCATCGAGACCATAACATAACTTAACATGAAATTCCCATTGAGCTGAGCGGCTAATATGACACTTCTTTGTCTTAACTTGAAACTTTAGATTATCGATCTTGTCATTTTAGTAGACATGCTAAATAACATAACTTTATGTTTAAAACAATAAACATACAAATGCAAATATATTGCATATCATGACTTGGTCTTCAAAACAATCAAGCATATTAAATATCAATCTCGTAACAAAAGGCGTCCAAAATCAAACATCAAACAAACAATAGCAAGTCATTCAAAATTCTAAACTAATACTCAAAGAAGTTTCTTCCAAACTACTCAAACCAACACCACATAATCTTCTCATGTAGTCCAACATACAATAAACATAAAATAACACACAATAAATAAAACAACTCACAATAATAAAAAAAAAAAGACATCCTATAAATCTTCTCTACTGTTTCTACCTTCATTCTCTATGCTTTATCCATTATCAACTTCTTCTAATTCAACTACATGTGGCTTCTATTATACATTAATAAAGTAAAATATGGATTAGTTAAAGAATTATTCATCCTTATGAAATATAGTAAAATGTAAATTTTTATTTATCACGATTTACCATATCTATATTGACATCCATCTCTTTGGTAAAAGTAGTTATGACTTATGTTGAATTTAAGACAAAACATATCACTACATAATATTAAAAATCATTATAGAAAATTAAAAATAATAATATACATAAAGCATACCAGTCCATCGACTCCGTAACCAATCTTGGGTGCAAATTGAGGCCTCTAATGTCTTTGGATGAAGTCTAGATTGATGCGGACCCAGATATCTACCTCCGATGCCAAATGCAGATTCAAAAGCGAAAGTAATCACTAGAACACCTAAGATATCCATAGAAATAGAGTACAAAATGGGATATTTGATCCTTGTTGCCTTCCACCAGTTTAATATGTCAAATTTCGAAGTCCTAGGTAATACAGGCTCCTTCAAATAAGCATCTAGCTCTGACTTGGTCTCAGCCTCAGCGGTGTCATTAACGTACGCATCATAGTCAGACATTGGATTAACATAATCTACCACATTACAAAGAACATCCATTGAAGTCATGGTTAAACTAGATTCTGCACCACTCCTAGAGACATTTGCAATTTGTTCTCCCCTTGATTGATACTTTGCCACCATATCATAACACATCTTACGGATCCTTGCAATTTTTTCTCAAGATTGATCACCATAAATCTGAGGAAAGAAATAATGAATCAGTTTAAATTTGTATAGTTCTTGGTACCGAAAAGAGTCTTATAACTAATAGGGTAAGAAACAACGGACAGAATTCGCCCTAGAACCATTAGGCTAGCTCATTAGACATAAATAAATCCAAAACAATTACAATTACCATGATTCCACATATATCCTGCCAGTATTTCTCAAACTTTTCCATCATTTTTGCGCCATATCCCCTATGATGTCATTATCTTCAAGCATCCACTTTTCAATCACTACTCTAATCTCACAAACTTTTGGGAAGAAGAGATTTGTAGTGGGGTACTTGCTCCCATAAAATAGCTCAGTGATTAGTTAAAATAATATCAACTCTTGGTACAAATTTTTTGTCAAACCCCATTCTTCTTGTGTAGGTAAATGTTTCTATGATGGGTCACGCTGCTTCAAGCAAAAAAGACATCCTTATATGATAAAACGATGTAAAACGTCAAGTAAGTTGAGTTCCACCTCGTCAAGCAGTCAAGCTGAATCATTAAGTACATTGAACTTGTAACTGACGAGCAATTTCTTCGAACTTCTCAAGTCGTTTTGTATTATTGTTAGTCGATTATGAAACATGCGTTTTTTGTCCCTATAAAAAAATGTTGATTTTTTGGTCTCGTAAACGAATACGGCTAGTCATTTTGTTTTTTTTTGCTGGAGAAGATTTCTAAATGAATGCATTTATGTATTGATGTATTCTACCTATGTAACTACACAAAGTTAGTTATATACATACAACATAATGAATATCGTATATAATGTTCTTTTTTTTTTCTAGAAACGAAAACATGTGACAAAGTATTTGGGTGAAATGATAATTGTGTACTTGTGTAATTTAGTTGATACATGTTTTTAGATGCTTGTTTATATTGTTAGAATTCAATTTTTATTACTCTCCTAAACAAATGAAAAAATTAGTTGTTGTAGGGGTAACGGGGTACTGGGACATCAATATCTCCGCCCTGGTACACCACTGTGGATTCCCCGCCCCGCTCTGCCCTACCTAAGCAATTTAGGGGGTGGGAATGGTAGTGTAAACAAAAATTAGGGACGAGACCAGCATTGTTAAACTCGAACCAAGACTGCCCTGTTTACATCCTTACTGCCAACATGCACGTAACAAAATGAAAATACCAATTGGTGCTTAAATGTTTAGTTGTGTGCATGGATATTTTAGTAATTTTTCCTCGATTATGTAACATTCAATATTTTCTGTCCTAAAATCCTTTCACTTTTTGAGAGGAGAAAAT
This sequence comes from Artocarpus heterophyllus, assembly GCA_025403435.1. NCBI lineage: Eukaryota > Viridiplantae > Streptophyta > Magnoliopsida > Rosales > Moraceae > Artocarpus > Artocarpus heterophyllus. Next base: position 11,189,336 of record CM046353.1, read on the forward strand.
ATGGTGGGACTCACCTGTTAGTTTTTTTGTCCTATTTTCCTTTCCATCCAAACTCCCCTCCTACTAAACAAATATCTTAACTTGTAAATTTCCATTCCAAAATCTCTCCAACATTTTCTTTCTTTCCACTTTTTATTCATCCCAAAGACAAGGCAAGTATTATAATAATTTTGTAGTCTTTTTTATTTACCTTTTTTTTGGGAGTTGTTTTGCTTTCCATTTTTTTTTCCCTGAATTGTTTATTTTGCTTTTTCTTTATATATAAATAAATGTCTTTTATTTACCTAAAAATATTATTGTAAATTTTTTTATGCATGAAAAAAAAACTTCATGCCTAAAGCTTGATAAAATAAATAAAGAGAGAAATATAAAAAAAAATTAACTTAATAAAATAAAAAAGAACATAGGGTTGTGGAAAGAAAAATCTAGAAACAGTTTGGGGTAATATTAGATAGTCAATTTAATGGTCTCAAAATTATGTGAGGTGTGTACTAATTAGAAAGAGAGCAAAGAGTAGGGCCTGCAAATAGAATTATCCTTTGTTTTTTCAGATAGTTCATTACAAGTTTATCTACAAGGTAAGAAAGGTAAATTCGTCAATCTAGAAGGCAAAATCAAATATTGACTCAAAATATACTATAAAGTCACTCCTATATATCCATACATCGTACATGAACATGATCAGAAAAGAAAAAAAAATGAAGATAGTTTTCAAGAACAGCATGAAGAAGCGTGAAGTTGAAGCAGAAGGAGAAAACAAAGAAAACCCTTCCAAACGAATGAAGATAGTCATCAAGAAAAAGGGTTTTAGGATGATTTTTTCGCCATTATACCTACCCAAGCGCCAACCCTTGAAGCCTTTAGGAGAAGACGCCCACTTCATCGCCGCAGAGGAGCAGACGATTGGAGTGGCCGACGGTGTTGGTGGGTGGGCCAAACGTGGCATCGACTCCGGAGAATATGCACGAGAACTGATGAAGAACTCGGTCACATCAATCCAAGGTGAAGCCAAGGACGGATCGGCCCATGTAAACCCTAAAAGGGTTTTGCAGGAGGCTTTCTCGAAGACCAAACTCCCAGGGGCATCCACAGCCTGTATTTTGACACACAACGACGGCGTCTTGCGCGCCGCCAACGTCGGAGACAGCGGGTTCATGGTGTTTAGAGACAGAAAGTTGTACTACACAGTCTCCGACGCAGCAGCACCGGTTCAACCATCCGTATCAGTTGGGGATTAAGAAGAGGTGCGACCGTCCAGATTGTGCGGAGGAGATAGAATTGGAGGGAATGAAGGAGGGTGATCTTATAGTGATGGGAACTGATGGATTGTTTGACAACATGTATCCGTCGGAAATCGAGGAGATTGTCGAGAGATTCGGGAAGAAGAAGGAAGGGAAATTAGTACTGGAGGCGTTGGCGTGGAAGATAGCATTAGCGGCTTATATGCATTCGTTGAACAAATCTTATGTCAGCCCTTTTGAAATTGCGAATACAATGGCGGGAAAGAAGCACAAAGGAGGCAAGGAGGATGACATTACTGTGATTGTTGGGAAGATCACTCGACATTATGATTTTCAGCTGCACACTTGATCATGTGTTTTTCTGGACTACGGTATATAATCTGACCAATATTATCAATATTTCTTTTTGTTCATGTTTTGTAGTTATACGTTGATGTTAGGTTTATCTTATCATTCTTGCTCGGTTGTTTCTTTTTATTTCCAATACCATTATTATAACTTTTCTTTTTGTTACTTGAAGCATGATTTTCTGGTTGATAAGATTTTTGGAGATGACTAAATGATGGACAGTTTGTTATACTCTGAGAAATCTAGATAATATGTATGTAGTAATGGAAGTAAGAGCAGCATAAGCACTATGTATATATGATTAATTTTTCTTTTTTTGTGTGTTCAAAGATCTTATTGTATGACGCTTTTCTTCATCAGGATTTGAAGAGCTCAAGACTCGTCGTGGAGATAGCAAGGACGTATTGTCGGAGTTGTTCAAGATAAAATCACCAGGATCATGCACTCTTTTTCCTTACTGAGCTTTTTTGCCTCTTGAGGTTTTTACTTGGTAAGGTTTTAATGAGGCCCCTCCCTCTTAGGGATGAGTAGATCCATTGACGGTGGTTTTTTTGGTTTTATTTTTAGACAGGCTGATTGCTTACTATAGCTTGTAGTTTTTTTGCTTTTAGAATTGTAAATAAACAATTTGTTATTGATGGATTAGATAATTGAGTGCCAACCTAGTTAAGATATAATTATTTTTCCTTAATGTTTAATACTATTTGCTTTATGAGTAGAGAAAATATTAATTTTTCTCCCCTTTCGTTAACTCAAAATAAAAGGTTCAATTGTATCAAATCTTGTTACTGTGGATAGCAATATGCAATTTTACTATCTCATGGATACTTTCAAATTGATTATATTTGAAAAGCTAATTCAACCTAAAGATTGAAACAGAGAACAATTGCGGTAATTTAAATTTTATAAAAGAAAACGTTAGTGAATAGGTTTGAATCAAAATTTTTTACTGTATCAAATCTTGTTACTGTGGATAGCAATATGCAATTTTACTATCTCATGGATACTTTAAAATTGATTATATTTGAAAAGCTAATTCAAACTAAAGATTGAAACAGAGAACAATTGCGGTAATTTAAATTTTATAAAAGAAAACGTTAGTGAATAGGTTTGAATCAAATTTTTTATTCCAAACCAAGTTCCCAAACCGACTTGCAAGCCATCTTTGATTTTTCTACTTTTCAATGGGTACACTAAATTTTTTTTATATTAATTCATGATAACATGAAATATATATAGTGGCAACATATACATATACATTATATATATTATATATAATTGTTAATGAAATAAGAATGCATAAACTTTGCCTTTATAATCCATCGTTAACAAGGCCTGTGGAGGTGACTTTAGGAAGTAAAATTTACAAATAAATAACTTGAGAATGAGATTTTACGATTTTATCATACAAACAGTTAGAACACGCGAGAATATGAGAATCAAAATATATAGGATGGGTTATTTGAGGAAGCTACGAACCTTAGTACCTAATTAGGCCGGTTTGTCATATGATAATTTGTTACAAAATAGGATTGTTCACTTTAACGACCTTTGGGATTGAATATACAATGATTAGGGCATTACCATAAGATGCCAACACAAAACCTAAGACACCTTATTTTTAAAATGAATCGGGTTAAAGTTAATAGAAAAAAGGGATCACTGCACTTATTCTTAATTAGTGTTTATGTACAAATTACATATCAATTTCCTTTTAAAATGGCATCAATATCAAATGGTTATATTATTATAACTCTTATAAATAAAGGTTGTAGCTAAAAATATATTCATTTTTTCATGGACACCAAGGGTTTGCACGGGCCAATTTGGTCCCAAACTGTTATATTTTCCAGACCAAACAATTTTGACAGTTCAAAGAAAAAATACAAACCAAACCTGACGATTTTTTGTAAAGAGTGCTCTAGTCCGTCATAAAATGGTTTGGTCCACTTTAAATCATGACGTGAATTTTTAATTAAGTTTTTAAAGATTCTTATTGGAATTTTTGTTACTTTTTCTATTATTTTATAGTCCTTTTAAGTTAGTAAAATTTTGAAGGTTGAAAACGTGAAAAAATAGAATATATATTTTTTATGTGTATATACATATATATAATCTAAAAATAAAAGTTACATATATACTATTATAAGTGCTCCAGCTTAATTCAACCTATTTATTAAATTTCACAAATTAGACTATATCTTTTTTAAAATTACTTTAATTTGTCAACACATATATGATTATCAAAGTGAATTAGTTTAGATAAATAGAATTGTTTAATAAATCAATTATTTTTAGGTCCAACTTCTCTACTACCAAACAAATAGGCCCAAGATAGAGCAATAAACCAATAGATTACCCATATTCAACAACCAGATTACCAAGCCAATCGGCGATTGGCACTAAAATGCCACTGGAATCGACCAATATGACGTTCATATCTAGCTAAAGTTCCTATATGCTAGTTTGGTTGGTGGTTTTTGCAATGTGGAAAAGACTAATCAGCTCGGTGAAGTGACTAATAAGAAATACTGATGAGGTTCAATCTCCCAAAGGGTTAGTTGTGAAGGCTTTTCCAGAGAAGATCGTGTTCACAAAGGGCCTGAAGAAAGTTCATTGTGAGGTTTCGTTTTGTAGGTAAGGAGGCTCCTAGCGGCTACAACTATGGATCTGTTACCTGGTTTGATGGCGGACGTTCTGTTCGTATTGTGTTTACTGTGAACGTTAACTAATTAAGAAGTGATATAGTGAAGCAACTTAATATATATTGTCGAGTGATTTTTTAATAATTTCAGAGTGTTTCGTGCACTAGGTTTTAAGACGTAATACAATAATTACTTTTGTTCTTTATGTATTTGGAATGATATATTTTATGTTTTAGGGGTGATTAAATTATCTAAGAATAATTAAAGGTTTTTGCTTTTGAGTGTCAAAATCTAATCAAATCATTTAATGAAACATATTATAATATATATGTATGTATATATATAGGCGTGTGCTACAGGACCATACCTTATTTGGAGCTTTATTAGCTTTAAGCCATTGTTGCTTTGAGTTATGGGTCTTTGTAGTTGGCAATTAGCATTTTTAATATATTTTTCACTGTTGAAGTGACCGACTATTGGTGGTGGAAAGCTGCTTTGGACATGGTTTTATGATTTGTGCAAGGACCTTACCCCATATATGAACTTTCCTTTGTGATTTTCAAACTCTTCCGTGGATATTTTAACAGACACTTCTGGGATGTACGACAGTGTAATATTTACTGATAGGATAATAACAAACATGATATGTTCAACATAACATTGTGTAGTTTTGATACTTCGATGTTGTTATATTTTGCTGTAGGAAAAGATATAGCATAGTCGTTGTATTACACTAATATAGAGACACCAAATTTCACAAAAAGCATTGCAGAATAGAAGAAGAAATGCATCTTTAACAATAAAAAATAAAAAATAAAAATATATATATATGATAGAAGTTTTGTCCATGAGAGATACGTATGTTCCAAAACAATAATGTCATGAAGTCGTTTGAAGGCGTATTTGATGAATATAAGACCCTGTTTTCATCTGTGGCATATGCTCCTGCGATGTATCATTGACATGAAAAATGATAGCAGTGATGTTACGTATGCAATTTCATATAGCTTGTAGTAGAAATGTTGTGCATACGAAAGATATGAGACATAGGTTAGGAAATATATACTCGTAGTAATATATGATTAAATTAAAGGTTTTGTGCACTAAGCATGTTATAGAATGAGCTTAGCGTGTTTGACAAAATTGGTTCTAACCAATTTTTCAGTTAAAAACGACATAAAACTCTCACATGCTACAGAAAAAAAAATAAAAATAAAATAAAATAAAAAAATTGTTACAATGTAAAGCTCTCACATGCTACAGTGTTTACAGTTTTAACTATCATGTCAAACACCCTAGAAAATTTTTTCACAAAATTTATTGATTTGCACTAGATTGTGGTTGTAGAGCTCAAAATTCAAGGTCGACGTGATCATATGGATTAAATCCTCCATTGTGGTGCATTATGTTTGGGCTTGCAGAATGGAGCACCAGTCGATAAACGTCTTCGTCTTTGTGCATTGTAGGTAAGAACCTTTGGGATTGAGTAGTTTCATGGTGGCTACGCAATTGTAAATTCCGATCTCTTGAATGTCTCCCTGGGCAAGTCTGCTTCTTGTGCTCATATTCTTTGCACACACTACACGACCTTTTTGAATTCTCATTGTTGTGGTTGGCGTTAAAGCGATCTCTCTCGTCTACAGTATTCTAAGTTCCGATCTAATATACATTAATGCCTCTATCTCATGATTTATTATTCTATCAATTTTTGTTGATGGTAAAGCCATCACGTATCAAATGGCAATCTATATATATATATGTAATCTATATGTGTAAAGCAAGCCCTCACGTATCAAATGGTAATCTATATATATATATATATATATATGTGGGTGTGTGTGTACAACAAGTACAGCAAGGTTCCTATCTGGAGCAAAAAGACAAATGTACAAATGTAATATTGGCTACAGTTTAATTTTACCGATGGTCCTTAAAATTTACTCTTAGTCTCATTTTATTCTTTAACGTATTAAAAAGTCTTATTTTGGATCCTTAATTTTTTTACTTTGTGTTTATTTTGATCCCTCCATCAATTTAGTGTTAAATATTTAACAAAATATTCTTAAAAGTGTCTTACTTAAGTTCCTAATCTATTGCTTTGTTTTACTTTTAATCCTTTCATTAGCAATATACTGTTAAGCATCAGAACTAAATAAAAAAAAAAACTAAAATGATAAACTAAATACAATATTTTATATTCATGTAACTAAAATAAAAATAATTTGCCACATTATTTTTTATATAAGCTTAAATTGTAAAAGTAATAGATTAGAGACAAATTTTAAAAGTTTTTCGATAAATATTTAATGTCTAACTAACAGTCTGAAACTAAAATAAAATAAAAAATTAAAGATTAAAATAGGACTTTTCAAACGTTAAGGACTAAATTGAAACTAAAATAAACTTAAACGACTGTTTATGAAATTAGCCCTAAATTAATTACCTAAGTAAGGCTTGTCAAAAGTTGTCCGGGGTACTCTTTTCTGCTTTCTAAATTAGGGAGTTGGGGAGGCAACCCAAACTAACCAACAAAACCCAAGGACATCTGGACAACTAGATAACTGGTCCCCTCCAGGGGTTGGTATACCTGACTCCATTAAAAGTTGTAGAGATAAGTTTCCACATCCCAAGTTCATAAAAAAAAGAAAGAGAAAATTACTAGTAAATAACTCATGTCAAATGCAGGCATTGACTGAAGCATATTACACAGAACTGTGACCTGTGGATTCATGACATCAAACAAGATTTATTCATACATTAAAATCCGAAACAGATCCGGGTGCTCTCCCAAATACGTCAAAAAGACATGCCATTCCTCCAAATATAATCTATAAAATTGTGCGGATAGATTATCTATCTCCCAAACAAAAAAGTTATAAATCACCGCCTAATCATATGATCAGCTCCAACAATTCAGGCACTTTTCTTCACCTCAGCTGACTTAATAATGTCAATGAACTCAGGCTGAAGAAAATCACAAAATGAGCCACACATAAGCAAGCAGGCGAGACAGAACAAAAGAACAATAGAAAGAAAACTTTAGCAAGTGTACATAAGCAAGGCAACAAAGAATAACTTACCTTGAGAGAAGCGCCTCCAACCAAGAATCCATCAACATCAGGCTGCGCTGCCAGTTCCTTGCAGTTCGCAGCATTAACAGATCCTGAAATAGTAACATGTTTGATGTCGAATAAGGCAAAGGAGACGCAAAAAGAGATGGTCTAATTGATTGTATTATAAATCATGTTCTCGCTATCATTGTAAGAGAGATCGAATTTCCACTAAGCAAAACCAAATGGGAATTTTTTTGTCGACAATGATTGAATAATGCAAGCAAAGCAACAATAGGATTCCTCGAGATTTGACCAAAACATCTGAAAGCTCATACTCCTACCCAGAGTACATGTATACGTGCATTACAACTTGACTTCTCAAATATGTTTGCTTATCTTGCCCTCCATCAAAAAACAGATTAAAGAATGCTAAGGTACCCCAACTCAGGACTTTACCTTACATGGGTCAAATCCTACTTTTTTAGACGGCAATTTTAACAAATGATGTCTTTGTAATATCAACTTATCAAATAATGGCTGAATGGCACAAACACAAATTTCATTTTCACCACCCCCACCCAATCGAAAAATAATAATAAAAAAATGTTTCTGTGTTTGGCAGGAGGAATCAAACATCTCTTGATTCAAACCACTAAAAATAAAATAAAATAATATATAACACATAGAGAACTTTGGACAGGGCCGTAACACACACCTCCGTAGATAATCCGAGTGTTGGTAGCAACTTCAGGACTGGTGTTCTTGTGAAGCCATTTCCTCAATTCATCGTGAACCTGTAATGCAATCAAAAGTATTTTGAAACGCCCACAAGATAAAGAGAACCAAATAAAGGATAAACACTAAAAGCAATAATAACGGTAAAGTATCAAATCTCTAACACAAACTAGACTCTGCCAAACAGACTTTGGAAACAATTTTGACAATTTACTGACAAGACATCCATCACCACCTCACCACATTTACCGGCCAATAAAGGAAATAAAGGTGCACCGAGAAATGTCTCCTTGACAGTCTAACCATACCATGTATAATTGTTTATGCAGCAAATAGATAATAATGTACGACGCATGGAATATGGCACAATCTCACAGTAGAACTTGAATGAATGAGGTAAAGGTTTGTGACTTACTTCCTGAGCCTGAGCCGGAGTTGCAACCTTCCCAGTCCCAATAGCCCACACAGGCTCATAAGCCAGAACAACATTGCTCCAGTCTGACACTCGTTCTACCATTAAAAATAAATAAAAAAAATTAAAAAAGGGAAAAGAAAAGAAAAAATCCATGAATTCAACATTGAACAACCATCTTGACATAACTAGGCCACTTGTAGCTGTAGAAACATCTTTCAAAAACATAAACAAATAAATACCTAATATGAAATCTTAATTTGTAATTCTAAATGCAACATTAGGTTTCCAAACAGAGCTTCATTCTCTACAACTCAGAATTCAGATCATAAGCAATGGAGTAAAAATTGAAAGATGAATGATCATCCAAAAACTTTAAAAGAGTCAAATTACTCATCGAGAATCGTCTCTAACATGTATATAAGAGAGAAGATTTTATTATCAAATACCAGACATCTATAAGATTGCAAACTAAATGTTACATAGAATGCAAAAGATTCACCTGCAATTGCCTTGGTTTGTGCAGCAACAACCTCCACAGTGGAACCCTCTTCACGCTGTTCAAGAGTCTCACCAACACAAGCAATGACCTTCAAACCTTTGGAAAGTGCATATGCAACCTTATCCCCAACAAACTGAAATAATGAAAAGCACAAAAAAAAAAAAAGGTTGTTATATCTTGGAGTTTGGATGACCACTTACGAAGCAGCACTAAATGAAAAATTGTTTTGCATCATAATTCATACATACCTAAGGCACGATTGTCGCTAAGCAAAAAGGGGAGGGGAACTGAAAAAGATTACCTCATTGGTTTCGCCCAATATAAGTCTTCTTTCAGAGTGACCAATGATGACCCAAGGAATACCCAAATTGACAAGCATCTCCGCACTGCAATGTGCAAGATATCATTTAATAACCACACAGAGTACACCATATAAATTATCACAAAACCAACCATATATGCAAATAGCGAACAGGCAGGATAATTATAAACTGAGCCTTTTTTAAGTATTGAAATGAACTCAATAATTATTTTGATGCATAAAAATAGACGTACTTCTAATACTTAGGTATAACAGCCATGTGTCCGTGAGACCATACAAGAAAACAAAAAACCCCAAACCCACTTGGTGGGCTCAAGTTAGAATTTGGAGCCCCCAAACCCTAGTCTTTGGGAAGCTTGAAACTCTTGGTTATTCAACAGGTGGGTAGCTCTTGGGAATTGAAAACCCAGACCGTGAGGATGCAAACCAGGCCTGATCGCTCAACTCAACAAACCCGCAGGATTAAGGATCAAGTTTAGAAATTTCATGTCGAGAACATAACAATATAAACTGTTTAAGCAGTTGACATTAACTTACCTAACCTCACCGGTATAAGCACCCCCTTTCTTAACCCAGCAGTTTTGTGCCGCAACATGAAAATCGGGCCTCAATAAACTTTTCACCAAGGGAAGAAACACAAAAGGAGGGCTAACCACAACCTCTGCGGACAAACAAGTACAATTCACCAGTTTATCAGCCAAGAAACATCACCCACTTTATAATACAAGAATAATAAAATACTCTAACGAGAGTAAACTACAATGAAGACTGAAAAGTTATGCACACAATTTTTGTTCTTGAATATTCACTATTGCTAAAAAATTTTGCTTGACAACCCACATTCAGAATTATTCATTAAAAAACGTCTAAATTCCTTTTACATATTAGGTATTTATTTGTTTATGTTTTTGAACACAAATTAAGATTTATAGTTTTTTATCAGAACTATTAGCTGACGAGAGATCCATGATTATTCAGAGTATTCAATATTTATTAACCACATTCTACCAAATCTTAACCACATTAGCTGAGAAGAGATCCACGTCAGCTAATAGATTTGGTATTTCTTAATGAATAATCATGGATTTTCCTTTTACATTTAAATACTCTGTTGTGTTTTTAATGATAAATTCCTTTTACATATTACAAAAAGCTAATGGCCTGTTTGGTTCATAGGTTTGAACACAAATTTAAATATTTATGAGAAAAAAAAAACTGTAACAAAAAGGTCTGAACTGTGATTCTAAATCACAAAAACCAAGACAACAACAAGAACCACATAAAAATGATTAAGGAAAAAAAAGAAAGAAAACAAACAATTACAGACAACTACTCACCAACAACATCTTGGGAAGGCACTTGACCCTCGTTGAGTGTGTTCACAATCTTCTTCACCTCCTCAGTGGTTCCATTCTACACGCAGATTACAGATTTATTGCAATTTAGCCCACGAAATAAACAATCATTACCTTTAACACTCTACTTTACCAATCCGTTTTCACAAAACTAAGGATCGTGTTACAGAAAATGCAGATCTGACGAGAGATCCATGATTATTTATCATTAAAAAAACACAACAGAAAATCCAAATCTATCGAATCTTTCTACCTTCTTTCCCCTTAGCAAATACTAATACTAACGTAAAAAAGCTGGGCTTTTGAAACAAATGATTGAAATTCAAATTCATTCAATTTTCTCCGTTTTCTCGGTAACCAAACACAAATGAGGACTTACGCATTTCCAGTTACCGCCGACGAAGAACTTCCTTCCCATCTTTCTCGCTGATATCGAAATCGCACGAAGTTAGAGAGAGAGAGTTTGTGTGGCTGCGTAGTGTTTGGTTTTGGCTTTGTATTTCGATAGGTTATGGTTATGGTAGAGATGAGAGATTTTTTTTTTTTTTTTAAGAAAAAAAAGTATTTTTGTGGATTCCCATTCCATTGTTGCCGTCCATTTTTATTCTCAAATTTACCGTTATAGCCTAGAATTTGGAATATTCTTGGAGCATTGAACAGGATCCTGTGCAGTGAATAGGGGTATTTTAGTCAATTTTCTTGAAGTGGTATTGCGGGGCCCACTGTTTTCGTAAGACATTAGCTTTTGGGGCTGCCGGCCCATGGGTTCGTTCCTGCGTCACGAAGTCACAAACATTTGTTCGGTGTTTGGTTGCCGGTTTGGTTGGGCCTCGAAAGACGTGCCCAAATCCCATGCTTGATAATTCTTTTTTTTTTTTCTTTTGTTTTTCTTGCCCACCAAATTTAGATGAAATGATGAGGATGAAAAATTTTTTTCGCAGTAGGCCCCACGTAACATAGGAATTTTCACATGATTTTTTTATTATTAATTTTTTATTAAAAATTAATTACATAATTATATTTTAAAGTTTTAACTATTTTTTAATTTATTTTTTTTAAAACTATAAAGTTATCTTTGAAATTTTAAAAATTTATTTCAATTTCATCACTATAAATATACAAATTAGACAAAAATATATGATTGCCTTTAAATAGTTATAATAAATATTTTATATATTAAAAACATAAAAAATCTTAAAACAAAACATCAGATTTCAAAAAAAAAGTTTAATGACTTTTTAGATTTTAAAATATATATTTTTAAACTTTTTCTTAAGAAGAAAAATATATTTCATAAGCAAATTAAGTTTTATTAAGGGTATTTTTATCTTATCTCTATTTTTTGAGTCAAAAAAGTCTACAATGGATAAAATTGAAACAAGTTTTTAAAATTCAAAAAAATACCTTTGTAGTTTCTAAAAACCATAAGGACAAATTGAAAAATAATGAAAACTATTAGATATAGTTATGTAATTAATCCTTAAAAAAATAGATATCAAATTTACTAGTTATCTAAATACACATGTTATAGTTTCATTGATTATTCAATTATATAAAAATATTAGTAATTATATTGATAAAATTACCTGATTCTAAGGAAATTGAATTTTATTAGTCATTTAAGATCATAAGATGTTTGGCTATCTCAGTTCTAACTAGTCAATTTCAACTTAAATAGAGCTCTCACATGTTACATTGTAAAACAAAAATATACTATAGTGTAAAGCCTTCACATGTTATAAAACTTTCAATTCTAACTCTCAGTTTCAACTCACTTCTCAAATACCCTATTAGTACATGGCAAACTATAGCGCAAAAAACGTCAACAGTCTAGAATAAAGAAAAGCTAGTCAACATGTGAGGTGACTATTCGAAGTTTGGTAAACATTAGAATGGGAATTAGGTTATTTTTTATTACATCATCAAATAAATAAATGAGTAAACAATAGGAAAAAAATAAATGATCCTCAATTTTATTATTATTTTTTTTTCGTTCAGTTATTATTGTTCCCATTACATATATATATCTTTACAGTTTGCTAAACGTGTCCTATTTAATGAGGAAAGGAAAATTCTTGAACAAATAAAATATGACTCCAATGCGTTAACACAAAATTTTCTTTCAAGCAATTTAATACTGATACGTAGTGATACTTAAAAGAAAACACTTTAACGTGGTTAAAAAATTAAATTTTGTTACGCCTACACCTAATCGGTTGACTATTTTTTTTTTACTTAATTAGTGAATAAGATAATAAATAAAGAAGTTATTTGAATGCAATAATGGAAAGTAACACACATGTATATGTAACTCTCTCTCTCTCTCTCTCTCTCTCTCTCTCTCTCTCTATATATATATATATATATATATCATACGAAAAGACTAAACTTATAAATTTATAATCGCTTTGTTATATTATGCGCACGCCAAACTTATAACAAGTATATTTTTGTTTGATAAGTTGACTTGTATTTGTTTGTTTTTATTTTGATACAACAAATGCATATTTTCACTTAATGGGGTTGGTTTTGACTTGCCTTTGTTTGTTTTTACGTTGAACAAGTTATTAAAACTAAAATAGATTGAACTTCTTATAGTTGAAGTTCTTTTTTTTCCGGTGGAGAGGGGGGGCTAAATTATAGTTGAAGGTACAGCTATAAAAGTTTTCAGTTATTTTACATTCACATAAAAATTAAACACTATAAAAAATAAAAATGGTTTTTTATTAAACAGAGATTTATTTTTCAGTTATTAAATTGGGATAAGACTATAATTTTTTGTAACGTGAGGCATAATTGAAGGTATAACTATAAGTTTACATTAAAATCAGCAATAAAAATTAAAATAAAAAAAAACAAGTGGGGACACAAATGAATATAACTCCACCACTGAGTTAAAAAGCATTTTATCATTATTTGTTGAATCCACGTGCTATGCACACAGGGAGGCATTTTGTAGACTCTATTCGTGAGTCATATTTTAATTTATTTAATAATAAAGATAAAAGTTAGTTGTTACTTAATTTGCAACTAACACAAACATCTTTATAAGTATCACATTTAAAATAATAAGGATTACATAAGAAAAAATTAAATAGAAGTACATATGAAAAAAAAATATTTTAATAGGAACATTTGGGGAAAAACTATTTAAATGAATCACATTAAAAAAATGATGACACTATAAAGGATTTTTGGCAAAATGAAAACTAAAACAAAAAATTAAACACGGACACATATGAAAGAAATTATATTAATAGGAGAAAGTAAGCGAAAATACATTTCAATTGCCCTAATAGGAACATATTAGAAAGAATGCATTAAAAAAAAATAATTGAAAGGACAATGTGAGAAAAAAAGTATTTTAAATAAACATATAAAAAATAAAATTTTGAAATAATCACGACATATTTGAAAGAAATTATTTTGATAGGATGAAACGATAAAATAATGAACAAGCAAAAGGAAAAAATATTAGAAGAAATTTTTTGATAGTAAAAAAAAGATTTGGACGAAAAAGAAAAAAAAAAAAAAAAGATATTTTTTTTCCTTGAAAGGACAAATAACAAAAAGAGAGAGAGAAAAAAAAAAGAAAAAAAAAGGCATCGGGAACGAATAGTCCCCAAAGAGAAACTTAAGTGCCTACTGCACTTCTTTATATAGTAAGATAACACATGTTTTGAGGATCCAATATCTATGATCTATGTAAAAAAAAAAAAAGAAGAAGAAGATAATTTACACGATTATGGTCAAAACTTTGTAGCATAAGGTGTACATAGTATCCCAACAAAATAAGTTAAAAGAGACTCTTCTTTCTACAATGTACATCATTAAACATTGATCAGTTCATTTCACATTGCAACTTCAAAGCTGTCTAACAATTGAGTTGCTCTATACCTATATTCACTACGTACATCGTCTTGTTTATAGCTTTTAACGTGTATGTGGTGTTCTGTTTGTACTAGATATGTGGGCAAATATTTAGATTTCTGGTATTTAGATCTAATTAGAGATAAAATTAATGGTAACATAATTTAAATAAAAGTAGAACAAATATATTAGCAAAATAAATTCAGCCTTAAGATGAAAGATGGACATGATGTATTTTAATGATGAAAAAAATTTCTTGCATCTTCCTTAAGGCGCCACACTTAGGTCCATTTAAACAAGATTTTTGTCTCCTTGAAATTCACTTAGAAGCTTAGTAAATTAGGTTAAGAAATTAAGCACCATTAGCACAATGTCTATTTAAGGACCCTTACTTCATCAAGAGACGCTACTTTATACTATTCATAAAAGATGGACATAACATATTTTAATAACGGGAAAAAAATTTCTTGCATCTTCCTTAAACCTTAGGCGCCACACTTAGGTCTATTTAAACAAGATTTTTGTTTCCTTAAAGATCACTTAGAAGCTTAGAAAATTATGTTAAGAAATTAAGTACCAATAGCACAAATTCTATTTAAGGACCCTTACGCCGCCAAGAGCCTATTTTTGCTATTTTCTCCCTATTTCCTCGAGAAAGAAAACTTCCCTCCGTTGTTCTCTCTAATGCCCGTAGGCCTGCTCCTCCCATTTACTCAAAATTTTCCTTTTCCTCACTCAAATCCATCCACATCTAAAAGAGAAAGGAAAGGAGAAAGTTAGAAGGATTGATCAAGAGTTGTCGACAAGAGTAAACCATAAACTTTTTCATTTCCTAATTCTTTAAGTTTGATTTAGTTTTATCCATTTGTAATAAAAGGCATGTAATAAGGGTTTAAGAGTTTATTTATGCTGACCCTATGTGGTTATGATTTGTTAAGTGATGTAATTTTAGAGCATGAATGCATAAGTTTAGAAACAAGTTTTATAGAAAATTAATTTATCGCAAACTTTACTTAAGAGGATGGGCTCCATAAAGGCCGAATCCTAAATTTTGCTCAACATGAGATCTTTAAATCTTGACGATTTGAACAACTTTATGTGAAATGTTTAAGATTGAAATGCCAACCCTAAGGTGATGTTTTGAACATTTTTCAAAAACTGTTGTATTTGATGTTGCAGGAGATGTTGTAACATTAAGTTGCGACATCAATAGTGCAGATTTCAAAATAGCCCAGTTTTTAATTTTAGAATTTGAGATGCTTAGTTTATTGTTTCTCCAAGCCTCTATAGCAATTATCGAAAAAATCCATGGTTGTTTTATATTATTTCGTTAGATGATTTACGTGATGTTGCAACATTAAGTTGCAACATTAGTAGTGTAGATATCACTTTTGCTCAATTTTGTTTTTCAAAAGTTAAGATGTTCAGCATATTATATGTCAAAGTTGTTTTAGCAACTCTGGTACAGTTTATTATTGATTCTGAAACTGTTTTCGTTAAGTATTTCACAAAATGTTGCAACATTGGTTAGGACATCTATAGTACAGTTTATATTTTTGGGTGAAACAACCCTCTAAAATTCCAAATCACGATTTATGCAAAATATAAAAGTTTTAGAACTCGATAACACGAAAAACTTTCATAATTTTTTTTTTGGCAAAATTCTACCTTTATAGTGGACTTTAAAACAAATTTATAAAAACGTTCTAACTAGTAAATCTTACAAAATCATCGCAAATTGAGATATTAAAGACAAAAAATGAACTTTTGAAAAATATAGAAGTTTCTCATCAGAATGAGGAATTTTTGTGAAGAAAACTTTTATTAAAATTGTCTTTAATATATGGTTTATGATGTTTTTTAAAACTAACAAAAAGGTGCTTCCTCAATATTAGTTGTGACACCCGTTATTCTCCTAAGGGTATTAAGGTAATTAGATTAATTACCTAGTATATATATAAAAAAAAATCAGAAAATCTCTCATAATTCGGAACTCTCTCTCTCTCTACTTTCTCTCTCTAAAAAAATTCTCTCTCTCCTCAAAGATCGTTTGAGATTTCGGCATCCGTTTTCGACACCTCCCGCACCAATGGAAAGCTCTCGACGAGCTGAGTCCAACGAGGTGCCGCGCCGCCCAAAACGCCGCCGGAGGAGACCACACGAGCCGCCCAAAGTGGCGGCAAAACCCATTTCTTTCCGACGAGATATCTTCGCCGTCCGACGTCCGATCGACGTGATTCTTGTTCCTACACGACCACCGTGATGAGAGGAACAAAACCCACCCTTGGTGGCAGCTCAACAACCGCCGGATTGCTCCGCCCGCCTATTGCCGCCGTGCACCGCCGCCCCCATGGTGGAACTCCGCCTTGCCGGAGGAGGTGACTGACACCACCCCTCCCAATGAGTTCAGAGGATCAAGGGGAGTAAAACCCCTCGATCAATTGCACGGAAGGAGCCGGTTTCGCCGGAGAACGGCCAACGCCGCCGTCAACCGCCACGGGAGCCTCCGTTTTGGCTCTTCCCAGCCACGTTTCTTCAAATTGGATGAGGGGAAATGCTCATAGGAGGATGGGTAGCAAAAGCCCTCAGCCAATTTCAGGTTTCCATCGTCGGAGAATCAAGATCGGAGCTCATCCATTTCTACCGACGTTGTACTTCACGACCCGCTATGTTAGAGATAGAATTGGGTGAAATTGACCCAGCCATTGGACTCAGAAGGGTCAATTTAGGGGGGGTAGGCCCGAGCCCAGCTGCCAACGGACCCCGATTGACGCCGGTCAACGACGGTCAAAGTCGGTCAACGGTGGTCAACACCGGTCAACGGCTAGTCAAAGGCCAAAATGGGATTTTGTGATCCGGACCTCCGATCGAAGATCCGAGACCGCCTCCTGACTCGTTTCGATGCTCTGGATGCAATGGTGACCTCCGTTTGAGCAAATTCCACTCCGATGAAAATCATCCGGTACCGACTGCATGCAAATCGAGGCGATTCAAACAGCAGTATCGGAGTCCAGAATGACGTTTTCAAGAATGTATGATCTCCAGGAAGCATTCCTAGCCATTCATAGTCGCTCGAGGAGCACTACAGAGGATGCTTCGTAGATACAGCGAGATACAACTGGATCTGTTTTGCTTGGAGTTCAAGATCAAGGGAGTATGGAGCTAACGTTAATTGATTCCAGGATTAAGAGACTGTTGATAAGCTTGAAAGGTAGGGATTCTATTACTCATCTTTTGTGAGGTTTTTATAGAATTAAAATTGATTGTTTTGCCGCAATATATATATATATCTATGTTGAACTGATATTATATGATTATCACATATGAAACTATGACATGGACTCGTCTTGTATTGTACGGCGAGGAACATAATGAATTGACACATGTTATTGTTGGAAACAAAGTGCGCAGCGGAATTTTTAAAAATTTTTCATCAGAGTATTTTCCAAAACACAAGTTTGACATGTTATATGTATAATTTAAACAGATCTTACTAACCTCAGTATGCCGAAGAACCTCCGCGACCTGTGTAGAGAAGTAACGTTCCAGAAGAGCCTCAACCAACTGGTCTTCTTTGCTATTCTCTATCCACAACCGGAGTGAGTGTGGGCTCACACGTACAGCTCTTCCACCGGTGACTCTCCTTCCAACCAATAGAGAGAACCCAAAGCTAGTGTTCGTGATTTGTGAACAAAAGCTCTCAGGGAGTTTTTAGATGCTCACTAGAAGAGTATCACTCTTAATCTCTCAAATTGATCTGAGTAAATCATTAGACTTACTCCCTTTTTATACCTATTGGTCCTTGGGGTCAGTCCATATCAGATTAGGTCTCAAAAATCGAAATAGAATCAAGTTCGGATCAATATCTGATAAGATACGCGTGAAAAACGCGTAATCTTAGCTGTCGCGGTCGGCATGCCGAACTGTGAGATAGGCAGGCCGAACTGGCCAGTTCGGCAGGCCGAACACGTCATCCGGCATGTCGAACTGCCGAGAAAAAATCTCCGCGAATCTTTTATTTTCCACCCGAGATTCTAAAGGATAAAGTCTCAGTTTTGATTCAAATAGCCCAATAGAAAAGATATCTGATCAAAACAAACTTTATCAAGATAATCTCTAAGAAAATAAATCAATTCACAATAATTCTACAAGTTTATCTTGTTCTAATTGTCCAAAATTAAAACAACCGATAAACAGACAAGAATTATCCGAACGCCATAATTCAACAAGTTCATCTTGAACTAATTTCTTACATAATTAATTCAACCGATAAACAGACATGAATTATTTGATTCTTATAAATTTTAAACCAATCTGATAAATCCGACATAAGTCACCAATTATTGGAAAAGCACGCCGTGTCGTTACAGGATTTTGTGAGCTAGCAAAGGGGACCAAAATGGACCTATAAAGTTCAAGCTCATGATAACTATGAAACCCAATATCCCAGATATACATTTCACAATTATCAACTCCAACGCTACTCCACTAAAAGCTTGGAGCTGCACTCTCGAACTTTATAGAATTACGAAGCTCGAGTAGCTAAGTCTCCATGACATATCATAGTGTATCGCATCCCCATATGATCATCCATAATCGGCTTAAGGACAAGTTCTGTCTTACCTTCCCGATTATTTTTATCTTACGTTCCATTGTCTCACCATTAGAAAACTTACCATCCAAAGATAGTATACCATTCGGTTACACCTATGTATCCAAATGGTTGAGCGCTCCAGTTTTCCAATTACAGGACAACGCATATAAGAGGATATCATTACTCCTAAAGAGGAGCTATGGATTCCATATCTATGAATAACAAGTCTACGCTACCAAGAGTCATGCCTCCAACGTACCGGCATGCTTGCCACTATAGAGATGTGGGAGTCACCCATTGGTACATCAAAAGACACAAGTCGAGACAACGGGCCCATTATTCATCTCAGGATTAAGATACAATACAAATGATTGTCTAAAGTGAATCGATTTGACAAGACAGAATTATTAATCCAAATCAATTCACTTTATGTCCCGATCCAACACATCGTCACCTATGACAACGCGCCAATGTTTCTATTCACGGAGTCCAACTCCGATGGCTAAGACAAACCATCTCCCAAAAGGGATATAGACAACATAACAATCTTTACATGAATAAAGCGCCCAACTTTATTCCCTCGATTGCGGATCATATATTTTAGACCATCACCTTAAGAGTCGTGTCTACCGCATAATCATCCCATCATATGCCCAACTCTTAAGGTTTAGACTGACAGTCTCAGACTACTGTTTGCTTATCATACATTCAACAAATATGAACGTAAAGAGGACAATATTTGGTATATATATAAATGAATAAATTCTTTATTGATAAAAATGTCTCCAAAAACGTATTACATTTTTACTCCTTAGAGCATACATGTCTAACAGTTATAAATTGAGAAGCATGGTTAGGAAAACTAACTCTATTGATAATGATTCAATATAGAGAAATTGTGAGACATGAAGAGGGCGACGGTTACGTCCTTGGGCATGAATACCCTAAAAGGTAAAATAGGGGGAAGGCGATGACGCTTCCTTGGGTTGAAAGTCCCAGAACACACTGTACAGGAATCGATTTGGTGAGGACTCGGGGCTTGATGTCCCCTCACCGAAACACCCTTGGAATGTTTATAGGGTGATCAAGTGCGCCCATTTGGGTTTCGATGAGTTGAGTGATACTCAATTTAACATGGATACCTAGGAACAATGATGATTGATAATATTTGTATAAATGTGTAATTATGACACTTGGTAATGATTAACTACGGTATCCATAAGATGTGATCATAATAAACCTCATAATCTGGAATATGATGTGACTTACTAACCATGCAGGTTTTAATGTGGTAATGATAAAAACCTAAAGGTGAGTAATGGCTTTCTCTACTGAGCATAGTGTCGTTTATTCCCGTATGTTTATATCTTTTCAGGACTCACTAAGTGTGAGGTGGCTACGAGAAATATAGTTGAGGAAGTGATGTAACTATATTACATTGGGACTGCTTCAATCGTTGAGAATGTTCTTCATGATAATGTAAGCATCAATTGTTACTTTCTGTGACTGTATTACAATGTGTTGAGGGTTAAAATGATGATGACAACAGTTTATATTATTAAATTTAAGGTGCTACATTAAAACTGTGATTTATTTGTCGTTTATATTTTTATTTTTGAGTTGAGAGTTTTCATTTAAGTCCCGGGTAAATTTTATTTTTAAGGTTTTACTTTTATTATTTATTTTTATTTTATCTCATTAAAAACTGTTAACCCCCATATAGGGGCGTTACATTAGTCTAAAAAAAAAAACATATGTTTAGTGGCAAAATCACTAGTTATGACCAACAAAGGAATTGTAGCACTCAAAAAGCTATACGAGTCTAAAGTTCACAATGTTATCAAATTCGGACTTCAATTTAAGTTATGGTTTTCAGTAAAACTTTACACATAAAGTTTTCAACAGATTTCAAAAATGAGAAATCATAAAATCCTAGTTGTTAACCACTACATTACGATAGCAATTAGAGGTCCAACGCCCTTACAAGTTTAAGAGCTAATTCTCAAATCCAAATATCTTATAGTTAGTGCTCAAATATTATAGAAAGCCCTTAGTGTAAAAAGGATGTATTAGGCCTAATGAAATAATTAGTAATCAGACATAGGCTTATGGGCCTAATGACACTATTCATATTCAATAGACTTTGTATGAAAATGAGCCAAACATAAGTAATATAAGAAGTTAATAAGCTAAGTAATAAGTAAAAGATAATTAATTAATTAAAAATTAATTCATTAATTATCCAACATTTAGCACGAGCAACTAAAGGCAATTAAGGAAAATAATTTAGACAAGAAATCTACATTATAAAGATTTAAATTTTATTAATCCTTTTTAAACCAAGTGGCTAGTTAGTTAATTAAAGGAAATTCTTAAGAAAAGATTTAATTTCCTTTTTACAATGTGCTAAAACTAATTAACATAAAATAAGTTAAACTTACACTCTTACTGGGTGTTTTTTCACAAAATCTAAAAATAGTGAATGGGTATATCGTGAGTTAGCAGATCTTATTTCTAGAAACTAGGTAAGTAGAAATCTCACCTACAACATGAAAACTGCGGTTTTCAAATTAAAGGTATTTTTACATTTTTTATGAAAATCATAAAATGCATGGTTAGTGCTATTGTATATTATGTCATGCTATGTTAGGATATACTATGTCTATACCATGTTATGTCATACGATGATAAGTTATACCATGTTACATCATACTACGATAAGATATGCCATGTTTATGTTATATATTTTATATGTGATGTATGCAATATTAAATTATATTATGTGTTCACCTTATGTTAAGTAGGGTTATGTTTATGTATGTGATGTTATATAGCAACATGTCACACTGCATACATAGTAAGACAAGTGAAATAAATTAAGTTAAGTTATAGGATTCAAGACCTTTCGACGTATGAGGGGGCATTTAGTTCTGTTTCAATTTTATGGTCTAAGGATGTGTCACGCCCTGAAGTACAGGAGGTGACGTGGCGGATTATTTAAAATAATTAAAAGGCAAATTTAATTAAAATCAAGAGTTTTAGGGGTTAAATTAAATAATAAAATGTGAAAGTTTCGAAACAGCATTTTATAAAAGAAGTCATAAACATTAAGCAGGCGAATAATGAAACAATAGAGAACCACGAGTATGGGTCCCACCGACCCACAACTTGTGCACACACATTGTACTGACAATATAATAATACAACTACAGTCTAATCATAAAGAGAATTAAAAACATTACATGCCTTGTTCAAATAGTACAAATAATTTACTAGCTCTCCTACTGCTCCTGAGTTCTGTCCGCTGATTCCTCTCTGAACCTAAATAGGAATCCACCTAGAGGGGAAATTTAAGAAAAATAAGGAAAATGTGAACGAAAGGCTCAGTAGGACTATATTTTATCAAATTATTTAATCTAAAAGAAAATCTCATTATTCAAGGAATTGATTAAAAGGAACCTTAAATAAACAAATAAATTTAAATAAAACCGTTCTTATCAAAACAGTTTATTAGGTCGACCAGAAACATCATTTTCTTTTTCCTAGGCAAACCATAAGGATATCACCACTGTAGTGGCTCAGCTGGGTTTCGAGACCTGCCCCTAAGGTCGATTGCTATACGACCCGATCTCTGATATGGCATCATGCCCTTATATTTATTCTCATCATTATTCAAACTCATTTACTGAGTATTGTCATTTACATTCATTATGAAGTTCATTCTAATCCACGGTTTATCAAAATATAACCGATGAATTCATTTTCAATCAACCGTTGAAAACATTTTTATAGAAACCTTTTTTAAAGTCAAATCATTTTGAAACTAGGCTACCAAGGAGATGGTAGAAGTCCTACCTTGATACTCGTGTCGATGCCCCACACTGTAATCCCGGTCCGCTATACATTAGCTCCGCGGAACCACGAACGATCCTAGATACACACTAAGTCGATCAATATCTAGTCCAAGATATTCTATATTACTAAACTATTTCATGATATCCTAGTGTGCCATTTGTATCTTTAAAATCATTTTACAATGTTGGAATTTAAATCGGGGTTCAAAACAGTAAAAACGGGTGAAAAATCATAAAATTTCCCATGCCCGGCTGGCTTGCCAGACGCCCTTCTTCGGCCGACCGAACTGTACAGTTTGGCCTGCCGGAAACTAGGTCCGGTCGGCCAGACATTTCCCAGGTTCGGCCCGTCGAACAGTGCAGTCTGGCCTACCGATCCTTTGAATCTGGCCTGCTGAACACGTAGTTCGGCCTGCCAAACTGAAAAAACCCAGAAATTCTAACCACGGGTTTGGTTCTCCCAAAATCCAAATCTTGATTTTAACCTGTTTTTCTCAATTTTCAGGCATGGAAAACAATCATAGATGATAGAAAAACATAATAGAACACTTTTAGACTTATTTAAACAAGATTTAAACTCAAAAATCTCAAAAATCCAAAAATAGGAAAAAATAAGGAAAAATGAAAAATCTTGAATCTAATCCGTTTTTCTTCAATCTAAGCTTAGATTCTAGTTGTTCTAAGTTCATTTAACTCAAACCAAGAGTTTTCTAAGTTCAAACAAACCTAGATTTCAAAAATGCACAAAATTATAATTTTTTTAAAAGTTTAG
Organism: Artocarpus heterophyllus; assembly: GCA_025403435.1. NCBI lineage: Eukaryota > Viridiplantae > Streptophyta > Magnoliopsida > Rosales > Moraceae > Artocarpus > Artocarpus heterophyllus. The sequence goes on from CM046353.1 coordinate 11,213,039, forward strand.
AAATTTCAAAACTAACCTCGAATCGAAGCTTCAATCCACGTTCTTGGTTGCCAAATCTCGTTGCCGAGCTTCCTCCTTGCTAACCCGAAGCTTGGATTCGAATTTTGATTCAAAAAATTTGAGAGAGAAATGAGAGAGAAGAGAGAAATCGAGAGAGAACGAGAGAGAGAGTGACCACGGTGAGGAAGAGAGAGAGAGATCAGGGAGAGTGAGAGGAAGAGAGTGAGAGGGAGAGAATAAATAGAGGAAAACGGTGGACTGTTTTACTATACGAAAGCCATGTGCCACCCATGGTTTGTAAAACGAAATATTTTCAACATTTTACAAACGGTTGTGTTTTAAAACTCAAAATAACATTTTAAAACAATAAGAAATCATTTGAATTTATCAAATTACCAAAACAACCTAAAATTTAAAATTTAACCAAATAATCAAATTAATGTTGAAATATTAATTATAGCACACTAATTCATCATTTTACATCACAATACCATTAAATAAATTTTGGGGCGTTACAGGATGCTAGGGACCTTCGCAAACCCTAACTTTCTAAAGATCACACTCAATTGATACAAACACTCGAGCCCAGTAAGTATTACAAAATAGATATATAAGACATATTCATGAAGGAGCATAATCAGTTCATGCATGTTTTGACAAATGTTTAATGTTTAGTTTTGCGAGTATGCATTTCTACTTGCTGAGCAAAAGCTTACTCAGATATGTTCAAACTGTTGGTAAGAAACCTATCAACAACATGTGATAGACAGTGGCAGCGGTGAACGGATGGTAGGGACAGGCACAGATGCCTATTACAAGTGTATCTTTCACAATAGTTTTAAAATAAATTATGCATGTATGTGCAAGTAGTTTTACGCATGTATGATTGGAAACTGAGGTTGTAACTATACAACATTTCTCTATATTACTTTATGGCTAATGTTGCAAAAGCTACTATAAAATATATAAATGAAAAGGTTAAACAAGTTAATTACATCAATATTTAGTTTTAGAAATGTTTTAAAAAAGAATTATTTTGATTAAGGAATTTTTTTAAAAAAATAATTGTTTTAAGAAACTATAATTATGTTTTTAAAATTAAAAATTTGTTCCCACAAATTTAGTACTTTATGATAAGTTGCAATCAAGATTGTAATTATGTACTTAAATAACGACCACGAAAGTAGGGTTGTTACACGATTTGACATTTATGATGTATCGATACATGCAAAATCCAAAGAAATCACACTTGGAAGCAGTTCGGCAAATTCTGAGATATGTTAAACGTATCATTGATTATGGTCTCTTGGCTACTACGACATCGATTACGTAGGAGATCATGAAACGTGTCAGGTATGTATTCATAGTTTTTTAGAGTATTAACCACAAAAGCACTGTATAGTGCAGCAAGTATAAAAGTTCAGGATAGTACATGGTTAAACCAGTTGATGAAAGAGCAACTAGGTTTGCAATGCTTGCCATTGCGATAATCAGTCAGTAATCTGTTTAGTAAAAAATCCAATATTTCATGTAAGGATAAATCATGTGGAGGTGCATTATCATTTCACTAGAAAAAAGTTGTTATAAGAACATATTAAAATGCCATGTCACAAGATGATCAAGTTATGGACTTGATGGGCAAGTTTTAAAAGTTTCGAAGTCGAGTAAAAACGACAAGTCCAAAAAAATTGGAAGCTAAAGTTGAGGGGGAGAGTTGAAATTTAACACGGGCCAAACCCAATAGGTCCAGTGTCCTATGTTTTATTCACTCACGTGATACAAGCCTTAGTAATTTAAGATTTTACAGCGTAATATACATGCTACGAAGTTTCCTAGAAGCAACCGGAGCAATGTGGATTTTCTCCACTTGTCCTTGATCCAATGGCTTCACATGGCTATAAATTGCAAGAGAGAAATGATGCTTTTTGAGTAGTGTTTATTATTTTTATTTCTTTTATTGTTTTTTCTTTGAAAGTTGCCGATAATATTTGTTTTTTTTGGTTTTGATGTAGCTTTCTTCTTATGTTATATAATAAATCAATTTATACAGCGTCGGCTTCTGTTACAATTGTGATGAGAGGTGGCGGGCAGGGTGGTTTTTAGGCCAAAGAGCTGAGAATGGTATATGAAATTAAATGAATGGTTCAGCAATTGATCAATATGTTATATATAAAACTTAAATAGACAAAATACGATCCATCTACAGCTAATTGATAATCATAGTACATTAATTACATATAATATAATTAAGAAAACTATCTTGTAATATTATGTCTTGACGCTTTTAAATTTTCACTCATGAGCGTTCTCAAGCAATGTGCAATTGAACTTTTTGTTTGGCCCGTTTATCTTAACAGATTGTGAGTCGTTATCCACTCCTGCCGTGTGGTGTTCTCAATTGGGACATTTTTAGAATCCGTTCGGTAAATAGATTCGAATTAATGATTAATTTGAGTTAGTGTGATTTGAATTAAGATTTGAGTTAGTAATTTAAATTGTTATCCGAATTGGTATTTGAATGTGCATTTAGATTTTAATTTGAGTTAGAATAAAATTAAAATTTGTGTTTAGAGAGGCAGTGAAAATAGTTTTTGATTTATTAACAAATCTAATAAAATTTTAATGTTAATGATCTCAAAAAATATGCAATATGGATCTTAATTTATTCATCTCTTCACTAGGAACACAATGAAAAAAGAATCATCTCATTTGGATATCAAATAAAGAATTTATGATTTTTTTCTTGAAATATAGAAAAGAGAATTTTAGTTTTTTTTTTTTTTGTAGCAGAGATATCCGAGTATCAAAAGTTTAGAGGATGAGAACTTTGAAAACTTGGATTCTTAATACTCAAACGATTCAGATTTTGGGGAAACAAACACGCATTCAAAGGATTATTGATACTCGAATCTAAATTTGAGTCCATTAAATTTAAATAATACTCGAAACAAACATACCTTTAGTTTCTGTGATTTACACACTTTTGATAGAATGGTGAAAACTATTAGATAAAACTATTTTTACTGTAGTATATGAGAGCTTTATACTATTTATAACTAAAAAAAATGGTATGATTCACTTCTGTCAAGGTTCGTGTGTCGTTTTCTCAACTGTCGTTTGTTTGTATGTGTTTGTCGTTTATTATTCTTGCTGTCGTTCTTTTGTCATTTATATTATGAAGTTCTAGTTATTTGGTGCCGTTTCTTCTTTTTATTTAATTTTGTCGTCTTAGTATTATTTGTCGTTTGGTATCATATCACTTTTGTTGCCGATTTTAAGTAATTTCCATCGTCCGTCCATTGGGTGCTTTTTTTTTTCTTTTCTTTTATTTCTTTCGGCTCTCTTATCGTCCTTTATATATTATTGTTCAAAAATTATAGTCAATGTTACTCTTTTAAAATTTATTTAAGTAAATAGTCTATTTTAAAAATATTTGTAGTAAATAACTGTAAGAAATTTTTGCTATTTTTCTTACCTAATATTTCAGTAAACTGTCTTTCTTTTGGTTATCTTCTAGGAATATCCACCAGTTTTGTTTAATCTATTATTATAATTTATTTCTTTGTTGTTTTCTCAGTTCTGATATTGAATGGCTCATTTTGAAGCTGAACTTCCGAAGTACGGTATATTGTACTCGTTCCCTTGGATCATTACAAACCTTTCCCATACTCTATTGAAGTTTCACATGCTCTAAAGTGGGCTTTAAAAGATTATCTCCTAAAATGATTTAAGAAGAAATGGAAGTTTTCTCATCGCAATAAGTTTACATTTGTAAATTCTCCTACAACGTGTTTTCCAAGAAGGAAATGACCTGCATTTTTTATATTTTTATAATTTTTCGTCAGAATTAGTGATAGATGAACTGTCATGAGCCGACTACTTTTGTACTGTGCAGACGGCTCTTGCGACACTTACTTGGCCCTCACAGCTAGCAAGTTAGCCTAGAAGTTGCCGCAAGGCAACGACATGTAAGCCGTGTTTCTATCACAAAGCATGCAAAAGCAAACCACACATAGCACATGCTGTATTCGATGAGCAGGAACAACTATGGTAACCTAGCACGTAACAAGCATTTAAACAAGCACATCAAGCAAGAATGAGGCAAAAAGTAGAGTAACAATAAGGCAAGTCAAAGACTACTTTGTTTTTTTTATTGGTTAGAGTCGTGTAGTATATGGCTAAAGCTCTTATCACACCGGCGGTCAAGCACCACGGTTTTGAGCCTTTTCACTTGCTACATAAAGAGACTTGGAAAATGGAGAGAAAGTATGGCCCTTTACAAAATATTTTTTTCCTTAAAAAAAAAAAAAGAAAAATAACCAAGACCCTTAAGCAAGTTTGTTTAGGTAAAACAAATGTGCTAGTTTAGAAAGTTTGATTTAAACATTTGAATCAGAACAGTGAGTCTGCGGAAGCATTTGAAATCCTGCCTTTCCATTTCGTGGAAATCTTCTCTTAAGTCTTGACTTGATTTCAAAGACTCCAGAGGGTGATCTGCATTTTGAAATAATCGATATGACAATGATTTTTGTATTTGCATTTTGAAATGGTCGATATGTCAATGATTTTGTCCCTGCTTTATGATTCAGAGCCATAAGAAAAGATCAATCTATAAATTCTTTGATCCAATACCCATCACTCAAAAAAATTAAGAGCCCGTTTGTTTTGTGGTTTAAATCACGGTTCGAATCATTTTATTACAGTATTTTCTATCACAAAAATTTAAATCTTCATTCAAATACTCTATTCAAATACTCGAACCAAACGAGCTCTAAGTGTTTGGTTTGAGCACTTTTTTTACTCAAATCACGGTTTGAATCATTTTGCTACAGTATTTTCTCTCACAAAAATTTAAATCTTCATTCAAATACTCTATTCAAATACTCGAACCAAACGGACCCTTAATATATTCGGATATTTTTCAATGATTCACAAAAGCAAGTTGCACCACCAACATGCCTCGTGATCCCTTTCCCTACCCTCAATTATTTAGGGGTATTTCTAGCCGTCTGTCAATGTTTCCATCCCCAAAAAATACTTCCTGTTAGGCCGGCTTACAACCCATAATTAGATAAGTGGATGGCGGATATTCAGAATCTTATAAGAAATTTATTTTTATTTTCAGTTCTCCTTCTGAGTTGATCTATTGACATTTTGGTAAAAAAAAAATTAAAATTAAAATTAAAAAAATAGAATTAGGACTTAGGAGAGAACCTTATTATTATTTTTTAAAAAATTTTCAGTGCTTCTTCTAAGTTCCAATGATATTTTGGTGAAAAAAATTAGCCTTAGGATTTAGGAGGGTAATGTGTTTAGAAAAAGACTGAAAGCAAAAAGGAGCATGAAAATTCCAATCATATTCAATTGTTATGACGAGTTCTTATGATCTTATCATTTACTTAGAGTCAGTTTTTCTTGCTTGTCATCAACATATTTTAAATTTCGATAGAAGGATTTCAACTCTTTACTTCAAGATAAAATATAAATAAATTTATTAATTAATATCATGCTGGTTCATCTTTGACACTCAGGCTCTTATTTTCGTTTAAATCAAACTATGCTAACTCAAAAGGTGAAACACCTTCAAAAGCATATGTTCGATATTGCAACTTTAGTCGACAAAGAATATTAGGTCTTAGGGATTGGCTTTTTGATTAAGCTAATTAATTTCTCATTAGCAGTTATTGGATTTCTCTTTAAGGTCCACTTGTTTTGCAATCATAAGATTCCAATTAGGTGGAAAGCTCTTTAAATATTTTAATTGCAATGCTTAAAATATTTCAAAAGCTTTTGAATATTTCAAAAGCTCAATGTTGTCCCAAAAAAAATTGCTAATTCCCAAATTTCGAGGCAGCCGGTGGCTTTTAATACATTAAAATATTAAACCAACATGATTCCCAATAAATAAAGAAATAGATCAATAAAGACAATTCTTATGGTAGAGAAGACAATTTTGCTTTACCAGTGAAGCATAATGTTTTAATCATTAGATTAGTATTTTAACAATCTGATTTGTGACTATACATACTAAAAATTTACAGTGCACAATAAAGAGCTACTTCTAGTTACGGATTAGATTGTTAAAAAATTAGTCCAACGATTAAATCACCCATAGTAGAGCAAAATTGCCTTCTTTACTATAAAAAAATCTTTAAAAAAAAAAAAAAAAACAACAACAAGGTATAAAATCCTCAGCTGCCCAGTTTCACTTTGCTGTTGGTTGATAGTTGGCAATAGCCAATTAGATCCATTATTACAAGGAACGTCCAGGCTGGCCAAGAGCCAACGGTTCAAGTAGTCCTAGGTGCCATATGTTTATTTGTTTTATCTACTAAATTAAACTCTCTCTCTTTTTTCTTTAATTCACACCAAAATAACGTGTGTTGGAAGTCAATGATTAGCTCATTATGACTATTGATCGAAAGACAGTTTCTATATATATATATATATGTATGTATGTATGTATGTATGTATGTGTGTATATCACAAATACGTGGTCTCTGCTAACGACATCTGTGGATTATCATCATGCACAAACGGCTAAGCTTGAAAATTATCAGGTCAATATCACATGCCGATATATATATATATATATATGCAATTTTAAAAGCTGTTCCCAATATATACAAAACTAAAATGGCTTACCTGTCACCCTATGCCTTATCTTGATCACGGTAACATCACCACTGCATCGTTTTAACCTTTAGATCAGAGCATGCAGGTTTCATGTGAAAAAAGTCACGATTCAAAATTAAACTTTAGAGTTTGTCAAATACTAGTTTGGGTCCAAATTGGAAAAACTGATGATCCAAACATAAACCATGGTAGTTGACAAAACGTGGATAACATTATCGTAACGAGCTAATTCTCCAACGTTGGAAACTTGTGTTTATTGGCCGGTGAGTTTCAAAGTGTCCTTCTACAATATGCAAGTAGCTTGGTAGGTACCAAACTAATAATAATAATGACCAAAACCTGTAATTCAAAGAAAGTGTGTGTGGTTCTACTTCTAGTACTGCCGCGTGAAGCTTCATGGTTTTTTCCTGGAGAAGGCTAGAAAAAGAAAGAATTGAGCAATATTAGAAGTTAAAATCTGCAGTATTGTTGTATCTTCTAACTGGTCCTGTTTGGCCGCCCAACTAATTGAAAGCGTGAGCTTGCTTGGGTCAGCTCAAAATAGAGTGGGGTCCATCCTCAATTTGCAAGGTGGCTGTTATCCGCGTCTCGTTTTCAAGTAAGAAAAAAGAGAGGTATACAATAATATGACGCTCCAAAAAGTGTGGTGCCCATTAGGCATTGGCCAGTCAAAAGGCCAATAGCTCTAGTGGGCCAGTCTCCGTCAAATTTCTTATCCTCGTTTTTGATTGATTAGTTTGAATTATGTTAATTTAGACTTTTATTTATTTAAATTAACAATTCAAACCGTGTAGTTTAACCTGTTATTTGAATTCACGTTTGAATATATAGTTATATTATTAATATGAATATGAAAGCTAAACTGAATTTGTGTTTGGATGAAAATTGAGAACTGGAGTTTAAACATGGAAATTTTATTTAATTCAAAAATAAATATAAAATAATAAAAAATATATGTTATTTAATTGAAATTAAATATAAAATAATGCTGCTAGATTATAATTATAAATATGTGTGAATGCTGAAATCACTATTTAAAATTTGGTTCGTAACATTACATTTGGAGGAAGGAAGGGGGTTGAGTTCTGAGTTGACAGTTCAGTACAGTTTAAATCGCTGGTTTAATTGAAATTAAATACTTTACCAGACATCAATCAAATTGTGATGGTCGCTTATTGACTCTGAAACAAACCCGCCATTATCTTTTTTTTCATTATCAGTTATTTATATAAAAATTCTATGGCAAGAATGTGATGGGTTAAAAAAGATTCTCAGGATCAGGTCTTAGGAATAACTAACTTTTGATTTAAAAAAAAAAGAATGTACGATAGATTTTTTATTTTGATAAGATTTTTCAAGTGTAACTTTCAAAGGTTGTGTAATTTTGATAATGTTGATATATAAATTATAATAATATATTTATTTCATCTAATATATTGACTTTAAATGCTGTTTTGTTTTTAAACTAATTTTGTACATTTCTTTCCGAATCATTCTTGTGTAGAATAAACGTTATAATACACTTTGACTTTTACATGTTACATGTGTATCACTAGTTTTTTAAAAATTAATTAAAAAACTGCAAAAAGCGCCTTTTAGTTTAGAAAATGACAATCACATACTAATTAAATCAATATTTTATATTTATTGATTTGTTATTTATTTTTTTATTTTTGTGAATACCGTAAAAATTGTTCCGTATTTTAAATTATGAATAAAATAATGAAAAAATGGGAAAAAAAACACAAATCCATTATTTAAGGTTTAGATATGATTATATGTGTTATTTTGTGACCCAAAATCTGTGGCAGTAAGGCAGCGCCGCGGCGCTTGAAAGCAGGGCCGCGGCGCTACAATCCAGCGCCGCGGCTCTTGAAAGAAGCGCCGCGGCGCTCCAATCAGAAAACCAGCGCCGCGGCGCTAGAAAAGAAGCGCCGCGGCGCTCTAATCCGAAAACCAGCGCCGCGGCGCTCCATTGCAGCCGAATAATGTATTTTGCGTTTTTACGCGTTTTTGGGTTATTTTGGGTTAGGGTTTGAGCCCCCATACATATAAATACATCATATTCTCCATAGTTCAGAATTGTGAGTCACATTAGAGAGACACATTAGAGAGTCACAAATTTTCATAGAGATCATAGTGTTGAGAGTGATACAGAGAGCTCAGTCTTGTGAGTTTGTGAGTGATTGAGTGAGTGAATTTCTGTATTTGAGCGCTCTAAACACCGTTGTAATTTCCGTTTTGTGATTAGTGGATTGCTTCTCTTCTGCCCGTGGTTTTTTCACCCTTTATTAGGGTTTTTCCACGTAAATCTTGTGTGCAATTTTCTCTCTATTTCTTGTTGCTTATTGCTTTGATTTCTAACAAGTGGTATCAGAGCTTTGGCTTTGATTTGCAATGGCAACCATGAAATTCGACATTCCGCTGCTGGATCGCACAACGAGGTTTTCTTTATGGCAAGTGAAGATGCGGGCTGTTCTAGCGCAGATGGACCTTGATGATGCGCTATTGGGTTTCGATAAGATGCCCTCATCATGGTCGAAAGAGGAAAAGGAGCGTAAGGACCGAAAAGCTTTGTCCCAAATACACCTTCATTTGTCAAATCAGATTTTGCAGGATGTACTGAAGGAGAAGACTGCTGCTGCTTTGTGGCTCAAGCTGGAGCAATTATGCATGACCAAGAGTCTTACTAGCAAACTTCATTTAAAGCAGCGTCTATACTCTCACCGAATGTCTGAAGGTATGTCTCTTGAGGATCACTTAACTGTGTTTAAGGAGATTGTGTCTGATTTGGAGGCTATGGAAGTTAAGTATGATGAAGAGGACCTTGGGTTAATTTTATTATGTTCACTGCCTTCATCATATGCCACATTTAGGGATACTATCTTGTATAGTCGGGACACTCTTACCCTAGATGAGGTTTATGAGGCTTTATTTTCTAAAGAAAAGATGAAGCAGTTAGTTACTGGATCTGAAACACAAGGAGAGGGTCTAGTTGTTAGAGGTAGAACCCAAGAGAGAAGTTCTGGGACTGAGATTAGAGGTATGTCTAAATCCAGAAATAAGGATAAGTACTGTAACTATTGCAAGAAGAAAGGGCACATTAAAACTGAGTGTTATAAGCTGCAGAATAAAAACAAGAGGGCTGAAAATCAAAAGGGGAAGAAACCAGATGCTGGTGAGGCTAGTGTCGTTGAAGAAGGCTCTGGTGGTGAGCTTTTGGTAATTTCTGATGGTGATTCTAAACCCTGTGAAGATTGGGTTCTTGACTCTGCATGTACGTTTCATATGTGTCCCAACCAGGACTGGTTTTCAACATATGAAACAGTTCTTAAGGGCTCTGTTTTGATGGAAAACAATGCCCCATGCAAAGTTGCTGGTATTGGTACTATCAGAATTAAAATGCATGATGGCATAGTGAGGACACTAGGTGATGTGAGGCATGTCCCCGATCTTAAGAGGAATTTAATTTCCTTAGGTACTCTTGATGCTAAAGGGTACAAGAACACTGGTGAAGGTGGAGTTTTGAAAGTCAGTAAAGGCGCTCTTGTGATGATGAAAGCACAAAAGAAGACTGCTAGTTTGTATGTTCTGCAAGGTACTACAGTTGTTGGTGATGCAAAAGTTACTACTTCCACTATGTCTGATGATGATCTCACTAAGGTATGGCATATGCGACTGGGGCATATGAGTGAGCTTGGGATGGCAGAGCTGAGTAAGCGAGGGCTCCTTATTGGACAGTGCACAGGTAAGATGGAGTTCTGTGAGCACTGTGTTTTTGGAAAGCAGAAGAGAGTTCGATTTGACAAAGGCATTCACAACACAAAAGATATTTTGGAGTATGTTCATTCTGACCTTTGGGGACCGTCTACTGTTCCTTTTTATGGTGGTGCTAATTATATGCTTACCATCATTGATGACTACTCCAGAAAATTATGGACATTCTTTTTGAAGCAGAAGAATGATGTCTTTGCTACATTCAAAGATTGGAAGACCATGATAGAAAAGCAGACCGATAAGCCTATTAAACGTCTCCGCACTGATAATGGCTTGGAGTTTTGTTCAAATGAATTTAATACCTTTTGTAAATCAGAGGGAATTCTAAAGGACTTAACAGTCAGACGTACTCCGCAGCAAAATGGTGTGGCCGAGAGGATGAACAAGACGTTGATGGAGAAAGTACGCTGCATACTTTCTAATGTTGGGCTACCTAAGTCATTTTGGGCTGAAGCCGTTTCTACAGCTTGTTATTTGGTCAATCGCTCTCCTTCCATCGCTATTAACAAGAAGACACCACAAGATATGTGGTCAAGAGAACCTGCAGATTACTTAAATTTAAGAATTTTTGGCTGTCCTGCTTATGCTCATGTTGACAATGGAAAATTGGAGCCTAGATCCATGAAGTGTATATTTCTTGGTTACAAGCCTGGTGTTAAAGGCTATAAGTTATGGTGCCCAGAAACCAAGAAAGTTATTATCAGTAGAGATGTTGTGTTTGATGAGACTTCCATGTTACGTGGGACATCTACTACAGGGTCTAGTGATATTGATCGGGATAGATCTAGCAAACAGGTGGAGTTTCAAATAGAGACAAGTACATCATCCGACTCTACTTCCCAGTCAAGTTCAGAGAGTCAAGGCGATAGTGCTTTCCAATCGCCATCACCGCTACTACCACAGTAGTCTATTGCTAAAGATAGGCCAAGGAGAGATGTTAGGCCTCCACAGAGATATGCTGAGGCCGACTTGGTGGCTTATGCTTTATCAGTGGCAGAAGGTATTGAGTCTGGTGAAGAACCTTCTACCTATTCAAAGGTGGTTAATTCAGTTGACTCTAATAAGTGGATGATTGCTGTGCAGGAGGAGATGGAATCCCTACATAAGAATGGCACATAGGATTTGGTGAAAGGGAAGAAAGCTGTTTGTTGCAAATGAGTATTTAAAAGAAAAGAAGGCACACCAGGAGTTGAAGATGCTAGGTACAAGGCTAGACTGGTTGCAAAAGGATACAATCAGGTTCTAGGTGTTGACTTTACAGATGTTTTCTCTCATGTGGTTAAGCATAGCTCAATTTGAGCCTTGCTTGGTATTATGGCCACTCATGATCTTGAGCTTGAGTAGTTAGATGTGAAGACTACATTTTTGCATGGAGAGCTCGAGGAAGATATCTACATGCAACAACCCGAGGGTTTCATTGTTACAGGTAAAGAAGACTATGTTTGCTCATTGAAAAAGTCTCTTTATGATTGAAACAGTCTCCTAAGTAGTGGTATAAGAGATTCAACTCATTTATGACCACTCATGAGTTCAAGAGGAGTAGCTATGACAGTGGTGTCTACTTCAAGAAGGGTGATGATGGGTCCTTTGTTTATTTGCTCTTATATGTTGAGGATATGTTGATTGCTACTAAGGATAAAGGAGAGATTAAGAAGTTAAAGGCTCAACTCAGTAGAGAGTTTCAGATGAAGGACTTGGGGGCTGCCAAGAAGATTCTCGGTATGGAGATTTTGAGAAATAGAAAGGCAGGTAAGCTTTATCTGAGTCAGAAAGGCTATATTGACAAAGTTTTGCACAGGTTCAACATGCAGAAAGCAAAACCAGTGAGCACTCCGTTAGCAGCACATTTCAGACTTTCAGCTGCATTAGCTCCACAGTCAGATGATGAGGTTGAGTATATGTCACGTGTTCCATACTCTAGTGCAGTAGGTTCTCTCATGTATGCTATGGTATGTTCTCGCCCAGATTTATCATATGCAGTTAGTGCAGTTAGTAGATACATGGCAAATCCAGGTAAAGAGCACTGGAAAGCAGTGCAATGGATTCTTAGATACTTGCGTGGTACTACTGATGTTTGTTTGCACTTTGGGAGGACTAAAGATGGTGTTGTGGGATATGTTGATTCTGATTATGCTGGAGACTTGGATAAGAGGAGGTCACTTACTGGGTATGTGTTTACAGTTGGTGGTTGTGCTATCAGTTGGAAGGCTACTTTGCAGGCTACTGTTGCTTTGTCTACTACTGAGGCTGAATATATGGCTATTACAGAGGCTTTCAAAGAAGCTATTTGGTTGAAGGGCCTATTTGGAGAACTCAGTGAAGATTTGAAGACTTCTGTGGTGATGTGTGATAGTCAGAGTGCTATTTTTCTCACTAAAGATCAAATGTTTCATGAGAGGACGAAGCACATTGACGTTCGTTATCACTTTGTTCGTGATATTGTTGCTCGTGGTGATATTGTTGTGAGCAAAATCAGTACACATGATAATCCTGCCGATATGATGACTAAGTCGTTACCTACAGCTAAGTTTGAGCATTGCTTGAACTTGGTTGGAGTTCATGCTCGTGCCGGTTAGTTGCCCGTTGGGGCTTTGTGGAAGAGGTGGAGAATTCAGTTAATCACATGTTGGAGTTCTTTATGGTGGATTTTGTGTCAAGGTGGAGATTGTTATTTTGTGACCCAAAATCTGTGGCAGTAAGGCAGCGCCGCGGCGCTTGAAAGCAGGGCCGCGGCGCTACAATCCAGCGCCGCGGCGCTTGAAAGAAGCGCCGCGGCGCTCCAATCAGAAAACCAGCGCCGCGGCGCTAGAAAAGCAGCGCCGCGGCGCTCTAATCCGAAAACCAGCGCCGCGGCGCTAGAAAAGCAGCGCCGCGGCGCTCCATTGCGGCCGGATAATGTATTTTGCGTTTTTACGCGTTTTTGGGTTATTTTGGGTTAGGGTTTGAGCCCCCATACATATAAATACATCATATTCTCCATAGTTCAGAATTGTGAGTCACATTAGAGAGACACATTAGAGAGTCACAAATTTTCATAGAGATCATAGTGTTGAGAGTGATACAGAGAGCTCAGTCTTGTGAGTTTGTGAGTGATTGAGTGAGTGAATTTCTGTATTTGAGCGCTCTAAACACCGTTGTAATTTCCGTTTTGTGATTAGTGGATTGCTTCTCCTCTGCCCGTGGTTTTTTTCACCCTTTATTAGGGTTTTTCCACGTAAATCTTGTGTGCAATTTTCTCTCTATTTCTTGTTGCTTATTGCTTTGATTTCTAACAATATGTATATGACAAACAAGCCTTTTCTTTTTCTAGAGGAATTTTTGAGAATTTTGGATCATTTCATTTATATGGTTAACATTCAAAAACAAAAATTCAAGTTCTTATATATATATATATATATATATTGATTTTGAAAAGTTCTTAGATATTTCTCATTTGGAAGTTAGACTGTTTTGTTCTCCAGCAATTTCCATGATGGTGACAACGGCTGATGGGTATGCTTACGTGCTAGCATAGTCTATCAACACCATAAACGAAAATAATATTTTTGTGATAGTCGCCATTAATTAGTTTTTGTTCGTCTTTTTTTTAATAGACAGTTTTTGTTCAATGTTAACGTTGATAAAATAAATTCTTTCAAGTGATATTATGGTACCATATTTTATACCAAACTTTTAATAATGACTAATAAAATTGACTTATTTATTGTGTAATATTGGTGTTATTTTTTCCTTCTCTCTAAACAAAAGGCTCTACTAGGGTTTACTGTGTGTGATTTACGCTGCCCCTCTCCTTTTTAGACCAAACGCCAGTGTCGCTTTCAGGATGGTCGCTGGACTTTAGGTGTATGAAAGGGGGTGGACGAGTGGTTTATGGCTGAGAGGGGAGATAACCATGAGCAAGAGATGGTGTGGCTCTACTGGGGTTACGGGATGTGGGATCCCACGAAGGTCGAGGCCTGCAAGGGTGGGGTGAGGTCGTTGTTGGCAGATAGGGTGAAGCCGAAGCTCGTAGGTTCTAGGGAGGTTGGTAGGTGGATGGTTCAATCTAGGGCTAGGGAGTCAGAGGAAGAGATTGGCCGGTGGGCAAGGAGAGGAAAACATGAAAGATCCGACCATGACTAGAAATGAAGGCGGTAGAAAGAGGAGCGACGGAGGTCTCAAGAGTGAGTTTTTTTGAAGTTGACTGGACCTTATCTAGATGTGAGATCGGTGTCCATTGAATCAGTTATAGGAGGAAGAGCTTGTCAGAATTATGGCTAGACTTCGGATTGCTAGAAAAGGAAGAGATAGTGGAGGCTACACACCCTCTCCCGTGATATTATCTCCTTTTTTTCTATTAAATTTTCTTTGTTCAATAATGATGAAATGTTTTCACTTACATGTGGTGTTTTGCATTTTGTTTTGATTTGGTACCAATATGATGTTCAGTTAGAGTACATAGTAATAATAATTCAATTTTCTTATGATCTAAATCTACCAAAAAATTTCAAAATATGAGCTCATGGTACCATAATAATATTTTTAAAAACCATGATGTATCTTGTTCATATTTCTCAAATAACAAAGTACCAATATGATATTTGGTTAGAGTTCAAAGTAACAAAATAATAATAATTCAAAAATTCACTGGAGAAGGGCCAAGAGTTTCCAAAAGTCACCAATTCTCAATAAC
Organism: Artocarpus heterophyllus; assembly: GCA_025403435.1. NCBI lineage: Eukaryota > Viridiplantae > Streptophyta > Magnoliopsida > Rosales > Moraceae > Artocarpus > Artocarpus heterophyllus. Next base: position 11,228,124 of record CM046353.1, read on the forward strand.
GAACGAATCGTACGAAAGAGGGAGATTTGCCGTGTAGCTCACGTCATCTTCCAATTTCAGGCGATGACCATTTCATTTTTTGTGTCGTGTTTCATGTTCCGGATAAATTTTCACGACTGGTTGCTCTCACGAGATTCCCATTATGCCCATTTCGTTTTCTTTAATTGACTGCACCTTTGTCATGAAAACTGTTCACGTAGGGAAAAATCAATTATAAATTGGTCACGGAATTATGAGTTTTGTGTGAGATCTTCCAACCATTTAATTTCCTCACACGGCTTTGTTTATAAGTCTAGTTTGGAAGCATGTGATCAAACATGAAGTAGGTGGCAATTAATTTTATAAGTGGACTTGAGTGATAGTAGTTAGAATGGCTGACACCTCAATCCATATATATGTTAATTTTGTGCATTGTTAATATCTAAGTTGTTAAAAAGACAGATAGAAATGGCAACACTTCATTACAATATTAGGTACCGCAACATAATTTCCCAGTAACGTACGACATGGGATTCAACAAATATACCCATGTGGGTTTGGAATGTTGTGTTTGTATGATTTATGTCTATGTGGGTGAGTATCTTGAATAAAAATGTCGTTACTATTTATTTATTTATTAATTTTTGTAGTTAAAGTTCATAAATACCTTTCTTTTTCCTGAAACATGATTTTGAGAATGAAATTTACTATTTAACTTCTCAAAAAACTGTTTCGAAATTCTAAAAAAATGGTACAAGGTTCTTGGGGGCATTTTTGGAAATACAATTATATGGGTTGTTATAGGGAATAATCACGTGGGTTTTTATTATGTGTTAATGTCATATATATCTACAAAAAAAATGGAAATTATTATCCTCATAATATGCAATTTTCAATTTTATTAGAATGGTAATAACCTTTTTTTTAGACCTCATTTGGGCACATCAAGGCTATCTTTTGACACAGAAGGTCCTTTATACCTCTTAACTCTAAAATTTTTTAAAAAATACTAAAAAAAATTCATGTCTTCCTCTTTCTTCATCTTTTTCTTATATAAATATATATATATATATATATATGCATAACAAAATACTACAATGAATCAAAATGGTAGCATCCCAAAACATTCATCTTTTTCTTATATAAATATATATATATATATATATATATATATATATATATATGCATAACAAAATACTACAATGAATCAAAATGGTAGCATCCCAAAACATAAGAGTCGTATAAATCAGGGGACGACATTTTTCCCATGGAGCCGCCCCATGTAGAATGGAGGGAGGGAATTGCTAACGGAGTTTGGCCCTTGGTTTAGGAGCAACTTACTGTCCGCATGGTGGGCCAAGGCAGGAATGGGGGCAACACTCCACGTGGGCACGCTCCCCGACATACATATTAAAAAAAAATTAAAAAAACCGTAAAAATCGTTTTTACCCTTGCGTGTTAAAACTTTACTGCTGACAAAACTATAAGTTTCAGTCTTAGTATGCAGCATATTTTTTAGATTGAGACTTACTGTTTTGTAACTAACAGGTTTTCAATCCGATGAGGTTAAATAGTATTTTAATAAAAGTACACATATCATTTTTTAAATATAATTAATACTGATCCTATTTAATCACGATATTTTATATATATATTTTTTGTTTGATCAGAAAAATCATGTTTTGATTGAATTTAGGGTGAAATTAAATTTAACTTCTTCAAGCTTTAAATTTTCATCCACAATCACATCTAAGGTGTGGATTGGGATAGGTATTAGAAAAGCTCCTAGTAGGGATTCTTCAACTCCGCTGTCGTCTCGTTTTAGGCAAGGATGAGGATGGTTTTGAATATGAAGGATGCATTTTCTAACCCCATCCCACCTTGTTGCCATCCGCATATTGACATATCATGACAAAATATCTCATGAATTAGTGAGCTGACCCTGAGTTTCTTCTTTTTCCTTTCTCATCACCATCCCAAGCTTTAAACGTTTTCACTTGGAAGGGAAGAATAGGATCTTTCTCAGTTTCTCCAGTATGTTTTTCCTTTTTCTTTTTTCTCTTCTTTTCAATTATTTTGTAGTTTTAGTATTTTTCTAATACATAAACACACACACACATATATATATATATATATGTGTGTGTGTGTGTATGTCCTCTAATATTAGTTTTGGTCCACTCAAATCTCAATTTACAGTGATAGTCTAAATAAATTTATCATTTTTTTTTTGTATTTGTATGTAGTTTCTTGTTAGATCAGTAGCTTATGAGGGTCAGATATGAAAAACTATATACAGAAGAAAATCCACATTAACACAAAAGATTGACGTTAACAACAGGTTCGATATGATATTAATTGGAAAAACCTACACCGGAGACCATAAATATTTTAAATGAACCGAAAATTTTTTACTTGTGGAAATCGATGTTATCTAGATTATGGAGTTAAATGCATGTCAATTGAAAAAATAAAAGGAAGATTTTTTTTTTTTTGTTTTCCAGTAGAATCAATGATTTGAATGCTTATTTATTATGATGAATTGTTTTTAATTTCTACTAAAACTATAATTGTAATATTTGTCACAATTGAATTTTTTTGAAGAGAGAATTAAATGTTTTTGCAGTCTTTTCTTTCTTAAAAAAGGAAGATTAAGCATTTAGAAAAAAATGATTAAGAAGTCTCATGGATTATTTTTTTATAATCATATATTTATTCATATATTACTGCTAACAAGTTTGATATTATTATTATTATTATCATCAGTAGTAGTAATAGTAGTAGTTTTAGAGCCCGTTTGTTTCGATATTTAGGGTTACGGTTTGAATCATTTTGCTACAGTATTTTCTCTCATAAAAATTTAAATATTCATTTAAATACTTTATTCAAATACTTGAATCAAACGGACCCTTAGACCTATTTTGTTTTTAATATTATTCAGAAAAACCTTTTATTTTAATATTATTTAATATTCTTATTTTTTCTTTTGGTATGTGTGTCTTGTCGGGATATGTTGCCGTCACCTGAAAATTTTTGTATTGTGAGGACATAGCCCAACGGGCTGTGTTCTTAGAAACCTGATAAGATGTTTGCGTGTCATGTTGGGAAATGTTGCTGTGATTTGAAAAAAAAAAGGGCGTTGTTGGGGAATAGAAAAAGATATCCTGATGGGACCTTTTGAATTCTTTCGGTGGAATATTTTTTTGTTTTTCTTTTTTTCTGATTAAATATTCATTGTTTTACTTGAGCAACAAGTGAGGGTGCATCCAATTAGGCGGTTCTTTGACTGTTTTTTCCCGTCTGATGGGCGGAGAAGAATTGAAAGTTTATTAAAAAAAAATGTAATTTTTGTTTTTCAGAAAATAACGATAAAGAATGTCATTCATCCAGCTTGTTTGACTAGTTCAGTCTCGTTCGATTTAGTTCAAACGACCATTAAAGTTTAAATTAATGCTTGATAAAATATTTAATTAAAATTAAACTAACAGTATTAAACTGCTCAACTTAAAGTTCAAGCTCCTCTTCCATTTTAATATTTTCAAATTAATACTGAACAATGATTTTACTCCTATATATTTATATTTATAATTTATTACTATTATTTCATATTATTTTTGCTTAAGTAACTTTTTTTTTTACAAAATCAGATTAGATATCCTGTTTAGATTAATAGCTTAATTATACATCTAAACACTAGTTTGAATTACTGTTTAAACTATACAATTTGAATTTTTTTATTCAAACCAAAAAAATTAGAACCAATTAACCAAACAGAGCAATTGTTTTTTGAAACCTAAGAGTTTTGATAATAATAAGAACCCTAACAGTTTTTTTTGGTTCAATATATATGTTTTTTTTTTCCCGAAAAGGCACCAATGTGAAATGAACTTATTAACCTTTCAAAAAAAAATAGGAATTACTGAAATAAGTCTCGAAAGTTTATTAGGAAAAAAAAGAAGGGAGAATTTTTTTTCTTTTTCCCTTTTTTTATTACAATTTTAGTTAACAAAGTGCCCTTTATTCACAATAATTACTCAAAAAAGATAAATATTGGGATAAAAAATATGAGAGATTTTAATTCTTCCATTTTTTTTTTTACAATTTTCGTCAATAAAGTGCCCTTTATTCCCGATAATTACTAAAAAAACAAAGAGATAAATATTGGGATAAAAAGGCAGGAGAGATTTTCCGTTTCTCCAAAGACCAAACAAACTAAAATCCAGTTTCCACTGCACACGCAAAAGAATATGCCCATTATTCCGCGCAGGTTCGGTTTCGATCCCTTATCCATTTACCTTTTCTCCCCAAAAAACCCTCAAGGCAATTTCGTCATTTCACATACCCTACACTTATCTTTATATCGAGGCCCTTTTGCCGGTGATTTCCTTGGCCTTTCCGTCCTCTCGAGATTCTTTCTTCCCAAAAACCATCAAAAAAAGAAAAAAGAAAAGGAAGAAAATTTCACAATCCTTCTTTTATATCTTTTCCTTCCCTCCTCTTTTCTCCGAAACCAAAAACCACCGAAAACCATTCTCCAAGAAACCTTTTAATCTCCGTACTACCGAAACGTTTTCTTTACTCGGAGGATCGACAAAAAGCTTCCAATTTCGCCATTGTTGAGAGAAAAAATGGAAATAGGTTTCGAACTTCGCGAAAAACTGAAACGGAATTGATTGATTGATTGGTTGGTTGGTTTTATGGGGGTGAGATCAGGGATTGGCGAAGAGGAAAATCGGGCGGAGGAGAAGCGACGGTCGTGGTGATCGGACGGCGGAGGAGGAGAAAAAGGTACGAGGTTTTTGTTTGTTGGCGGCGGCGGAGGAGAACGTACGACGTCTTTTGGAAGGAGAAGGGTTTGCGGAACGGAGGAAATGGACTGCCGTGTGCTGGTGGCGGGCGGTGATCTCTGGTTGAGGGGTCAGATAGGCGGCGGAATCAGCCATGAGAGCGAACACGATTTGGCCCTCATGGTCAGCGATTTCTTGGAGAACGGAAGCTCCGGCGCCGACTCCTGGTGCAGCAGCGACAGCGAGTCCGGCCTCTCCGATCTCTCTCACCTCGCCGAGAAGATTCCAGTAAGTTCTGCTCCAATTTGAATTTTTTTTTTCTCTCTCTCCAATTTGAGGTTTCTGATTTTTGGTCTGGAACTTTCTCTTTGTGGCCAGATTTATAAGCGTCCGTTGGCGCAATTCGAGAACGAGGTTTTGTCGGTGGTCAATTCTCTGATACTATCGATCAACAAGACTGAGCTTCACGGCGTAAAGTCGGGAGCTTGTAACGCCAGTTGCGTCAGGTTTGCTCTTGTGAAGCTTCTGAGGCTCTCTGGCTACGACGCCGCCGTTTGTTCTTCACGGTGGCAGGGCACTAGCAAGGTTCCCGGAGGTAATTTTGGCAAAAACCACTTCATAATTTAACTTGAATTATTTCTTTTGTTGGTTGAAAATTTAGTAGCCTTAAACTTTAAATAAAAGATCAAATAGTCCCTATTAATCCGGAATTGCAAATTTTAGGTTTAGGATTAGATTTAGAACTAATTGGGCAAGTTTTTGAAGTTCTTAGGAATCAGTTTGGTTCCTCTTTGAGGATGGAAGATGAGATTTTTGTGATATGTTATGCAGGTGATCATGAATACGTTGATGTAGTCGGCCACGGCCATACAGGGAGCTCGGAGCGTTTGATCGTCGAAATAGACTTTCGAAGCCATTTTGAAATAGCCAGAGCGGTTGATTCGTACGGCAGGATATTGAATTCATTGCCGGTTGTTTACGTGGGCTCGTTAGCCAGACTGAATCAGTTTCTCCAGGTCATGGCTGAGGCTGCTAGATTTTCCCTCAAGCAGAATTCCATGCCTCTTCCGCCATGGCGATCGCTCGCCTATTTGCAGGCGAAATGGCAGTCGCCTTACCAAAGACAGCTCAACTCGGATGAGAAGCACATGAATAGAGCCAACCCTTTGGACCACAAGCAATGTTATGGCCATTTGAAGAGGCTTCAGTCTCTGCTTCAAGCGGAAATCGAAACGGAGAGACTGTTGAAGCCCATGAACAGCGAGAACGGTTGGAGACGGAAACCTGAGAGAATGAGGCATCATCTTTACTAAAAGATTCCTTGAGATGTATAGATTTTTGTCCGGCTTTTGTGATTGAAAGAGTTGCTATTGTGAGAGATCGTTTGTGTTGCCCCTTACTGAGATTCTTTTTTTCTATCCCCACAGCGGATACTAAATAAGTGAACCAGAATAGAAGATCAAGGTTCATGTGGCCAATACCAATAGCAATGGGGGAGAGTGGAATTTTTTTTCGGCTTTTCTTCGATTGGTAGTGTTTTTGACATAGGAGAAAATAGTTTTGTTTTGAAAAATAAGAAATTTTTGGCAACTGTGTTTAGAGTTTTTGAAATTTTTGCCCAATAAAATGTGCAAAAATATTTCTAAAAACTCTAAAATAATACCAAAAGGCCACTGTTTTTGTGTTTTCATTTTATTATTGACTTAGTGTCTCGTTTGTAGATTTTTATTTGTTGTGGCGATCCTCCTATATGTGATATTCCTTGCCTCTATTTTTGCGGGCATATGAAATTTTGTCCTCATAGTGTCTCATATTATTGGTTCTTGTTATTATTTATTTGTTTATTTATTATATCTTTTTATGTATCCCTGTTATAAAGTTGGTTTCTTTTCATATAATTTTCATCTGTCAGAACTATGTCTTTGCTTGGATGGCTCAGTAATTATTATATAGCTTGGTATGATGTGGGGTTTGTGGTTATAGCAGCTGTACAATGTTGGTTTTTTCCCATTTTCTAGTATTTCGGCCCTGTCAAAATAACTTGCATATCAATCAAACTTGCAACTTTTGGGTATTCTTGCTGGTTACAGTTTACACTGCAAATTATTGTCATTATCATCTTTAGGACGATAATATAGTCTGGTTGGTTCGTGGGTTAGAAACATGCAAGTTAAAAGGTTTATAGGTTCAAAACAAAGTGGTTTAAATTTTTTGTCAGAGATGAGTGTTTGAAAAGTATAATTTGAAACTGTAATCTAAATTGATGTTTAGATAATTGATTTTGGGTTTAAAAAAGATGATAAAAACTGTGAAAGACTTTTGCGAAAAAAAGTTTTTTAGTTCAAATATCTTGAAATTATAAAGTGTTGAATCAAAATCCACCTTATTTTTTGAGTTGTTTTACATTGAGTCTGAGTTTAAATCTTTTTTTTTTTTTTTTTGTCAAAGGCTTGTTCGGCTCAAAAACTAGCTTCAAACTCATTGAGCCTTGAAACAAACATATTTTTGAAAAAGTCGTTTTTGGGAAAAACAAAAGAAAAATAATTGGCATTGTTTAATGCCTAATGAATCTTCCGAGGGAAAGAAGTTCTAACTTGAAGAAGAGTGAAGAATTGAAATACAAGAAGCAAGGAAGAGCCAAGACAAAAATCATACCACGAAGGAGTGAAAACTATGAAATCATCAAAGTACCTTTAAACACACGCTGCAATTTAGTAGAACTGTGAGAAACCGATCAGTCAAGGATCAATGGGGAAATTGTTTGGATGAAAATTCCGCACACTTAAAGAGCGTTAGATGTTAAACCAAGGGAAGGGGGACACTTTCGCAAATCTTGACACACAAATTTTGTCAAATTTATTTCTTGAGAGTCTTTTTCATACGAGAGATTCAAAGTTTGCACACTTGGCCACCTCAAAATATCAGAAGTTTATGTGAATTTCGAAGATTAGAAATCAGGACGAGTAGTTGTTGTGAAGAGCTAGAACAAAAATTTGATGTCTCAAACTATGTCTGGGGTAGAAAACCAATGTTTGCCTGGGGTAGAAAACTCAAAAATCCATACGAAATCGAGATAGCATAAATCACCCTTTACCTAAATCTGGATTAAGCTCTAGGGTTTCATAATATTATTTAAACCAAGTTGTAACTGTAGCTGTGATTTGATAGCAAATTATAGCTTGTACAACTTGTACTATCGAAACACATTGTTCTTTCTTTAGACTATAAAAGATCATAGCACAAAGTTCTTGCATAAAGGCGGAACAAAAGGATAAAAACGCAACTATAATAATGGGTCCAAAGCAAAGAGTAAAAGATCCAAACACAGAAGACGACTTTGCTCTGGGCTGTGGTGAGGATTAAGTTGTCACTAAGCAGTCTTCTGAGATTCTTGACCCACATCCTGTATAGAAGATGAATTAGGTGTGACCAGATTCAAGATGATTTTTGACACGTCAAATATCGTAGTCATATACAAATATTAGTGACAGTATTTCTTCAGATAAAACTGAAAATTTTCTATCTACAAAAGTTACTTGTAGTCCTATAGTGAAAAGCTATGGTCCACTTTGACATTGATGTACTCTTACGAGAAATGCTTCGTGCTTAATGCAAAAGCAAAATCTTAGTTTCTTCAAATAGCTTAAAAAGTGCATTGGTTTTGTGCAAAAGCAATCCTATTTAATCTTACGCGGTTATAACCCTATTACTAACAAAATAATGGGACACAGTTTAAAAAATACACTACATATCAGATTGGGAGCTACAGTTTTATAAGTAACGAGTTATAACCCTATGGGAATAAAAATTATTTTTCTTTGTACCAAGTGTTTTTTTTTAACTTTTACCAAACATTAAAGTTGCGTCAGTTTTTGTACAAAATACTTTTAAGAGTTATAAAAACAACCTCAAACTAGACCTATGTTAGGCCAATACTTCTGTGATCAATAAAAGTTGCTATCTGCTATACGAATTATTTGGAACTATACACTACATTTATGTTCTAGTCACAACTTTCATATTAACTAGTTTTTGTGACTCCCTAATAGGCTTCTATGTGCATAGATCCCAAATAAAAAAAGGACAGGCACCTTTAAAACCGAGACTAATGATTCTACTTGGAAAATAATTAGTAGAAAGCTTTCTACGGTCGACAAACTAGTGCGTATTTGTTGATATTACATTTGATCAAAATCATATTAAAATAAAAGAATATATAAAATTAATCAAATTAATGCACATTTGACAGTTTAAAACAAAGCATCTTATTAATAGGGTATTTTCTCATATTTTAACGTAAAATTATTCTAATCACTATGTAACCACCGCTACAGATCTCAGAAAGAAAAAAAAAAAACCATTGTTACAGCAGGATTAATTGACTCATATGGAGACATTTATAAAAGCTATGAAGAATGGATAAATATTATTACCTTCTCCATTATTTTTCAAGAAGAATTAAACCTGCCTTTTCCCAAGTGCGAATCACTTCAGTCTGAGTATAGTACAGACGGCCAGATGGATCATAGTAGTACTGCATCATAGTTTTACAGACTTAATTGTCATAATTTCAATTTGAAAAACAGAAACTAATTATGGATTAATAAGAGAGAATAACCATTCACTTACATAAAATGGGAAAATAAAATTAGGGCATGCTATATATTCCACATTGTACTATAACCCGACAAAATCTCAAAAATACTTTGTAACTTCACCTTTCCAATTTCCTTGTCCCTACTCATATGCCTATGCAACGGATTAAGCTAGACAAACTTAGGGACATCATAGTACATGAATTTTGAGAACTTAGACACAAAACCTTCATAATACGTGTTCGTTTATTTATACAAGGGAAAGGTGGGGCTTGAGATTGGAGGGTACAGGTTTGATCTCATATTGTATAAAATAAACAAAGAACTAAACCATTTATCAATACGCTATGTCAAACGCCTTGACTAGGCTGGTGCAGGGTTTGGCTTCAGAAGGAGACAGCCACAAGTCTGATCCTGCTTGTGTGTGTAACAAATATATATAAGCTCGTTTGAAAGAGTAGTTCTAATTATCGGTTAAAATTGTGTGTATATATATATAAAAGAAAGATAGATAGGTTGTATGGAAAAGCAGTTCTAACTATTAGTTAAAATTGTAAACAGTGTAAAACTTTCATATGTTACAGTTTTTAAATCAAAACTATTGGTTTTAACCATTTTTCAAACAGTCTAATATAAGTGGGGGACCATTTGAAACAAATAAATCTTCACCATTCATCATCTATTGATCTAAACGTTATCCTGGTAATCCAAACAACCCAATAAATCAAACCTTTAATTAGCATCCAGCCGGCTGTCCAACCCAACCGGTTGGATTAATCGGTTTGAAAGTACAGAAACTTTGGGTTTGGAGTTTATTTTGATTTGAGAGAATAGATAGGGTGTTTGGCTCTCAGTTAGAACCAATTGATTCTAACCACTAAACAATGTATACTTACATGTTAGAGTAAAAAGCAAAAAATTGCTACAGTGTAAAGCTCTTATATGCTACAGTATTTTTAACTAAAATTGATTTCAACAATTGATTCTAACTACACTTTCCAAACATCCTAGTTTTTCTCAAGGGAGTAATTTTTGTTTTATTAAGTTGTGAAATAAATAGGGAAAACATTTGTGGTGCATTTGTTTTTGCAATTTTTTCATACAAAAGAAAATTAATTAGTACGTTATTTAAATATTTGAAAGCATATAATATATTGAGACAATACAGAAAAAAAAAATCTTTAGATCGGTTGAATTTGTTCTTAATCCACCAATTTATTTATTTATTTTATTTAAAACATCCAATTCAATCAAATAGCATTTGAATATCCAATCAACTGGATTAGATTAAATCCTTTAGATCTTTGGACGACTGGATTTTTACTTATCCCTTCAATTTTGTATAGATTATAGACATATATATACATATATGTGTGTGTATGCACATGTATTATGAATATATATATATATATATATATATGTATATATGTATTATGATATGCCTTCATTCTATATATATGTCGCTAAAAAATTTTCTCGATAGATTTAACAATTGCATAAAATAAGTCTAGCGCATGTAGACAATTTTTACATATCCCTCAAAACACACAAGAACTGAAATGTAGAAGTGCAATTTCACCCTTTTAATCCAGAACCCAAATCAAAATATTAAGTTTGGGTGCAAAGTGTGATTATTCATTTTTCCCATCCAAAGATCTCAAATATCAGAAATTGATGATTTCTATGTCATAATGTAATTGACATCAGAACAAAAATGATCAGATCGCTAGAAGTTTTCATCAATATATTGAGAGCCTCGAATGCAATCAATAGATACAATAAAAATCGTATGATATTGTATGTGCTAAAAGAAGATATCAAATCAAACCAAAAGATCAATTGTGAAAGACAATCAAAGAAGGAAAACTAAATTAGAAAATAAAAACAAAATAATAATAAGTTGAGGTTGCAATATGATTAATTATATACCCTGTAGACTCTTCCGGAGAGCATATGGCGCTCTTCGGCGACCCATCCTGGAAGCAGCCAGCCATATCCGGGTGACTTGTTATCATGGACAGTGCATCTCGTCCCCGGCCTCCTTGGCCGGCGACGGTGGCGTTCCGATATTATCGATGCGACCAACGGCGAGACTGAAAAAGCTTGGGGCGACAGATGGGCGCTACGGTAAGGTTGCTCGCCACCTTGCACCATCGCTTAAACGGTACTTCGCAGTATTTCAGTAGACTATACGCTTAGTGGAGTTTAAAGGCATATTATTTACGTCTCGGCTTTTTACCTTTATAGCGTGATGGTATCTAGTTAATTTAAGTTAATCTTATTTCCCTCCCCTTATCTTAATTTAAATATATATGTTACCCACCACAAACTATAAGAGTTTATTTTGTTTGTGCCCCCTTTTTTTTAGCTAATTTTCTTTGAGGAATGTCATCATGAATAAATAAAAGAACTTATTAAAGTTAGAAGTCCATTAGTTTTAAGAATAATGAGGACGTTGTTAGACTAGGTGCTCCAAGGATTAAATGATGTAATAGTTTTTAGAGATATTTAATCAATAAAGAATTTATTATTTATTATCATATACCAATGTTGTTTTCTTTATGTTCACTTATGTTGAATGCATGATAAACAAGTAAAAGTCTAAGACGGTCAGTCTAAACCTTTAAGATTGTACATATGATAGACAGATTATGCGAAAGACATGAATATTAAAGGTGATAGTCTAAATGATAAGGTTCACAATTGATGAAATAAAGTTGGGCACTTTATTCATGTTAAGATTATTATGTTGTCTACATCCCTAACAGGATATGACTTGTCTTAATTATCACAGTTCGGCCCCGTGAGTAGAAATATTGTTTTATTATTGTAGGTGACAATATATTGGATCGGGAGTAAAGATGAATGAATTTGATAAATAATTTTGTTTGTGTAAATCAATTCACTTAAGATAATTATATGTGTTGCATCTTAATCCTGAAATGAATCAATGGGTCCGTATTCTTAACTTGCGTCTTTTGATATATTAAAGATTGACATCCTGAATTATATGAAAGTATGCATACTAGTACGTTGGGGACATGACTCTTGATTGATACAGACTTGTTATTCTTAGATATAGAATCCATAGATCTTTTTCAGAGTTATACTTTTTTATAAGCATTATCTTGTATTTAGAACTAGAGCGCTCAGCTATTTGGATACATATGTATAACCGAATGATATATTTGTCATTGGTTATGAATAGTAAGTAATCCAATGGTGACATAATAGAATATAAGATAAAAATAATCGTGAAGGTAAAATAGAATTTATCCTTAAGCCGATTATGAATATCCTATGGGGATGTTACATATTATGATATGTCATGGACAATAAACTGATTAGAGTTTCGTAATTTTAAATAGTTCAAGAGTGCAACTAAAGCTTTTAGTGGAATAAATTTAGAATTGATAATTATAAAATATAGTTTCGGGGATATGTTACTTTATGATTATATGAGCTTGATCTATGTATGTCCATTAGGTCTCTTTTGCTAGCTCATAATATGTCTTGTAACGACACGACATGTTTTTTTCCTATAGATTAGTAATTTATGTTATTTATTAGATTGGCTAAAATTTGATAGATTGGATTTAATAATTCATGTTTATTTATTGATTGAATTAATTTTATGAATTAACTCAAGATAAACATGTTAAATTATTAAAAATAGATTTTATTTGTTTGGGTTTGTTTGTATATGACTGTTTTAATCAGATAACTTCTCTATTAGGTTAATTGAATTAAAATTGAAACACTATAAAGGATACCTAGGTCAAATAAAGTAGGATTTGTCCATCATGTTTGGTTTAAATAAATGAGATGATTCTCAAGAGCTAGAAACGCATTGTGGGAGTGCTGCCACAACAGACTAGTAGACCGGACCCAGTGTAGGCCTGTCGACCTCACTTGCCATATCAACAATTCGTGTGTTTTATGCATTTTACTCAAAAAGTTGATCCAAACTCGAATTTTAAGGCCAAATCTGATAAGGACTAGCCCCAATCCGATCTCTATATAAAGGGAATTATTTTCTATTGTTTCTAAGATCATTTGAAAAATTTAGAGAAGTTTATTTTGCTGGGAAGACCCTGAAACTCCCATAGAGGAATTGTTTAACATTTTAAACCTTAGCTCTTGGTTTTCTCAAGTGGTTGGAAGGAGAGGTCGCCTGAGGACAAACTTAACCACGTGCAACCACTTGCATTCTGATCGTCAAAAGAGAATAGCAAGGAAGATTAATTGGTTGAGGCTCTTTCGATAGATTTCTCCAGTTGCAATTCCTATAGTTTTTCAGTCTACTAAGAGGTATGAAAGATCTTTTATTAATTTATATACATAGCATGTCTAACTTGTTTTTAGAAAATGCTTTAATTAAAAATTTTTAAAATCCATTGTGTACTCATTTTGCAACAGACTCTTTTAGAAAGATGGTATAGAGTTGGATAGATCGACGTTACGACAACATGCATGCATGCTTTTTAATGTGGTTGTTATTACTTGCTATATAAATAGCGTATAACACGAGTAGACAACAAATGATGACTTTCCTAATATATACAATAGACTTAACCCTTAACGTGAACTGTCTGTACAACTAATAGACAGCTAGCTCAGTTGGTGTTTTATGGACATATGAGTTGTTTTTGATGTATTGAGTTTCAGGCTTAAGTTCTAGAAATAATAAAATTTTAATTATTATTTAAATTATATTTAATTGCTACTGCATTGACTAAATAAAGTAACATCTTGTAACCATACTTATGGAAAATACGGGCTTGTTACGGTAATAAGAGTCTAATTAACTAATTTACAAAGTATTACATATTACTAATTATTAGAGTTAATTAACCTAGTTGAGGTAACTCATTATAGGAACTGAAATGATAAGGAGGAAACTAAAGGTTACAATTTGTAATGTGAAAATACTAACCACATATTATGCGCTACAAATAATATATATACAAACATATTTTTAAAGAGGAACTACAAACTCTTCGTAAAAGTTTTTGAAACTTTAAAACCTTGAACAAAACTGATACATAGAACAAATGAGTTTGAACCCTTAACTATGAGCCAATATTGTGAGACATTATGATTTAAATCTCAGGGGCACCTCTAACTTTCTATTAGAAGCCAAATTTGTAAGAAGATAGTTATAATTGAGAGACATTTTATTAATTTTTCAATGCTATCATAATAAACAAAAAATTAGTGGCCAATTCGTAAAAAGTAAAAAGTAAAAATTGGGGTACTCATGAAACCACAAATGGAGAAATAAAACAATGTAAAAAAGCCACATATGGTACCATATTTAATGGCATCCCTAATAAAGTAAAAACAAATATGTATGTAAAACTGGATTTTGGTTGTGTGTGTGTCTATATATATATATATATATAAAAGGAAAAATTGGATTTTAGTTTTTAAAACTTCTAGATTCCCCTGTGGGCCCATTAATATGGAACTGCTATTCCACAAGTGAGTGAGGGCAATAATGCTGATAATATGTGTAATTTTTTTTATGATAATATGTGTTTTGTTGTTTTTCTTATTTATTTATTTATTCATTTATTTATTTTGTTCTGATGATTCCTTGTTTTTCTTGGTTAAGCTTAATTTGAATCCCGTTTGCATCGCAAACTGTACGTGTTTATTTAACTTTTTCTCTTTGGAGTTTTTTAGTTTATTATTAATTTTTGAGGAATGCCACCATGAATAAACGAAGCTTATTAAAATGAGTTACTAGTTTAAAAATAATGAAGATTTGCTTTGAGAGATCGGCCGTTAGGACGATTGACGTTATGATAATTTGCATGGTTTTTTATTTACATTACAAAGAAACCTTGCATCGTCACTAAAAGTTTCAAAGTCGTCGCTAAGAGTTTTTTAGCGATGACTTCTATAAGTTTATCTCTAAAAACTATTTAGCGATAAGAGTATGACAAGTTGTCGTTAATTCTGGGGCTACGAATTAAATCTTGATGGTGTCATTATCGACTTTTTTAAAATTTTCATCATCAAAGGTTTTTGAATTTTTGAATTTATTTAAAATTCTGACAAGTTGCCGCTAAAAGTTTTCTTCGTTAGTTTTTAGCGACGACAACAGTCATCGCTAATGGTCTTTTTTTTTTCAAAAAAATTAATAAAAATATATTTTATTATAATTGAATTAATAATTTTGGTTTTGATTTTATTTGATTTGTTTTAGAATATTTTTTTAATTTTGTAACAAATTGGAAATAAATGAAATGCAAAAATAATTAATAACATAACACAAAGTGCGACGTAAATTTTATAAAATAAAATAAAATAAAACATACTACATAGTTTAATAACAAACAAAAAGAAAATAAAAGTAACACAAGTCTAATAATATAGAAAATTTCTAATCACTTAAGTTTACATTATTTTCTCTTCCTTTTCTTCGTTAGCAGTTGAGGACTATAGACGCCAGAGTTAGAGGTATGTTGACAGTGATTTCAGGGTTCATTTGCTTCAATTGAGTAACTAACAATGAAATGCAATATATGATATGCAACAAACTCGTACGCACATACGATTCTTAGTTACTACATGCTATAACCTTAATAATATGCTTGCTACCTAATTCTTGAATATCAGTATAAATAATGTTGTTGTATTGGCACTTTTTTTTATAAGTTTTATTCTTTTTATATGTAATTATTTATATTCATAATCTATTAATTTTTACTACTTAAATGTTAAATAATAGTTCTTTTCTTTTAATATTCTTGATTATTATATGGTAAATTATTATTTTTTTGTATAATAATTTTGTAATTACAAAGCAATCACCTACTATTTAATTATTATTTTTTATATTTATACTCACTAAAATACTAATTATGAATTATGAATTATTAATTTCTAATTATTAGTATTTTTATGTTTAAATAAATCAATAATCACTTAACTAACTAATTACTGCTAACTTAGTTATTAACTAATATTTCACTTTAATTACTACTTCATTATTAATTTTCATTATTGGTTAATTATTACTTAATTAGTTAATATTATCATTAATTATTAATTACTTAATTTTGATTATTAATTAATTAAGATTGTTATTATTTAATTATATATTACTTAATTAGTTAAGATTATATTTAAGATTTTTAGTAACTTAATTTTGACTATTAATTATTTAAGATTATTAATATTAAGCTTTTTAACTATTATGAATGTTAATTAACATTAAAATAAATAAAATAAACCAAATAAAAAAATTTACAAAATCACAAAATTTCATAACCAAAATTAACAAAATCACTAAAATCACATTACACAAATTACATAGTTTAAATCACAACATCACATAATCACATATTGCACAAAAATCTCATAATTACATATTCATTGAATCACAAAAACCACAAAATCTTATAATTACATAATCACAAAATCACATATTACATATTACATATCACAAAATCACAGTTTTAATTAATCACATAATCATATATTAAACAAAAGTCATATTCAATTACTACATAATTATATCAAATACAATTAACCACTAACTCACATAATCACATAATATTATATATCATATACATTACATAATCGTATTTTAAACTAAAAAATTATTAAGAAAAAATTAAGAAAAAAACATAACTCACACTTAACCACCACAAAATGGGGTGATTAGAAATGAGGATGCAGCAGCGGTGGACAACAACAGCTACAGAGATGATAGTGGCCGCAGAAACAGTGGGAAAGAGAGAGAAAGAGAGGGGATATGGAAGGAAAAAGAGGGACGGAGAGAAGAGTAGGGGTGGGATAGGGCTAGGCTAGGTGGGGGAGTTGGTGGCACTCAGGGCAACAGCAGTAGTCGGGTGGTGGTGACGAGGACAGAAAAAGAGAAAGAATGAGAGCAGGGGAGGTGGTGACGGTGCTCGGGGAATTCATTGAAGGTGGTGCTGGAGGGAGGTAGAGAAATAAAGAGAGAAGATTGAGTAGAGAGAGATGCGAGAGTGAGAACAAACCAGCAATATATAGTCGAGGTTTTTAGCGATGACAAAAACCAAAACGCTGTCCCTATAAACATCTCCTCGACGTCATTTACATATGTTTTGATAAAATAAATATATTGCCACGACAATACTCTTAGGGATGACAAAAGTCATTCGTTAAAGTCTTAAAAAAATCTACCATCTGCCCATTTTTGTCGTTTAAAAATTTAATGAAAATTAAATTTTGACTTTTAGTGACGACAAGTCTTCATAGACAACAACTAGCAATAGCTGCTGTCATATTTTGGTGTGAGAATTTGGCCCAGCCATTTGGTGCTTCATGCCTAACTTTTAGCGACAACAATGTTGTCGTTAAAAGTCCTTTTTCAACGCGGGTAAAATACATTTTACGTGATATTTTTGTTGACTTTTTAGAGATGACATGTCGTCGCTAAAAAGGGGTTCCCATCTTTTGGTCGTTGCTAAAAGTATATCAGTAAAGTCTTTCTCTTAATCCTTTTAGCGATGACTTGTTGTCGCTAAAGGTCTTTCTTTAAAACATGTCGTTGCTAGAACCTTCCTTTCTTGTAGTGTTACTTTCTATATTCTTTCTACAAATATTTACTTAGCATATTTCTCGTAGACTTTATAATAATGGCAAAGGTTATTTACCTTCTTTATATATTATATTTTACACTTATTCAAAAAGTATGTGATTGGTTTTTTATTTTATCAAATATATACTATTAGATTATATTTGATATACAAATACAAATCTTTTCTTGGTCAATATTCAATTTTGACCTATAAAATGTCTGAATTGGCTTTAAACATAAAGACAAATTAAAAAATCTAAAATTTGAAAACAAAACAAAAAGCCCTAATTAAAAAAAATAAAAATAAAAACAAAAAATGAAGAGAGAAAGAGAGGGAGATTTGCCTGGCTCCTTAGAACTCACCCTTTACCCAACCATTCATCCCACTCCACTCCACTCCACTTCACCCCGAATCAAAATCTGTTGTCTCATTTTTCCTGTTTAGGTTTTTAAGTTTCAATCATGTGTGGGATAAGTAATGCAAGAAAGAAAAAAAAAAAAAAGAAGAAGGAAAAATGAGACAATAGATCAAGATCCCACTCAAATTCTTCCCATTCTTCCTATTGTTGGACCTCAGAATCGCGTTGGACCTTGTACACAAGGGAATGCTTTGTGCTTTCTATTATTCCCCATTTTCCTCTTTTCGTATGTTTGACTTTTCCAAGTTATTTTTGTCAAATAAAACTTTTAGGTTTCTCTAGACATGGGTTTTAAAAATTGTGCAGTAAACATTGTTGGGTTCTTCTATTTTGTGATTTGCAGACTGTGGTTCATGAATTCTTTTTTTTTTTTTTTGGATTTTTGTGGGAGATGGGGATTTAAAGAGGTGGGGTTGGATATAGAAAGATTAAAGTGGGTTTTAATATGAAGAAGAAGAAGAAAGAGGTGAGTTGCATATTTGATGGGTTTTAGATTGCAAAAACTAGTTTTGAATAAACCGGTACTTCTCTTAATATGAGTTTATAATTTTGTGATTGAATTTTGAGGACGCTTTTACAAGTCATGAGTACGGAGAATTTGAAACTTTTGTTGGTAAAGGGACAAAGGCTAGTGCACATCTTGGCAGGAGAATTAAGAAAAAGAAACCAACTGTAAGCGGTTTGTTGTCTATTCCCAACTTGAACGAATGATCATATCTGGATTATAGTAATGTGATGATTAATAGACAAAGACATCAGTATGTTTATAACATATTAAACCTGGACCAAGATAGAATTTAAGTTCTTGTGTAATTCTGTAACGAGAGAATTCTATCATTTTGATCATTTAATGAATTATACCTTAATTCTAAGGTGAATATTGGACTTACATTTATGTATTATGTATTTTGATTGCCAATAGTTTAGATCTATAAATACATGATCAATAATGGTATATTATAGACACAATATTATAGGTAGCTGGGAATATTATTCACTGATATGGAATCCATGACTTTCTATTGGATAGGTTGATAATATAATATCCCATGAGTATTAATTCAGGAACTTAGATAAAGGATCATGAGAATGATTCTAAAAGTTTAAGAAAAATTTTAAACTTGTATTCTTGTATGGTTTACATGTTTTTCTGGGTTTAACCTAACAACTGATATCAAATCTGACTCATGATTATGTTATGCACAATAATTGTCTCCTTTGATCTCCTTCTTTTATATACATGTGATGTATATGTGATATTTTGCATGCTAATTGTACTTAGAAAGTTGGCACTCTAGGTTCTATTTGTGATTATGAAATATGTATGAGATGCACGATTTCTATTATTATTAATTTTATGTTTATGTTAATTATTATTTATAACAATGGTTGATATTTTTTAATTATACCAGCTATGGTTCCTTTAGAGAATTATTTGTATTTTTGTTGTTAGGTGTATTTGCTAAAGGGACAGTCTATCATTGTCGTAATTTTCCTACTAGTTGTTAATTGCTTTCATAGAAGTTTTTTTAAACTTGAAACATGATAGGATTTTTCCATGTAATGCTTTTGAAGATGGTGGCACATGAACTCTCAAAATGATGAAGAAATTCTTGATATGATTAATTTTAATTAATTCTACTTTTTTAGCAATTTTGTGGTTTCAATTTTTGATTTCATGTTGTACAAGAAAACAAGCTATGTTTTTTTTTTTTTTTTTTTTTTTTGTGAAAAACCCTAATGGAACCACCGGCCACACCCTCGAGTGCATCTGGCAATGGGTCCCCAAGCCACAGGCATGAACCAGTGGTAAGCCACACGTTTCCAAGGCGCAGGAGACAGGAGGCAGGGCCTGGCCCCAACTGAGCCTGCCACTTCAGGTAGCCGCTCCCTCAGGCGGTTAGGGCTTGGTCCAAAACCGAGAAAGCCTACCAAGCCGTGGCTCAGTTGCCATGGCCACCCCTCTATTTTGCCTCATTATTGCCACGTTTGGTGGTCAGAATCTTTTCCATGGCCACACGTGCTTCAAATTTTAAAGAGTTTAAAGTTTGTTGATATTTTGAAAATTTAAATTGATGCAAGATCAATTTTTGGCATTTTTAAATTATGCTAATAATTTCCAAATTTGAAATCAAATTATCTAATTAGATCTTGGAGATTTAAAATGGATTATGGAAATGTTTTAAAATCTAATCTATTATAGTGAGAGTGATTTAACAATTTGATAAATTTTTTAGATTATTAAATTTCTTGTTAATTAAAATAAAGTGTTATTTTTGAAAAAGTT
Organism: Artocarpus heterophyllus; assembly: GCA_025403435.1. Taxonomy (NCBI): domain Eukaryota; kingdom Viridiplantae; phylum Streptophyta; class Magnoliopsida; order Rosales; family Moraceae; genus Artocarpus; species Artocarpus heterophyllus. The sequence goes on from CM046353.1 coordinate 11,248,766, forward strand.
TTAGAAATGGGACTACTATTAATTAAAATTAAAAATCAAAATTAAATATTAAAAAAATAAAGTATTAAAATAGTTCCATTACTTGGTAATTTTATTATTGCTTGTGGGAGCGTAAAGGTGTTGGAAAATAAGTACGCAGCGGAATTTTAAAAATTTTAAATCAGAGTATCTTTCAAAATACAAGTTTGACATGCTAAATGCATAAATTAATGACAAATCTTGCTAACCACTTTTGTGAACCGAAAAGCAACAATAATCTGTGAAGAAAAGAATGTCCCAGAAGAACTTTAACCAACTGGTCTTCTTTCTATTCTCTATTTATGATCGAAGTGTAGTTGGACACACGTTGTATAGCTTTTTCTTCGACGATTCTCCTTCCAACCACTTAAGAAGACCTGGAGTTACAATTCTTGATGTTGAACAATAGCACTCAAGGAGTTTCAGAGTTTCTCTCACTAGAGTACTCACTCTATGCTTCTCAAATGATATGAATAACTAAGCAAACTCACCCTCTATTTATAGTGGTCAAATTTGGGGTTAAACTTTATCAAATTATGCCTCAAAATTCGTATCTAGATCAGCTTCTAATAAAAACTCGTCAAAAATGCCTATATTGATTATTGCACATTTGGCAAGCTGATCTGGGAGATCGGCTTGTCGAACTTACTCTATTGACTTGCTGAAGTTTCTCATCAGCCTGCAGACTGTGCGATAATCTAGAATTCTTAGATATCCTATTTTCACTAGGGGATCTTAAATAGAGCATTGATTTTAATTCAAATAACCCAAATAGAGAAGTTATCTAACTTAAACAGTCATATACAAATAATCCCATTGTAAATAAAATATTATCTAAATAATTCAATATGTTTATCTTAAATTAATTTAGAAAATTAATTTAACCGATAAACTAATATGAATTATTAAATCCAATATTATCAAATTTTAGCCAATATAATAATTTAACATAAGTCACTAATATGTAGAAAAAACATGCCGTATTGTTACAATATTATTATGAGCTAGCAAAGGGGACCCAATAGACATATATAGCTCAAGATCTTATAATTATGAAATAACAATATCTTATATAGATATTTTATAATTATCAACTCTAACGCTACTCCACTAAAAGCTTAGAGCTGTATTCTCGAACTATATAAAATTACAAAGCTCTAATAAGCTAACCGTCCATAACATATCATAATATGTCACATCTCCATAGGATATTTATAATCGGCTTAAGGATAAATTCCATTTTACCTTCTCTATTATTTTTGTCTTACATTTTATTATCACACCATTCGAATACTTACTATCCATATATAATATACCATTCAGTTACACCTATATATCCAAATGGCTGAGCTCTCCAATTTTTTAATTACAGGATAATGCATATAAGAGAATATCATTAACTCTACAAAAAGAGCTATGGATTTCACATCTATGAATAACAAGTCTACATGAATCAAGATTCATGTCTCCAACGTACCAACATATGTACCATCATTAAATTAGGATGTCACCCTTTGGTACATTAATAGACATAAGCTAAGAATAAGGGCCCATTAGTCATTTCAGGATGAAGACATAACATATATAATTGTCTAAAATTAATTGATTTGATCAAACAGAATTATAACCAAATCAATTCATCTTTTTGTCCTGATCTAACACATCATCACCTATAACAATGCATCAATGTTTTTACTCACAAAGTCCCATTCCGATGATCAAAACAAGCCATCTCCTATTAGGGATGTGGACAATATAACAATCTTAGCATGAATAAAACGCTTAACTTTATTCCCTCGATTATGGATCTTATGATTTAGACTATTACCTTTAAGATTTATGTCTTCCGTATAATCTTTCCAACATATGCACGATTCTTAAATGTTTAGACCGATAGTCTCAGACTTTTGTTTGTTTATCATACATTTAATAAAAATGAACATAAAGAGAACAACAATTGGCATATGAATAATAAATAAACTCTTTTTTGATAAAATGTCTCCAAAAATATATTACAATATTTTACTCCTTAGGACACTATGTCTAACAAAAGGGATCAAATAAAATAAATAGTGGACTACAACAAAGAAGATGGTGCCTTGGAGATCATAAGAGTGTTTTTTTTTTTTTTTTGTTTTCTTTCTAGGTAGAATTATAGTATTATGGTTGTGACGACTATCAATCTTTTGCGACGCCTTTTGTTGTTGCCAAAGTCCCTCTTTGTAGTAATGAAACCTTTTTATTTTATGTCATTTTTATATCGTGTCATCATGTTATGCACGAAATTACTAATCCTACCCTTACCTAAATATAGAACCTCGGATTCAAGCTCAATGGTCCATGATTTAGCGAAGTTTAAAAACTTCAACAGACAGATGATGGACTGTAGACATACCATACATTATTAAAAATGATGCATTGGCCTTCATAAAAGTTTTGAAACCAAATTTTTGATCTATGCTGATTCAGAAAATTATAGGCCTCGGCCCTTAGCTATGAGCCTACATTGTGACGTAATATTAGAAAACGAAGTTGTATAAAGATAGTTATAAATGAAAACCAATTTATTAATCTTTCAACTAGTGATAACAAACAAGAAGTTTTGTGGTCAATTCGTAAAGAGCGTTAAAAATTGTGATAGTTGTAAAACCTCAAATGGTGAAGTGAACTAGCAAAATAAAACCTTAGACGGTCAAGGAGTTCCTACAAAGTAAAACATAATACTGTAGTAACAACGAGGAAAAATTCAAAGTTGGATTTTCCAGAACAGTCCATTTGATTTGCAAAGTTTGTAACCACTCTTTCACAATTGTGATGTGTGTGTTTAAATACGAAATCTCTCTATGTGAGTCTGTATATATGTAAATGCTTATGGTTTGTTTGGGCTATTTTAGAGTTTTGATACCCGAATTAATATGAATTGTCTAGATCGACGTTAAAGGCTTAAAATTAACTTAAGGGCTCTTAAAACTTTTGTTTTCTTTTAATTTTGTATATGAAATTTTTCAAAATTTGTGTTTCGTTCTGAAATCATATTTAACGCCTTTTTGAAATTGTTTTTCGCTTTTTAAAATTTTACATATTTTATATGCTCTGCTTTCTTAGTTCAATCACACTGTCGTCCCCTGACTAATCTTCTATCTTCGCCCTTCTTGTGGTAAAACCGGTTATAGTTGGTGTTACACTAACTAGACAAAAGACAAGTCCGGAAGTTGAATTAAATTCATATGGCAGAATAATTTACAATCGTTTCTGCATCTTTTGCTTGAAAGATATCGGATTCATAAACATGGCCCCGATATGAAGCTCAAAAGGCCATTGGTCAGGTTGGGAAGCCGTCGTGGCCCAAGGTCATGTGAGGATTCGATCCGACACAACGGCTTTGTGTTGGGCCGCAGCGTGCAGCCCCAGGTATTTAGGGGATTGGTTTCATTCTTTTTAAAAGTTTGAAATTGTTTCCCTTTGAACCATTTAAAAAGTCTTCATCATTTATATGTACTAAGCTATTAATTTAAACGCAAAAGGCAACATATATTAGTCTGAACTCTTAAGGATGCATACACACATATTGCAACTTGATAGTATTTTTAATTACACCATCCATTAATAGTAGTACTATATGTGTGTATGTGTTGTGTGTGAGAGATTTATTCAAGTTGCATGCTTTATTATTATTTGTCATATACTAAGAAACTTTTAATGTTTGGAATTTCTCGTATTTAAACTCTACAAATTGGTTACGTATATGCTTCGTTTGTTTAACAAGAGTGGTTAATGGACAACATTTATAATTAATTAAACCCCAAGCTAGTAAGCTATTATTTTTTTGGCTAAGGAAAAAAAAATCATTGGTGGCATCTCGTCTCTCATCTCTTTCGTTATTATTGAAATCCCAAAACCCACCAATAGAACAGAAAGAAACTGACCTAATTCTACTTGAAGAATGGGTCCAGTTTTTATTAATATCACCGCACACCTAATATCGCACAACAGGTCTTAACATAGGCTTGTGGAATATCAAACCTTAAACGTATCTTAACGTTTGATAGTGCTAGTTAGCTACCATATTAGGTGTCATCTCGTCTCTCATCTCTTTCGTTATTTTTGAAATCCCAAAACCCACCAATAGAACAGAAAGAAACTGACCTAATTCTACTTGAAGAATGGGTCCAGTTTTTATTAATATCACCGCACACCTAATATCGCACAACAGGTCTTAACATAGGCTTGTGGAATATCAAACCTTAAACGTATCTTAACGTTTGATAGTGCTAGTTAGCTACCATATGATCATGCATGGAACATGCAAGTCCACAGGTATAAAAATAAAAAGGAATATCACATGCCATTTTAATTTGGCCAAAGCTAACATTGAGCTTTTCGATCAAGATCACTACCAAGATTTTGTCGATCAGAAGGTCTTAAGTTGAACTAATTAAAAATTGTCAGGTAATCGAGCTCCCTAGCTACTAGAAATTAGGAAGTGTATAACACATGCAAATGTTTGCATCCAAATGAAGAAAAAAAGCTTGTAGGCACTGTCGGTGTTAAGCAATATAAAAGTAGATTTTATAAGTAAATTACCTTAATTTTAATAATATATAATATTCAACACTAATCGTGGTATTTTTCTAGATTGTGTTGTATGTTGGTCTAGACCATATGTCATCGACACTATGATTGGCCCAGTATTGTTAGTTTCTTGGTCTTGGTTGATTAGAGTAGTCTACAGTTTATATTGGTGCGTTGGAAAGAGCTTTTTGTGTGCTCGATTAGTGGTATGCCCTTTTAGCTTCTTTTTGTTAAAACTTGGTATACATGTTATTTCTATAGCGCTTCAGTCGAACCTACCAAGGGTTTTGATCTAATCAAGGTTCAATTTAAGTGCATTGAGATAGAGATGCAAAAACGGGCCGGCCCGTTCTCATTAGGCCCACGCGGGCTGGCCCAGCCTACGAATTTTGTAAGCCAGGCGAGGCTGGCCCAAATAAGAATTACCTCGACCCAACCCATATCACAAGCCAATTTTACGTGGGCCAGGCTGGTCTGTGCCATGGGCCGGGCTAGGCCGCGCCATGGGCTTTAAATGGGCTGGTTCATTTGAGCTCATCTACGAGTTAGGATAAATAGGTCCATCTTCGCCCATAATGGATTTAGATGGGCCAGCACATCTAAGCATGCAATTTTTAATTTTTAGTTTTTAATTTTTTAATTTTTAAATAAGCTAACAAATGTAAAAGGTTGAATACAATAGGAATATGATAGGGACACTTTATTTACCATTGTCTCATTAAAAACTTTTCCAAGGAAACCCAATGGGACAAAATCTTGGTAAGAAAAAAATAGTACAATCAGGATAATTATACATAAAATATTTACAAAATTATAAAAAATTAAAAAAAGCTTGCCATAATGTGATGTGTGAGGCCTTCTACTGAAGAATGCCATACTTAGTCATATTCAACTGTAAATGAACTAGAAATATATATATATAAATATATATATAATTGAAATTGAGCCACAATAGGCTTTACACTGACTGGGATGGGTAGGCCAATTATGGGCCTAGATGTGCCAGTCCGGTCGGGCCGAAGCCCGTCTGGCTCATATGGTTTTTTGTAGGCCATGCCAGACTAACCTATAGGCCGATAAATGTTGGCTCAACCCAACCCATCAATATTTTTAAGCTGTGTTGTGTCTTGAACAATAATAAGCTGTGCCGGTCCAACCTGTTACTATATCAGAATAAGCATGAGTTGACCCTCGGCCTTCGACCCATTGTTGTATTTCTACGTCGAGGTCTTTTGCATCGTGCTTGGTGTCTCTATTGTTTTAATTTAGACTGGAAGTACTATTTAAAAAAAAATATATATATCTAGTCACTTTACGCTATCATGGGTTGGGGTTTGGTCGGCATTTAGTTTGGGTCCCTCACCTGCCACGTGGTGAAAAGTGCCAGGGCAGCTTCTCGCTCATATAATGAGAAAAATTAAATAAAAATACGATTTTCTTTTAATACTGAATAAAATAAAATACAGGAGGCGGATTAATAATGACTAAAACCGCGTAAAGCGCGCGGCTGAATCTGCAAGAACACGGTGAATTTTCTTTTTCTACCCTCGGTGTGGCAAAAGCGGAAAGGACGCAAACCCTATGCCCAAGCTGATGACATCTGAAAAAGATAGGCTTCTGTCTTTACTCTTCACTCTTTAGTCAAAAAGAAAGGCAAATACGCAAAATCTCTCTCTGTTGGTACGTCTTTGTGGTCCCATTCTAACTATCCCAAGATGAATTATGTTCAAAGAGTCCCATTTGGCAGGCCCCAAAGTTCTACCGCTCTCTTTAACTTTTCTTCTTTTTTTTTTAATCTAAATAAATGTCTAACGTCAAAGAGTGTATTTAAGAATATAGTTAAACTGTAAATACAAATCAAAACAGTATAACATATGTAAACTTTACATAATAACAATTGAAAACTAAAGTGTCTCAACATAAATGTCAAATAAAACATAATAAAATGAGTTCATGTCGTAAACCACGTGCCTTTTATTAGTCGTAAAAATGTAAGTTCATGTCGTGCAATGGTTCTCTAATCGTTAACACCAACAGCATGAAAGCTAATCAATTGGTACGTACTTTCATTTTGATAGCAAAAATCAGTTCCTAAGATTTGCTAGCCCAAGTTTTAGGATTTTTGCCACAATCAGATGGATAAGATTCTTAGAACAGAAATGCAAACCGCACTTGTTATAATTAGCAAGAAAGAACAGAGATTTGTGTTTTTGGCAGTTAAATTATTATTATTATTATTATTTTAGACTGCTATCTCCTTAAACTTTGTTTGCACAATTATCTCCTTAGATTGAGTGAAACTGTTAATTATACAATTGAGAAATGGTACCAGATTAGTTAAGATATAAATAATTATTAACAGATTGAACATTAACAACTCAATCCAAATGACGTCTATAGTTCACAAAATGTTCTTATAACAATCCTGCCAGATAGAAGGATAGAATAAACCTAAATTCCGTTGATATGCCTAAAAAAGAAAATGAATTATTTGGTACAGTAAGAAAAAAATGTAATAACAAATTCTCCACCGTCGTATTTCTATCAAATTTTATTACATTGTCGTACTTTTTAATTTAATATCATTCTTATGTGATCGAATATCAGGAAAATTTCTTTAAAATTTCCAATTTTTTAAGAGGAAACAGCCCTAAACTATTAATTATTTATTTATTAAAAAACCACAAACTTCACAACGAAGCCATTGGCTTTCTAACTCTCTCTTTCCCACTATAAATATATAAATACCACCACATTTTTTTCTCTCTCAAAAATCCCAACCACAAAGCCAAACCATGTCCACCACCACACTCCTCCTCGTCTCCCTGGTGGCCCTCCACCACCTCTCCTCCGCCGCCAACGCCATCGGCGTAAACTACGGCACCCTCGGGAACAACCTCCCGCCGCCTTCGCAAGTGGTGAACTTCCTCAAGACGCTGACAACGGTCGACCGGGTCAAGATCTTCGACGCCAACCCAGACATCCTCCGCGCCTTCGCCGGCAGCGGGATCACCCTGAGGGTGACGGTCGGGAACGGCGAGATTGTGGGCCTGACGGATGCAAAGACGGCCCGGCGATGGGTGACGGCCCACATAAAGCCGTTCCATCCGAGGACGAGGATCAATTATATAGCGGTTGGGAATGAGGTGATTCACTGGGGAGATAAAGTGCTCGTTGCAAACCTCGTACCTGCTATGAGAAGTCTCCACCATGCTCTGCTTCAGGAAGGCATCAGGGATATTAAGGTGATTAGAACATGATCAAATTGTTCTTTTGATCTCTTCAATGATCTATTTTGAAATATTGAGAGTTTTTTTTTTTTTTTTGGTGATTCTTTTGGGGAAAGAGAACATATTTGTTTTTAGAAACTATTCTTTTAGGAAACACATTTTTTTAAGAGGTTATATATTAATGGGTACGTATATATATATATATTGTATTGTATTTGGGTATACGACAAAATAATATTTAACTGGTTGGCATTAGTTTTTTCTTTTCTAAATTCAATTTTGTTGTCATTCTTGCAATCCCATAAGTTAAGAATTGTTAAAACGTGTAGTTTTGTCCTTCTCCAAAAGAAGTTTCTATGAACTATAAGCCTAATTATGCTAAAAACTTCTCTTAAAAGTATACGGACAAGAATACCTAATAGCCAAAAAAAAAAAAAAAAGGAAAAGAAACTTCTACACATTAATGGCAAAATTAGATAAATCATAAATGTACCACAGTTTTATGCTCTTTTTTATTTTTTATTTTTAAGAATATTATGGATGAAACAATGCAACAAGTGCAAGTAATAAATTAATAGGGTATTTAGGAGAGTAGTTTAAATCATCGTAAATTGTTGCATGTGAGAGTTTTACACTGTAGCTTTTTACTATAGCACTGTGAGAGCTTCACACTGCTCACATTGGTTTGAACTACTCTTCCAAACACCTATAAGTGTTTTACAAACATTAATTGTATGAATAGTTTATTTAAGTAGCCGTTACTATTACTTTAATATACGGTTTTGGATCGGAGAACAGAGCTAGTCGTTAGAGTACTTTACAACTTATTCAACCATAAAAGTAATGAATGCTATCTCATTGATCAGATTATTGTTTTTCAATCAATTAACTTGCATAAAATTCTTATAATTCAATTCATCTGATAGTTAGGAAATGAAAACGTTAATGTTATTATAGTTGTGAAAAAACCAATTATACAAGTAAAAATGCATTACAACATATTTTATATACCCAAGTAAATGAAAATGTAAGTGTTAGCTTCTTTTTCCCAAAAAAAAAAAGTGACATTTTTTTAACAAGTACATTACCATAAAAAAAATAATTTACCTAGCTGATTAGTAATTGAATAATTTACCATTACCATGCGCAGGTAACGTCTCCACACTCCCTTGGCATTCTCTCAAGATCTGAACCCCCTAGCCTAGCCCGGTTCCGCCGGGGCTACGACAGGGCGATTTTCACTCCGATGCTCAAGTTCCTCCACGACACCAAGTCGCCGTTCATGGTGAACCCCTACCCCTACTTCGGCTACTCGCCGCAAACGGCGAACTACGCCCTCTTCAAGCCGAACCCCGGCGTTCGTGACACCAACACCGGCATAGTCTACACCAACATGTTCGACGCAATGCTTGATGCGGTCCACTCGGCTGCCAAGTCCGTCGGGTTCGAGGACGTCGACATTCGTGATTGGTGAGACGGGATGGGCCTCGGCCTGCGAGTATCCGGCTTGTTCGGTGCAGAATGCGAGGGATTACACTGCCAATTTGATAAGGCATGTTAATTCGGGGAAAGGAACTCCCTTGATGCCCAACAGGAGGTTTGAGACTTACCTGTTTTCTTTGTTTAATGAGAATCTCAAACCTGGTCCTACAGCTGAGAGGAACTGGGGGCTCTTCCAGCCGGATTTCACTCCGGTTTATGATGCTGGGATTTTGCGTAATGGAGTGCGGGTAAGTTCAATTTCTGCATTATAATCATAATATATGGCTTCTTAATATCTAATTAGTCATTTTATTTCTGTTGATTAGAGAAATTTTATATTAGTATAACAAAATTTACTATATAATAATCATTTTTGTAAACATACAACAAGAAAAAATTTATCTCGCTAACGTGAAACCTTTATACAATTATAGTTGAATAAAATAAATATCATCATGTCACACCCTCTATTTGAACATGCATGTTAAAATATTAACCAATCTTTTACCCTTTCATGAAAAATTATATATTTAACTTTTCTGGATGTGCGGTGTTAAAAATAAATTTTGATTTAATCTTAGATTCAAAAAACACAACGCTAGTAAGTTCCAACCAGAACCAAAAAAAAAAAAAATTCAAATATTATGTAGTAACTAAATGACCTATAAAGTGAGGAATTGAAGAAAGACTTAAACCAGTGTAACCTTTTAAAGTGCAAGAGTGCAACAGAGATATTTTTGTTTTCTTTTCTTTTTGTTTATTTATTTATTTTAAGGAAGGCCACAGGAAACATTTTTTACAAATAGATGTTAGATGTCCTAAAAAATAAAAATGGTTCTATCACGTGAGGATCATTTTTACAATATCATTAGTTTTCTCGTATTCTCTTCCTTCTTTGCAGCTAAGCAAATCTTGTCCTATTAGTCCTGATTGCCAGATCACATGCACGCATACATACATACATAATATGTATATATTATATATAATATATATATATATATATCTAGTTTAATTCCATTTCTCTTTCCCCTTTGTTTCCATAAACTCTGACTTTTTGTCAATCCAAGTTTTATTAACTCTGCTTTCATCACATTTTATATAGCACGGTGTTGGATCAGGCAAGAAATGGTGTGTACCAAAGGCGGAGGCTAGGATCCAAGCTTTGCAGGCCAACATAGACTACGTGTGCAGCTCGGGCATGGACTGCAGACCCATACAAGCTGGTGGGTCGTGCTTTGAGCCCAATGATGTCAGGTCCCACGCCTCCTTCGTCATGAACTCTTTCTACCAAACCAAAGGTCGCAACGATTACAACTGTGATTTTGCCAAAACTGGAGTCATTACTTACACTAATCCAAGTACGTAAAAACATAAAATTTTATTGTTTTTATTTTTTTAAGAAGTAAAGATATTGATTATTAATACTAGAACCGTCCTTTTTTTTTTTTTGGCTTTTTTTTCCTTGAAATATTTGATTGCATAATGTTAATGCGTTTTATTTAATTTGTGTGAACAGGTCATGGGACATGTGCATACCTCTCTTGAGAATCGGAGGAGATCATGACCCCATATTTCTAACTACATTGAAATTTGATAGGAAATTTTCTAAGTGGCTTTATATTATTATTATTATTATTATTATTAGTTTCGATTTACTTTTGGCACTGTTATATATGTATTATGTGTAATATTTACCAAGTTGTATCTCTATTCGAGCCAATGAAATGAGCATATATTGTTTCTTTCAGTCTGAGTTCTTGGTCTTTGTCTGCGAGCTTGTATTGTATTTGCATTTCTGTTGGTGCTATTAGTTAGTTTGGAATGTGTCCCTCCCAAAGTTAATTTCTAAAGAGATGGCGGATCTTTTGGTTAAGCCTTTTTCTAAAGGGAAATTGAAAAAGAAGAGCTCTTAACGTGGTGTCTAGACTGTTTTCATGCGGCTTTTTTTTTAAAAAAAAAAAATTTAATACCAGGATATTGTATTTGAAAATGATGTTATTAATTTACGTCTTTGTGTTGAATGATGTAAATTGCTTAATACAGTGATCGATATTACTGTACCCTTATTCCCAAGGTGAATAATGTTAGGATCGGTGTCCTAAGCAATAAATATTTTAATTGTATTAATGACATTTTTTATGAAATTAATAATATGCGAATATTACATGTGTTAATTATGGTCTTCATATTACTATTATATTAATGATTGTATATTATCAAACCTGTGATCCGTAACTATTAGAACCAAACCTTAAAATTGAAAATATATGAAGTTTATATGCAGAAAAGATCTGATTTAGAGATTTGTAGTCTAAATTATATAGTACATAGTCTATGTATAGAGCTGGACACTTTATACAGTCTAAGGTTGTAATAGGGATCTACGTCCAATTGGAGAGGCGGCTTATCTTGGTTTTTGGAGTGGATTGACTATATGGTAGACATATTGCTGTAGTAGACTTAATAGTAGTCGCACACTGGATTGGACCTAAAGTTGAATGGGTTTAATAATAATTTCGTCTAATTTAAATCAATTCTCTTTAATAATAATTTATGTGTCATCTTAATCTTGAAGTAAATTCATGACTCTATATTTATAGCTTGTATCTTTTGATATGCCAAAGACAGGAGTTTCAATAAATAAAGGCTCCATTGTCAGTACGCTGGAGATGCAACCTATATTCGATGAGAGCATAATCTACAAACATGGAATCAATAGCTCTCTAACAAAGAGTCAATGTTATCCTTTCAAAGGCATTATTTAGGTATTAGAAAATATAACGAGGCTTCGATCATTTGGATACATATGGTAATCAGATAATGTTCCTTTTGTATGTGTTATAAAAGGAATGAATTTTTCGATAGTAAAATAGTGAAACTTTGAGATAAAATATTTGGAAGGTAAACTAGAACTTAGTTCTTTATTTGATTATGGATAACCTATAGGATACACATAACATGAGAGATTATGGACAATACTTATATTTAAAGAGTCTCATAATATGGCATATTATCAAAAATGCAGCTTCGGGTTTATAGTGGAGTGACACTAAAGTTAATAATTAAACAAGATAATTAATCAAGGGTTAGTTTATTTGCTATTATTAGAGCTTAATGATATGTGTCCATTTGGTCCCAGTGCTAGTTCATGAATTCCTTTACGGCAGATCGAGCAAGTTCGAATTACCATGGATAAGACAAAAGTATACGTAAGTCGGGCCGTCAGGCCTGATGGGAAGCATAGGCCTCAGTCTGGTTGGACTACTAATGGGTGCAGGCCCATTAGGGAATGACACCAACATCTACTAAATATTAGAGAAATAATTATTTGATTAATTCAGGAAAATAATTATTCAAATTTATAATTGAAATTTTAGATAATTAATTATTTAAATTTGTATTTGAATAAATAATTTGTCCTAGTAGAATTTAAATTATGCATAAAAGATAATTATTCACAATTATTTAAAATAGATAATTATCTTGGATAATTGAATTCTAATTTAAAATGGAATTGTTTGAATTGGAGTTATCATGAGTAATGCAGATAATCACAAATCCTTACATTATGATTGGTTGAAATTTTTGAGATAACCTCCTAATGGGTGGCGCCAATAGTAGATAAAAGAGAGAGAAAATTATCTCCTAATTTTGTTATTCTGATTCTTCTTACTACTTCTATAAATTGAGGCCTTTGGTCTTCATTTATTCTAAGATTGCCTAAGTACAAATTAGAGAGGAGAGCTTGGATTAGTTGTCTTTAGTAATCCTAGTTTTTAAGCACTTTAGTAGTTAGAAGGAGTATAGCTGTAGTGAAGATTTGCTTAATTGTACCCACACACACAACGATCTGAAGAAAAAGAATAGTATTGAAAATCTAACGATAGAGGTTCGTTCTTGAAGAATTATTCAGTTAAAAGTGTTGTTTTCGGTCTCCAACTAGTATGTTCCATTAGATTTAATTTATTGTTATAGCATCATGAGTTAGTTTTCTAGGCATTTCATTAAATTTTTAAAATTCCGCTGCGTCACCAAAATGATTTTTCATCAAATAACTCCAAGGAATAAGGTGGCATTAGAGAGGATGTCCACTTTCGTCTTATCTTTTCATTCTTTACATCGAGAGTCCTTTTTGTTGTATTATGCTTGTATTGAGTGAGCGTGTAGGTTGAGACTCTTCCTTGGTTTTTAAGGAGTGTTCATTCTGGTCCTATTGTAAGCAATAATAGCATTATTCTTGTGGAGGCAAGTTAGACTTGTTGTGATAATAGATTGGAGGTTTCTTTTTATGAGAGCTTGTCAGGGAAAACCATCAATTTTACTAAGTCGGGCATTTCTAATATCTCCAATGTGAATGCTGAATTTGCCATTTTATTCGTAGAAAGTTCGGACACTGGCCTACCCCTTAAATATTTGGCTCTCTACGCTCTTGTTGGAGGAAATAGAAGGAAGGTTTTTGATGATATCAAGAATAAAATTTGAAATAGGTTCCAACTTTAGATTGAGAAGAAATTTCTTCTTAGGGTGGGGAAGGAAGTTCTCGTCAAAGCGGTCGCTCAAGCCTTTCCCATTTCCCTTTGTAATGAGCTTCATAGCTTATGTTGTTGGTGGGAATGGTTCTTTGGAAAAAAAAAAATCAATGGTGTTAGGATAAATTGTGTACCTCTAAAAATGAGATGGGGTTGGGGTTATTTAGAGGCCTATATATCTTGTTTCAACCAACAGCTTGTTGCTAAACAAAGTTAGCATTTAAAGCAATCTTCTTTTGTGTTTATGAGACAAGTTGTTAAGAGAGTATTTGGGAACCAAGTTTCAACATTAAAGTTTTAACTATTACAACATAAAACTTTCACATGCTACAATCTAAAATAAAAGTATGTTATGATGTAAAGCTTTTACATGTTATAGTATTTAAATTCAAATTTTTAAGTTCTAATAACTTGATTCCCAAACACTATGGTTTGAATGTATACAGTGTAAAATTCTCACATATTACAGTTCTCAAACCCAAACTAAGGGTTTAAATTACTCTCTCAAACACCCTATAAACGTAAATAAATACTTTCTTTTAAACAAATGTAATTTGGGGACAGTGAAGTCCTTTGTTACGGCATTGGGCAGATTAGTAATAATGAATCGGTTAGACGCTTTGTTAATCTTCTAATCTCAAGGTGTCACGCTTTTGGGCCTATTATATTTCCTCCCTCAAGAAGTAGGGATTTTTTGGTGACAAATTTCTTGGATGTTAAGAGGGATTGGTGGAATTTGGAGGCCATTAAAAATGAAAAACCATTTTTATCTTTATAGGTTAAAACCTGTACTTATAAAACAATGAATCTTAGTTTAGTATTTAATGTACTTTTCTAATTAGGACCCATTATTTTGTAAGCAATGATGAAAATATTGATATCTATAGAAATAATTGTACTTAAATTTTACAGAAATATTGATGTCGACGGAAATTGGAGTAAAATATAGAAAGTCATCTTAAAACACTTTATTTTAAATGAGACTTTAAGATACTTTAACATTATTGATAATACATAGTTTAGATGAAACTCTCAATTTTAAGTATGTGATAAATATGAATGGCAAAACAGTGATCATAATAAGATACATGATAAGCATAAGATCTCAAATTGAGTAAAATAGTTGAAAGTCAACCTAACACAAGTACTTTACACGCATAGTTTCATACAAGATAAGAAAACATTAATAGATAAAGAGCTTCAAAGAGGTTCAAAGGTATCTGCAATACCTTTTTGGTTTATGTAATATTGATACCAAGATATAAAGTATGAATAGTTGCTTATATAATTTTAAACATGCATGCGTATCTCTTGATCCTTAATCACTCTCTCCAAGTATAGCAAATTGTGCATTAACCTAATTGTTAAGAAGTAAAGTTGATAAAAAGTAAGAAACAATACCAAGTTCTCAACTTCTCCAGTTCTCCTTTAGTTTTACTACGCCATAGATTTAGTCATCCTATTAAATAAAGTCCATCATAATTCACAAGACTACAAACTACATGCAAAAAGTAATAAAAATCATGAATTTTACAACATTGAAAATAAATTTATGAAAGACTGCTTTAAAAAAGTAAATAAAAAGACATAATTTTTTAACATTTTAAAAGTAAATTAAAAAAATAAAAATAAAGCACAAATATTTTGTCGCTATTTTTTTCAAAAATTTCTATACAATTTGCCAATATTTTATCATTTAACATTATATTTTTCATAGAAATCGATATTTACATAAAATTATCAATATTTGCAAATATTTCCATGAAAATTTATAGATATTTTGTGAAAATGATATGAAACCCCTGTTTCCATATTGTTAATTCCAAAATATGGAAATTTAAAAAAAAAATAAATGGAAATGTTGATTTTTCAACCCTTGCTTGTGAGTAGTGGGGTTTTAATCCCATGAGGTTTAGTAGGAGTGTTTATTAGTAATACATTTTGGGAGTTGGATGTTGTTAAGAATTAGATGTCCTAATTTTATACCATCAAGAATGATAAAATCGTGGAAGAAAAACAAAAAGAAGAACATAGAAGATTTATAGTGATCCACATTTAATGTGAGAGCTACATCTAGTTATAGAAATTCAATATGATTAATAAAAAGTTTATGAGAGAAAAACACAAACCTCTCAACCTTCTATATTTTCTCTAATCTTTCTAATAATGACCCAAAAGTGATGCCCCTTGATAACATTTGCCCTAGGGCTCCTCTCCGGAGAAGGGGATTTTCTATGCATTCGTCTTGTATGTCGTCTTGTTCCTGTCTCATTCACATTATTCAATAATATTGTATTATGTCAATTAAAATATTGCATTAATTGAAATATCATATTAAGAATCATATCAGATAAGTAATTGTTGCACCATGGCGATAATTTAGACTCATGGCTTAAGAGATGCTTTATCTAACCGGCTAGATAAGCTATATGCATACACGGAGTCATTTAAGGCTCAGCAGAGGCTTAATTTTTTATTTTTAAAAATCTTTTATATATGAACATGTATTGTATTATGTTAATATACACATAGTCCCCACTAAAAAACTAAAACTAAATCTTATAGTCCCTATTAAATTTTTGTTTAGTTTTTAGCCATACCGTCAAAGATTTCTGGTTCCGTCATTGGACATATACAACGCGTCTCCAAAAATGGGGAGTACGTTACATGTAGCTATATCTGCGTATAAGGGACCCGTTGCTGCAAGTGTCAGCGCTCTTGAGCCTTGGCATCTATCCTTTACACCGAAGGTGAAGACATTAAGATCATACTTTCAGAGACACTTTTTCATTTTTCTTTTCTTTTTAAGGAGCGAGTAAAGAGGGCCAGTTAAGACGACTGCTAAGTTAAAAATCCTCAGTATATTATATGTATAAAAACGAAAAGCTGATAAATTGATTGCTGACGTACTCTTTGCTGATGTCTCCAAAGAAAGTGTTACTGAATTTTTTCGGCAGCATCGATATGGTCCCTCATAATTGCATTAATTAGAATAAAAATATAAATAAAGGATCTGTTTTGGTAAACGATGTGCTTGTGACTTCACTTCAATGATTTGAAAGAATTTCTTTCCTTTTGTTGTCTATGCTCTATGCTTATAAATTAAATTACATATATGCTGGAAAGTTTATATACGTATGCCAATGTTTGTATATCTTTTCGTTCCTGTTTTATTTGAAATGATACTAAATTCTGATTGTTTTTGTCTCGTAGGGTCCAAAGAATGCCAAAAAAAAGTGAAGAAATAATTTGTGTTGTTCTAGTATTTTGAAAATATGTTTAGCTAGGTGGACAAAAAGTCTGGTTCATGTAAGAGAATCAGATATTGCATATATGCATATCTGCATCATTTTCTTGAGTTTCATCATATATATATATATATATATATATATATATATTTGTCATATTGCAAAAAGTTGTTATATGGTATCATTATATTCATGACTTCTGCTTTTTGATCTACATGTTGTTTTTTTTCCTTTTTTTTTTTTTTGAAATGAGCTATATTTGCGTTTTTTATGGCTGTAATGTTTGCCAACTTAATTATTCCAAGGTAGTATATAATCTTATTGTGACACTCGTTATTCTCCTAACGGGTATTGAGGTAATTAAATTAATTTTTAATGTATAAAAAAAAATTGCATCATTTAAATTTATTTTATAATATTTATTTTTATCTATTTTTAAATTTTCTAAAATTCTCCTATATTTATTTAGTATGATTACTAAAAAGCCTTAGAACTTCTAATAAATCTCAAAAATGTCATATTGGCATTATGTGTGTTAAAGTCTTTAGATGAGACATAAGGATATCTTTTCCAACTACTCTTGACCCTCATTTTCTTTATTTCCTCCGTGACATGCTTCAACATGTCTCCTCTATAATTGTTTCTATCACTTCTCTTCAAAGACTTCATCTTTTCTTCCTTTCTCTTCCACGGTTCCCACACTCTTCTTCTTATTTCTTTGCTGAAGCAAAATACTTAGAGAACTTCTTCAAGGCAGCCATAAAAATCAGCCACCATCACCTCCATTTGAGCAAGAATTTCAGTCATACCGAAGTAAAGGAACCTGTTTTGAAGCCATTTCAAGCTTCCAACTAACCATAATCCGAGGTTAGAATCTTATGAACAAATTTAGTCTTTCATTTATAAATTTTCTTTTATACTAAAGGATTATTCAAATTTGCGTTCTTAAACCTAAGTATATGTTTGTTGCTATTTTGGAGCATATGTATGAAGTCTAAGTGTATATGCCCTAGACAGAAAATTTATATTGTTAAACTTTGTAATACCCCTATGGGCAGTGGTTATTTCTTGAAATTCTAAGATTAAATTAAAATGAATTTTATGAATTGGTTTGCATATTTGAAAAGTAGCATCCTAGGCTTTCTAACGAGCTATCATAAACCTAAATCGGAGTTGTATTTTATTTTCTAAGAATTATTCAATTTTTGTATTGGAAACTAGTAAATCTGCCAGTTTGTTATGGTATACCAGCTGCTAACCTGAACCAAGAACCCATCTTTGCTCACCACCTAATTCTTTAATGTCTTGCAACCTTTCCAATATTATCCTAAGTGATTGATGAATCTTATTAGGGACTAAAACATATAGATTACTTGTTCACATTTTATATTGTGTTAAGACAAAAATTGTTTACTGTGGTATTCAAAAGAGATTTATATAAAAGCTTTAATGGCATACTAGTAAGATAGGTTTACACATGATTTATTTATGAATGTAGTTGTATGTTGTGCTTTAGTTTTAATTGTCCTTATGCACGCCTTAGGATCAAGGGAGTATGGAGCTAACGTTAATTGATTCCAGGATTAAGAGACTGTTGATAAGCTTAAAAGGTAGGGATTCTATTACTCATCTCTTGTGAGGTTTTTATAGAATTAAAATTGATTGTTTTGCCGCAATATATATATATCTATGTTGAACTGATATTATATGTGTATCACATATGAAACTATGACATGGACTCGTCTTGTATTGTACGGCGAGGAACATAATGAATTGACACATGTTATAAATTGAGAAGCATGGTTAGGAAAATTAATTCTATTAATAATGATTTAATATAGAGAAATTGTGAGACATGAAAAGGGCGACGGTTACGTCCTTGGGCATGAATACCCTAAAAGGTAAAGTAGGGGGAAGGCGATGACGCTTCCTTGGGTTGAAAGTCCCAGAACACACTGTACAGGAATCGACTTGGTGAGGACTCGGGGCTTGATGTCCCCTCACCGGAACACCCTTGGAATGTTTATAGGGTGATCAAGTGCGCCCATTTGGGTTTCGATGAGTTGAGTGATACTCAATTTAACATGGATACCTAGGAACAATGATGATTGTTAATATTTGTATAAATGTGTAATTATGACACTTGGTAATGATTAACTACGGTATCCATAAGATGTGATCATAATAAACCTCATAATCTGGAATATGATGTAACTTACTAACCATGCAGATTTTAATGTGGTAATGATAAAGGTGAGTAATGGTTTTCTCTACTGAGCATAGTGTTGCTCATACCCTTATGTTTATATCTTTTCAGGACTCACTAAATGTGAGGTGGCTACGAGAAATATAGTTGAGGAAGTGATGTAACTATATTACATTGGGACTGTTTCAATCGTTGAGAATGTTCTTCATGATAATGTAAGCAGCATCAATTGTTACTTTCTGTGACTGTATTATAATGTGTTGAGGGTTAAAATGATGATGACAACAGTTTATATTATTAAATTTAAGGTGCTACATTAAAACTGTGGTTTATTTATCGTTTATATTTTTATTTTTGAGTTGAGAGTTTTCATTTAAGTCCCGGGTAAATTTTATTTTTAAGGTTTTACTTTTATTATTTATTTTTATTTTATCTCATTAAAAACTGTTAACCCCCACATAGGGGCGTTACAGAATTTTTGGTATTAGAGCCTAGGTTCGGTTAACCTAGGGAGTGTAGCACCACTTTAAAAAAAAATATATATTTTTGAGATGGTTTTGAAGCTGAATTTTCATTGTCATCATCAAAATGAACCTTCACATTGATTTATACAGTCTAGAAGGATGTAACATGGAAAGGCCATAGAATGAAAATATTAATAGTTATATGAGTACAATAATTATATAGAAGGAAAGTATTAATAGTTATGAGGGAATGATAATTATATGGAATGAGTTTATAAGTAGATTGCTTATGAGAGATTCGTATAATATTTGGATCTATAAGCATATCTAATTTGTATAAACGATGAGAAATTCGTATAGATAAGAGGATTTAAAAGCCTTTTGTCTCGTGAAAAACAATGAGAAATATAAGGCTTGATTTATTGATTTTAAAGTTTGACATAGATATGCCAAATTTTTCGTAATTGATTCAAACCTAAGTAATGATTATGTGTGGATTCGATGGAGCACATAAGTGTCAATATCTTTTCTTAAAAGTTCTATATATTTGAGGAATATGATATAAGTTGGGAATCATGGTATTGAATCTTGAGAGAGATAAATGTTAGACTTTTGGTCTGTTGAGACTGTGTAAAGTCTAGAATGCATGAATCTCAAAATTGGAATATTTTGTTACGTACATTGTATTTAAGTGTATCAGTGAATCTTTTGGTTACTTAAGGTTTTGTTATATGAGGAAATTATATATTGTATAAGTAGAATTGTGGAGATTGTAGATGTTCTTAAGTAGTAACATCAAGTGTCTTTGTTCGTTGATATGGTCTACGTTGAAAGACGTAAATCGTATTGATTTCAAGGTTAGTCACATTCTAAACCCTTGGTAGTAATGATGATGAATCCATTGATAGATGTTGAGTATTAGGAATAACATATGGGTGTATGTATTGTTCAATAAGGTTTTGATTAAAACAAAATTATTTGAGTTGCTGGATCATTCAGGAAGATCCTTGTTGTCGTTAAATTAGATTTGTTGTTTATAGTTAACTTTATCTATAGTGGACTTTGAATTGGGTTTAAGATTTATACAAATTGGTTTCCAATTTTATATTTGTTATTTAACTCGTTCTAAATGTGTTAAGGCCCGAAACAACCTGACCATTTTCAACTTAGAACATTTGGGCCTAGTTCAAATCTTAAATCAGTTTGATTCACACTGTCTCTCCCACGCGGTCTCTATACGTGTCATATACAGTGGTTTAATTATTGTTTACAAATACGTTTACTGTGCATAGGAGCTTATTTCTCCGAATTCACTTTTTCTCTCTTAGTTTGTTATTTTCTCTCTAAATCGCAAATCCTCTTCTTTTTCATTAAAAATTCTTCTTTTTCTCTAAAAGAAGAAGGAATTCTAGGATTTTGCAATTTACTATCTTAATTTTTTCTTTCTATTTACTCTTCTTTCATCTCATCATGGACCCAAAGTACCAACACCTGAGAAAGTATTTCCCATCACTCTCCCAAAAGATTCTCAGAAAGAAATACAAGGCTAGAATTACTCGGTTGTGGATTCTTATGCGTTTTGGTTTCCCTTGTGATGTGAGAATGTTGATAGAGGGGAAAATCCGTCCGAGTGACTTTAGTCAAGATGTCGGTTTACCAGGAACGGGTACCAGTCGTAGTGCAATGAAAAGAAGAGCTCGTGCCATCGTGGTCACTTGTAACAAATGTGGAAGACAAAATTGTAACGGTAAATGTACTTCACCTGGTTATATGTCTACGAATAGAGAGGATAAAATACGGTTTTGTAGGGATGGACTTTCAAAGGAGAACTTGGATAGCATCCATCCTCCTCTCCACGGTCACCCTAGTGGATATGTTCAAGGAGCTATTTTTAAACTCTGGCCTAAATTTTATACAGAAAGACAACGCCTCAGGAATATGGTATTTCTAGATCCTGTTTGCCAAGCCATAAGAAAACTGGATGGGGAATAAGTTATCGCTCTATAAAGGTTATTTAGTCTTTACTTATTTGAAGCAGTTTTAGCTGATGTTCAACAGTTTGTGTTTTTCTTTTACTCAGAATATTTGCTTTTGTGTTTGAAATAATTGTGATTATTAGATTGATACAGTAAGTGTTAATATCTTATTTAATTTATGATTTTCTTAAATATATATATAATAAAATATATTATCTTATCAGACACGTCACATACGGTACAATAATATGTTTGAATTTTGAAAAGCTTATCCAGATATTTCAAGATTGTGTCTCAAATTTCAAAAGTTCTACAATATTTGTCGTTTATATTAAATTTCTAGACTTGGTGTATATTTGTCAAAAAGTCTACAGTTGTGTCATGAGGGTCTTCTGTCGAATTGTTCTCAATTGTCAAAAGTTATACAATTAGAGTCTAATCTTTTTCAAAAAGTGAATCAAATTTTCTGTAAACTATCAATCACCTTATCTTACTTTCTTATCCGCACAAGATTTTGTTTAAATCTTTGGATTACCTTTTCATTACCTACTCGTCTATCTCTTTGGCCCTTTTTGTATATTTCTCATCTTTAAAATCTCATGTAGAACCCGAAGTCTAAGTGGAGCAGACATTAAGCAACCACTTCTATAAACCAAATATGTCTACCTCCCAGTCCACGAAGAAAATAAAGAATATCTGTGTCTTTTGTGGTTCCAGCCTTGGAAAAGATAAAGCTTATTTAGAAGCTGCAAATCACTTAGGGCAAGTCCTAGCACGCAAGAAGATTAACATAATCTATGGGGGTGGTAGTATAAAAATGATGGTAAATATGGCACTAGCAGCTAGGTCTAGTGACGCTACTGATGTAAGAATTTGGCCTCATATTCCAGTTGAAGGAAACCTTTGTAAGGAAGCCATAGGTAAGGGAGAAGGAGTCAGGAGTATCCCTAAAAATTTTAAAGACATAATCTATAATTCTGATGCTTTTATAGCATTACCTGGTGGTCTAGGTACTCTTGAGGAAATATTTATAGTTGCTTGTGGGCAATTGTTGGGCTTTTATTCCAAACCTTTGGGACTGCTGAACGTAAAGGGTTTTTATGACGGTCTTTTGAAATTTCTAGATTACGCTGTGGAAGAAAACATCACTACAGAATCGGAGAGACAAATCTTTGTCACTGCTTCAACAGCTGAGGAATTGATAGATAAAATGCAAATAATACATCCAGAATCTGACACTGCAACATCCAAGCTTGAATGGGAAAGGGAAAGCCGGGAGCGGCCAATTGATTTGAATCTCCATCTGTAATCTTTTTGTTTTATCTTTGGCATGTAGGCATGTGTGTCCGTATTTCGTGTGTTACGAATAACCGTTTGCCTTGTATTCTGCGTTTCTTGTGGTACGTCGTTGTTCAATCTTTTAGATTCATTGAGCCTAATGCCGGGATGGCTGGATACGGAGTACTTGATGCTCTCGAAACGCATCCTTCTTAAGGTCCGATATTTTGTTTATCGATGTTTTTGTATCCTCTAAGCATGCATGATATGGATAGCTGGTATACGGAGTGCCTTGTACTCTCGAAACGTATCCGTATTATGTTTGTAATGTGTAATATTCTGTTAATATTATGTGGAAGTACCAGAGTCAGTTATGGGGATATTCCATATGAAATATGAGTATATTATTTGGATTGAATGTTTGTGTCATGAGGATAGCTGTTTAATGAAAAATATGTCGGGTTTGTCTGCAACTCTGAGATTCTGTTTAATATCTCTATGAGTAAGCTTAATGTATGGTTTTGAATAGAAGTGTTTGTGATATATGTTTTATGATTATGTTTTAGTTTATTAGTTGAGGTATGAAATCAAATATATTTGACTTTTCCTTACTCAAAAAGGAAAAGGAAGCTAAAGATGAAGTATATAAAATTTCTCTAGCAATCTCCTTAAATGTGATTGTAAATCACAGTCCATGGACAATGAAGGACTGGAATCATGGTATGGTCAATATGTATGCCTGATCAGATTCTTAGACTATTATACGGTGTTATAAGTTGAAACTTGTCAGAAATACTCTCATTGAGGGATTTAGGAGTAAGATTTATTATGCAAGTAAATAAGTGGAGATACGATAACTTAAATTTGGAGGACAAACAACATTAACGGTTTAGACTCGGAATTGGAATCATAATGAAATTAAAATTTTTACTAGTATTGCTAGAATTGAAATTTCGAGGACGAAATTTCTTTAAGGGGGGTAGAGCTGTGACACTCGTTATTCTCCTAACGGGTATTGAGGTAATTAAATTAATTTTTAATGTATAAAAAAAAATTGCATCATTTAAATTTATTTTATAATATTTATTTTTATCTATTTTTAAATTTTCTAAAATTCTCCTATATTTATTTAGTATGATTACTAAAAAGCCTTAGAACTTCTAATAAATCTCAAAAATGTCATATTGGCATTATGTGTGTTAAAGTCTTTAGATGAGACATAAGGATATCTTTTCCAACTACTCTTGACCCTCATTTTCTTTATTTCCTCCGTGACATGCTTCAACATGTCTCCTCTATAATTGTTTCTATCACTTCTCTTCAAAGACTTCATCTTTTCTTCCTTTCTCTTCCACGGTTCCCACACTCTTCTTCTTATTTCTTTGCTGAAGCAAAATACTTAGAGAACTTCTTCAAGGCAGCCATAAAAATCAGCCACCATCACCTCCATTTGAGCAAGAATTTCAGTCATACCGAAGTAAAGGAACCTGTTTTGAAGCCATTTCAAGCTTCCAACTAACCATAATCCGAGGTTAGAATCTTATGAACAAATTTAGTCTTTCATTTATAAATTTTCTTTTATACTAAAGGATTATTCAAATTTGCGTTCTTAAACCTAAGTATATGTTTGTTGCTATTTTGGAGCATATGTATGAAGTCTAAGTGTATATGCCCTAGACAGAAAATTTATATTGTTAAACTTTGTAATACCCCTATGGGCAGTGGTTATTTCTTGAAATTCTAAGATTAAATTAAAATGAATTTTATGAATTGGTTTGCATATTTGAAAAGTAGCATCCTAGGCTTTCTAACGAGCTATCATAAACCTAAATCGGAGTTGTATTTTATTTTCTAAGAATTATTCAATTTTTGTATTGGAAACTAGTAAATCTGCCAGTTTGTTATGGTATACCAGCTGCTAACCTGAACCAAGAACCCATCTTTGCTCACCACCTAATTCTTTAATGTCTTGCAACCTTTCCAATATTATCCTAAGTGATTGATGAATCTTATTAGGGACTAAAACATATAGATTACTTGTTCACATTTTATATTGTGTTAAGACAAAAATTGTTTACTGTGGTATTCAAAAGAGATTTATATAAAAGCTTTAATGGCATACTAGTAAGATAGGTTTACACATGATTTATTTATGAATGTAGTTGTATGTTGTGCTTTAGTTTTAATTGTCCTTATGCACGCCTTAGGATCAAGGGAGTATGGAGCTAACGTTAATTGATTCCAGGATTAAGAGACTGTTGATAAGCTTAAAAGGTAGGGATTCTATTACTCATCTCTTGTGAGGTTTTTATAGAATTAAAATTGATTGTTTTGCCGCAATATATATATATCTATGTTGAACTGATATTATATGTGTATCACATATGAAACTATGACATGGACTCGTCTTGTATTGTACGGCGAGGAACATAATGAATTGACACATGTTATAAATTGAGAAGCATGGTTAGGAAAATTAATTCTATTAATAATGATTTAATATAGAGAAATTGTGAGACATGAAAAGGGCGACGGTTACGTCCTTGGGCATGAATACCCTAAAAGGTAAAGTAGGGGGAAGGCGATGACGCTTCCTTGGGTTGAAAGTCCCAGAACACACTGTACAGGAATCGACTTGGTGAGGACTCGGGGCTTGATGTCCCCTCACCGGAACACCCTTGGAATGTTTATAGGGTGATCAAGTGCGCCCATTTGGGTTTCGATGAGTTGAGTGATACTCAATTTAACATGGATACCTAGGAACAATGATGATTGTTAATATTTGTATAAATGTGTAATTATGACACTTGGTAATGATTAACTACGGTATCCATAAGATGTGATCATAATAAACCTCATAATCTGGAATATGATGTAACTTACTAACCATGCAGATTTTAATGTGGTAATGATAAAGGTGAGTAATGGTTTTCTCTACTGAGCATAGTGTTGCTCATACCCTTATGTTTATATCTTTTCAGGACTCACTAAATGTGAGGTGGCTACGAGAAATATAGTTGAGGAAGTGATGTAACTATATTACATTGGGACTGTTTCAATCGTTGAGAATGTTCTTCATGATAATGTAAGCAGCATCAATTGTTACTTTCTGTGACTGTATTATAATGTGTTGAGGGTTAAAATGATGATGACAACAGTTTATATTATTAAATTTAAGGTGCTACATTAAAACTGTGGTTTATTTATCGTTTATATTTTTATTTTTGAGTTGAGAGTTTTCATTTAAGTCCCGGGTAAATTTTATTTTTAAGGTTTTACTTTTATTATTTATTTTTATTTTATCTCATTAAAAACTGTTAACCCCCACATAGGGGCGTTACACTTATGGTCGATTAAGGGATTTATAACTGCATAAAATTTTAGGGAAAACCTTCAATTTGACTATACATATAAGAGGGTTTCTCATTAATATATTTATTCTATCAAATAATTTCTCTTATATATGTCTCAAATTAAATAGTTTTCTAGCATCCTTTTAAATTTCTATTTTTTTTTACTTAATTTAAATGCAATGCCTTGGATTTTAGTCCACATCTATTATGCTCTTATAAGCATTGACAGATGGGAAAGCCCACTTCCAAAATTCTACGCAACAAATATATATTTCTAATGTTATTGTTTTTACTTGCAATATTTCTATTCGTTAGACATGGAAATATAAGCGAGTACCATGACCGACAATGTAACAAAAGTTTATTCATTATGCTTGAACTAATACACTTTAAACACTTTAATTATATAACGAATCATTTTAATTTCTTTCAATTAGACCGTCTCTAATACAAATACTAATGATAGTGCTATACTTATCAGCAAAAATGTGAAAATAACATATTTGATATGTTCTTCTTCTTCTTTTTTTTTTAAAACTCCAATGCATTATTACGCTATTTGAAATATAATATTCCTCTTTTCTTATAATTATTAAATCTTGAAACTTGTTAAAAATAACTTTTAATATGTTAATAACCAAAAAGTTAGAATGTTGTTTTTACAATGTTATCAAAGCAAAAAGTCAATCTATCGACTAATATAATCAAATGTCAAATTTGTTATATATTAAACTCGATAGTAAATTTGCCATCAAGTTTAGGCCTATATAACAAATTTAACATTAAAATGACATTACATTAAAAAGTGTTTTTTACACTCAAAGGTTAAATTTGTGTTTAGCGCATCAATTTAATGCAATAGAGATGGTCTTAGATAACATAATTTTATTTTGCTAATAAATGAATATTAATTTATATTATTTAGCATCAAAATAGTATCGTGGTACGTCTTTATGCTAGTGTGTGTGTGTGTATGTATTGGGTGTGTGCATGAGTGTGTGTTTGGTCTGTTAATATTGTTCCACACTATTTGATCCACCGCTTAACCTGATATGCATCAGATCGACACTGTATGATATGATAGATAAACATACTCGAACTATGTTGGTAACATTTCAATTAAGAAACAGCTAAAAAATTATTGCAAGTCGTTATAGTCCACAATCTTACACAGTTTTAATTAAAACATTGCAACTAATGCAAAACAAAACAGACTTCCTTAACATGCCGTGATATTTGATAACAGCTTTTCATCTTTTACGTCTGCAAGTAATCATTCGAATCAACAACTAAAAAACTATTTTTGATGTGTTGGTATACTTTGCATGATTGACGTAGTTCTTTTTGACATTTTTCGCCGGTTAATTTCCAAGCTCTTTTTGAATTTTTGACCGTTTCGAAAAATATTAACATGCAAAGTTAATCTTAGTTACGTATAAGAGAAGCTAGCAAAAATTGCTTTTCCGAGTGGAGCCCATTTGGCGTCCTATTAATTGCTTTCTTGGTGATGTACAAGATGGAAAGATCCCACAGCTTTATCACAGTATTTTCACCAGATCTCTAGACGGTGCATATTTTTTTATGCATTTTTTTAACGTAAATTGTGGTCGAAATCACATAATAATAATTATAAATAAAAGGATGCAACATTGGTCTAATTTGCTTTAAGAATTTGCTTACTGACTTTGCAAGACTTTAATTAATATAGTACTAATAATAAAATTGAAGGGTGAGCAATAAATTTCTTGTTAGACACTATGTGCTCACTTTTATTTTTTCCTACGAATTAGACGTTCTAATTCTACTTAAGAGCAAAAAATGCCAGAAAAAATAAGCAAATAAAAAAAACAATAAATTTTGTAGTAGTTTACTTTTAATGTGAGTCTATTTTCAACCGCTGTAGAAAATTTACTATGATGAAAAAAGATGAAAAAGAAATTTATAAACCCTATTTGGCGCTCCCTTTATATAAGAAAACTAGAACATATGAATTTTACAAGTATGAAATTTTACGTTGACCTTATTAGGAAAGCTGATCCTCGTAATCCTTTACGCAAGACAATAAATCGTCAGGGCATTAAATTAGGCTCTACAACTTAACACTCTTCCCTTTGTAGGTTAACTCGGTGCAATCCTTAAGGTCATCAATAAATCGTCAGGGCATTAAATTAGGCTCTACAACTTAACACTCTTCCCTTTGTAGGTTAACTCGGTGCAATCCTTAAGGTCATCAAAGAAATTATCTACCTATCCAGTTATTATTTGATGTCTTGGATCATTGCTAGTACTCCTCACCGTTTAATGGATATATTTATTTTTCTATTTTTAATTCTTAGTTTTGATGTGTTCATAATGCATGGAATGTACGTGATGTGATATTTCTAGTATATTACTAATTGTTTGCAAAACTTGTTGATGCTTACCGTTGTCCGGCGTCGGATCAACACCCACGTGCAGCTGCACACGGTTTGACCTCTTTTTGGGCTCGCCTCCGGTCGAGAATGTGCACCTACAAGGGGAGGGATGCTTCAGAGAAAGTAGTGAGGTTAGTCAATAGACAAGGGCTCTTCGATGCTCAAGACAGGTATTGCTCGACAGAGGTCGGCAGCTAGTTAGGTGTGAAGAAGTAGTCTCTCTCTAGAATGTCATAAATGCATCCTATTTATAGGCCACTACTTGGATCGGGTGCAAGATGGGTTTTGCCCATCACTCGGGTGTCACATCAAGGTGTGTTTAACAAGTGTCGCCCATCGCCCAATGGATTGGACTCTATCGGACGGCAGCGTATTTGCCTGGTGTTGGCCCACAAGGGCGAGTAGTAGCCTATTTTTATGAGTAACGTGGTCCGACCCGAGCTACAGTACATCCCGAGGTGGCAGCCTTTTTGGGGCCCGCCCTTGGATCCCTGAGAGGCACCTCGGGAAGAAGTATAAAGCGTCAGGGCCTGACAGTAAGCTCCATGAGGTCTGCCGAGCTTAATTGCCGACCACCAAAGTTAATGTCCTTTGTGGTGGCGCCGAGCTTACCCTCAACAAAACTTTCTGCTTGTGCTATGTGACTAGCAAATGATTTTAATTATTTCTAGCCCATGTCGTTTTTGCAAGGTTGTTCAAAACTTTTTACTGTAGTACTCACAACAAAATTAACAAAATTTAGATTTTTGTTCAAATTTTCTATTCAAACCTACAAACCAAACATACCATAAATTTTCAAATTTTCAAAGAATATTCAATTTAGTTACTGTCGCCGATTTTGAGTCCTGAGAAGTTGTACGTAATCTAAGAAGACGTAGACGACGAAGGAAGCCCCTTTCAAGTACTTCAGTTCAATGAGAGTCTGAGCTGACTTCAATGGGATCTTTATTAGCCTTAAACAAATATTCTTGCTTGGAATGATCTTAACCTCCTACCATTGCCGTCAGTTCAGATAGAATCCTCAGCGTTCATAATTATTACAACCAAGGCATTCCTTTCATTGAAAGAAGATGGCTCATTGCATGTGTATGGCTTAGAATATTATAGTTTGGCGACGTATGAAATATTATGGATCCATTTAATTGGTTCTTAGGTTCGTAATACGGTGATTTGAAATTTTTTTGAGTAAAACGAAAAGTTTAAAAAATTGTGGTTTGTATTCGCGTTTCGAACTAATGGTTGGATAAGGTTCATTTTAGATTAAAATATAAAAATAGCTAATATTATGTTAGGATATGTATTAACCAAATAAAATTTTTGGTATAGCACGAAAAATAGGTTCAAAATAAAATTGAAAAGACTACTCAAATGAGTGTGAAAACCATAAAAATAGGGAGGGTTAAATCTGAAACTGTGCCCATTTTTTGTTTCAACCTGTCAAATTTAACTTCTCAAAATGGGTAAAAAATTTCTTTACGAAACACTTGCTCTATAAATTTTAGGTTCTAAACACATGAATCCATAAAACAAACGGCCCTATATATATACACACACACGTATATATATGAGTGTTCATTTGAATAAGACATATAACATCAATTGGATCCATCATATACCAAATTCCCCAGTCGGTGCACAACGAGCCAATATATACGTTAATGTTTAATAAAATCTGTTTGGTTGCGGCAAAAATAAAGGGTGTTCAGATTAGGCAGTCTTTTTCAAAGGGGTATGGCGACAAACAATGCAATTTTAGGGACGTTGGCCTACCAAATAATACGTTTAGTAGGGTAAAGATTGAAATGATATTATCATCAATTTTCATCGTAACATGTCTTGTAATAGATAAGATTGGTAACTATTTATAGCTTAATGGAGGCTATAATTTAGGACTGGTCAATACCAATTTTTTTTCCTTTTTATTTGGTAATTTCTTTTGTGTTTCACTTTATTAAGATATCTAAGGAGTTACACAAGGATTTTGTCGGCCTGGTCATAGACTCATAGTCATATATATGATGATTTATCATATATTATCCAAGTTTAGGAGTTAAAAAAATGGCGAGAGATTCTCTTGTATTAATATGCCTATTTAAATCTTCCCTAGTATATTTGTCTCGTAAATAGCTACTATAATAATTGTCATTGTTTTTCTTTTGAATGGTACTTGTCGTTGTTTTGCTGAGCATATAAGTATTATATTTAATTAGTAGTCTGTATTACAATGATTTTTTTTTTTCTAAGAAAGAGAAGTAGTTTACTGTTGACCGTATCATGCATACATTTTGCATGTTTGGAATAGTATTTACAGACAAGCAATCAGATCATATCTAAAATTTTCCAACAATTTCCTAAATCCTTATTTGTTAAGAAAAAAAAAAGAAGGAAATAAAGATATATAACCTATAGGCGATGAGAAAAATATAGAAGAAGAGAAGAGAATCTTTCTTTTCATTTGTGATTGGTATGTATTTTCTCTTTTAACAATATGGATCAAAATTTGATCCTTGTGGAAGATTTTGAATTTATTGTCTAATCGATTCCCTTCTTTATTCTTTTTCCCACACAACCATAAGTTTTTCAAGACAATTTCTTTGGTGGATACTGAAAAAATAACTCATTGGTAGGAATCTTTTTTTAACTGTCAGATAAGTAGAAATAAGTGATTTTAAAAAGATTTAATAACATGAAAACATACACTGTCGGTGAGGATCCTTATAAAAAAAAATCCAAGTTTTAGTATCCGCCTACTCATTCCCCTACACTCATCCCTCCTTCCACTTTTCTCTCGTGCCAAACAAGCTCCAAGAGATTTTATTCCTATGATTTTTCTTTTTATTTCTTTGCAATTGTTATTCCCCGGTAGGGCAACGGTAGCCTTTCTCCATCACAAGGGTTATATTGCTTTCTAGTTGGTGCCCTCAAAACCCTTTGGAATATGTCTTTTTAACGAAATGATTGAAGGCAATGGTGCCTTTGGAAGGAAACAACTTTAATTGGAAGACTTTTGGGTTGCCGAATGAGGTAAGCCTCCCTTATCTCTCTATCAAACTCAGAAGAATCTAATGCAACCACTTCTTTTCTTTTTCTTTTTTTCAGCAACTTCCACCAAGATCATATACATCAATGGGACCAATTACAACTAAAGCTTAGGTTTTTCTATATTTTCCTTTTTTAATCCACATGTGGATTGTTATAGAATGAAAGATAATCCCACTATTTGTTTTTGTTTTTGTTTTTGTTTCTTCCTTTTTCTTTTTTTTTTTTTTTTAAGCAAGATTCATTAAGAACAACTACAACAAGCACCCAAGCAAACAACCTGCTCTTAGTTTTTTTTATTATCAATATTTACTTTTTGTTATGAATTTATGATAAATATTTTTTGCTGATAAATATTTGAAATTCTTTTTTCAACACTCGAATCTTCGTACAAAGTACTAGTCATTGGGCCCTATAAGTGTGTCTCCACAGGCCACAAGGACAAGCTTAGCTAGCCTGATTTTATATTCATTAATATGACAATGCCTATATACATTGGTAAGCACATTTTACGGACTTAGATCCATGGATTCGAATGTTAAAATATAAAAATTTTAGTCAAAAACAATTTAATTTTTAAAAGATGTGATAACTATGATTGGTTAGACTCTAAAAATTAAATTTTTTTTATATCTATGCATAAATTACATTTTGTTGGGAAATAATAAGAAATAGAATGTTTCTCTATCTCTTGAGTGTGTATTAGGGTTTGTGGGTGTGCTACTCTTCTTGGACCAACGTCTAATGTCGTCATCTCATTGGTCTATGGACCTCCAACCCGGCCTAGAGATGGTTCCTAGGGTCTCTTGGTGGTTATTATGGTAGTGATGGGTTTGATCTTGTGGTAGATGAAGCAAAGTTTCAACATGTTTGGCCGCCTTCTCTAGGTGCGTCGGCATTTAGCAACCCTGCTTTGAGGGTTTTGACCCTTGCATGGATGCAAAATTATGGGGTTGGTGTGCTTGGTGGGTTGCTTGGAGCAAGCTAATGGCAAGAGTCTTGGCTGCTTTCGACGACATGTGGCTTTTGGGGAGCTTATGGTGCAACATTCGTTTTGGAGGCGATTGCGAGGTGGTGGCAGCACGTCAGCATCACTTCTCTTCCCTTGGTGGTTCCATCCCCCTATAGATCTGTTCTTTCTATAATCTAGTTGGTGTGTTGCTAGTGGATTTTCCTGTGAGGTTGAGGCCTTTGGTCCGTTTCTTTATAGTCATTTTGTTTGATAAAGCCATCGTTGTATCCTTCTTAGTCTCCCCACCTTTCGGTTTTATTTGTGTGTCTAATCAACAAGAGTTCTCTATTTGCGGTGTTATGGATAACTTTAGTGTCTTAGGTTTATTAGTCTCGATTGATTGCAGTTCTCTTCGAAATGAAGACTTATTACTAAAAGAGCCATACGTTGTTGGTGTACCTTTCGATTTTCTATTGTTAGACCTTGGTGTTTATTTGATCCTTTGTGCATTTTATTAAAACCTATTGGTGGAACTAGCTTGTGATCGGAATTAAGCTTTCTTTATATTAGAAAGTTATTTGAGTCAGTATCATGTGTGCATTTCCTTGATATAGAATTAAACTTACCATTAATTAAAAAAAAAAGAACAATTTACCTTTAAAAAAAATTACCTCTATGCTTCAAATTTTAGCTTAGGCAGTTCATAAGCGACTTAAACAAATGGCTGTAATTATGACGAGAGGAAAAAGTTCAACTTCTTGGTTGGTGCAATTTGCCTTCTTCGGATTCATTATAATGTGGTCCCAACTCCTCTGTTAATGAACTCATCTACCACATTTCAGAAGAAAGTATCATTTGTAAACCCAAAATCTTCTAGTGGCATGCACATGAAGACTTTGTTGTTTTTTATGGAGTTTTATGTGCTTTGGCTTTTGAAATGGATCGGTACAAGTTATAGAATTTGCTGCCTCGCGGAAATTCCATCCCTCATTCGCAATTGGAGGAGATCCTGATCTACCAAATTTTGGAATATTGACATTCTTAAACACTCTTCTTTGACTTTATCATACGCCATGATGTTTACATTAATTCATCAAATTACATTATACATGTCGTTATAAGGTTTTAACTCGTATTAATTATATCTTTTCCTTTATCTTTGCCTACATCTAATAGGAAGATGCTTTGAGGGAGTATAATTTTACCACCGATTTTATTTTGTAATTTTGATGTGATTTGACTGTTAAAAAATTATTTTATTATTTGATAGGTCTTTCTTAAATCTCACGGCAGAATTCTCCCGTATGATAACTTTTGGATAAAAGAGGGTTAGAAGATTATGCGGAAAATAACATCAGAAAGTACTTCAATATACGTGCTTATAATTTGGATACAAAAAAAAAAAAAACTTGTTTCACAATCCTACCGTCTTGCGTTCAAACCTAATTAATTGTGTAATGCACTTTTCCAGCAAAAAAGAGACTAGCCATTTCATTTTTGGAATAAAGGTGAATATATGAAAGAAAAAAAAAATAGCAAGGGCAATGTTAAAAAATAAACGGTGTTTAGTATTATACACTAATAAAGAGTGAGTTTCACGTTATGAGATCACAAATGAAGTCCAATCTCTTTTATTAATTGTATTTAACAGTCGGAGTAAATTAAGTGGTATATCTTTTTTCTTTTTTTAACGATGACTCTTGTATTCCATAACTTTTTTCTTATTTCTTTATCTATACCATTTTTTCAAGCTAAAAAGACTTTTTTCTTATTTCTTTATCCACACCATGTTTTCAAGTTAAAAATACCAAAATACACATAGACGATATATATTTGCTTTAACCCTAAATTAAAAATACTTTAAAATAATAGTGTTTTTATATTTATAGAAAGTAGTATGCTTCAAACTTTCTCATAAAATTAATAAAATGAAAAAACAATACACAAAAGCAGTATTTCTTAAATTGTCCTAACACTGGTGTCCTAAGGATTTTTCTAAAAGTACAGGAGGGCACTTGAGAACTCCAACCTAACTAACATAAAGAAAGAAAAACACACAGATATGCTACGCCCTTGTCTTCTATAATTAGTTTTTTTTTTCTTTCCTTCTGAAATGATAATTAGTTATTTTCACTAAAAGGAAAAGCTAATCAAATTTATGTAGTATATATGTACCCTGGAGAGTGGCCAGGGGTCACCCCTCTTTTAGAATGAAATAATGTTCCATTACATACAAAAGAAAAAGCAACTACGCAAGAAAGTATCCCCAAAATATTCTAAAATACAATAAATACCTTTTTAGTTCATTAACTGCATATCTCACTATTCAAAACAGAATTATGTGGATAAAGTATTCTTTCATACTCTACTATAAAAATCTCAACACAATAATAATAATACATCATCAGAAACCGTCCACTCTCAAAGATTATTATTATTATTATTATTAGTCCAGTAGTCCTGTTTATTATACCGAAACAAAACCCACCTAGTCCACTAACTAGCTAAGCACCCACCCCCAAAACAACAATGGAAGAGAAAGGGAAGAAAACTAATAAGATCAACAACAACATCAACAACACAACAAACCACAAGAAGAAGCAAAAACACCAACACCCAAATGACCAAACCACCAAAACGACACCACCAAATCCATCATCGTCATCATCAACAACATCATCAGATTTCTCCTTCAAGCCAAGCTCCGACGTAAAGGGCATCCGTTTCGGCGGCCAGTTCATCGTCAAGTCCTTCACCATCCGCCGAGCCCGCCCTTTGGAGCTCCTCCAACTCCTCTCTTTCCCACCAACCAAACACAACAAAATCCCTTTCCCTTCAACTGTGGCTTTTCTCCCGACCAACTTCACCATCCTGGCCCACCACGCGTGGCACACTCTCACTCTAGGACTCGGCACCAAGAAGAGCAAGGTCTTAATCTTCGTATTTGAGTCGGAGGCGATGCGGTCCACCACGGTCGACCGGCTCTGGCCGACCGAGATTCCACTAGGGGAGGTCAACAAGAGGTTCATAAGGGGCTTGAAGGAGTGTGAAATGGCCAGGTTTAAGTTCAGAAAAGGGTGCTTGACTTTCTACGTTTATGCAGTGAGGAAAGTTGGGAGTTTGGGGTTCTCTCGTGTGGAAGATCTGAGGACGATTCTGCAGACCGTCGTGGATTTGAAGGATTTTTTGGATCACACCGCCATGCTTGCTTTGCCTAACCAGAGAAGTATTAACTATGCCTCTCCTCCTCCTGTTGCTGTGGCTCATTAGATTTTTTTTTTTTTTTTTGAAGTTGAGACGGAGGATTCGAACTCTTTATCTCTGGTAAAGTCGGTGTAAATTTGCCTACCTGCAATCTCATTAGATCAGATTTTGAGTTCTAATCTTTTTTTTGTTATTATTATTGAATTTTCACTTTTTTTATTATGGGGGTATTGGTTTATTTGTTGAGATATTATTATTATTATAATTATATGTATTTTTTATGGGTAAAAATTTGTATTTTTAGTATGAATAAACGTGGAGTTGTATTAGAGGGGCTCTCTCTCTGTAATGTTTGTCTCCGGTGATAGAAGTATGCAGGGGAAAAGATGAGTGACAGATTTAACCTTTTTTTTTCTCCTAAAGTAGTGACACTAATGTGATATATTCTAATTAAATATGCTATTCTGTTAAATATGTTTGTTTTCCTAGATTTTAAGTTCTGGGGAATCCTTAATTTACATGACATGTACAACTGTACTGTTTTGCTAATACAATGTCAGTATTTAAGCCCCATGTTTGCATGAGTGTTTGTTTTTCAGTGCCTGAACTGAATGCTATAGTATTTGAGGAAATTGGTAGGTTATGTTTGTAGTAGGAAATGATTTTTACACTAGTTTATTTCAAGATTTTTTTATGATAAAATATGAAAAAAAATCTTCAAATATAGTTTTTTACGTTCAGATTATATCACAATAATATAAAATTGAAAAGTATCATAAGCTTGATAAACTCCAACGGTTGTATTTTTTTGGTTCACTGCCAAGAATTCTTCTTTTATTATATCCAAAGCCATTCCGGTTCTTTTATACCTCATAAACTGTGCCACTGGATTCAACCCGTGAACCAAATGCGTTTAAGTTACACCGGAAAATCACTATTTAATTGATTTAAAACTTTGTGAACCAAATTTTGTATTGGAATTTGCACGTATTACAATCCTCAGAATTTATAGTAAAAGTATAAGAATTGAAACCAGAAGTTCCAACGGAGATGGTTATGATTATAAATTATGATGTTGATGAGGCTTAATGAAGGAAAAGTGGTGTTTGGTATGATAGAAAAAGCTGGAAAATTTGGTAGGACGAAGGGCCAGCTTCTTCACCTTTACGAAAGGTTAAGTGGTGTAGAAAAGTCACAGAAAAGGAAATAATATCCTTTCTTCTTTTATTTCTCTTTTTTGCTATTCCCTACCTATTTCTATGTGTTGTGTGGCTTTAATCATGTCCTAAGAGCTCAGAAGGCCCATCCCAGCTAACTTTTCCACATGATTTATGGAGATATGTGTCGTCCTACTCATGCAACTAGAATCAAATGGGTTAGCACAAAAAAAAAAAAAAAAAGCCTAGGATCAAATGGGTGTTTTTGAGTATGTATGCAGCTTCCTAAAATGCGTGTGGGGTAAAAAGTATGCGACAGTCTTTTTGGTTTGGACTTGGACCCGAAAGTGTGAATTGGGTGTGTCATGGCAAGGCATTATAAGGCGTCACATGCAACAGAATAATGAAAAGGGCAGTTCTAATTCAGTAATTTGCATATAATCTAATGTGGAAAATTAGCATGTGTAGTTTCACATTTGAGTTTAGCATATAGTGACTCCATTCTATGGAACATGTATTCATTTAAGGTGGTATATTAACAATTAGCAAAAGCAAAAGTGGTATTATAACTTCAAAGAGCTAGAAGAGTTAAAATACTTTCTGATTTTGCCACGACAATTGTTACAAATAAACAAAAAAAGTCAAAATTTGTGGGGATGGGGAGTTTATCAATGCTCAAGTTAATTTCATTTTTAGCTATGATTATAATTAAAATTATATTTTGATGCCCGACTTTTAAAACGTCTTATAACGGTCTTCAAATCTATCAAGCCGTTCAATGCCAAGCCTTCCAAATTAGTCATTTTATTCATTAGACTGTTAAAATCTCAAAAAAAAAAAAAAAGAAAAAAAAGCATAGTTTTCTTTTTTAAAAATCGTGACTTTACATGTAAACTTAAAAATTTAACCTCAACTAGCTCAGACGTGCTCATTCCACATTTTTTTTCCTGTTGAGATTTAAGAGTCTCATGGATGAAAGGACAGCTCATTTGAATGATTGCAAGAATATGACTCATTATGAAATGTTTTAAAATTAGTTACGATTCAAAATAGGAAAAATGAGGAAAAATAGTAGATTTTTAAAACTTTTTGAAGTAAATAACAAGTTTTGAAAATATTTATAGTAAATATCAAATATAGGATGTAAATAATTTGCATACTATGTAAATAGAAATTAATTACACTATAAATAAGGATGTAAATAAAATATTTACACCTTAAATCAATTATTATGTAAATAAGAATTATTTAAATTATAAACAAAAAGGTTTATTTATTACAGCTATTTTCAAAATCTGTTATTTATTGTTAAAAAAAAAAAAAAAAAACCTATTTACTATTCCCCTATACTTTAGAGACTAAAATGGGATTAACCCTTACAAGATACTCTCATTGTTTCACGTTTCATCCCTTCGGTTGTTGTCATAGGGGCCAATTTTTTTTTCACCGAAAGTCTGCCACTGTACGGCACTAAGCCATCCGACCTAGTTAGCCTATCCAAGTGTTTACCCACGATGATCCGATAATCAAACACACAAAACCAACTTACGAAAACCACTTTCCAACCTTTTATTAACTCACAAAAGGAATACAAGTTTTGCCTCACACGGATCACCACAACACTCACTTCGTCACTTGTGAGTTGGTGTCTCGGGGCCTCACTATTTATAGACAAAGTTTACAACGTGTGGCTGACACCCCCAGCCACTAAGGATCAACTTCGGGGCACTATGCACCCTTGCAGCCACGTTCCAGCGACTTCCATAATTTTCGGGCGAAGACTTGGCCCTCTGCACGCCACGTGCAGCCAACTAACACCCACTCGCCTCCTGATGCGCGAACATGGGCCACGTGGGGCACAGACATGATCTAGCCGTTGGCTGGCCAACTCGCCCACGACTTGCGCCCACGTGCCTTCAGAATCCAGCCGTTGTGCCCACGTTCTCGTGCTAGCCGTTGAGGCCACCTGCTTCCGCAGATTGTGTGCGCACCACTCGCACACATGGGTTGAGAGTTCGCTCGCTCACCCAATAGCCCATGCACATCTGCACGTTCCCCTTTTCCCGTGGGGCCTTGTCTGAACCGAGACATCGCCTGCACTCAAGCCTTGCCTGCCTGTGTCTTTGTCCACTGGCCTTGCCCGAGTTTCTCGCATGCCTGTCCGGGCGCGCACGTCACACTGCCAGTCTGAGATGCTCGCGCGCCTGTCCGAATGCTCGCGCGCCTGTCCGAATGGCCACGCCTGGCACCCACCTGCGTGCACATTTCTTGCCTGACCCGCATGCATGGCCAAGGCCACCTTGTGCCTGCATGCTGATCCTTTGGGTCTTGTCCGAACCATGCAAAGGGGATTATCACATGCCCCCTTGCCTTGGACATGGGCCACCCACATCCAAGATTTGCCACCACTGACTTAGTTCGAAGTTCGGGGGTCTAACAAACCACCCCCACCGAATGAAGCCGACGCCCTCGTCGGTATAGCCTCGAGGTATTCCTGCACCTTTTTTCTCAAG
The DNA here is from genome assembly GCA_025403435.1 of Artocarpus heterophyllus. Taxonomy (NCBI): domain Eukaryota; kingdom Viridiplantae; phylum Streptophyta; class Magnoliopsida; order Rosales; family Moraceae; genus Artocarpus; species Artocarpus heterophyllus. Next base: position 11,288,401 of record CM046353.1, read on the forward strand.
TTGCCACAAGGTAACGTCCCGCTCCCAAGTAGCACTATTCTCCTCTTCACCCTTCCATTTCACAAGAAAATCAGTCTGTCGATTCTTCTTGCTCATGCCCATTGTTCGATGGTCAAGGATCTTTTCCACCATTTTGTCAAATTGTTTTCTGATAGTAGGCGGAGCCCTCTTCGCCTGTTGCCTTTCGTTCAACAAGTCCTCCTTGTAAGGCTTTAGAAAACTCACGTGGAACGTTGGGTGCACCTTTAGTCGAGGTGGTAGCTTTAGCCTGTAAGCAACATTCCCAACTTTCTTAATAATTTCAAAGGGACCATCGTACCTTGGAAGAAGCCCACGATGCACTGTTTTGCTGCTTATCTTCTTCCAAATCTATGGGGTCAATTTCAGCAACACCATGTCACCAACATTGAACTCGACTTGGCGCCTATGCTGATCAGCATACTTCTTCATGCACCTGGCTGCTTTCATCAAACTGTCTCGGGCCTGTAGTATCAACTCCTGCTTCTCTTTCGCAAAGCGATAGGCTGCTGGATAGCTAACTCGCCTTTGGAACGTGCCACTTCTAATGGGTTCAGGGGCTGATGTCCGAGTGCAAGCTCTACTGGACTCATTCCGGTTGCAGAACTCTGATGTAAGTTGTAAGAGAATTAGGCCACATCAAGTAAATCTAGCCAATTCTTTTGACTCGCCGAGACATAATGCCTTAAGAATTCTTCCAATAGAGCATTAATACGCTCCGTTTGACCGTCGGTCTGTGGATGGTTAGCCGTAGAAAACTTTAACTCAGAACCTATCAAGTTAAAGAGAGCCGTCCAAAACTTACCAGTGAACCTTGAATCACGATCACTGACTATATCTTCAGGCACACCGAAATATTTCACCACATTCTTGAAAAAGAGTTCCGCCACCACGATAGCTGAGCACTCATGTAGGGCTGCAATGAACACTGCATACTTTGAAAACCGATCTACGACGACGAACACTGACCGCATACCTTGGATTGAAGGGAACCCCGAAATGAAATCCATAGATACCGATTTCCATGGCTTTTTTGGCTCCGGGAGTGGCTATAATAGTCCGGCTGCCTTCCTTCTTTCCGTCTTGTCTTGTTGGCACACCAAACAAGTCTTCACATATAGCTCAACATCCTCCTCCATGTTGGGCCAATAATAGCTGCGGGTTAGGAGTGCCATCATCCATTCTCTCCCCGGATGTCCCGCCCATTGAGGGTCATGCGTCTCCCGTAAAAGTTCCTGTCTCAAGCCACCCGAGTTAGGAATAAATAATCGATTACCTTTGGCATAAAGGAGTTCGTCATCTTCCCAATAACGTCTTACTACTCCTTCTCGCACTTCCTTCTTGAGATGAACATAGGCCTGATCCACCTCAGCTTGTTGTTTTACTCGGTCAAGAAAAGTTGACTGCACTGCCATCAATGCAGCCACATAGTCCTGCACCTCCTTGCGACTCAAGGCGTCAGCGACTTGGTTTTGCTTGCCTGGTTTGTGTTCCCACACAAAGTCAAATTCTGCCAGGAATTCCTGCCATCGGGCCTGTTTTGGGGTTAACTTCTTCTGGGTCTTGAAATAAGTGTTCGCCACATTGTCCGTCAACACTTTGAACTTCGTTCCCAGCAAGTAATGCCTCCAAGTGTCAAGGCAGTGCACCACTGTCGTCATTTCCTTCTCATGGGCTGAGTACCGCTGCTCAGCATCCTTAAGCTTCCTACTTTCATAAGCCACGGGGTGGCCATCCTGCACGAGCACTCCACCAAGAGCTCGGTCTGATGCATCCGTGTGTACCTCAAATGGAAGCTCAAAATCCAGCAATCTCAAGACTGGTTCCGAGGCAACTGCTGCCTTCAGCTTCTCAAAGGCTTCTTGGCATGCGTCTGTCCACGCCCACGTTTGCTCCTTTCTCAGCAAATCTGTCAAAGGGCTCGCCTTTTTTGAATACCCTTTGATGAACCGTCGATAGTAGTTTGCCAAGCCAAGAAAAGAATGCAAGTCTGGCACCTTCGTTGGCGCAGGCCAATCAATGATTGCCTTCACCTTGTCCTCGTCCATCCGAATATTGCCTTTGGAAATCCAATGGCCCAAGAACTTAATTACTTACCTGCAAAACTCACATTTTTCTTTCTTCACAAATAGCTTGTATTTTCTAAGCCGTAAGAATACTTGCCGCAAGTGATTAACATGATCCACCAAGGATCTCGAGTAAACAACAATATCACCCAGATAAACAACTACAAACCGATCAAGAAATTCGTAGAGTACCTCGTTCATTAAGTTGCAAAACGTGGCAGGGGCATTGGTTAAGCCAAAAGGCATCACCAAAAACTCAAATGAACCATACCTCATCACACAAGCCGTCTTGGGCTCATTCCTCTCGGCTATCCGCACCTGCCAATAGCCTGACCGTAGGTCTAGCTTTGTGAAGTATGACGCACCTGCCAATCGATCGAACAAATCTGCTGCGTTGGGGACCGGGTACTTATTCTTGATAGTCACCTTATTAAGGGCCCGATAGTCTATGCACATCCGCAATGAGCCATCCTGCTTCCTCTGAAACAGCACAGGGGCACCATAAGGGGCTTTTGATGGTTGTATGAAACCGGCATTCAGCAACTCGTTAAGCTGACTCCTCAACTCAACCAACTCTGATGGGGCCATCCGATAAGGGGCTTGGGCTGGCGGCCTGGCACCTGGCTCCAGCTCGATCTTATGGTCCACCGCTCTCCTCGGTGGTAATTCCTTTGGCAGTTCTGAGGGCATCACATCTGAGAACTGCTCCAACACCGTTGCAACTTCATCAGGCACCTCCACGACCTGATCCGGTTTGATTTCCACGAGGGCTGCAACGTAAGTAATCTCGCCCTTTTTCACCCCATTTTTGAATTGCTTAGCCGACTGCATCTCTAACTTACTCTCGACCTGTCCAGAGAAGTTAGCGTGAATAAAACAAGGATTTCGTTCCTCATTTACCAACATACCCGATAGATGAGGCATGATTGTTGCCTTGGCTTGAACGAAGAAATCAATCCCTAAGATTAACTCAAAATCGTCCAAGGCTGCGACGGTAAGATTTATCTGTCCCTCCCAAGCACCAACTTTGAGGGTCGTTGTGGCCACACCTTGAACCGGAGTAGCACTCGAGTTTACCGCCTTGATTTTGCATGGACTCTGGTTTACCACTAAACCCAACTTGTCCACCATTCTATTGGAAAGGAAGTTGCTGGTTGCTCCCGTGTCCAGCAAAGCTCTTACGGTCTTCCCATTTAGTTGCACCGCTGCATACAAAAGACCCCTATTTGGGGCTGACTTAACCGTTGAAACTGTGTTAAGGAGTTGGAGAGGGTTTACCCGAGAAGTGCTAGATCCACCTGCATTCTCCTCTCCTTCGGACTCTTGAATAGCATTCAATCTTTCTCGCTTTGGGCATTTCTTGGCCATATGTGGTCCCCCACAAATAAAACAGCCCGCTTCCTTCTTGCCTCCCTTGGACTCGCCTTGCTCTGTCGTCTTTTTACCCTTCTATTCGGATTTCTTAAAATCCTTAGAGGGGCCTTTACCCTTTTTGCCTTCCTGACCCTTTTTCTTGTCACCAATTGAGGTAGTTGGGGTGGGTCTAAAGTCGACTAAGCCCTCCGCAGCAGCAATGGCCGAAGGAAGGTCCTTCACGCCTTGTCTCAGCAACTCAGCATGTGCCCACGCTTGCAAGCCTGACAGAAAGTTGAATAGCTTGTCTGCATCCGACATATCTTTGATGTCCAACATCAAAGAACTGAACTTCCGCACATACTCTCGAACAGAACTCGTCTATCGAAGTTTCTTGAGTGCTTCACGTGAATCCATGCGGTGTTGCACGGCATGAACTGATCCTTTAGTTCCTTCTTTAACGTTTCCTAATCCTCGATCGAAGGTTTGCCAGCCTTTGTCTCTCCCGACATCTGGGTCTGCCACCATAGTTTAGCATCACCGGATAAATACATGCTAGTTATGGTTGTTTTTTCACAATCTGGAATATGAGCAGCCTTGAAATACTTCTCCATATCCCACAAGAAATTCTCCAGTTCTTTGGCGTTATGGCCACCGTTGAACGCCTTAGGGTCTGGAACTTTGATCTTCGAAGGGGCCTTATCCATGGCCTGAGGGGTCACCATGGCCCTCTTGAGGATACTTATCTCATCCTCTAGTCTCTTCGAGTTTTCCTTCACCAAGTCAATCATGGTGATAAAGTCCTGCATCATGGAGGAAAACCGCTCTTCCATGTCTCGCAACGTGTCAGACCGAACCGTGTTCAAGGCTACCATTTGCTCAGCCTGACGTGCCACCTGCACCGCAAGACTCACCGCATCGTCGCTTTGAGGATTCCCGACAAAGTCTTCCAAGCGACTAACTCTTTCACGCAACTCGTTCATCGTAGCGGTTCCAAGAACGTCCGTTGTTCTCGGCTCTGATACCAATTGTCACAGGGGCCAAATTTTTTCACCGAAAGTCTACCACTGTGCGGCACTAAGCCACCCGACCTAGTCAGCCTACCCAAGTGTTTACCCACGATGATCTGATAATCAAACACACAAAATCAACTTACGGAAACCACTTTTCAACCTTTTATTAACTCACAAAAGGAATACAAGTTTTGCCTCACACGGATCACCACAACACTCACTTTGTCACTTGTGAGTTGGTGTCTCGAGGCCTCACTATTTATAGACAAAGTTTACAACGTGTGGCTGACACCCCCATCCACTAAGGATCAACTTCGGGGCACTATGCACGCTTGCAGCCACGTTCCAGTGACTTCCACAATTTTCAGGCTGAGACTTGGCCCTCTGCACGCCACGTGTAGCCAACTAACACCCACTCGCCTCCTGATGCGCGAACATGGGCCACGTGGGGCGCAAACATGATCTAGCTGTTGGCTGGCCAACTCGCCCACGACTTGCGCCCACGTGCCTTCAGAATCCAACCGTTGTGCCCACGTTCTAGTGCTAGCCGTTGAGGCCACCTGCTTCCACGGATTGTGTGCGCACCACTCGCACACATGGGCTGAGAGTTTGCTCGCTCACCCAACAGCCCACGCACATCTGCACGTTCCCCTTTTCCCGCGGGGCCTTGTCTGAACCAAGACTTCACCCGCACTCAAGCCTTGCCTGCCTGTGTCTTTGTCCACTGGCTTTGCCCGAGTTTCTCGCATGCCTGTCCGCACGCCCGCGCGCACGTCACACTGCCAGTCCGAGATGCTCGCGCGCCTGTCCGAATGGCCACGCCTGGCACCCACCTGCGTGCACATTTCTTGCCTGACCCGCATGCATGGCCAAGGCCACCTTGTGCCTGCATGCTGATCCTTTGGGTCTTGTCCGAACCATGCAAAGGGGATTATCACATGCCCCCTTGCCTTGGACATGGGCCACCCACGTCCAAGATTTGCCACCACTGACTTAATTCGAAGTTCGGGGGTCTAACAGTTGTCCATGTCTTGAAGCCAAAGTGAGAGAGACAGAAACTTTGCTATGGTTTTCCAACTGTGAATAACCAGGGATCAAACCTTGGACAACCACATGGAGACGAGTGGGGTAATTTCTAGAAGACCCCTTAGAAGAGATCCTTGGGTTAGTTAGAGACGAACATTTGCTATTCTTTTTTATTCCGTCATTATTCTTTTTTATCTACTACGATTTTTATCTTGCTATTGTCTCCCCAATGTCGTTTCTTCTAGTTTTAGTCGTTTTTGTACTTTTTTGTCGTGTTCATTTCATTATCGTTTTTGTTTTGCTGCGTTTAATCCATGGCAATGTCGTTTTCAAACACTGACGAAACAAAAACGACAGTTTTAAAACGCCCACCGTGGGGCTCGAACCCACGACCACAAGGTTAAGAGCCTTGCGCTCTACCGACTGAGCTAGACGGGCTTTGTTGTTCGTCACATTCTTTCTCGGCTTATCGGTCACAAATAAGAGCGAAACTACACACCTACAGCAGGCTTCAGAAATTTCATCCATTAGGCGAGCAGCTAGACACAAGACCATCAGCGATAAGCAAAGAGTTTGAGAAGAAGAACGTAAAAAAATGGGGATTTTAATTTTGTTGATGATGGTGGAGATCATAATGGCATGGATCGTAATCCTAAGCCTTGTTTTATTTGCCGTCATAGTTTTCGAAGCTTCTGGAAGAAGACATAACCACAGGTACGCTTTACTTTCCTCATCTTCCAATTCTCTTTCGAATCTTCTTTTTTTCGTTTACGTATTATTATTCTTGTTAGTAAATCGTTCTTTTTGATTTTGTTTTTTGGTAGGCATGTTGAAGCCCCTGCGATCTTCGAGGATCCGAATTCGTTGAAACAGGTCGGTTTAATTCGTTTATCATGGTACCAGATTTTTTTTTTTTCGAATTCAATTTGAGAATGTGTATTATTGATGATCGAAAAGAACAAAATTTGATTGTAAAGTCTGATGATTTCGGACTAATTTTCCTAATATTTTTGTTTGTTTCGACTTAATTAGTCAACGCCTTGCAAATCCAAATGACCTCTTGAGTTGCTGATTTATAAAAGAAGTACGATTAAGAAAAAAGTGTAAATGGTAATGGGCGAGTAAAATCCATAGAATGTGATCAGTTTAATGACAAGTCAAGTCGTAACTTTGCAGCTGATAGATAAAAGATTATGCAATTTTTTTTTATTTTTTATTTTTTTTTTCTTTTGGTCTTTTTGGGTTTGAACCTGGCAATAGAGTGCATATTTTTCAAACAAAGAAAGTCATTTAGAGTAATATGTTTATTTTGTACCAAAACTTGGAGTTATAGGAGAAAAAAATTGGTTTGTATGTTAATAATTTGATATATGACTGGTGTTTGATATGTTGGGTTTTCTGGTGCATTTCTTCTAGGTTCCTTGCCCTTCTGTTTTTGATCCTGCAGAAAAATACATATCTTTAATTATTCCCGCTTTCAATGAAGAGCACAGGCTTCCTGGAGCTCTTGAGGAAACAATGAAGTAAGACAAGTTGTTGTGCATTTTGATTTACAAATATCTCTTAGTAATTTTTTTCTTTTTGGTCTTCCTTTATTTTCATATTCAAGGAATCTTGACTAGAAGAATTGGTTTATGATGCCTTCACATTTTTTATTTCTATGATCCTCGAGATTCTGTAAAGATGGGGTTTGGCCAGTAGGGGCCTTAAACATCATAGAACTTCATGACCATATGCCACATGCCACAAGAAAATATATGCATATATAGGCACATAGAATACTTGTTTTAGAAACAATATTAAGTTTCAGTGATATCCGTATTCCTATTCTGTAGCTATCTTCAACAACGTGCAGCACGGGATAAATCTTTTTCATTCGAGGTATTAATTTGTTTCCTTCATTTTCTGGAGTGCCTAAATTAGTTTAATAGGCGTCATAGAATTTTGAGTGTTCTAGACATCTAGACTAATTAACAATTTTAGGTATTATGTTACTCGGTTTCAAGTAATCTTGGAATATCTTTTACTTTTTCTTTCTCCTTTTCTTCTTTATATTACTTGAGGGTGATTTGTTGAACAGGTGATCGTTATTGATGATGGAAGTTCTGATGGGACAAAGAGGGTAGCTTTTGAATATGTTAAGAAATACACTGTGGACAAAGTGAGGGTTGTCCTTCTCGGTAGAAACCATGGCAAGGGAGAAGCTATCCGAAAAGTGAGTCTGATGAAATCCATTTACTTGTGAATATTTTCCCATATTGTTGAGGGTCCATGTTATTCTAATGCATGATAGAATTGCTTACTGATTGAAGCTGTTTACTTTTGTGAAAGCATTGTAAAACAGGGAATGCTACATTCAAGTGGTGAACTACTTCTAATGCTGGATGCTGATGGGGCAACCAAGGTTAATGACCTAGAAAAACTTGAAAATCAGGTTTGTAGTAGTTTTAACCGTATTAACAATAATACATTTTTGTTCTAGGTCTTTTAACATGTTAACTAGGCTAAAAACTAATTTCATTTTACCTTCTAGATCCATGCAGTTGCTAAAAAGGAGTTTAATTTTGGAGATTCGGCGGCTAGAGATTCAAGTTTTAGAGTATCTGATATTCCGATTGCTGCATTTGGTTCCCGTGCTCATCTTGAGGAGAAGGCCCTGGCTACAGTTCAGTCTTTCTTTGCTGCTTGCTGCTATATTCTTTATTTCCTTTGCTGAACTGGTTTTCTTAATGTTGCAGAGGAAGTGGTATCGCAACTTTTTAATGAAGGGTTTCCATCTTGTGGTCCTCTTGTCTGCCGGTCCTGGAATTCAGGATACACAGGTTAGTTGTACCATGGTTTTTCTTTCATTAAACTGCTAATAGTTTTAAATTTAAACCTTGAATAAGATATACCCTGTTATCCTGACGAGGACTTCTTCATGCATCAGTGTGGTTTTAAGATGTTTACCAGGGCAGCTGGACGGAAACTTTTCAGTAACATTCGTTTGAAAAGGTAATCACACGTACACCCTAGAGATGAATGTATGAATGTAAGAATTTATTTTCCATGGAGAGAGTGGAAATTAAAAGCATTGCATGAAATCAAACAAATGTAGCTATAAAATTACAGATGGTGCTTTGATAGATGGCAATGTGGATTTTCTGCAGGTGGTGCTTTGATGTTGAACTAGTTTATCTATGCAAACGGTTTGGCATCCGAATGATGGAAATATCTGTGAACTGGTCTGAAATTCCGGGTTCGAAGGTGAACCTATTGAGCATTCCCAACATGCTTTGGGAGCTTGTGCTGATGTCTGTCGGATATCGGACTGGCATGTGGAGAATCCGTACCTAAGTAATCATACTTGAACTCAATTTAGGAGGAGCATCACGGTCCCTGTTGTTGCATACTTTATCTTCACTGTCGCAGGAGACAAATGCGCATGGTGGAGACGTCAGCGTACACATCTTCAGAAGCCTTTATCACGTTACATTAGTTTGTTTTATTCCTAGCCATGAACTAACGAGGTACTTGATTCTTAGTTTTTAACCTTACATTTTGCTGACTGAGTATAGAGTTGAATCACCTTCTTGAGAACGTGAAGCTAGAGTTCTATATACATTGCAAAAGAGAAAAAGGGAGCAGATATGTCAAACGTTTTGCGTCAATGTTTTCTTTTACAAAAGTTTGAATTTCTATTCGAAATTTTTATTTGAACCCTTGAATCTTATAAACCAAACGGCCCAACTGTTTTCTTGACTTGAATTAGTAGGCCTTTTTCACTATTCATGAGGTGCATTTGTATCTATCGGTAATGATAGTTTTCTTTAATGTATGCGATAAAGCAGCTATAAATGCTATGCCTGTCAATGGAGTAGGGAATTTTGGATTACGTTTTACTCTCTTTCAAATAGGAGACATTTCAACAATTTTTGCTCCTGCTAGTGCCCCATAAATTATTGGCAGGACTGTTCAAATAGTAGGTTTTAACTTTACATTTTGCTGACTGAGCCATACCCTTCACGTCAGCAAGTCCGCCACAAAAGAGCCCCAACAAGTGTAAAATGATACACAAAAGTAAATAATATACAGTACAAAATGAATATGCAGGATAAGTGCAAACACAAATAGATAAAATACTGTCAGAAATTAGTCGGTGTGGGTTAAAAAAGCCAGTAAGTGTAATTTTAGACTAATAAAGTAAATATCTTTTTATTGTTACATTAAAAGATTGACCGTATATGAAAAGTACAGTGTAATCTCATTATAGTATACTGTGTAAAAAGTTAAATGAGACCCGCCATAAGTTACCTAAAAGAACAAAAAATGGGCCACAAACTCCCCTCAAGTGCACTGGTTTTGGGCCTCACTTAGGCAACAAAAAATTTTCTTCCATTTTGGTCTTGAACGATGAGTCGCTTAGGTGTCTAAGTGAACAAATATCTCACTTTTACATATATTTCCATGCAAAGTTTAAACCAAAATACTCAATTTTTCCTCCTCTAGAACCGGCAGACCCACAAGCTCTATCTCTATTATTTTGTTCAAAAACAACCCCAAAATCCATCTTCCAATCAAGTTTTAGAACAAGTTCAAATGTTGGTGCAAGACTAGCCACTTTGGAACCAAAGGTAAAACCCTAGACTTTTCTTTTGTCCTTTTAGGGTTTTCTTGGTTATTTTGGAGGGTTATGATGAGGGGTCTGCTATGATTTGTATCTAGGAAAGATAGACAAGATCAAGCCTTTGCTGTGACTCACAAGCTCACAAAAATTCTTTGGTAAAACGGGGTATTTTGAAAAATAACTTTAAGAAAAAGTCATTTTGGGCAAATGATTTTTTTTTTTGGGCAGTTTTTTAACGCAAAAAAAAACATGCTTTGTGGGCATCAAAACAGCTCTAGTTTTTTTTTCTTTTCACTCTGTTGAGGTTCCTCTCCTCGTTACAGTTATTTTCATCTTTTAAAAAAAAAAAAACTGAGACAGTTTACCTGCCTAAAAAAGCATGTTTTTTTGTGCCAAAAAAAAAAGGTCATTTCCTTAATTAAGAATTTTTTTTTGCCCTTTTTTCAAGTTCTTCCTGGTAAAACCCCTAAACTTTGCTTTAAAGTTTGTTGTCTTTTTATGAAATTGGTATGTAATTGCTTAAGTATGGACTATGGCTTGAATAAAAGGACTTTGAGGTGTGACTATGATGTATGATGTGGGTTTGATGGTGATGGGTATAAATAGGAGCTAAGGTTAAGGACTTTTAAAGAAAAAAGTTTTATAAATGTGATTTTTTTAAGTAAAACTTGAAAAATTTGCAAGAAAAACGATTTTGATGTGAATAGAGGATGATTTATCTCCTGGTATGAACTTGTGAACTGTTGGTTTCTATGAGGAAAGCAAAGTTTTGAAAATTTTAAAAGGGGCTATATTGAAAAGAAATTTTTTTAAGGGAGCGTTTTGAAAAGGGTCAAAATCCCACTATACAATCCAAATTTTATAAAAGTTAAAACACGAAAGTTGTGGAACTCATCAAAACTATTAAAGTTCGCAGACTGATTGAAAAAATTCAGCCCAGTTCGTGAGATATGAATTTTGCAAGTTTTTAATCACAAAATTTTGAAATTTGTGTTAAAAAAAAAAAAGTTTTGAAACTTAAAGAATGTAACCAAGGACTTTAGAGGGTTTTAATCCTTACAAAAAAAACCAACCCCAAGGGTGTAAAATGGACGGTTTTGGTCCCGGAGACAAAATCATCTAAATTTTCATAATTTGAGTTAAAATTGTAAAAGTTTTGTTAAAATGGGTTTTTCTACCAAAAAGAAACCAACACCTCGTATTCTCTACACTATTACAAATAAGCAAAAAAATCTAAGTTTTTAACTAAAACAAGTTCGAAAAGCTTTTAAGGCCTATCAAAAGCAAAATCGTTATTTTTTGCAAAAAAACGCTCCAACAGACCCCAAAACGTCCAAAATAGAAAAACGCCCCTCAGTGAGAATTTTTCTATATTCTGTTAGTGACGGAAAGACAACGTGAGACAAGGAAAAATAAGTTCCATGACGCTCAAGTTTTTAAGAAAACGCAACATGATTAGATTAAGTGTTTAAATGTCAAAGTTCTGAATATCGACAAGTAGTCGGTAAAAAACAAGTTAGCTAATGATAAGATATTGTCCAGGTAGGACACTTAGGCTGATAGCAAAGGAACTCGAACTTGGTTAACGTTATGCCAATTCCAAGTAAGTTTAAGATCCCACCTATAGTGTGGAATCAAAGGTTTTTTTTTTTTAAAGCGTTATTTATATCCTTAATTAATTGCATTTGTTATGCACTTATTAAAGTTAATTAAGCATCATGTATGGTATTTCACCATAATAAATGAACTAGTAAAGTAATACACAAGATTAGATAAGTAAAGTAAGTGTCACACTAACTCGCGATCCAATGGGAGATTTAAGTAAAAAGATATTATGTTATTGATGTTACGATGATCTTGAGCATATGGCACAAGGACATGAGCCCATAGTTTAAAGAAGAATTAAGAAATGAATATTAAAGTTCATAAGTAAGCATAAATGATCATAAATATAAGTAGAAAATTGTTTTTGTGGACTCTATTTGGACTTACCGAATAATAGCTCATGTAGTTTATTTCATACTGTAAGAAATCCAACCAAGATACCGGAATAGAATCATTGTAGAGCTGGCAATGGTGGATGAGCAATTATGTAGTCAACGGTATGGATACCACCACATAGATGTTTTTGCTATATAGTAAGTATTTTAGAATATGTTGTCTGAAGAAAAATATTAATTATGATATGGTGTGCAATATAAGATAAGTACGTGTTATATAAACTTCTTTGGAAACAAAATTGTATTTATAAAATATGTTAATTATAAGTGTTATGTTTGAAAAAAAAATATTACTAATTTTATAGCTAAGTAAAGTATTAAGAAACGACTCGAAAAATCAGGTTGTCACATCTTATATGTTGGATTATTTTTGTTATTTTCAATTTAAAGACTTCAAAAAATATATTTTTATTTATTTTTAAGAAATTACATATTTTTGACCTTGGATTTGTCTTACTCCGTTCGGTTTACTTTTAGTTGCATTTATCTACTAACCCCCTGTTTTGGGGCATCACAAGTGCCTCATGAAGCGAAAACCTTAAAGAGCTCTTGGAAGGGGATGCAAAGTGCATAGTTTATAAGTTCAATCCAAGGCAAGAACTTCATCACTCTAAGACTATATCATGTGCCATTTGTTTAGAATTCTTCTTCTTCTTTTTACCAGCGGAGTGTGGCTCTTCTCATTCCTAGATGAGAGAGGGTTAAACCTACATGATTTTATGCTCCTATAGAACACCAATGGGCAACTTCAACGCCACCGACCTTTAACCCGAGATTCTTATCATGCATATCTTGTGCATTCATTTATGGCAATGAAGGTACCCATAAAGTAGACTTGGAAGATGGCAATGATGTAGCAGAATTGAGAAAAATAGATTTTACAAGCCTAACTTGTTCTTTTAATTATTATAACGTTGTCATAAACCAAATTGTTTGAGCATAAAATTTTACTTTTACAAAAATCAAAGCTTAATAATTACGCCAAAATGTATATATAACATGTAAAATAACATTCATGTATTAGAGTACATAACATAATAGCGAATTAAATATATTTAATTTTTTTCTTTTACACTTTTTTGAGACAAATATAACGTTGACATTGGTATTTACATAAAAGATAGTCTTATATATTGTGTTATGATAAAACAACAAACTAATTTTAATGATATCCGCTTTGTTTAAAATAAATATGTTAAACTCTGGTAGGTTTTACTTTAGAACTTACAAGATTCCAGTAGAACCTACCAAATTCCAATCCGGCCCCGCGTCGGCTACCATAGATGGTTAGTGCTTCTTTGTTTCAAAGAAAATATATTATATTCCAATTTTGAAACTTACCAAATTCCAATCCGCAACCCTGCACTAGCGACTAGAGGCGGTTGGTGCTTCTTTATTTCAAAGAAAATATGTTGGAATCTAGAAGGTTTCAACTTTAGAACCTACTAGCTACCAATCCGACACCTTATGCCGACGACCTGAGGTTCCAATAGGTTCCATGATGGAATCTGCCGGGTTCCAATGGGTTCTATGACGAAACCTAGCAAGTTCCATTTTGTCATCCCGGATGAATAATGAGTGAGAAAGGGTAACTTGATCTAAGGCCTCTAATATGGGTAGCAACACGACTTGAACCCGATATGAATTTTTGCCGGTTTGTGTAAAAAAAAAAAAAAAAAAAAAGCCCCGGGTCAGTTTAGTGTCAACTCAAAATTGACCTGTTTAAAAACAGGCTAGGTTCGAGTCAACCTGCCTAACCCATAACTGACCCGCTTATATTTATTCAGACATTTTTTTATTCTATTATTATATATTAGATCAAATATAGACAACAATATAACCCTAAACATCAAAACCCTACCTCTCACTTTGGAAGGTAAATCAATTCCGTTATTCTGTCCTTGTTATGATGGCTCGTAACTTTTTAAGTATTTTGATATCAATAGTTGCATCAAAATCTGCATTTAGTAACATATCAATAGTTGTTATAATGGCTCGTGATATGTTTTGGACTTGTTGGATGTTTTTTAAATTTTAGTACTAGACTTTTTTGTTGTTATAGTATAAAACTCATCTAATTTTATGTTTGTTTTTTTGCTTTATATGTATATATATATATTAGTTTAGGCGGGTCATAGGCGGATTGAGGGTTACAGTCGGGTTGTGGGTCAAATATGGATCATAAGTCATTGTTTTTTGACATTGCACATAAAGAACGGGTTGGCACGGGTCATGTTAGTGTCAACCCGTACCAAAATGAGTCGTGTCAGAGTTGAGAATTGTCAACCTGTTCGTGTCACAGGTCGGGTTAGTGTCGACCTAACTTTTGTAAAAATTGACCCGAATTGCCACCTCTAACTTGATCTTTTAATAAATTCCTAATTTTTAATAAAATGACAGTTTTAATAAGTAGTTTGTTGGAAGTTATTTTTAATAAAGTGGTGCATTTAGGAGCATTCTTATAAGTGACAAAGATATATTTTACAATTTTCCTATTATGCTTTCCCGGAGAAAATTTTTTTCCCCCTTTCGTCACAGAGTTGCACTACCCACGCACGTAAAAGAAACAAATTATATGTATATGTATGTGCGTGTGCGTGTGCGTGTGCGTGTGCAGGGGAAAATTCACAACTAATAGGCCTGCTGCAAAACAAAAGTTAAGAGTAAGCCCTAAAAATTGGGTCATGCATGTTAGGCATATTGCATAGATGCCCATAGAACAAAATCTGCTCTAATCCCTGCAAATGAAGCTCCTCAAAAGGACAATAATTATAACTTTATTTTAGAGTAAGAAACCTTCAAAGTCTAATGGTCTTTTTGACACTTTAGTTGAAACTATAGGTTTAAGTTTACGTTCTTAAAAAAAAAAAAGAGTTTAAAAGTTTAAAAACTGTAACATGTGAGAGCTTTATATTATAACAATTTTTTTTTGTATTTAAATATAACTGTCATTACTTAGAACTAATTATTAGTTTTAACCAAAGTGTCAAACAATAGTTAAACAATAAAGACAAAAAACCTTACAGCGGTCGCTTTCATTGACATGGAAGGAAAACAAGAGTGGGAGGGGTTTATACCCTTTAAAGACTTGTCACCTTGAGGTCCTTAAGCAAAAGCATTATTAATCCTTAAGGATGGCCAATATAAAATGTGAGAAAAATTTCCAAAAGAAAAACCATTAGAAAGTGTTGAGAGCAGAAGCACAAGCCACAAATAAAGGAGAAAAGTCTATATTATTGTTTCACACAATGAAAGAGAAAAGGATGAGATTTCACTCACTCAAATTGTGTATACCGTGTTGCCTTAGTTTGGAAAAGCCCACAAAACTTGTCGTTGGCATCACTATAGGGAAAATAAACAAATATAATATAATCAGCTAGTCAGCTTTGGCAAGATAAAACTAAGGCTAAATCTATGATTGCCAGGAACATTTGTGAATGATATATAACCTTGATGCCTAAGTTCTAGCTCTAATAAAATTGAAAAGAAGATACTAAGGACTAAGTTCTATATTCCATTTGGAAATGCATACTAAAGAAGAATTCTGGTATCATTTTATTTTATTTTTTTTGGAATCAAATTCAATCAACTTTTCTTTGACATCCTCATAAATCACATGAAGCGACTCATGTCAAAAAGACAGACATTTCAATTTTACCCAAAAGAAAAAAAAATCTAGTAGTCAGACATGGTCAAAGACAAGCGTCGGGTATATATCACTAATTAAGTTCCCTAGGACAACTGAAGAATTCTCAAAAAAGTAACGAGGATTCCAATTTCAATTGCAGCCAATCTTAGCATACAAGTTTTGGCATTGAGACTTTACAATAATCCAAACTATAAAAAGAAAATTCAATATATAATATGATCACAGACTATCTGTTCATTTTATTGAAGTAAAAATTGAGAGAAGATATGCAAAATGCCTAAGAAAATTCAAACGGTTTGCCTCTCATGCTAAGTTCTTGAAATAAAGATTGAGAGAAGATATGCATGAATGCGTGCATGTCATGAGTTTCTAACCACCAATTCCTTTTTTTTTTTTTTTCACATGTTCAATTATGCTTTCTTCTCTATAAAACTGAAATTGCAAAAATGAAAACAAATTCAAGGGAATGCATCGATTATTAGTGAGAAGGGCGAACATATCTTACCTGTTCCATTTATTGGACGACAATGCAGCTGTTCGTCTCTCCAAAACCCCTCAAATCAAGAAAGTATAGTCATAAGTATTGTTACCAACAAAATCCACCGACAACATTTCTCAATGATTACTAGACGAGGACATTTTAAAAAAATTCACATATCCTATCAAAATACCAGAAAACGATTTCTTTTCCAAATATTCAATGGTAAACAAAATTTGGTTGTCTATGAAACGACATCAGACTACTAATCTAACTTGCATGGGTTGCAAAATTTGGCAGAAGAAGAAATCATAAGAACATGAACAGTGTGAAATAACAAAATATAAAATGAAAGAATAAATTATCACTACATTTAATTTGCCAAATTTTATCTACCAACTGGCGCAGCATATTCCATAAGAACAGTGAAAAGTGGAAGTGTCCACTCAAAAAACTGCACCAAAAGCAACTTAGAATTTCAGTTGGTAAATAAAATTTATAAAAGTAAATTAGTGAATATATTAATGGTTACAATAACAGAAATCAGGAAAAATTATTTATCAACAGCAATGAAATTGTCCATCTTAACAATACATATTTAAAACAAAATATTTCCTGACCATTACCTCTTCATCATCATTTAGACAATGCACTTCATGCTTAGCTCTTCTTAGCTCCTCATTTAAGAAAGCATAAACATAAACAGAAAAAGAGTATAGCTACTAACACCTCAAATAACAAGAAGTTTCAACAATAAAAAGAAATTAATATATGTAAATGAAATCAACCCTTACTCTAAATAAAATGGTCGAGTAACTAACATAGAGATAGGATTATCACCCCCATAGTTGTGAGATTTCAATTGATAAATAATTAGTACAATATGTAATGGCCTAATATATGTGGTGATAGAACATAATATATGTATATATATTCACTAATGTACTTGTGTATCTTGCAAGAGCATGCATGTGCAATGAGAAGGACCAATAACATGAATGTGCAAGGTATATTTGCCAAATTTTTATCTATAAATTGATTAAAAACAGTACAGTGAAAAGGGCTAGTGTCACCACTCAAAATACTGTAACAATAAGAATCATGTCATTGCAATCAAACACGCAAAATTTGGCACTCATGAATATAGTAAGAGATATATTAGAAGAGTTTAACAAGGAGACAAGAAATGACAATAATGGAAAGAAATGGAAGAAAGAAACTCCTTTTACCCTATTAGGGCTTCTTAATTGACAATAATGATTTTGTCCATATTAACAAGTGTTTAAACCAAATAAGAAGAAATCTAGTGATGATTTTTTAATATTACCTGTTCCCACCATTTTGACATTGCCCTTGATGTTTGCCTCTTTGTGGCCCTCGTTTCCAAAGCATAAACATAAAAAAAAAAAAAAAAAAAAGAATAGTAGTTACGATCTAATTAACATGAAATTTCAACACCGGAGAGGAAAATGATATGATCAAAAATCTAGTTCTTCAAATCTTGTAAATTTCAAGATTTGTAAATGGTTGTAATTTCTAGTATAATCGTTCACAATTCTTAAAAATTAAAAAGGTACATCATATAGATTACCTTAGGCATCTTACATATTTGGGCGATGAGTTCATTAAGTTCGACTCCATCATTGAGTTCTACTTCTAATGTTCAACTCCATTGTTGACGGGAACGACAACTTCAACAAGATGGCCTGCATGATTCAAAAGATAAATTTTGAGACACTTTATGAAATTAAGAACATTTTCAATAATGCAAAAATGATACGCAATCTATCAAGTAGAAAGAAAGAAACAAATGAAATTAAATAATGGTTAAAGATTACATACTAGTATTAATATGAATGTTTAACCATCTAGATTTAGAGATGATCAGAAGACCTGAATAAATGTTGTTTCTTTCCACATAAGAGGTTCAAAACGATTATAGTAAGTACATGAAATAACAAAATGGATAAAATTGTACACAACTGAGGTATTAAAGAAGAAAAAACTTATCATAGAAAAAACGTTTGTCTTGCAGTAGTTGCCTTTCACCGCAGTAATTTAACATCACGTGGCACTTTACGTAGAAGAAGCTGAAATTTAATATGTCGTAAATATGATAAACAAGTTTTGCAAACACAGATAACAACTCACAAGGCGCTCATAGTTGGAAAACATCAGGTGGGGAAGGAGATACAAACCTATGTGCAAGGATACTTGAGAAGAAAACGATTTCAAATTTGTTTCAAAGCTTGCACATGAACATGGGATGGTGGTGCTCCCAAGAAGTTCTTATGGCTGCATGCACGTGTGAAAATGCAACTTCAAGTAAATTTCTTTTTTTTTTTTTTTTTTCGCATTAACGTCCCTGCAAAAGTAGATTTATAATGTAGAGAGTCGAAATAGTTACTGATAAGCCATGTGAGCACAGTAGTGCATCACCATCCCTTCTTCCTCTGAGGCCATCCTCTGACGCCCAACCTCCTAGCAATAAAGCCATAAAAAAACTCAGATATAGACCACTAACATATATCTGAAAAGAGGCGAAGAAAAAAGGAGATAAGAAATTGTCAATTCAAGCAACTCCATGGTGAAGAACTCCTCGATAAATTTTCCTTCAATCCTTCAAAAGCAAGCCCGTATGCGCTACAAACAAAAACATGTCTCAATTAGCATACAAAGTGGGAAAAAAAAAAGGCTCAATGCTTACTTTAAAAAAAAAAAAATGTCTTCACCTTAAAAAATACTAAAGATGTCACAAATGCATTTAAAACTTTCCCTTTCTCAGGCTTGCAATGAAACATGAGATGATGATGCTCGTAAGTTCTTTCGCAGGACCTGGCTGCATGCACCTGTGAAAAAGCAACTTCAAGTGAATTTTCTAGTTACATCCAGACAAATCTAATTCTATAATGTAGAAAGAAATATAGTTACTGAAGGGGTATACGAACATAGCACTGCATAACGTTGCTTCTTCCTCTTGGGTCATCCTTTAAACCACATCCTGCAAGCGATAAAAGCCATCAGAAATACAATTACGATTCACTATTATTATATTTGAAAAGGCTGTGAAAAGAAAAAGGGGTTAGGAATCATCAATTAAAGCAACTTAATGTTGAGGAACTCCCCAACTAATTTCTTTTCAATCCCTCAAAAGCAAGCCCATATTTGCCTACAAAAGAAAACATATCTAAATTAGCATAAAATATTAAAAAAAAAAGTAAATAGATAAATAATTCACAACGTTAACTTAGAAGGGTGCGTTCTATCAAAAAAGTTAAGACTTGCTATTCTCCCAAAGCTGGCATTTTCCAATTGTTGTCTTTAGCCTGAGAATACTAAAGAAGTTACGAGTACATTTTTTATTTTTTTTCCTTTCTCAGTGATTTCAAATAGGTTTTCCTTAGCCAAAATTGAGGACTAAAAAAATAAGCATTATTTGGAAAAAAAATACCATTTAATTATTTCAGACATCAATCACAGCTTTTGCAAGTAAATTCATGAAAATGTAGCAAGAGGGGCAACATTAAGCTAAAAAAATGCATGAAAACTAATGAACAGTTTAAAGTAGCAACCTCTTAGCAATTTTTTGACACTAGATGGTACCATATCACCTTCCATACCAAGCAAAAATATTTTTAAAAAAAAATGGAATCTCAAAACTTTTCAAAACAGTTACATTTCAATGGCAACAAGCTGGATTGTTCTTACCTATGGGGTTTTCAGGGCAATCAAGTGAGAAGGCTTTGGTTAGAAGGTCATCTCTTTATCCTGAAGCTGTTGTGTATAGGCCTACACTTAAAGCATTCCTTTCGTCCCTCTGTCCCTGTTCAGACCAAAATCTAGATAAAGTTAAAAATTTCAGATCAAGAAGGAAAAAACAAAAGATTATACAACAGGTCCATCATATTAATTATCTTAGGCGCCTCAACTTGAGTAGTGGTTCATTAAGTTCAACTCTTTTTTCGGGTTCTACCTAACAAATAGTCTCCTGCATGGTTCAAGAGTCAAACTTTGAAAACTGCAGTCATATATATACACATATATATACACAAGTAGAAACTTAAGCCGTTCATCACCTTTGTACAGAAGACAATAAACATTACAATAGAACAACTAAGATTCAATCTAGAACTTAAGGTGAATGATTTTAAAAGTTTAATCCTATTTCATATCCGTGCAAAATCAGTCATAGTTACATCTGATACTCTTACGCAGAATCCCTGAGCTAAGCAAGGGATTACCATATATGTTGAAAATAAATATATGGTTTAGACGATTAGTAAACATATAAATTACAAACTTACTTTTTCTAGCAGAAGAAAACGAGTTTGAGCTTGTTTGAGTTTATTGGACACTTTAATCTTTCTGTAGGAGTTTGGAGAAAAGAAAAAGGGGAAGAATGCAGGTTGATGTAGGCTGCAAAAAATTTATTAGCCTTTCTAGATCTAGTACATCCTCCTCTATCAGAGCTAATAATAAGGAATAGAGTACGTAAATAGTTGAAAAAAAGAAAAAGAAGAAAATAAAAGAATAGTTAACTAATTAAGTTACAAAAAGAGAGAGAGAGAGAAGCAAATGGAATTAGATAAATGTTATAGATTCCGTAGCCCTATGAATGTGTAAATGTCTAGATCAAGAGATGACATATAACCACTCTGGAAAGGGAATTGTCGCTCTTTCCTTGTTGAGAGCTTCAAAAAGGACAAAACTGTTAAGCAGTCCACTAAAATCACAAAATAAAGAAACAAAAATTTCCTGAAGAAAGAAGTTTGTCTTGCAGCATTTTTTCTATTAATGATAATCGTCTTGCAGGAGTCTACCTGTATAAAGTTTAATCTACAACGCCAACAATGTCTCTAAACTCTGGATCTTGCAAATGATAAATAAACACTAACTTGCGGAAGTATTTGAGTGACAACCAGCTGAAAATCACACTACTTGAAAATAACAAGAAACATGACAACATATTAATTGAAACAAGAAGGATGCAAGACAATTTATTTGCAACAAAACGAAAAGTAAAAGAGTAAATAAGTTTGACAAACACGAAAACTACTTACAACATGTGGCTTCTCACAACAATTAGCAATCCACACTTCAGCGATTTTACAGTCTGAGCACTTCACATAGAGAAAGAAGAAAATGCATAGGTCATTAACAGCGTAAACAACATTGGATACTGATAAGTGAACATGTCAATTTTTTTTTTTCCCAGATTGCTCATAAATATTGGATGGTGGTGATCCCAAGAAGTTCTTATGGGGGGCTTGGCTGCATGCACACATGAAAATGAAACTTCAAGTGAATTTCATTTTTTTTTTTTTTTTATACAGAACATCCTTAAAAAACTACTTCTACAATGTAGAAAAACAATAGTTACCCATAAGGTCCGTGAGCATAGTTTTGCATCATGATCACTTCTTCCTCGAGGATAAGGGATTGTCCTCTAGACCGTAACCTGCAAGCAATGAAGGCCATAAAAAACTCAGTTAAAGACAACTAATTTACATTTGGAAAAGATACAGAGAGAAAGGAGGATAAGGAATCGTCAATTCAAGCAATTCCATGGTGAAGAACACCATGACTAATTTCTTTTCCATCCTTCAAAAGCAAGCCCATATGCACTATAGAAAAAAAACATATCTAAGTTAGTATAAAACATGAAAAAGGCCACAATACTAAGTTAAAAGAAACAAAATGCTAAGTTGAAAGAAATATCAAAAGAGGAAGAAGTTAAAAGGATAGTGTCATGTGATACCACATTGTTCATGGCCATAATTAAGGCACAATACTGTTGAAAAAATAATAATAAACTTGATTTATTTGGTGTTTGTTGGTTGTTGAGTCTCTAGAATTTTCTTGCACTATCTAGAGTTAATGTTATGTCTAGAATTATCTATGTTAGATGAGAGTTTGTATTTAATGTTAGTAGTTGAGAAGTTCATTTATTATTGTGTCTAAAACTCTCTATAGTGTGCTATATATAGAGATGTTCTTTCCCATTTGTACTCACTCCATCAAAAGATAAATGCCTCTTATCTCCAATATCTTATCAGTCTTCTTTTAATTATTCAACAAAGTGGTATCCGAGCCACAAGATTCTGAAAAAAAAAATGGCAAATGGAGGAATGGTTCCCTTCCAAGTTCCAATGCTCACTAAGAGCAACTATGACAATTGGAGTATCAAGATGAAGGCGCTACTAGGAGCTCAAGATGTGTGGGAGGTCGTTGAGCGAGGTCATAGAGAGCAAGACGATGTTGCTCTATCCCAAGCGCAAAGGGATGCCATAAGGGATTCAAGAAAGAGAGACAAGAAAGCTCTCTATCTCATTTTTCAAGCAGTGGATGAAGATGGATTTGAGAAGATTTCAAGTGCAACTACGGCCAAAGAAGCATGGGAGAAACTTCAAACTTGCAACAAAGGTGCCGAGCAAGTTAAAAAGATTCGTCTTCAAACTCTTAGAGGTGAGTTTGAACTTTTATTTATGGAGGAATCCGAGTCTATTTCCGATTATTTTTCAAGAGTATTGGCCATTGTGAATCAGTTGAAGAGAAATGGAGAAGATGTTAGTGATGTAAAAGTTGTGGAGAAAATTCTTCGAACTTTGAGTCCAAATTTTGAGTTCATTGCTACCACCATTGAGGAAACGAAAGATTTAGAATCTATATCCATTGAGCAACTAATGGGCTCTTTGCAAGCCTATGAGGAAAAACAAAAGAAGAAGAAAAATCGAAAGGAGACAATGGAGCAGCTACTACAACTCAACTTGAAGGAGGAAAACTTTAGCAATGATAGAAGCCAAAGAAGAGGAGGACGAGGCCAAGGACGTGATCGAGGACGAGGAAGAGGCGGCTATAACAAACATTCCAACAATAATTATTCCAACAACTACAACTCTTCCAAGGACTTCAACAATGGAGAAAGGAGTCGAAATCCACAAACAACGAGAGGACGTGGAAGAACTAACTCATGGTCAAGGTATGACAAGTCTCACATTAAATGTCATAATTGCCATAAGTTCGGTCATTATGCTTCGGAGTGTAGATGCCCAAGAAGAGTGGAGGAGAAGACCAACTTCATAGAAGATAAAGGTGAAGAAGAAGGAACGTTGCTGCTAGCTTACAAAGACAAAGATGGAGGCCAAGAAAATAGATGGTATCTTGACACCGACGCAAGCAATCACATGTGTGGACAAAGAAGCATGTTCGTGGAGCTCGATGAAGCGGTAAGAGGAAACGTCTCATTTGGAGATGAATCAAAGATATCCGTGGAAGGCAAAGGTAAAATTCTCATACGCTTGAAGAACGGAGATCATCAATTCATCTCAAACGTTTACTTTGTGCCCAACATGAAGAACAATATTTTGAGTTTGGGTCAATTGCTAGAGAAAGGCCATGACATTCACTTAAAAGAAAATAATCTTTTCTTAAGAGATGATAGAAATAATTTGATTGCCAAGGTGCCTATGTCAAAGAATAGAATGTTCCTCTTAAATATTCAATGTGATGTTGCAAAGTGTCTAAAGGCTTGTTATAGTAATTCATCATGGCTATGGCATTTACGATTTGGGCATCTCAACTTTGGCGGTCTTGAACTTTTATCAAAGAAGGAGATGGTGAGAGGCCTTCCTATCATCAACCAACCGGATCAGCTATGTGAAGGATGCTTACTCGGAAAGCAATCTCGCAAATGCTTTCCAAAGGAGTCAATTTCAAGAGCCACAAAACCTCTTGAGCTTATACACACCGATGTCTGTGGACCCATCAAACCACATTCTTTTGGTAAGAGTAAATACTTTCTCCTCTTTATTGATGATTTTTCAAGAAAAACATGGGTGTATTTTTTGAAGGAGAAATCGGAGGTGTTCGAAAATTTCAAGAAGTTCAAAGCCCTTGTTGAGAAAGAAAGTGGTCTTGTTATTAAGGCCATGAGATCAGACCGAGGAGGAGAGTTCACATCAAATGAGTTCCAAAAGTATTGTGAAGATCAAGGGATTCGTCGTTTCTTAACGGTGCCAAGATCTCCTCAACAAAATGGAGTAGCAGAAAGGAAGAATCGAACTATTCTCAACATGGCTCGAAGCATGCTCAAAAGCAAGAAGATACCGAAGGAGTTTTGGGCCGAAGCAGTGGCTTGTGCAATCTACCTAGCAAATCGCTCCCCAACAAGAAGCGTTCAAGGGAAGACACCTCAAGAAGCATGGAGTGGGAGGAAGCCAGGAATCTCTCACCTTAAAGTCTTTGGAAGTGTTGCCTATGTTCATGTGCCCGATGAAAAGAGAACCAAGCTTGACAACAAAAGTGAGAAGTACATATTCATTGGCTATGACTCAAATTCCAAAGGCTACAAGTTGTATAATCCAATTAGCGGCAAAACTCTCATTAGCCGTGACGTGGAGTTTGATGAAGAAGATGCTTGGGATTGGAACACACAAGAAGACAAGTATGACTTTCTTCCTTACTTTGAAGAAGAAGAAGAAGAGACAAGAGAAGAATCTCAAGAGCCGAATACTCCACTGATCTCACCAACCGGAAACACACAAGAAGATTTGCCATCAAGCGATAGTTCAAATGAAAAGACGCCACGTTTTAGAAGCTTACAAGATCTTTATGAGGTAACTGAAAACCAAGATGATATTACTCTTTTTTGTCTTCTTAGTGATTGTGAACCTTTAAGTTATCAAGAAGCGGCAGAAAACAAGAAGTGGAAAGATGCCATGGATGAGGAAATCGAGTCAATCATGAAGAATGATACATGGGAGCTTGCTACATTGCCACATGGACACAAGTCGATTGGAGTCAAATGGGTGTACAAGGGGAAGAAGAATGCTAAAGGAGAAATCGAGAGATACAAAGCGAGATTGGTGGCAAAAGGCTATAGTCAAAGACAAGGCATTGACTATGATGAGATATTTGCTCCTGTTGCTCGTCTTGAAACCATTAGACTAATTATTTCTTTGGTAGCCCAGAACAGATGGAAGATCTACCAAATGGATGTAAAGTCTGCTTTCTTAAATGGTTTCCTTGAAGAAGAAGTCTACATCGAGCAACCATTGGGATATGAGGTGAAAGGACATGAAGATAAAGTTTTAAAATTAAAAAAGGCCTTATACGGTCTAAGGCAAGCACCGAGAGCTTGGAATGCCCGAATTGACAAGTACTTCCAAGACAAGAATTTCACCAAGTGTCCATATGAGCATGCACTTTATACTAAAGTTCAAAAAGGAGATATATTGATTGTATGCTTGTATGTAGATGACTTGATTTTCACAGGAAGCAATCCAAGCTTGTTCGAGGAATTCAAGAAGGAAATGACGAAAGAATTCGAGATGACGGACATTGGGATCATGTCTTATTACCTCGGTATTGAAGTGAAGCAAGAAGACAAAGGTATTTTCATAACTCAAGAAGGCTATGCTAAAGAAGTTCTCAAGAAGTTCAAGATGGATGATTCTAATCCGGTTGGCACACCAATGGAATGCGGAATCAAGTTGTCAAAGCATGATGAAGGAAAAAAGGTGGATCCAACTCTCTACAAAAGCCTTGTTGGAAGCTTACGCTACTTAACTTGTACAAGGCCGGATCTTCTCTATGCTATTGGAGTCATTAGCCGCTACATGGAAGCTCCAACAACAACCCATTTCAAGAGTGCAAAGAGAATACTTCGGTACATTAAAGGTACGATCAACTATGGCTTGTTTTATTCATCTTCCAATAGTTATGAGATCGTTGGATATAGTGATAGCGATTGGAGTGGAGACTTGGATGATAGAAAGAGCACCACTGGATTTGTGTTTTTCATGGGAAACACTGCTTTTACTTGGATGTCAAAGAAGCAGCCTATCGTCACACTTTCAACTTGTGAAGCCGAATATGTCGCTGCAACTTCATGTGTCTGTCATGCTATTTGGCTAAGGAACCTGTTGAAAGAGTTGAATTTGCCACAACAAGGGCCCACAGAAATTTGTGTTGACAACAAATCAGCACTCGCACTAGCAAAGAATCCAGTTTTTCATGAAAGAAGCAAGCACATCGACACTCGTTATCATTACATACGAGAATGCATTGGAAGAAAAGAAGTGGAGTTGAAGTACGTAAAGTCTCATGACCAAGCGGCAGATATCTTTACCAAGCCACTCAAGCTAGAGACTTTTTTAAAGTTACGAAGCATTCTTGGAGTCACAAATCAAGTTTAAGGGAGGGTGTTGAAAAAATAATAATAAACTTGATTTATTTGGTGTTTGTTGGTTGTTGAGTCTCTAGAATTTTCTTGCACTATCTAGAGTTAATGTTATGTCTAGAATTATCTATGTTAGATGAGAGTTTGTATTTAATGTTAGTAGTTGAGAAGTTCATTTATTATTGTGTCTAGAACTCTCTATAGTGTGCTATATATAGAGATGTTCTTTCCCATTTGTACTCACTCCATTAAAAGATAAATGCCTCTTATCTCCAATATCTTATCAGTCTTCTTTTAATTATTCAACAAATACAGTACAATACATTAAGAGTGCAAGGAAACACGCACACACAGACAATATGCATTTGAGTGTTGTAACTAACCATTTCCAGAGTTTTTCTCAAGCTTTAAGTATAGCGTCCACTTCCCACAGCACTGTATCATTTTTCTTCATGATATCTTCAAGCAACCTCTCTAGAAAATCACTTACTTTGAAAGAAATTATGTCTCAAAATGTGAAAGTAATAATTTAGTTATAACTGAATAAAGAAGCAAAATACGACAAAATTATCACTATCTCTTTTAAATTCTAAAGTATCAAGATGATAACTTTGCTTAAACGATGGATATTATTTTTAACCAGAACATAAAAGATGATAACTTTGCTTGACTGTAGGACTTGGAGGGAAAAAGAAAATAAAAAAAGAAAGAGAGAACAATGCTTTTATCAAGACACGCTAAATCTACAATAGACTTTTTATCTGAGATCCTAGATACCATACCATTGGAGTCAAATTTACATTGAGATGAACTGACCAAATCGAAATTTGTGCCAGAAAAAATTCACTGTTGAACCAAAATTTTGGGAAAAGAAAACCTTTAATTTTTAAAGGAAAACTTACAAATTGTAAGCATACTCTAGTAAGAATACTCTCATTCTAAATATTTAAAAGGAAAACTTAACAGGGCGAAAGAAGTGAAGACAATTTTCAGATATAAATGTATTCGTACAGAATCAAAATGAAGGAGCGGAAGAAGATGCATATAACAAATATAATAGTACTAAATAGAAGGAAAATTATTGTAATAGTACTACCCAAAAGAAATTATGAAAAAATATATGATTATCAACAAAGCAAACAAAGTTATGATCATAAAGTTATACCTTCAAACACATATTTAATACACCAGCTTGAACCTTTAAGCTTCATCCTTGCAATGAAACGACCTTTCCTATAATTGCATCCTCTCCTACCCTACTACCCTATCATTGACAAAATATAATTAGTCTATTTATTGTTTCAAAAATAGCAAGGTAAAATATGAAGACTACAAAAAACCCAAGCACTTATAGGAGAGGCACAAGTGCATCAACTTCCAATTATTCACAAGCACTTTCCTCTCCTCTCTTTTTTTTTTTTTTTTTTTTTGCTTCTTATTTTTCTTTCTTTTTCTTCATTTATTTATTTTTTTTCCTTTCATCTATTCTTTTTCCCCCTTCCTCCTTCACCACCCACCCCAACCCCCAACCACCCCCCACGCCCAAACACCCCCTTTTATTTTCACTCTCTTCCCTTTATTCCTCTCCTCTTTTTTCTTTTCCCTTTGTCACCCGTCAATGAAACTCAATTCTTACTCCTTGAAAAATTTAAACGATCAAAAAGTTAGCCACTGAGGGTTGGGAACAAAAGAGCAGACCTTAATAAAAAAAACACCTGGTAGAAAAACAAAAATGTTATCCTAACTAGAGAAATTGATCTGAAAATCTTCAGTCTTAATCAATTCAAACCATTACATGAAGTATACATCCCATTTTTCAACTGTTTTGATATAAAACAAGACTATGAGAACGCACATATCGTACCATACCTTAAAAGAAAAAGTTGGCTCCTTAAAATCAATTTCGGCCACATTAACTTGTCCTTGAGCTTCATTTGGTACAACAAGAGTAGTCTTTCTTGGAAGAACTTCCTGTCTAGAAACTCTACTACCTTGTTGTGTAAATAAAAGCATAGTTAGACTAACAAAACCCTATAGAACTAGCAGGACAAAATATAATAGCTAGAAATATAACATGCCCTTACATAAGCAGCAAGACATACTAAGATATCTTACCTCATAAGCCACATCCAAGCCTTTTCTAACGTGGCAAAAGACTGTAGCATTTTTCCTCATGATAGCTTAAGGCACTATCATCAATGATCATCTACTTGGAAAAAAGAGAGTAATGATTTAGTTATAACTGAATGAAGAAGAAAAATACGACAAAATCTGCACTCACTCTTTCCACTTCTGAATCACTAA
Source organism: Artocarpus heterophyllus (assembly GCA_025403435.1). Classification (NCBI taxonomy): domain Eukaryota; kingdom Viridiplantae; phylum Streptophyta; class Magnoliopsida; order Rosales; family Moraceae; genus Artocarpus; species Artocarpus heterophyllus. Next base: position 11,317,094 of record CM046353.1, read on the forward strand.
GATGATAACTTTGCATGATTGTGGGAGGGAGGAAGGAAAAAAACAAAAAACAAAGAAAGAAAAAAAAATAAATAGAAAACAATATTTTTGTAAGCACAAATTAAATCTACGATAATATCCTTGCATAAAACCTACCAGCCTAATAACTATTACCAAAAGTAATATTAGATAGGAGTTTCTAAACCAAAATTTTAAAAAGACATAATGGCTTCAAGACTCACAAGTACTTACCAAAGGAGGCTGAACACTATAATTTTTAATTTATCATAACAAGCAAGGTTGTTCCCCATTTTTCTACTCCTCCCCCTTTTTTTTTTTCCTTTAACATTCTTCCTTTTCGTTTTTTGTTTTCCTTCTTTCTCCCATTTTTTCTTATCTTCTTTTTTTTTTCCTCCCTCTTTTTTTATACTACTCCCAATATATTTCCTTCTTTTCTTTTTTTTTTTTTTGTTTTACCTGCCTTGATGAGCTATTTGAAGGAATCTTTCGCTGTATGGCCTTTGAAGCTTGATCAATCCAAAGAGCTCCTGTCGATGGAAGAAAGCAAGCACTCAACCTCACCTAGATCTTCCTTTGTTGCATCTCATCGAGTTATCAGTGTTTATCGATTGATTTAATTTTGGATAAATTAGATCAAGATAAACTTGTAGAATTATTGAGAATTCATTTATTTTTTTAGAGATTATCTAGATAAAGTTGTTTTGATCGGATAACTTCTCTATTGGGTTATTTGAATTAAAACTGAGACTTTATCCTATAGAATCTCAGGTGGAAAGTAAAAGATTCGCGGAGATATTTATTCTATAGTTTGGCCTGCCAACTACGTGTTCGGCCTACCGATGGGGCTGTTCGGCCTGCCGATCATCCTGCATAGCTTGCCGACGAGCGAAGGATAAGATCTCGCATTTTTACGTGGATCTTATCAGATATTGATCCGATTTTGATTCTGATTTGAATTTTGAGACCTAATCTGATAAGGACTGACCCTAGACCAACCTCTATAAATAGGGAGTAAGTCTTAAGAGTTACTCAGATCACTTGAGAGATTAAGAGTGATACTCTGCTGGTGAGAATCTGAAAACTCCATGAGAGCTTTTGTTCATAAATCATGAACATTTGCTTTGGGTTCTCTTGATTGGTTGGAAGGAGAGTCACCTAGTGGAAGAGCTGTACATGTGAGCCCACACTCACTCCGGTTGTGGATAGAGAATAGCAAAGAAGACCAGTTGGTTGAGGCTCTTCTGGAACGTTACTTCTCTTCACGTTTTGCGAGGGTTTTTCAGCACACAAAGGTTAGTAAAATCTGGTTAATTTATGCATATAGCATATCAAACTTGTGTTCTAGAAAATACTCTGATATAAAATTTTTAAAATTCTGCTGCATACTATTTTTCCAACAGGCAGAGGTCGCAGCAGTTTTTAAAAAACGTTTCAAAGAATGTTTAAGAAAAAAAATTAATTCAGTATTTTTCTTACTAAGTAAGTAAGATTAATGCTTAAGAACGATGTTTAAGAAAGTACAGTGACTGTCCGAAAAGACAGGTCGTCACATTCCCAGCTTCGGCCTCCCCAACCCCAATGAAATTCAACATAACCCTTATCTACACCGAAAAGGCTTGTCGTTCCCTCACAGCCGAAATCAAGGCTGTTAGCCTAGGACAATGCTGAATTTTGGCTGCAAGAGGAGACGGGGTGGCTTACAAAAAAAAGGACAAGAAAATTGTAATGTCCCGAAATTTATTTAACGTTAAAGTAATGTAAATGATGAATTAGTGTGCCATAATTAAAGTTTTAACTTTAATTAGATTATTTGGTTGGATTTTGAATTTTTGGTTGTTTTGTTAAATTGATACATTTAAATGATTTCTTATGGATTTAAAATGATGTTTTGAGTTTTAAAACACAACAATTTGTAAAATGTTAAAAATACTCTGTTTTGCAAAACCGTGGGCGGCACATGGTTTTCGCACAGTAAAACCGCCCACCGATTTTCTCTATTTATTCCCTTTCTCTTCACTCAGCTCCCTCACTCTCTCTCTTCCCTCCCGTGGATTCCCTCTCGGCAGCTCTCTCTCTCAAATCTCTCTTTCAAAAATTTTTGATTTCCATTCGAATCCAAGCTTCGGAACAGCAAGGAGGAAGCTCGGGGACGTGATTCGGCAACCGAGATCGCGGATTGAAGCTTCGATTCGAGGTTAGATTTGAAATTTCTAAACTTTTTACAAAATTTTCGATTTTGTGTGTTTTTGAAATCTAAGTTTGTTTTAGCTTAGAAAACCGTGGATTTGTGTTAAATGAGCTTAGAACAACTAGAATCTAAGCCTAGATTGAAGAAAAACGGATTGGATTCAAGATTTTCATTTTTCTCATTTTCGGATTTTTGAGGATTTTGAGTTTAAATGTTGTTTAAATGATTCCAAATATGTTCTAGAATGTTTTTCTATCAATTATAGTTGTTTTTCATGCCTGAGATTTGAGAAAAACAGGTTGGAATCCAGATTTGGATTTTGGGGATCGAGAAACCCGTGGCTGGGATTTCTGGATCTTCCCAGTTCGGCAGGCCGAAGTTCATGTTCGGCAGGCCGAACCTTGTTTCCGGCAGGCCGAACTGTGCAGTTCGGCAGGCCGAAGCAGGGCGTCCGGCAAGCCGACCGAGGCATGGAAATTTTGTGATTTTTACCCGATTTCACTGTTTTGGACCCAGATTTAAATCCCAACCTTATAGAATGATTTTAATGGTACAAATGGCACACTAGGACATCATGAAATGATTTAGTAACATAGAATGTCTCGAACTAGATATTGATTGACTTAGTTTGTATCTAGGATCGTTCGTGGTTCCGTGGAGCTAACGTATAGCGGACCGGGATTACGGTGTGGGGCACCGGCACGAGTATCGAGGTAGGACTTCTATCCTATTTCTTTGGTAGCCTGGTTTTGAAATGATTTGGCTTTGGAAATGATTTCTATCAAAATGTTTTCAACGGTTGTTTGAAAATGGTTTTATCGGTAGTATGTTAATACACCGTGATTATGAAATGAATTTCATAATGAATGTAATTGACAATACTCGGTAATTGGGTTTTGAATGATAATGATAATAAACACATGGGCATGATGCCATATCAGAGATCGGGTCGTGTGACGATCGACCTTGGGGGCAGGTCCCGAAACCCAGCTGGGCCACTACGGTGGTGATATCATGGTTTGCCTAGATAAAAGTAAATTGGTGTTTTGATTTGATGAGTAGACTGTTCTGTGTCAGAACGGTTCTACTCAATTTATTTATTTATTCATTCATTCAAAGTTTTATTTTTGTATAACTCCTGATAATGTTATGTTTCTTTGCATTAAAATTATTTTATAAAACCTAGTCCTACTGAGCCTTTCGCTCACGTTTTATCTATTTTAAATCCCCCCCTTCTAGGTGGTTTCCCATATAGGTTTGGAGGAGATTCTTCAGACCGAACTCAGGAGCAATAGAAGAATTTATTTATATTCTGTATTATTTAATCAAGGCATGTAAGACTTAACTTTATTTGTACCTGGACTGTAATTGTATTTATGATATTGTCAGTACCATGTGTGTGCACAAGTTGTGGGTTGTGGAACCCATATTCGCGGTTATTTATTAATTTATATTATTTTATAAATTCGTTTATCAAATCTGGTGGAAAATCTCTTTATTTCTTACTTAATTGGATTTTTTAAACTCACGATTTTTAATTAAATGCTCTTTTGATTAACCTAAATATTCCGCCACGTCACCTCCCGTACTCCGGGGCGTGACAGAATGGTATCAGAGCTCAAGGTTATGAACCTTGGGAATTGTGCACATATAGGTTTGACAATGAAATACCTCTGACAGTCCAAATTTTGTTTTCAGAAGTGAGAGAATGGCACCTAGACGTCATTCGACAGCTGACGCCGAGTTCGGAAATGATGAGGGCCTGATGAGGTCTATGATTGCGGCTTTCCGACAGATGGCAGCCAGGGCTAGACCGGAAGACTCCAGTGTTGGTAGTCGGCATGCTTTCTTTAAGGAATTCTGGCGGGCGTCAATTCCAACTTTTGATGGTAATGGGGATCCGCAGTTGGCAGAGTATTGGCTGGATTCAATCTTGAAGCATCTAGATACTCTTGGTGTGCCTGAGGAGTATCGTGTGGAGTTTGCGGCGTATAAGCTCGAGGGTGGCGCTAACACCTGGTGGAAACAAACTAAGCGTCTGGAGCGCGGTGGCGATATCAGTTGGGACAAGTTCGAGGAGCTGTTCTATGATCGGTATTTTCCGCAGGGATATAGAGATCAGAAGGCAGCTGAGTTTTATAGATTGCAGCAGGGTGATCTGTCAGTTCGGGAGTATGAGGCGAAGTTTAACGAGTTGGTTAGGTTTGCTCCATCAGCTGTGGCATCGGAGCGTGAGAAGTGCATCAAGTTTTAGGAGGGACTCAAGGCTCCTATTCGGCGGCAGTTGGTTGCTCTACGGCTTAGGAGTTTCGGAGAGCTTGTGTCGTCGGCGATCTCCGTGGAGAATGATTATGTGCAGTATTGTGAGGATCGAGCCAAGGCTTCAGGAGGACCACAGAGGAGTGGCAGAAAGAGCACCAGTAGTCGTCCAACTCCGGGGAAAGGCAAGCAAGGCGGTGCGACCAGTGGTAGCAACAGTTCGTCTGGCAGCGGGCGCAGCAATCCCTACAGCTTTCATTGTCATTTCTGTCAGCAGCCTGGACACATCAAGAGGAATTGCCCAATCAGGAGTGCTCGTCTTGGATCGCAGACCGGAGAGGATGCCAGTCGTTCGTCTCAGCCTCAGCCTCAGACCCTACCTCCACCTCCGCAGTACCCGCAGTTTTCTCCTCAGCAATTTTCATATCCGGCACGGGGACAGCAGCAGCAGTATTTCCAGCGCAGTGTTCCTCAGTATAGAGCTCCGAGTGTAGGTAGTGTGCAGTTGTCTCCATCTCAGCAGTATCGACCGAGTAATGCAGGACCTAGCAATGTCGGTAGAGGAAAAGGAAAGGCACCAGTGCAGGTTCATGCGATGGCATCTGCGATGGCATCTGGAGGGTCAGATTCTCAGACTGGTAACGCAGTTGTTGATGGTATGATTTTGGTTTCTAGATCTTTAGCTCGCGTTTTATTGATACCGGTGCATCTCATTCTCTCATTTCGAGTTCTTTTGTACATGCCTTGGGATTAGAGATAGAAGAGTTTAATGAACCCCTAGCTATAACTTCTCCCTTGGGGCGGGTGTGTGTAAATCATATGTGTAAATCTTGTAAAATAAAGATTGGGGATGAGATTTTGAAAAGTGATTTGATTATACTCCCCATGAGTTCCTATGATGTGATTTTAGGGATGGACTGGTTGTCCAGGTATAGTGCAGTTGTGGACTGCCAACTTAGAAAAGTGACCCTAGTGTCTGATAGGGGGATGGTAATCACTTACCAGGGTGGTGGTGATTGGCTAATGAGTGAACGTCTCATGAAGTCATGTCTAGGAGGGCGAAGGAATCTAGATTGTTTTGCTTTTCTTGCCAATCTAGATTGCGAGCCCTATGTTTCGAGTAGTAGTGTAGCGATTCCGGTGGTTGGTGAGTTCGAGGATGTTTTCCCCGACGAGTTACCAGGATTGCCACCGTATCGGGAGATTGAATTTGGTATCGAGTTGTTTCCAGGGACATCACCGATTTCTATGGCACCTTATCGGATGGCGCCGGCAGAAATGAAGGAATTGAGGAAGCAGCTTCAGGAGCTTGCTGATAAAGGATATATTCGGAATAGCACATCTCCGTGGGGAGCACCAGTTTTGTTCGCTAAGAAGCACGATGGGACTCTCAGGTTATGTGTGGATTATCGGCAGCTGAATCGTGTTACGGTGAAGAACAAGTATCCTTTGCCTAGGATTGATGAGCTATTTGATCAGTTGGGAGGTTCGCGATACTTCTCGAAGATTGATTTGCGTTCAGGTTATCATCAGCTCAGGATCAAGGAGGAGGATATTCCTAAGACAGCTTTTAGGACTCGGTATGGGCACTTCGAGTTTCTGGTTATGTCTTTCGGGTTGACGAATGCTCCAGCAGCTTTCATGGATTTGATGAACAGAATATTTAGGCCGTATCTGGATCAGTTTGTGATCGTGTTCATCGATGATATTCTTGTGTATTCTAAGACTTGGGAGGAGCATGAGCAGCATCTTCGGATCGTGCTTCAGACTTTGCAGGAGCACCAGTTGTATGCTAAGAGGGAAAAATGTGAATTCTGGTTGACCGAGGTCAAATTTCTAGGTCATGTCATCTCGGAGCATGGTATTTCAGTGGATCCATCCAAGATTGAGGCTATATTGGAATGGGAACGACCAAGGAATGTAGCGGAGATTCGCAGCTTCTTAGGTCTTGCTGGATATTACAGGAAATTTGTAAAGGACTTTTCGAAGATTGCAACTCCGTTGACGAGATTAATTAAGAAAAATGTCAGGTTTGAGTGGGATGAAGATTGTGAGTCTGCTTTTCAGGAATTGAAGAACCGGTTGACTTCAGCTCCAGTGTTGGTTATTCCTAGCAGTGACGAGCCGTATGAGGTTTATGCTGATGCTTCAGGGCGTGGACTTGGATGCGTGTTGATGCAGCATGGACGTGTAGTTGCATACGGATCGAGACAGCTACGACCTCACGAGCGGAATTATCCTACTCACGATTTAGAGCTTGCGGCGGTGATCTACGCGCTGAAGATTTGGAGATGTTATTTGTATGGAGCATCGTTTCAGGTCTTCTCCGATCATAAGAGTTTGAGGCATTTGTTCACTCAGAGGGATCTCAATCTGAGGCAGCGCAGATGGGTGGAGTACATGGAGGATTATGATTTCGCGCTGCAGTATCATCCCGGGAAAGCTAATGTGGTAGCGGACGCGCTTAGCAGGAAGTCTTCAGGGATTCTCGCTTGTTTGATTTTTGAGGACTGGAGCAGGGATGCGACAGTGAGTGAGTATCGGCTACAGTATCATGAAGACGGTGATCGAGTTTTGTTATATCATGTGGAAGCGACTCCAGCTCTTGTTCGGATGGTGAAGCAAGGTTAGTGGCAGGATCGACATTTGCAGGGGATTCGATCGCGGATTCAGAACGGGGAGCAGTTTGAAGAATGGAGCGTGCATGCAGATGGATCGTTGTACTTCCGGGAGCGTCTTGCAGTTCCAGTTATCGCCAAGGTGACGAAAGCCGTTCTAGACGAAGCTCATAGGTCTCAGTTCGCTTTTCATCCGGGGAGCACCAAGATGTATCGTGATTTGAAGAGGCACTATTGGTGGAGAGGCATGAAGAAAGATGTTCGCGAGTACGTGGCCAGGTGTTCGACGTGTCTTCAGGTGAAAGCTGAGCATCAGAAGCCTGCAGGTCAGCTTCACCCGCTTCCTATTCCAGGGTGGAAATGGGAGCATGTGACGATGGATTTTCTCATAGGTTTGCCGAGGACGGAGCAGCGGCACGATGCAGTTTGGGTTGTGGTCGACAGGTTGACGAAATCGGCGCATTTCATTCCGTTTAGGTCGACGTGTTCGAGGAAGATTCTCGGGGAGTTGTATATGCAGAACATTGTGAGGTTGCATGGAGTTCCTTTGTCCATCACCTCTGATCGAGACACCAGGTTTAATGCTAAGTACTGGAGGAGTTTTCAGGAGGCTTTGGGTACGGATTTGAACTTCAGTACGGCGTTTCATCCTCAGACTGATGGACAGTCTGAGCGGGTTATTCAGGTTCTCGAGGATATGTTGCGTGCTTGTGCGTTGGACTTCGGCGAAAATTGGAAGCAATATTTGCATCTGGCGGAGTTTGCATACAACAACAGTTATCAGGCGAGTATCGGTATGGCACCATTTGAGGCATTGTATGGGCGACCGTGTCGGTCACCTGTGTGTTGGGCCGAGCCGGAAGATAGAGTTATTCTTGGGCCAGATGAGATTCGTGATAGCAACGAGAAAGTCGTGGTGATCCGGGATCGATTGAGAGCAGCTCAGAGTCAGCAGAAGAGCTACGCAGATAGGAGACGTAGACCCTTAGAATTCGCGGTTGGAGATTTTTTTCTCTTGAAGGTGTCACCCCGTAAGGGAACTATGCGGTTCGGAGTGAGTGGGAAGCTCGCGCCGAGGTATATCGGGCCGTTCGAGATCACTCAGCGTGTTGGTGTGGTCGCTTATCGGCTTGATCTTCCGCCCGAACTTTCTCATGTGCATGATGTATTTCATGTGTTGATGCTTAGGAAGTGTCCACCTGAGCAGGATAAGATAGTTTCGTTTCACGATGTACAGATTCAGGAAGGTACGACGTACGAAGAAGTGCCGATTCAGATTATCGACCGGAAAGTGATTAGCTTGCGTCGTCGCGAGATACCGTTGGTAAAGGTCGTGTGGCAGCATCACGGGGTTGATGAAGCCACTTGGGAATTAGAGTCGAGTATGCGGGAATTGTATCCGCATTTGTTTTGTTTCTGAAATGAGTTGTAAATTTCGAGGACGAAATTTCTTTTAGGGGTGGAGAGCTGTAACGTCCCGAAATTTATTTAACATTAATGTAATGTAAATGATGAATTAGTGTGCCATAATTAAAGTTTTAACTTTAATTAGATTATTTGGTTGGATTTTGAATTTTTGGTTGTTTTGTTAAATTGATACATTCAAATGATTTCTTATGGATTTAAAATGATGTTTTGAGTTTTAAAACACAACAATTTGTAAAATGTTAAAAATACTCCGTTTTACAAAACCGTGGGCGGCACATGGTTTTCGCACAGTAAAACCGCCCACCGATTTTCTCTATTTATTCCCTTTCTCTTCACTCAGCTCTCTCACTCTCTCTCTCTTCCCTCCCGTGGATTCCCTCTCGGCAGCTCTCTCTCTCAAATCTCTCTTTCAAAAATTTTTGATTTCCATTCGAATCCAAGCTTCGGAACAGCAAGGAGGAAGCTCGGGGACGTGATTCGGCAACCGAGATCGCGGATTGAAGCTTCGATTCGAGGTTAGATTTGAAATTTCTAAACTTTTTACAAAATTTTCGATTTTGTGTGTTTTTGAAATCTAAGTTTGTTTTAGCTTAGAAAACCGTGGATTTGTGTTAAATGAGCTTAGAACAACTAGAATCTAAGCCTAGATTGAAGAAAAACGGATTGGATTCAAGATTTTCATTTTTCTCATTTTCGGATTTTTGAGGATTTTGAGTTTAAATGTTGTTTAAATGATTCCAAATATGTTCTAGAATGTTTTTCTATCAATTATAGTTGTTTTTCATGCCTGAGATTTGAGAAAAACAGGTTGGAATCCAGATTTGGATTTTGGGGATCGAGAAACCCGTGGCTGGGATTTCTGGATCTTCCCAGTTCGGCAGGCCGAAGTTCATGTTCGGCAGGCCGAACCTTGTTTCCGGCAGGCCGAACTGTGCAGTTCGGCAGGCCGAAGCAGGGCGTCCGGCAAGCCGACCGAGGCATGGAAATTTTGTGATTTTTACCCGATTTCACTGTTTTGGACCCAGATTTAAATCCCAACCTTATAGAATGATTTTAATGGTACAAATGGCACACTAGGACATCATGAAATGATTTAGTAACATAGAATGTCTCGAACTAGATATTGATTGACTTAGTTTGTATCTAGGATCGTTCGTGGTTCTGTGGAGCTAACGTATAGCGGACCGGGATTACGGTGTGGGGCACCGGCACGAGTATCGAGGTAGGACTTCTATCCTATTTCTTTGGTAGCCTGGTTTTGAAATGATTTGGCTTTGGAAATGATTTCTATCAAAATGTTTTCAACGGTTGTTTGAAAATGGTTTTATCGGTAGTATGTTAATACACCGTGATTATGAAATGAATTTCATAATGAATGTAATTGACAATACTCGGTAATTGGGTTTTGAATGATAATGATAATAAACACATGGGCATGATGCCATATCAGAGATCGGGTCGTGTGACGATCGACCTTGGGGGCAGGTCCCGAAACCCAGCTGGGCCACTACGGTGGTGATATCATGGTTTGCCTAGGTAAAAGTAAACTGGTGTTTTGATTTGACGAGTAGACTGTTCTGTGTCAGAACGGTTCTACTCAATTTATTTATTTATTTATTTATTCATTCATTCAAAGTTTTATTTCTGTATACTCCTGATAATGTTATGTTCCTTTGCATTAAATTATTTTATAAAACCTAGTCCTACTGAGCCTTTCGCTCACGTTTTATTGTTTTAAATCCCCCCCTTCTAGGTGGTTTCCCATATAGGTTTGGAGGAGATTCTTCAGACCGAACTCAGGAGCACTAGAAGAATTTATTTATATTCTGTATTATTTAATCAAGGCATGTAAGACTCAACTTTATTTGTACCTGGACTGTAATTGTATTTATGATATTGTCAGTACCATGTGTGTGCACAAGTTGTGGGTTGTGGAACCCATATTCGCGGTTATTTATTAATTTATATTATTTTATAAATTCGTTTATCAAATCTGGTGGAAAATCTCTTTATTTCTTACTTAATTGGATTTTTTAAACTCTCGATTTTTAATTAAATGCTCTTTTGATTAACCTAAATATTCCGCCACGTCACCTCCCGTACTCCGGGGCGTGACAAAAATCCTATGAGACGCTTAGTTTAGAGAGAGAATTTCTTTTAATCAAATACTCAATGTACAAGTTTCCTTCAATACAGTTAGCTAACTAACATATTTATAGCACTTTAACAAAATCATAACGAATATTACTACTACAAATAAAAGAATAAACAACACCTATTTTTACAAAAATAGTCATCTTATGTATTTAAAAAACACAACATGAAAAATTCCAAGCTTCAGAAATTTTGTATGAGCACAATAGACGATGATTTCCACAAAAACCATCATCTAATGTAAAAAATTTTCAAAAAAAAAAATATGAGAGTTCTTTTTCTAAACATTCTTTTGTAAAAAAATTTCAAAGTTTCTCATCCCCTTCTTAAATTTCGAACATTCATCTATTCCACTCTATCAAATTTACTCTAAGTTTTTTGTCTTAAATCCCCTTCTCTCCAAGTTTCCTCTATCTCTCTTTTCATCATCTCTTAATTCTCTCTTCCCCACCTTCTAACTCTCTCAAATTCCTCATATCCTCCTACTCCCTCATTCATCTCTTCTATCTGTCACTTCCTCAATCCTCGCCTCCAAAATCCTCACAACTATGTCCATGAATCGCCAACCGCCATGACTCTCCGTCAAAGCACAATTGTCGCCGCCACCGCCACCACTGTCTTGAGTATCAAAATTTGGGTATCTTCAGAATCTTTTGGAATTTTCTTCCTTTGAATTTAAGTTTTTTTTTTTTCCAAATTTAGATTTTTCCTTTGTTTTTAGTTAAGTTTTTTTTTTTTTTTTTTTTTTTTTGTATTTTGTGGAGAAACTTTGTTTGTGGTTTTTAAAATATTTGTGTTATATGCACATGCATTATATATGTCTTTGAAAATTGTTATGCATTTTTTTATGTTCTATGTGAATCAAGGTTATCAAAAAAGAGGGTGTGAATTTGTGAATAATATTTAAAAATAATTCTTTTAGAAGAAATTGTTTTGGTAATTTTTTTTTAATTTTCTAGGCTTTTAACGATAGTTTTTTGAAGCTGTAGTTAAAAGTGGCACATTAAAAAACGGTTCTTGTAAAAAACCATTTAATATGCCCTTTATGCATGCTTGCAGTGTTTTGCAGTGTTATATCAACTGTTTGTTCTAATCCTATATTTTTTTTCAAATATATATATATATATATATATATATATATATTAATAGGGGGAGGGCCAAAAAAACATAGGGAAGAGAGGGGAAAAACGAAGAAGAAGAAGAAGAGAAGGGAAAAATTAAAAATTAAAAATTAAGAAAGTAACATGATGGGGAATTTTCCTTCACGCCTGTGGTTCACGAGGAAAAGAGCATTCTCTCTTTTATAATTGTTATTATAAATTAGTTAACCCTTAAGGGAAAAATGTATATATATATATATATATATATGATGGTGCAAATGTCACCACATGATCTTAAGTTTGAAATACTCCTTTCCATGACTATACTGCCTTATCTTGTATCACCTGGAATATTCTTAAATACGTTTTTCCTAATTTACTAGTTACACATACAAATACCAGAACGACTTTCAAAGCGAAGTTGGGAATTCTTTTCCTCTATTTTTTTTTCTTTTGTTGTGGAGTGGTTGCTCTTCTTACGTACATACATGTCTCATACAGAAATCTAAAACAAAAAAGAATCATTTTTTTCCTTCTTCCGTCAAGCATGTTGATCCTTACAAACCAGACAATCATGGGCAGTACTCCATTTTTCCATGAATTAAAGAAGCAAGCTTCTTTCTTCTTCAAGGACTAGATAAAACCGCTCGTTTGGCTCTAACTGATGTAACACCAGCACAACTGTGAGTTTTTTTCCTTCTTCATTAGTGTATGTGTCTATATATATATACATGTATATATTTATGTATATACATATAAATTGGTTTTGTATTGGTTTTGCATTTTGTTTCTCATATGTTGCATCTTATATTGGTTTTGGGGTTCTTCTAGAATGACAGAAGATGTCACAAATGGGAATACTTGGTCACCAGACACACGTGCCATAGGCGTGATATCAAGGGCTGCCTTTGAAGTTGATGATTATTGGAGGATTGTGGAGATTCTGCACAGCGGGTAAACATACTTATTAGTAGTTATCTTTGTTATCATGTTGGAAAATTGATTGAAACTGTACTTGTGTTTGCAAATTTGCAATAACTCTTTTAAATTGCATATTCAGGTTACTGAACTTTGATAGAAACAACTGGAGAGGAACTTACAAGGCTTTAATTTTATTAGAACACCTTTTGACTCATGGACCACTTAGAGTTTCGGAGGAGTTTAGGGATGATATAGATGTTATCAAGGAGATGGGAAGTTTTCAGTACATAGATGAGAAAGGGTTGGTATTTCTTTGACATAATAATCTCTTTGATCAGTATTTTGTGTATACATTCAATGTTCCAATGCAATGATACCCCCTTTGTGTTCAACTTGCAGGTTCAACTGGGGGTTACTCGTTAACAAGTTATCTGATAGAGTGTCAAAACTTATCGAAGGATTCGGGAGCTTCATCGACCGTTCATCCTCGCCAGAGAAAGGGGTTCCTTATAAAGTATATGGCAGGTGTAATTCTTACTATTATGATAATCTAAATGAGGAGAAAAGGTTAACACAAGCTAGGGGCAAGGAAATTAGGAGCTCACTATCTATGAAGGAAGAAGAGGTTTCGGACTCTTGGCTGAGCACAGGAGCTGACAAGCCCCGAGGGTATCACCCATTTTGTGACCATAAACATCAGACAACAAAATCCCTGGTTTCTTCTGGGATATAACCTCAAACTACTTTCCTTTTGCTTTCTTTTTGGCTTGGAAGTTTGTCTCGAACTGGATGTTACGACTCTCTCTCTCTCTCTCTCTGCGTGTGGTTACAGAAGACATCTGCTGTTTGAGATGATTCAGCTGTGTAAATTGGTCAAAGTTCTATGTTTGACGCATATAATAAGGCTTCGTTTGTTTCGATATTCAAATCACGGTTCAAATCATTTTGCTACAGTATTTTCTCTCATAAAAATTTAAATCTTCATTCAAATACTCGAACCAAACAAACCCTAAGAGTTTTCTTATATGGTGTGTGATTATGCATACAAGCAAATTTGCTTTGCCACCACGAGAAATGACTAATCAATCAACAAGCAATTTGGTCATATTTAATCAGCTGATAAGCTACGTTTACCATAAGGTTCATTGCCTGTATAGAGAAACCAGCATTCAGCTTTCTGATGGCTCTTTCTTCAAAGTGCAAGGAGCATATGCCTTTGTTTTATTAGATCAACACATTAAGAACGAATCAAATAGCATTTAACAAGCCCCTGCTCCTAAGATGTTCATAAATAACTTAGGCATGTTGGGCTACCAAAAAAAAAGCTTGCATTATAGTACCAATAAAAACTACTAAAAAACAAACGATTATAAAAGAAATTGGATCATTTAAACTCCTCAGCTTCTTAAGACAAATCCAAAATGAGAACAACATATTATAAAAGGATAACAAAGCTAGAATCAGCCTTCTGGGAACTGCACTTTTTGTCCAAGAAATGAAAAACAGTACTCTCTTCTCTCTCTCCCAAACGCTTAGAAGCACTTCCTATGAACAATTGAAGGCCCAGACTCATCATACTCCGCCTTTGCAATCCACATCTGCATAGGAAAAAGGAAAATTACTCAGAGTTCTGATCAGTAATAATCCAAAGATCGAATCAAGGTTAAATTTTGAATTGCAAATGTATATGCGAACCTGCTGGAAGGTGCTAAGCGATGCCAAGATAGAGCCTCCGATCCAGACACTGTATTTCCTCTCGGGTGGTGCCACTACCTTGATCTTCATGCTGCTTGGGGCAAGGGCAGAAATTTCCTTGCTCATTCTATCAGCAATGCCTGGGAACATGGTTGAACCACCAGATAAGACGATGTTACCGTAGAGGTCTTTCCTGATATCAACATCACACTTCATGATTGAGTTGTACGTAGTTTCATGAATGCCCGCAGCTTCCATCCCTATCATGGATGGTTGGAACAGAACTTCAGGGCATCGGAAACGCTCAGCACCGATTGTGATGACCTGTCCATCAGGTAATTCATAGCTCTTCTCAACTGCAGAGCTGGTCTTGGCAGTCTCCATCTCCTGCTCGAAGTCGAGAGCAATGTAAGCCAACTTTTCCTTCATGTCCCTTACAATTTCCCGTTCAGCAGTGGTAGTGAATGAGTATCCACGCTCCGTAAGAATTTTCATCAAGTGGTCAGTGAGATCTCGGCCAGCAAGGTCGAGACGGAGAATGGCATGAGGGAGGGCATAACCCTCGTAGATAGGAACAGTGTGACTGACACCATCACCAGAGTCCAACACAATACCTGCACAAGAAAGGAAAAACTCCCAGCTAAACGTTTTTGAAACAAAAGAAACCAACAAAGTATAAAATCTACAAAGATTAGTTATACATTACGGAGGATGGAATGAAGTTAAAAGTTACAACACAATTTACATGAGCTACACCAATTTAGTTCACTCAGTGAGAAACTATCATCATGATTTAGGTGGAAAACATACTAAAATCTTATCCTATAATGCTCTGTTAATTAGGAGCCCCTTAACATATTTAAGATGCTCATGTCAGCTTCTAATAGATGAGTCTAACAAACAAACATGCTTTGTCAATCAAGTGAGGAAACAACTTACCAGTTGTACGGCCACTAGCATATAGAGAAAGAACGGCTTGAATGGCCACATACATAGCAGGAGTGTTGAAAGTCTCAAACATGATCTGGGTCATTTTTTCACGGTTAGCTTTGGGGTTGAGAGGAGCTTCAGTTAGGAGAACAGGGTGTTCTTCAGGGGCAACACGAAGTTCGTTGTAGAAAGTGTGATGCCAGATCTTCTCCATGTCATCCCAGTTGCTCACAATACCGTGCTCAATAGGGTATTTCAGAGTTAAGATACCACGCTTGGATTGAGCCTCATCACCAACATAAGCATCTTTCTGGCCCATGCCAACCATCACACCAGTGTGACGGGGACGACCTACAATGCTAGGGAACACTGCTCGTGGAGCATCATCTCCAGCAAATCCAGCCTAAAATGTAATATTACAATCGGTCACAACCCAATAAACAGCACAACATACAACTACTACTTGCACAACAGATTATGTCCAAAAGAGAGACATCTAACTGCAGACAAACCAAATTAATACCTTGACCATTCCAGTTCCATTATCGCAAACGAGTGGCTGAATATCCTCACCATCTGCCATCTTCTATTAACTGTTAAGGTTAACAAAATCTATTAGAAATTTAGAAACACTTGTCTATTTTTCAATAGGCAAAAACAAAGCAAAGAATCCAACACACTTCTTTCTTTGAATCTTTTCCACCCCCTAAAAACTAACAATCTCTCAGCAAGATTTTCCACTATGGCTTTTCTTTCTCTCTCTCAGTTCTTTTTAACACCAATATTTTGAGCTCTCAAGCACATAACGAAAACTTGAATGAATAAAGAAATACATAGAAGTAATGATCAGCTATATATAGCTAAACAAAACAATCATAAACAGAAAAGAATCATAAGAAATAACCATCTCAACTTTATTGTACAAAAGCATCGACGATGCAATTAATCTATTAATCTTTTCTTCTTCATTTCTTTTCCTGTTATTTTTTAATAAGTAATTATATTACTATTCTTGGTTTTAACAGTTTCTTTATCGGATCCCTTATCTAATCTCTCAACTCTATACCTCAATTTATATAATTTCCACGCAATTAACATCAACAAGATCAAGAATCGATCAAACATTTTGCATAAAACCACAGAGACTCAAAATCAAACCCAAGAAAAAAAAAATTTACAAATGAAATTGAACACATGGGTCAAGACATGCGTATACAGATGTTCATCAATGGAAGAAAAATTGTACAAAGGGAAATCCCAAGATCCGAACTTTACAGAAACGAAAAGGATTCGGAAATTAAAGAAAGGAAACGAACAGATCGAAGCCGAAACCAAGAGATCGAAAGGAAAGAAGAGAGATCGGAGGGAGAGAGAGAGAGAGAGAGATTGACCTGTCTGACCGTCACAAGGGAGACGTTGGGAAGCGTCCGATTGAGAGCAGAGGAGGAAAGAAAATGGAGGTCGGTGATGTTATATAAGATCAAGTGATGGAGATTCTGATGCAATTAGGGCCGTTGGATGAAAGAGTACAGTCTGGAATCACCATCATTTCTGATTGTCTTTCACAACAAAATCGTTTTTCCATTTTCTATAAATAATCTATATTCCTATCATTTTGTCAGGGGAAAAACTGTGGGCTGGGCTTTGTCTTTTGCTAAATTTCAATTCCACAAATAAGTTTTTTACGCAGTGTAGTAGTTTTTACATTAAAAAAAAAGTAGAAATAAAATATAGCAATTGTTTTAGACTATTTCAAGAAATAGCAAAAGCTTGTAATAATTATGAATAATAATAATGTTCATATTTTATGCTATAAAATTACATTTTAGTCTACAACTTTTACAAAATATTTTAATTTTTTTTGTTATATTTCACTATGACCATTAAGGTTGTGTTATATATTGTTTGAAGATCAAAACAGTCCAAGAGTGTTTTAGACATAGCTTGAAACAGAAAGTTATAATTGTAAGTATTGTAACATGTCAAAGTTTTATACTGCAGTATATTAAAATTTTACACTGTTTGATTAAAATTAATAAGTTAAAATTATGTATGTTTGTGAAACACCCTGTGTATCTTCTCCTTTTTTGAATGATCCGATAATAGTTCTTTTCTTTGTATGACATGGTTGTGAGTACAAGGTGACACCATTTTAGTATTCTTAAAAAAAATTATAACAAAAAAGGAAAAATTACGCGTGACTTTTTTTTTTTTTCACAGTAATTGGTGCTTAGTTACATTTGTGCAGTTGAATATGATGTGATGACTTTACATTAAAAATTGCACTGTGCACGACACTGGAAAATATATTTTTTACCAACGTAAGTCCTGTCATATAATTATATGGATGCTACATACAAATTTAAAATTTTATGCATAAGATATGACTAGACTTTTTATATATAATACACGAACTCTTGGACAAGTTGGGTGCAAATTGGAAATCTAAGTTGATTAATAAATGTCTATAACAACTTGAAAAATACAAATTGATTGAGCCCCTCTGAGTTGGAGCTATCATATGACAAATAATCCTACGTTCTAGAAAAATGGGAAAAAAAAGGAAAAAATAAATAAATATTTCCTCAACAATTTTCTGATTGCTGCTATAGTTTGGAAAAATGATTACGTAATTTCGTAAATACTTATCTTTTAGCTCTCAAATTTACCAAAAAAAATTTGATTTGAATTACATATAACGGTTTCAAAACGTACACCGCTCTAAATATTCTTACCGACCCAAATGGTATATGCAACACAAGCAGAAGACAGAAAGTACAAATTAGCATTCCTTCAATGAAAAAAGTTTAATTCAGGGACAGCAGAGCTATGGACAGAAAGCCCACCCACCTTTGTACAATTTGAACTTAAAAATAGGGGAAATGAAAAATCAATAATATGTTTGTAATGCCATGGTGTGTTTACTTTTTTTTTTCCTTAATGATGAACCGTTTCTGTATACCCCATTTGTAAAATCTACTACTTTCACCTTTTTCTTATTATTTTTTTTATTTTCCTTTTTATTTGTAGTATTTTGGCAAGAAGGGAATGCATTGAATAACATATAACTTGAAGACATACTTAAAAAAGGGGCCAACCCTACGTGGCTTTCCTCGCACTAATGATTGTCACCAGCTTGGCTATAGCATGTTGGTTGGTAACCATTTATCTAACTACCCTACTGCTATTAAGAGTTCTGTTCGTGATAAAAACCACGCATTTCTTAGGATTTACAGCTGAAAATTACTTAAAAC
Source organism: Artocarpus heterophyllus (assembly GCA_025403435.1). NCBI lineage: Eukaryota > Viridiplantae > Streptophyta > Magnoliopsida > Rosales > Moraceae > Artocarpus > Artocarpus heterophyllus. The sequence goes on from CM046353.1 coordinate 11,335,641, forward strand.
ATGAGTTTTTTTTACGGTAGATAATGCATGGTTTTGAGCGTTAAATCCGATTAAAATTACATCAAATTGGAAAAAAATGCGCAAAGCCGACTAAGCTAATACAAATCTGATCCAAGGCCTGAATATAGAGAACAAAGTTTACTGATTTAGTACTTAAAAAATCAAGTTTGAATGTGCAGCCACAATTTGCTCATACCTACCTACATTTTAAAGTCTCAAGTTTTAGATTGAATTTCCAAAAACAAAAAAAAAAAATAATAAGACTATTACTATTGGCATTTACAGTTAAGCTTCACATAAAATGTTGTTAAGTTTGTTTTATGTTTTTTCCTTTTAAAATTTTTTATAATCATCCTTTTCTTTCTTTCTTTCTTTTGAAAGAAAAAAGGAAAGCTCTCTTCCTATCATTGTTGTAATCTTTCTCCTTCCTAGGAAAGATCTCTTTTAGAAATGCAGCATCAAAGACGACTATCAGTCTTAGCTGGACAGCGTCAAAGTTTAACATCAATAAAAGCACAAAGCCTTCGGTTGAGTTGTTTAAGGCGCTCATCGTAAAAGCATGTTGATGAAATGGATTTTGTCTATGATCGTATTTAGTTGACATATTTTATTCTAAAATAAGAGGAAATTCAGAAGGATAAAAAAGGGGCAAGAAGCGAATTCAATAAAATAGTTCAATTACTTAAGCATGTGGAGCACAACCCAGACAATAATTATCCTTGAAACCCACTAAATTGTCTAGAAAGGGAAGCAAAAATCATCAATGAAATGTGATGATCCCTCAGATATGCTGAGAATAGATCTCTAATAGTTCTTCAAACAAGTCATGCCCTTGGACCCAAAACATAATACCAAACTGGCCATAAAGGAGAAAGTAGGCTCGCCAACATCTTCTACAGGAATGGAGGTAAAATTACCCACCTGCGTGGATACTTGGGCCTTCCATCTTTTCCGTCGAATAGCTGCAGACGACAAGGTATCATCAAGCCAGCGTTAAATTAACCTATGTCTGGACATTGCCTAGTGTGTGGTAATCAAGGCCTCTCGGGCAAATTGATAACAGTATCGTTGATGTATTTGCTAGTACTAGAACATATGATGTGAGAATTGCTAATTAGATGGTTGTAAACAGCCCCAACTTGCATAACATGGGATTATCTCGGACCTATGTCGAGGTATTGACAATGATTCTGAAATATTGAAGAACAGATTGACATTCAAGAATACATGAATCTGATTAGGTTTGTTAAAAGTTTGATCAACAGTAAGCTAATTATGAATCCAATTCACTTACCAAGTTCTGTTTACCAAGGACTTGGATCTAATATCTAAGTACGCAAAATCACCGAGATCAATCATACAAATTTGTACAAACTTTTTACATGCAAATGGCTATGTTAGCAGAGAAGCCTATTTAAGCCTAAGCAAGTTGGGACTTGGGAACAAATGTGAAGAAATAAATGAAGAAGATAGAATGCACTACGCACATGTAAGAATGGAATTTTAGATATGGAACCGACGCAATAAGAAAGTAGAGAACATTACCTTTCTCAAACGACGGTGCTTTGCAAGAGCCCAGTTGGACATGATAAGAGCAGCAACTACAAGGAAGACATAACCAGCAACAGTCTGCGTAGCAATATTGAAGCCCAACCACTGATAAATCTCCGTAGTGTAATTTGCGCAAGTCACAATATTGAACAAAAACCCACGTGGAATTTGATATCCCCCGCTTCCGTCAGGGCTGCGCAGATTGCTGAGCAAGATGTGGCAATAGAAGTTTGAGATTTGACAGATTATCCCAAAACCGAATCCAATCTTCATTTGCAGGTCGCATGACAGGGGTGTAAAGTGGATGGTTTACATAGTAAGCTATGAAAGCGCCAAAGGTCCAATAGTATGCACAGTTGCGGAACACATTGGAGAGTGGCGACGTTGCGTGGCTGAAACGATGCACAAAAAATGTTTCCATAATGCGTTTGAAGTAGTGGAAACACCAGTAGTACATTGCATAGGTTTGGACAGGGTGGATAACACGCTCTCCTTTGTAACCGAAGTATTTGTACACCGGAAGGTAGTAAAAGAGAGGATAGATAATGAGAGGACCCAAGTATTCCCAGAAGAAGAGTGTACGATAAGAAACTTGTGGACCTAGGTCCTTGAACACTACAGTCAAATTGTCAGAGCTTCCACCGCAATAATCTTTGAGACTCTTCTTGGAGCTGAGGGCAACAGGCCTCTCTTTTGATCCCGGTTGGACAGGGAGGGTAAGCCTTTGTCTTTCAGGATAGAATTTTTTGGCTGTTGATTTTAAGGCATCATAAAAGCACATTAGTCAATCAAACACATACTGGTCTAGGTTGACATGGGACTAATAAAGACACAAAGTCTTTTTTTTTTTTTTTTCCCTTTACTGCTTTAAATTTATCAATTAATTGTTTGTTTTAGGAGGTGAACAGAAATTAGAAAGCATTTACAATCAAATTTAGCAATGAAAACTTCAAAATATCCACACATATACAACCCAACAAGTCCATAACTAACAATATGAGCCGCACATACGCTATGATTGGTAAGAGGGAAAGAAATAGAAGGGAAATAAAGGCATGTAATGTTGGTAAGAAATATAGAGAGGAAGTAGAGAACCTTTTTTCATATTGTGTTTGGTATGGATTCCCTCCTCTATATCTCTATATTTAAAGCAATTAAAATTGGGGTTAATCAATTCCCTCATCTTTTTCTCTCTGACCAAACAACCATGTTGTCCCAAAATCCTTTCACTAATCCCCTGACCCTCTCTCTCGTTATAATTTTCCCTCCTACCAAACAAGCTCTTAAGTTCTCAGTTTTGTAAGAGAACCAGAGCATTTGCTCCTTTTAAAGTTCCCAAACTTCTGATACAAGGATTCACAATGCACAAATACCAACAATAATGTATTATTTCATTTTTTTTTAACCAAGCATGAAACAAGCATATCGACATTAATTTGCACATGTCTCTATAATTCGAAAAATCTAGTTGTCAACAAAATACCAATACAGCAGATGCCTTCAAATATTGAACCACACAAGGCTACATTAAAATTGGAGTCAAGTTGAAACCTGGACTAAAAACAATTTCCACTTATTTCCTTTTTAAAAGTTAAAAATCCCACTTTTAAAAGCGAGCACCTAAGAAGCAAAACAAATAGGTAAAAGACCAATCATATAACTAGTGCTAAACCTGAAACTTATGTTTAGCAAGAGATTCAAATTTTATTGTATTCATATAATGGTTCATCGGTTTGAACAGATATTCATTTTTTTACGAAAGAAAATACTATAGCAGAAAGGTTTGATCTGCGGCTCAAATTGCTAACCAAACATAGCATAAGACTAAGAACCGATTCAAGTCATTCATAGAATTAAAAGTTGAACAACAAAATAGGCATATATCCACAACTTACTTCGCTGATGGATGGCCTCCTGCAGATCAGCAACTGTGGCCTGCAAGTCAAAACACCCAAGACTTTAACACAATTATAACAACAAACCAATGAGCTCCAATCCAATAAAGTTCAAACAAATTCCATACGAGGACAAAATTCCAAGTCTTTAATCACTTTTTTAAACTAAAGTTTTAACCATTTTCCAAGAAACCCAATAGAACAAATGATAGAACAGAACCAATTCTTATCCTTTTTCTCCATTTTCTCAAGAACCAAACAGAAATGCTTGTCCACAAAACCAGAAGGAGAGAAAAAAAAAAACGTACAGAGTCATCGAGATAAATGCCGCCCTTGGCGATTTCTTTGCCGCTTCGAGAGACTACGCTCACCTTCATCTTCGAAAACCACGCAAGCTAAACAGACACACACCCAATTCACCAAGTTTCAGCAAAAACGATTGAAACCCCTTTTATTTTCCGAGCAATTTTATGCAAGATCCATAAACAAAAACAGAGTAAATTGTGAAGCAGAAATGGGAAGGAGCTCGAGATCCGAAAAGGGTAGGATTCAGTTGACACTGCAAGATGCAATATTTGGCGAGTACGAATTGGTACGGAGGATGGTAAGTGAAAAATTGATGGCTTACGGTTGGGGTGGGAGAGCTAACAACCTTTCGTTCATAAAACGCAGTTCTCTTATCTTTTTTTGGGTTTTTGGTGGGCTGCGAATCTGTACAAGTAAGCAATTAGGGACCGTTTGAAACGGCGATCCATCTAGTACAAGTGGACCCATCTCTGAGTGGAACGTTGATTTTTAGAACGATGTGTTCTTGTTTGATGTCCATAGATATTATCGCCCGAGAAACAGAGAGCGGGAATTTGAAAAAAGAGCAGAAAAAAAAAATCAAATCGGGAAAATAACCACTCTTTTTTTTACACCAAAAAATAAGTTTTTTTTTTTTTTCAGAAAAACTGCTTCAATTTTTTCAAGAAGATAAAAAAAAATTATAGCAAAAAAAGAAATCTCAACAGGTAAAAAAACTGAAGTAGTTTTTTTACCTAAAAAACTTATTTTTTGATGCCAAAAAAAAATCATTTGTCCAAAAAGGCTTTTTCTTAAAGCCTTTTATCAAAATCTCTCGATCTCTAGTATTTGTTCTTTGATTTCATTCTCAAAATATCCAAGCAAAAAAAAAAAAAAAAACAAATCTTTTTAAAAAATGATTTAATAGTTTCAATTTTTTTAGTTGAAATAATCACAAAATAAAAAAAAGATGCAAAAGAACTAATTTAACTGACATTCCTTTAATTTCTTTATTTTTTTTATCACATGTTAAGCACATGACTGAATATTATGGAGTATTTTGATAAAACAATAACTTTTTATCATATTTTAAATAAAAATCAAACTAAATTAAAATTATAAAAATAAAAATAATAAAAAAATTGTTGCAAAACCCCACCCCCCCCAAAAATGGAGGGATTTTGACAAAAGCCTTTAAGAAAAAGTCTTTTTAGACAAATGGCATCTTTTTTAATATTTTTTTAAACCAAAAAATAAGCTTTTTGGATAGAAAAATTGCCCCAGTTTTTTTTTTCATCCTGTTGAGGTTCCTTTTCTCACTACAATTCTTTTCCTCTTTTTTCTGAAAAAAAAAAAAAACTCAAGCAGTTTTTTTTACCTAAAAAGCCTGTTTTTTAGTGCAAAAAAAAAAAAAAGAGGCCATTTCCCCAATTGAAATTTTTTTTGGCCCTTTTTTCAAATTTCTGCTATATAATACCCCAGTACCCCGTGACATCGACCACCCCAACCATGAATCCTACCTCGTCCCCCCACGCCGTCTCTATCATCTTTTTCATCTTCTTCTTCTCATCCTCCTTGTCAAACCCACCCCCAAGTCAAACTCTTTTCCCCTTCCTCTCTCTCTTCCTCTCTGCTCGTCCTCACTTTCGCACCAAACCCCTTCAATTCAAATGACGCCCAACCCAAGATCTATGATGATAGGTGCGACCCAACCCTCTCAACAACTCCCCACCAACCTTTTCCTCCGACATTGGTTGAAGACTACCATCACCGGAACTCGCGACAGACGGGATCATGATGTTGGGGCTTGCGACGTTTGAGTTTCGACAGCCCTTCTCGAGGCTAATGCGATGGAGGAGTTGTGTTGTGCTTGCGATAGAAAGGCTCTTACTTCTCTGATCTCAAGTCATGGATGCTCCACACTCTCATGGCGAAGACAAGTTTGCACAGGGGAATACCTGAGCTTGTTTATGTTTTTCGATTTCAATATAAAAATTTATGAGAAATTTTTTATTCTTTTTTGATGTTTTGGTTATTTCTTGATGTTTATGGTTTTAGGGTATTTCTTGATGTTTCAAGGATTCAATCCAAAAAATTCCGTTTAACCATGAATTGTTGTTTAGAAAAATTCAAGTTGAATTTTTTATCCTTTTTGATTGAGTATGTTGTGGATGTGGACTTTTGATTCTTTTTTTTGTTTAATTAGTTAAATTCATGTATTGAATTGGAGAGATAAAGAAGGAGAATAAGGATCATAGAATTTTTTATTTTATAGGGTATTTGATATAGTGGTGAGAATAATTGGTTAGAACTGTTTTTACTGTAGCATGTGAGAGCTTTACACTTTAGCAACTTTTTCTTTTTACTATAACATATGAGAGCTTTTACACTGTTTTATAACTAAATTAGTGTTGTAAATTACCCTTAGGCAAACACAGTTAATTTTTTTAAATAGTATGTAATTTAATTGGGAGTGTTTTAATCTTTTCAAAGTAAATAATGGCCGCGTAGTAGTCAAATGAGCAAAAATAAATAGACATTAGTTAAATTAGTTCTTTTGCATCTTTTTTTTTTTTAAGTTTGATGTCGTTTCAATTAAGAAAAAGGTCTAGACCATCGAGAGTGCAATTTACGTTTAAGAATAAAAAATAAGGTTGCTTTTTTTCCTTTTCTAAAATTAGGAGGGAATTATTTCTTGACATTTTGTGGAGTCAAATGTGATAGTGCGTCTGACAAGACTATTTGAATTAGGAGTGATAATTCAAATTGTAACAGGCGTTTAGACCATTGAAAAAAACCTCTAGTTTGAAATAAAATTTGTGGTTCAAAAAGAAAATTAAAAACTAACCTTTTTAACAATAAATTCAAACACTAGTTCAAATTATAATTTATAATTCTAACTAATTTGTGGTTAAACTTTATGCTTCAACTGGATTACCAAATGGGATTATTACAAGTAGGGTGTTTGGAAAGGTGGTGGGAACCACTTTTACTGTAGCATGTGAGAGTTTTACACTATAGCATATTTTTTTATTGTTACTGTAGCATGTGAGAGCTTTACACTGTTTATAACTGAGATTGTGGTGAAAACTGAGTGGTTCCCACCACTGCCAAACACCCCTTAGATTATGCATGCGACCACGCAAGAAGGCAGAATTGAGGCATTGTTTTGTAGCTACCCATTAAAATGATAAATTATGCGAAGAAAAATATTGATGCAGCAACTTCTATTGAGCTATTTTCTAGTTTGGCCCTTATGTCGTTTTCTGTTAATAAAGTCGTTTATTAGCTTGGGTCCTGTCGCTGTCGTTTGCCCTTATCGCTGTCATTTCTTATAGTTTTCATTTTATCTTGTTCATGCTGCGTCTTGGTCTTGGCTAAGAGTTGATCCTGATAAGGAAATAGATTAGATGGTATTTATTTGAGCTGAGCTTGTTGCTTTAGAAATCAAATTCCTCTGTTTGGTTTGGAGCCTTCCAATCAAAGAGCTTCGTTCATTCCAACTGTGGACTCGTTACGTCAAATATGAATATAATTGAAAAGGTTGGAGGCAAAACGACAATTGTTTGTTTTCTTGCGGACAAACGACAATTGGATTTTACGCAAACATAGCCTGTTGATTGAGCACACAGAGAGTCGGTTACTCCATTGGTTGAGTGTTAATCATTCCCCACCCCACCCCACCCCCCCGGCTCTCTCTCTCTCGCCCTCCCCCTCTCCCTTTCTCTCCCTTCTCTTTCCTTCTCCCCCTCCCCCCCCCTCTCCCTCTTCCTCTCTCCCTCTCTCTCTCTCTTCCTCTCTCCTGATGAGCAAATTATTAATGCCATGCCACTTCTCATTTTTATAATCGAGCCAAAGAACTTGACTCAATTAGACTCAGAAGAATGAGCTCAATTTTATGCCACAAAAAAAAAAAAAAAAAAAACATGATGGATCCAATGTCCTACAGTCTATTAACCGAATAGGAGCTCTTAAAATTCGAACTTGAAAGCATCCTGTTCAAAAAAAAAAAAAAAGTAGAAGCGTCCTTGCCGCCAATGAAGGACGCCAATTCATTGGCGTTGACTCTGTGCATATTTAGGGCCCGTTTGTTTCGATATTTGAATCACGGTTTGAATTATTTTGCTACAGTATTTTCTCTCACAAAAATTTAAATCTTCATTCAAATACTCTATTTAAATACTCGAACCAAACGGGCCTTTAATCTTTGTCCACAAACACCAAGCAATACGCTTATCAATGTGCTTATTTATAATCTCGCTTCAAACATTAACTATAAAGTACTTGCCCGACCTAACTAATACGTCATGCGAAAGAGAGAAAGAGGGACTGGTGCCGAATCATACACACAAACTGCTTTGAAAGAGAGGGATAACTTTTGCCCTTATGCTTTGGTATTTGTTTGTACAAAACAACCCCACCAAGTTACAAAAAGAGGCAAATAGCAAAAAGTTTATAAATCTCACTGCAAGTTTAACTTGAAGCAATAACACAATAATATGGTGCCTTTGAGCAGGTTGGCCTTAGGCATTTACCATGTCTCCTTTTTCACAACATCAAGCAAATGACAGATTTTTTATTGTCCAATGCTTTCTATGGCCAAATAAGAGATCAAAACTAGAGGCAAGCAAACATATAGACGCAAGTCTACAGGACTGCGTCTACTTTTATGTCTTTATCAAACATTGTCCTGATGTTGCTTAATCTTTTTGAATCCAGTACGTACCATTAAAGGAAACACAAAAAAAAAAAAAGAGGGAGAAGAAGATAAGATAAGATTTACAAGAACAAGAAAAATAAAAAAGGACAAACAAACATACAGGAACCAAAATCTCATGCTCATTTCTTGAGTTTTACGACACTAAACAAATTTTGATAGTACTGAGTAAAATATTAAAAACCCTGAAAAGGAATGGCCAAATCGTCCCACCATGTAAACATAATTTTCTTTAAATTGGGATGGTCCGAGGTCCTCATTTGAGCCAAATGTTCACTTCCATGGAACAAACTACAAGCCACGGTATATGGTGCAAAAACAATTGTCATCCCAATATGAGTGGATTTTCCAATGTAAGACCTTGGTTTGCACCGCAGGCATGGAAGTGAACATTTGACTGCCGTTGCTGCTGCTGCTGGGGAGTTGGATATACCCCCTCAACCTTTAGGTTGTTTTGGGAAATGTACAGATTAAAGACCAAATCCAGAAACCCTAATCTTTGATCTATAAGAACCATTGAAGCTAAAATAACAAAGTGGTTAAAAAAACAAGAATTGAAGACCAGAAACAATCCTTTTATTCTCCAGTGGAATGGATGTGAGCTCTACCAATGTTTCTTCCAATTTCCAAAGGCCCCCTTTTGTTATCTGTACCTATATGAATTATCAAATTCGTATTGCTAGAAAGTCCTCGGTGTGATATTGCAAAGAAAACTTATGTCGGCCTTTCTGAGCATAAATATGTGCTCCGGAACTACATAAAACCCCCATATCAAGTAATGCTTTTTAAACGATACAAACTACAAACTCAAACCTTTTGGTGTCAAACTCATCTCCCAAACGGCTTACAAATGTTAACACGTCCCAAAAAATCTCTGACCACGGCCTTGAAAAATGTAATATGAATCACTTCACTTTTGTCCGAAAACTAAAACTTGAACGGGAAGGCAACAAATGATGGAGAGGATGTATGGAAAATTGTCAGGACTGAGGGATGAGACTCTTTTGACCCTGAATAACACCTTATTATGCAAACACACAAACTAGAACTATGGAGGTCTCTAAAAAACCCAATCTTCCAAGTTCCAACCATGTTTTTCCCATTGTCTTTAAAAATTATTAATTCAGAATGCATGGAAACTTCTCAGCATGGCATCACTAAAAACTCAGCAACCTTTATTATGAATTCTTAGTCCAAAACTACACAACTAGGCCACAACAACAACACAAAACCTATCATTTAATATGCTAAAAGAGTAAGAGGCATAAATAATGCCTAATGCGCAATAACAGCAAAGAACAGGATAAACACAATATTCAAAATGCTTCATCATTCCTTCTATTGAATAAGCTTGCAAAGCGATTGACTTTAAAAACTTTATACAATTTCAAATTTCAGGTTAAAAAAAGGAAAAGATGTGCATTATCAATCAAACTTATTGGACAATTTTACAGATATCCTCATATTCAACAGCTTTAAGCACTCTACCGTCATAGACACCCTTCTCTATTTGCACTTTGGTGCAAAACTTATCGGCATCCACGACCAACAGCCTCGCATTCGAACCGCGATACGCGCCATTTACAATCCTAACTAGCCCTCCAATCTGCGGAATCACAGTCTCCAGCTCTTCCTGATCAACCCTCAACACATGCTTACTATCAAGCATCTCAATTTCCCCAACATACTTGTCAATCACCTCCCTCACAACCCCTTTTTGCTTGTAATACCCTTTCTCAGCCAATGCCTTACTCATAACCTTCACAATTATACCCTCACAAAGCCAATAATCCTTTCTATTAATCTTCTCCTTCTTCTTCTCCTCTTCCCTCATCAATTCCTCCAATGCCGATTTACTACTGCTGCCACCACTCCCTTCGGCTTTTCTCTTCACCCCTCTATCACTCTCCGGCTCATCGAACACCAATTTCGCTCCCTCCGGCTTCTCCTTCGACGCGATCTTCGACGAATTCGTGAGCGCGAAACCGACCTTAACTCCACTCTCCAGCTTCAACTCCCTCGCGGCGGCGTCGATTTCGGGCTCTTGATTCTGCTCCGGCGGCTGCAATTGCTCTGCCCGCTCGATCTGCTTCTGAATCTCCCTCTCCTGCTTCTCTTCCTCGACCAAATCGGCTTTAATCCTCTTGTTCTTCATCCTCTCTTTAAACAGCGTCTCGGAATCGCGGTCGATGTAGGTGATGAACCATCCCTTGGGGGTCTCCTCGACCTTGCACTTGCCGGTGCGGCCAAGGTACTTGACGAACTCGGTGAGGGTGGCCCACTGGGTGGAGTTCATGTGGACGTGGTGGCGGTCGTTGATGTACTCGTTGTAGACGACGGTGGCGGCGACTCGGCTGAAGCGGTGGCTGCGCTTCATGTGCTCGAGGAAGCTGTTCTCGAACTCCTCGGAGTAGCCGTCGATGATCCGGGTAGGGTTCTGGCCGAAGACCTGCATCTGGCGCTGGTGGCTCTCGCTCATGCAGTGGCACTTGAACCCGTTCTCGTCCCGGCACTGCTTCTGGCACATCTGGCAGTACCACCGGAGCTTCTGGAGGCCCTTGGCCTTGATCCGGTTCGCGATTGCTTTGGGGGTTAGGAAGTCGTTCTTCCCCATTGGAGGACTTGGGCGATTGGAGGGGATTCGAGAATTGGATTGATTGAAAATGAGTGATTTTGATGGCAAAACGGGGGGATATCGAAAACGCTAACTGGAGAGTGGGGAGAACGGGGAAGAAGAAGAAGAATTGAGAGACCCGCGTTTGATCGGATGAATTTTTTTCGATTGGATTGTCGTTTGATATGGTAGCTGACAGCCTGATACGGCCAACGATGAATCAGTTTCATTGTCGTCGTTTATGTTTTTTTGAAAGTGGTTCTTTGTGATACACGGTTATTAAGTAGAGTTATTTACCTTTTGATGCCTGTATTTTATGTTTGTTTCAAAAAAAACATATCTTTCATTTTTAATCTCATCGAATATATACATTTAAATTTACACATATATTAATATATTTTCTTATTTAATACTTGATTTTGACAAAAAAAAGAAGCCTTTTGATTCATAAAATACCATTAGTAAGTGGTTAGTAGGATAACCAAATACCTGCAGATGTTTAGCTTAAACTTAGAACCAAACAGAAATTGAAGCTCTTTTTTACCGTTCAATTTATATGATTTATGAATAAAAAAATGTTCTGTAATAAAAAGCAAGAGAAAATCAGGAAAAATGAAATCTGGTTATGGAGTAAAGTTAACTAATATAGCATTCCAAAAGATCATAAAACCAACTAATATCCGTTAGCAAACCCAAAAATTCAAAAAAAAAAAAGATTGTTTTTTATAATGTGTAACAATAAATGAGGCAAACCAACCGCAAAATATACATAATAACAAGATATTTAGCAAAAAAATAAAAAAAAATATTAGATCGAAACCCTTAAATATGACCTCAAAAAACCCTAACGAAATAAACCAATAATTTTTCCCTTCTTTCGACATAGCAAAATAGGCCACTATTTTAACGTAATAATCAACACACATTACAAAATAAAAAGAAACGTCAATTTTTTCCCCAAAAAAGCTTTAAATTTCAACCGCAACTGAGCGTCTTTGCTACTTGCATGAAGTCCTTGCACACTCAAAAAAGTAGAACGATGCAATCAACGCCTGAAAAAAGCTTCAAAATTGTCAACTATGGAAATGGGTGAGGGCTATGTGAAACAAGAAGAGAGAAGACAAAGGGTGTGTTTGTTTCGTGGTTTGAATCACGGTTCGAATTATTTTGCTATAGTATTTTCTCTCACAAAAATTTAAATTTTCATTCAAATACTCGAACCAAACGGGCTAAGAGTCTTTGTTTCTCATCACAGAGAAGAAATGTGTTCCCACTCACTTATTATGCAACCAAGGCAACCAAGGCGTGGTAACATTGGGCTTTTAAAAAAGTTCTTTTCTTCTTTTTCTTTCCCAATCAATAATAACACAATATATATATATACACACACACACACATTATGTTGCCACACAAAAAATATATATATATATACATATAATTATGTTTGGCAACAAAGATATGCATCATTATGGAATCCCCTGTTAAGGTTAATTCGGTCATTTCATATGTCAAAATAAGTGTTGATAAAAAAAGATATATACATTTAAATATTAAATGTAAGACAAAGATAAATATTTAATGAGATTAAAAACCTAAAGTATACTTTCTAAATAAACATAAAACACACGTATAAAAAAGGTAAATAACCCTGTTAAGAAATACTACTACGTGGATGTGATAATAAGCAGCGGTGTCGTTTCTGTACCCTTGTATCGTGGCTAATGCCTCTATCGTTTAAATAGAATCTTGTCGTTTGGTAGAGTGGTCGCGTTTAAATCTTAAATTCGTTCCTATAAAGGGAAAAAGACCGTATATTCCCTTTATTATTAAGTTGGTGAGTCGGAATACCATGTTTGTTTGCCCCTCTAGGTATACAAATATCTAAACAATCAAAAAAGTCTCAAAGTATTCTCGACCGGCTAAATTTTAAGAAATATATCAGTGAATTTTTCTTTTAAGTTTTTTTTTTTTTTTTTTTTTTTAGTTTTGTATTTCAAATTTTTAAGTTTTTTTATCTGTTTTTAGATTATTAATATTTAAGACAATGTTTAAATATCAATTACTAGGGAATTTATGAAATTTTCAATAGTTCACCTAGTTTAAGGGTTAATTATTTAGGGGAATTTTCACATATGAAACATTTTTTTAAACTTACTTTTCATTTATTTTTTAATCATTTTAAAAAAAAACTTACTTTTTATTAATACAATACATATTTAAGTATGGTACAACTTAATATGTAATATAAGTGACAATGTGACATAATTTTTTTAAGTATAACATGAAAATATAGTATTTATAAGTGTGACATAACATGTAATTTTCTAAATTTTTATTTATCTCTTTCGAAAACTTACAAGATCATTTGGAGTGGACTAAAAATATGAAGAATATTTTTAAATTATAAAAAAAAATAGAGACAAAAGTTGTATTTTAATTAAACTCAAAAAAATACTTATAGACCTTTTGTAAAAAAGAAAAGAAAGAAAGAAAGAAGTGGTTTTGTCTTCGTATGATTCAGCTTTGTTTGGCAACATATATAGCTTCAACTGTTATAGTGTAAAATCCTCAGATACTACTACAGTATAAAACAAAAATAAGCTGTCTTATAAAGCTCTCACATGTTATACTAAATTCTTTCTAACTTTTGGTTAACGCACTCTTTATCGTTAGTTAATACAGCTGTCGTTTATAAATCACCGCACATGTTGTAGTTCAATAAAATCTCATCATTTGGTAGATGTATTGTCGTTTACATAATATTAGCTATTCCTAGACTTTGAACCTAAGACCTTTCTTTAGTTTTCCTTTCAATCCACCACAACCTTACCACTTTAAATCTTATTTTCATTCCTATGTAGACTATTAATTCATGGTTTCGGGCAAGAATAAATAGTGCTCTGGATTTAGATCATCCATCCAGCTGTAGAAGGGCTTTCGAACCATTTTTTTATTTTGTCCAATATTAGATTGAACTAAATAATACTACGCAAATTCAGTGGATACGAGGTGTTAAAAAAAAAAAAAATCCATGGAGCAACAAAAATAAAACGTTAATAAATAGTTGATGACAGCCAAATCAACATGCAAACAGCTAGAAACATGTCTAATAAAGTAAGACCTCAATAAAATCACTTTAAATTACGCAAAACATATGTAAGAAACATAGTAAAAGCAGAAAAATATCATGATTCTCGTCGCTTCTTTTGGGCCTCACCAACACCTTCCACCGGAGGCAGTCTCTGCACAAATAAGCGACGCAAGACACAGAGGAAGTGAAATGAAATTAATAAGTTTTAAGCTTATTCTAACTCAGACATTTTATCAAACAGATTCTGGGCAAGCCAGTGATATTTGCTTGACAAAGATGATTGTTTATATGCATATACAACATGAGTTCAAATTGGGATTAAAGGAATCATTAAAAGTGTGGATTTAGAAAGAGAAAAAGAGAGGATTGGAATATACAACTTACAAGGTCGGGCTTGTAGATGTTGTGGACGACGGAGGCGCCAGCGAGAAGAGAGACGATGACGACGACACACGACCAGGCCAGCGACGGAGTGCCCGTCGGCTGCCTCCCTCCGCCGAATTTCTGATTCATCCCTTCACCCAACCAAGCTGCAAACCCAGTCAGTTCAGCGTGCCAAAACCAAAGGAATCTTCTCAACCGCAGTTTTTATTGGTACTGTTTCAGTAAAACGGACAAGTGATTAACGACTTATTTCGTTTTTTCAGCCAAAATAATAATAATAATAATTAAGGCATTGTCGTTTCTTTGGCCAGTGGCAAAAAAGAATGTCGTTTTCTTGGGCGGTAAAAAGTCGCATGTTCAAACATTAGGGGGAAAGGGCTATGTAATGTATTAGAATTAATTAATTCCTCTCAGTTAGAACGTCATTTCATGTTTTTGTTCTAAATTTCTTATTAGCAAACACACGCCTGCATTATTCATGGTCAAAAGGCCATCTATATGCAACAACGTTTATGAACTCATAGGGCATTGAAAAGAGTGACCTGAATCAAAAACTATCGCATGCGAGAGTTTTCTATTGTAGTTTATATTTTTTTTAATCGCTGTAACGTACAAAAGCTTTAGCAATTAAAAATTTTGGTCAAAATAAATTTTGTCAAACATCCTTTTATACATTATAAATTATGTGCTCACACTCCTACGCAAATATACATGCACGCACATGAATGGAACCAAGAAAATAAATCAAGAGGCAAGGCGTAGACCAAAGAATGCCATCACAAAAATTTCCACATATTCTAAGGTGAAACAACACAAACTTTATAAATCTAAAGAGAACTACAAATTTCATCAGATTTCAACAGTTATCCTCGGCTGTACATGTATCCGCCCCTGTATTCGCTTGCTATACATATACATGCGTGTATTAAGCGACTACTACTTTGGGATACTTTGCATCTATTGGAGGCAACTTCGTTGTAATTCCCAGTTCATAGGGACTTAGATTGAAATGTCCATTCTTGTGTGAAAAGTAAATTAATCAAATATAAGTCAGAACTGCATTACATCATATTGTTTATAACAGTGGAATTAAAATATATAGCAATTACAGTGTCTTTCAAAATGTCTCTCTCTTTTAAACAAATATAATAAGATAGATGCAGAACAATACATTTTATTATTGTCACCCTTCTTTTGAAAAAATTAAAAATAAAAAACGACTCAGGAAGAAACAGACCATAATGTACATTTACAATCTTGAAAGTGATAAATGGTTACCTGGAAACCTCATACTCATTTGTTGGCAAAAAAATATCAGCTTTGCATATTAGTCAGACCTTTGTTGCCAAAGCGAGATCAGGATTGGAGGAATTGATGTAGCGGAAGCTTAGGAAAACTTGTACTCCCTTTATTTGTACGGAATGCCGGACAATAAGGAGCAAGAAATTCTTTGATTCTTAAGACTACCAAAAAACAAGCAAAGGGTTGAGAAAACGCCTTTGGAATTTTATTAATAACTGAAAACTGAAAAATAACAAGATATGGTCTCCTATTTATAGTATTCTAAATGCATAAAAATAAATAAAAGAATGTTAAAAAATAATACTAATTTGGGAGTAAAAATTTATCTAATAATGAAAAACGAAATAAATGTCCAAATTTGAAAATAATTGGAAATCTGCCGAAATCAGGAAACCGTTGGAACTCTTCGCTGGTTGGAGGCAGTCAACCGAGGTAAGGCTATGGCGGTCAAGCGGTTGTAGCTATTTTATGGCTGTGGGCGCTGCATCGGTTCTGTCGGCCTGAAAATATTCGGCCTTGCATTGACATCCTCGGACATTGAAAACATCGGACGTGTGAACATCCGGCGGAAGGCGCAACTGGTAGGCGTTGGAATCGATCTTCTCTAGTACTTACAATGGAACAATCTTCCGAGCCTTCAACTTGTTGCCCTCATGAAGAGGAAAATGATCTTTAGTCAAAACAGCCTATAATTGATCTCCCACATTAAATTCCACATGTCGACGACGGCGATCAGCAAAAGCCTTATACTTTTCGATAGAAGCAACAAAACAGTCATAAGTCATGTGGTGGATCCGCTACAAGTCTTCAACAAAGTTGGCAGCCTTTCCATGAATATGAGTGCGGTAGGGAAGGGAAGTAAGGTCTAGTGGGCCTTGAGGAACACACCCTAACATTACTCGAAAGGGGCTAAAACCGGTACTACGGTTCTTAGCGTGATTGTGGGCAAAACTTCACTTGGCTAAACTTAATATACCAAGACTTGATGTGATCTTTAACAAGGCTTTGGAGCAAATCTCTTAAAGCTCGGTTGGTGACCTTGGTTTGACCGTTGGTTTCGGAATGGTATGCCAAACTTATGATGTCCTACCTGTTTGGGCCATCACTTAGCTTGCTTTAGCATCATTTTCTAAACTTAATTTTACTTAGTAAGAAAAATTCTGGGTAAATTTTTTCCCTTAAACATATTTAAAAATTGTTGTAACTTCTTTTGCAACTGAAGTTGAGACACAGCTTAACACCCCATTTTAACATCATTCAAAATGTTTTCTAAAACTTATCAAAAAACATATTACTTTCTTAAAAACTTTCTTAAAACATCTTTTTAAAAACAGTAAAAACTTTTCCTTATCTAACTTTTGTATCTGTCTATCGTAATACCAAGCTCTTCTACCAGTTTTATTAGTTTGCCGTAAGATTATTGTAACACCCCTATGTGGGGGTTAACAGTTTTAAATAAATAAAAATAATTTTAAATTTTATATTATTTAAATCAATTAAACAATGCCCATGGGTCTTTAAACAACAAGAAAAATAAAAATAAACGTTTTAAATACAAACCACAGTTTTTAGTGTAGCACCAAATATATATAATTACAGTCATCATCACCATAGTACAATTCCCAAATAACTTAACACAGCCATGAAACAAAATAATACAACTCTTACATGTTGTAGATAAGTTACAAATAAACAAGGTCTTCTAACACGAAAACAGCAGGATTGTTTTCGCCTATTCCTCTTCAGATATGTTGCACTGAGTTCCACCTGAGATATGAAGATATGATAGGGATGAGCATCGACATGCCCAGTAGGGAAATCATGACTCACCTTATGGTTTATCCATTTCCACATTAAAAACTGCATGGTTAGTAGGTTACACATATTCCAGATTATGAGGTTTATTATGATCACATCTTGTGGATATCATAGTTAATCATTACCAAGTTTCATAATTACACATTTACACAAATATTACCAATCATCATTGTTCTTAGGTATCCATGTTAAATAGAGTATCACTCAACTCATCGAAACCCAAATGGGCGTACTTGATCACCCTATAAACATTTCAAGGGTGTTCCGGTGAGGGGACATCAAGCCCCGAGTCCTCACCAAATCGATTCCTGTACAGTGTGTTCTGGGACTTTCAACCCAAGGAAGCGTCATCACCTTCCCCCTATTTTTCTTTTTAGGGTATTCGTGCCCAAGGACGTAACCGTCGCCCTTTTTACATCTCACTATTCCTTTGTATTCAATTTATATTTATAGAGTCAATTTCCTAACCATGCTTATCAATTTATAACATATGTCAAATCATTATATTTATCGCTATACAATATACATATTTTACAACATAAAACAATCAAATTTAATTTACCAAAAACCTCACAAAAGATGAGTAATAGAATCCCTACCTTCAAAGCTTAACAACAAACTTTTATTCTCGGAATTAATTAACGTTAGCTCCACACATCCTTGACCCTAAGGCATGCATAAGGACAATTAAAACTAAAGCACAACGTATAATCACATTCATAAGTGAATTATGTGTAAACCCGTCTACTAGTGCCATTAAAGTATTTTTATGCAATTGTTCTTTAAATACCAAGTAAACAATTTTTATCTTAAACGCAATATAAAATACATACAAGCAATTTTTATGTTTTAGTCTCTAATAAGAATTCATAAATCATTTAGGATAGTATTGGAAAGGTTGTAAGACATTAAGAGACTAGAAGGTGAGCAAAGTTGGGTTTTTGGTTCAAGTTAACAGCTAGTATACCATGGCAACTTGGTGGTATACTTTTGTAAAAAGGCGGGTTCACTATCTACAATTAACACACGGGTTAACAGGTGGTTTACTTAAGATAGACGGGTGGTTTATTACCACTGGCAGGTTTACTAGTTTCTAATCCGAAAATTGAAAAATTCATAGAAATTAAAATACAACTCCGATTTAGGCTCAGGATAGCTCATTGGAAAGCTTAGGATGTCTACTTTTTAAATATGCAAACCAATTTACAAAATTCATTTTCATTTAACTCCAGAATTTTAAGAAATAGCCACTGCCCATAGAGGTATTATAAAGTTTATGGGATGTCAAATTTTTCTTTAACTTAAAGCATATTATCCTTGTTTAAAATCTTAAAACCATTCCAAAATATGCAACATGCATTATATAATCACAATAAACATATTCTCATGAGTTTTATACCAAAATCATTATCAAATTATATCTCTAGCCTTTCTTGTAAATAATGATGAAAACATGCTTAAATTTTCTCTTTAAGCTCAAAACATTAGAACATCAATCTTAAAGTTATGGAAACCGGTTTTAAACATTCCTAACATGTTTCTAACATTGTCATCAAACCAAAATAAAAGTTGGTTGTGGGTTGTAACTCAAGACTCAAGTTTTTGTTCATAAATGTTTAAGGATGCATGTTAACATAACTAGAAATTTGCATGAATTTTGAACACGAAAATTATGCATTAAACATGGAGAAAATACATACTAAAAACTAAGTTTAGATTAAAGAAAACCTACCTCAAAACTTCTTTGAAAAGCACCAAAGTTCGGGTTAACAATCAAGCTTGAATTAACTCTAAAACCGCCTCGATCATGGTTGGGAATTATAATTGTCTTGGCCACAAAGAGAGCTTTGTGCTCTATGTCTTTAGTTAGAAATTTGAAGTGAGAAAGGGAGAGAATGAGAACTAGAGAAGAAGGTGGTGATAGTTAAATAAAAAGATATCAAAATGCTTAAGAGGAATGGGATGTTTACGGGGGAAAGTTGTAAGAAGAAACAAAAGAGTCTTAAAGGAAAATATCATCTTGTCTCCCATGAAGACTTTTAGCAAATCATGCCAACATAATTGAGGGGACAATTGGAGTGAATTATAGAAGAAGATAAGGAAATAATTAAAGAGGTGGTTGAGAAAATATCTCCATGTCTTCTATGAATTGAGGGAAAATAATTCAATGTCCCCTTCGGATACCTTTAGCAAAATGAGAAGAAGGCTATATAATTGAGCAATAATTTAGGGAGACAAGATTGGTAGAAGTAAGTGTTGGTAAATTTTGAATGTTTCTTAGGAAGACTTGGTAAGAAAATACTAAAGTGGTATTTTTTTTTAATGATCATAAACAACTTAGTAATTTTAAATAGTCACATTTTATTCATTAAATTTTACAAAATCATGCCCGTTAAAAATACGGGTGTTACAGCTCTCCCCTCCTATAAAAAAATTTCGTCCTCGAAATTTCTTACACTGATTACAATGTTAAAACAAATGTGGATACTTTTCTCTCATTTCAGATTCAAGTTCCCATGTGGCTTCCTCCACATCATGGTGTTGCCACATCACTTTCACCAGAGGAATTTCACGACGACGTAATATTTTTATTTCATGATCCAGTATTTGAACTGGAATTTCTTCATAATTCGTATCTCCTTGAATCGGCACATCTGTCCACATGATCACATGTGAAGGGTCGGGTTCATACTTTCTCAACATCGATACATGAAACACATTATGTACATGAGACAATTGTGGTGGTAGGTCTAAACGGTATGCCAACGTTCCAATGCGTTCCACAATCTCAAACGGTCCTGTATACCTTGGTGCTAACTTTCCTTTAACACCAAATCGAGATACACCTCGTTTTGGTTTCACTTTTAAGAACACAAAGTCTCCGATCATGAACTCTAAAGGTCGCCTCCTCTTATCTGCATAACTCTTTTGTCGACTTTGAGCTGTCTGAAGACGTTCGCGAATAATCTGGATCTTGTCCGTTGTTTCTCTGATAAACTGAGGCCCAAGTTCAAGACGCTCTTCCTTTTCAGCCCAACACAATGGAGATCTACAAGGTCTACCATATAAGGCCTCATATGGAGCCATTCTAATACTTGCTTGGTAACTGTTGTTATATGCGAATTCAACATATGGCAGCTGTGCAGCCCAATTTGTTCCAAAGTCCAGCACACAAGCCCGAAGCATATCCTCGAGAATCTGAATGACACGTTCAGATTGTCCATCTGTTTGAGGATGAAAAGCTGTACTAAAATTCAATTGAGTTCCCAAGGCCCTCTGCAATCCTCTCCAAAATTTCGACGTGAAACGTGTATCTCTATCGGAAACTATTGACATTGGCACTCCATGCAATGTCACTACCTTTTCCACGTATAATTGACATAATTTTGAGACACTATAACTAGTTCTGATTGGGATGAAGTGGGCTGTCTTAGTTAAACGATCTACAATTACCCAAACGGCGTCATGCCCTATTTGAGTCTTAGGAAATCCGGTAACAAAGTCCATTGTCACATGATCCCACTTCCATTCTGGAATAGGTAAGCTCCTCAACTCGCCTCCAGGCTTTTGATGTTCCGCTTTAACCTGTTGGCACGTCATGCACTTAGAGACAAAGGTTGCTACATCTCAGGCATGCGGTGCTAGATGAGGAAACGTTATTCCAGAAGGATACTACAGAAGGATTTCACATTTTATGGAATAGGTTGCTACAGAGGCTATTCCATAAAATGTGAAGGATACTACAGAAGGATTTCACATTGGTTGCTACATCTCAGGCATGCGGTGCTAGATGACATCTCAGGCATGATGTTCCGCTTTACAAAAGGGTGAAAACTGTAATGACCGAGGAAACGTCATCAATAAAACCTAATATTTAATTGGGTTTAATTAATGAATTTAGTCTTAAAAATGTGAAATTTTGTAAAAATGGTAATTTCTATGAAAATTACAATAAAATATGAATGAGCGGCATTGATTGCAAATTTTATGGCATATGTAATGCAATGGTGGATATTGTAAAATACAAATTTTATGAGTTTGATGACTTAGAGATTTGTGCATAATATCCATAAAATGAATTTCATGTCACAATTAATTATGAAATTGTGATATAAACTAATGAATGATTAGAATGTAAATAGGACATAGAGGTTGTCCTAACCCTAACCGGGGGTAGAAAGGAGGCCAGAGCAGTATAAGAATACTGCTAAATGAAAACACAGATACGAAAAATGTTATGATTGGCCTCCAAAAGTAAACGAAAAGTAAGTTAAATATTTTTATACAGTCTAAGGATAGAAGGTACACTGATTTGACCACGGCAGTATAGAAAAAATACTGTGTGATGAAAATTACACAGTATAAATTTTTAACTCCACAAAGTGGACATTTGCTTGAATTCTATTAGGCCAACAAGCCATGCAATGTGGCCCATAAGATGAGGACACCTAGTGGTATACTCATGGGTTACCATGAGTCACCAAATGTGATAAGGATGCATTTAAGGCAAAGTTATCACAAAAATTCACTTCCTTTCTTTCCTTCTAAGATCCGGCAGCCATGTCCAGGTCTCTAAAAAAATTTCTCAGCCCCCAAAATTTGCAAAAATATCCCCGAACAAGTTTTACAAGTAAGTACAAGGATTTCCCACAAGTTTTAAGGTAAAATCCTAAACTTTTTCATGAGTTTTCAAGGGATTTTTCATGGGTAAAGGGAAAATATTAATCCATGCTATTTTTGCATGAAAAGGAAGTCCAAGAAGCCTTTGAAGGCTAGAAATCCAAAAAGTGTTATTTGGGTAAGTTTTAAAGTTTAAAGTTTTGAATTTTGTTTTGATTTTATTCTTTCAAACCCATGAGGGGTTTTGAGCATGTATTTGCTGGAATTTTATGTATATGTGATGATTGGCAAGTTTGAGTTGTGAAACTTTGGTTTATAGTGCAAAACGGTAATTTTTGCAAAAAGTGTTATTTTTATAATTTTGATGTTAGAGTTTGCAAAAGTGATGTTTGAGTATGAGAATCTTTTGATTAAGGCATGTAATGGTTTCTTCAGGGGTAGAATTACAATTTGTAAATGGATTTTTGTAAAAATGCCATAGGGACTAAATTGAAAGAAAAAGTTCCTTCTCGGTAGATTTAAAAAATAGTCAAAAACGCCCCTGTACAGTGAGATTTTGGGAAAATTTAAAACATTAAACTTGTAGATCTCGATAAAAATGTTAGGCCAAGCGGGCGGTTTGCCTAAAAACTCAATCGTTTGTAAGTTTTTGATTTTTCAAGAATATATTAAAAGTGAAAAAACTGTTAAATGGCAACAATGTTATTTTTGCAAATGATTTAAGGTATGGTACCTTAAGTAAAAATGATCCTTGAGAAAAATAGGAAATTTTGATGCAAAGAAGTAAATTTTAGTCCCAGGGGTAAAATCGTCAAAATTTTCAATTCAGGGACTAAACCGCAAAGTTTTATGAAAATGGGGCATAATTGAGAAATAAAGGGATTTGACCCACTAGGGTGTTATTTTGAAATTGATATGTGGTTATTTTCGTAAGAATAACGAAATCGAGCTCGGGTATGTTAGTAAACCCACGAAGGGCAAAATAGTCATTTTCATCCAAATAACCCGAACCGTTTTGAAATGTTTCCAATGGAATAAGAAAACGACTAAAAAGGTTCCCGCCCTTCGTTACAAACGATAGGGTGAAGTTAGATAGAAATAAGAAAAACCAGTGGTTTTTAGAGTTGTACATAGTAATACAACTCAATTTATTAACTAACGGATGTTTCGTATCGAAACATAGTGAAATTTGGCTAATGACTTTGTAATTGACCAGCAGGATCCTAGGAGTCTAGGAGAAGAGATATCGAGGTTAAGTTGCCCGACATTTGCATCAAGTACCATTCCCACCTACAGTATGAAATGTAGGTTTAGAAAGAAATGTATGTATATGTATACTTGTGCGTATAATTAAGTGTAAACTTGTATGTTTGCCATGATATGAATACCTAGGGGTATAGTCATGTATGAATAATTGTGAGCATTTTAACGTGTACCAGCGTGTACAAGATGTTACGTACCTGTGTGTACAATAATGAAAATGAGCATGTGTACCATAATTTTGTACCTGTGTGTATAATATGTTATGTACTTGTGTGTACAATAATAAAAATGAGCATGTGTATCATGATTTCGTACCTATGTGTACAATGATAAATACTTGAGTATGTATAAAGTAGGTATCTGTGTGTACATTTGATGTTAAGTACCTGTGAGTACATTATGCTATATACCTGTGCGTATATTAATGTATACCAGTGTGTATAAAAAGTAAGTACCTGTGTGTACTATGCTATGCAAGAGAATTTATGTTTCATGGATAATATGTGATTATCACTTCATACATGGTATGTCAACCATAATAAAGGGACTGGTAAATGTATCACCAGAAATTAAGAAAAGTGTCGTACCGACTCCTAACTCAAGGGGAGTTTAAAGGATATGTTACGGTCACGGTGTTACGTAGACCTAAATGAAATTGCGCAATGGTACGAACACTTGGGCCCTAATAAAGATAAGAAATGATGAGGATAAAGAAAGTTTATAAGAAAGCATAATTGATTCATGCATTCATATGAATATCCATGTGGGATTTATGAGACTTACTGGGCGTTAGCTCATTAAGTATTTCATGCTGTAGGTATTCCGACGAGAAGGTCAGAATAAGTTCAAATGGTGAGCTGGCGGAGAGGTGGATGATGTGCAGATTGGGTATGGAGTCCGCTGCTGTAATGTTTTCCGCTACGTATGTTTAAAGTTATTTTGATATGAAATGTTTAAAAGAAAGATGTTATGAAAGTAAAAGTATTAATTATGTAAATACAAGTATGTGAAAGTATTTTGAGAATTACCAAAGTTAATGTAAGCAAATTATTTATTCCCGTTAAAAAAAAAAATTTCCTAAATTTTTGTGCTAAAGGAAATAAGAAAGAGTTTTATCATAGCCCGAAAAGGCGGGTTGTGACAGTTGGTATCAAAGCGGAAATCTTGCCATCCTACTGCACATCGTCGTTTGCTCCATTGCCATCGCTCAAGTAAGATAGTTTGATTTTAAGTATAAGAATGTTTAGTACTGCTTTATATGACACTGTTATGTTAATTATGACAATAAATATAGTATATGGCGGAGCCATATCATGATCGTGATATGGAAGCTGATCGAAGAGCCAGCATTGCTTTTCAAGAGGAGATGCTACCGCGGCATTATGGGAGTCGGCAGCCAATGGTGTAGACCGAATGGCTTAGTTGAAGTGATTTTTAACGTTTGTCATATGCCACCGCATCTCCTGGTTTTATTGGCCTCAAGATTGTTGATGAAGGAAGCCTTAGTATATGGTTAAAGATTGAACCTGACAAGCAACCACGGGATTGGTAAGGTTTTAGAGGACAAATTCTAGCTAAGTTGCACCCATACCACCAGCAAACGTTATTCCAGTCTAGGTGATTCCGATGTTATGGGCGGACGGGAGACATCGATTGTACCTACAAGTAGAATCGATATGGGGAAGATACATAGGCGAACCGGTAGATCATTACATTCTTAAATTTCGCCGTACCATGGTACCACTAATTCCACCACAATTACCCTTACAGTGCATTTACGATCTGGTTTGGAGAAATCTTCCCAATGCTATCCAGCAGCAAATGCCATATTCCCGAGATTACCTTAGTATCCATGATTCTCTTATGGCGGCATTACATGCAGACTAGAATGTAGCCGCACCATTAGAAGATCCTCCAGTAGGTATGGATGATGATGATGATGATGATAATAATGATAACATTGATGAAGAGCCTGTGCCTCTAGAACCTATAATCGCAAGTGATGATAAGTCGACTGATTCAGATATGGAGGAAGAAGAGAAATCCTAAGGAGGGTTCCGAATATAGTGACATGTCTAAAGTCGAGTTCGACAAAAAAAAAAATTATAAGAAAATCTTTGTGGATTATGATGTACATAGATGAGATATTAGTACAGTTTTGGGCTTTGATGCCCTTGTATATGCATGTATGTTGGCTAGTGGTGTCCTTCTCGGCAAGAAGGTATATGTAGCCGGAAGTGATAATTGCTCCCGGAGATGATATGAATAGTTATGTATGAAAAGAAAGTATGTATGTATGTATGTTAGTTATGCATGTAATGTTATGGAGAATGTAAAAAGGAAATGAAATGTATGAATGATTATGAAATGAAATGTACGAAAGGAAAGGAAATGAAATGTATGAATGCTAATGAAATGAAATGTATGAAGGTAAAGGAAATGAAATGTATGAATGCTAATGAAATGAAATGTATGAAGGTAAAGGAAATGAAATGTATGACGCAAGATATTGAGTTCATGTAATTGTGTATGTTTGCATGTATTTATGTTGTTTGAATACATGCAGTTATTGATTGGATACTATTAAGTTAATAGTATGTACTAACATAGTAACGAAAATACACGATAGATATATAACGATATCACATGGTATGTTGGCAAATGCCTTACATGCCAGAAGGTGAAAGATGAGCATCAAAGACCAACGGGCGAATTACAAAAGATAGATATCCCAGCGTGGAAATAGAATCAGATAACTATGGACCTGATAACTGGGTTACCCAGAACTACGGGTGGACATGATGCTATATGGGTAATTGTTGATAGATTGACTAAATCAACTTATATTTTACCCATTAAACTCAGCAGTTCTATAGAACGACTAGCTGAACTATACGTAACTCAAATAGTTAGATACCACTGAGTTTTGAAGTCTACCATTTTTGATCGTAATGGTAGATTCACTTCCAAGTTTTGGAGAAGTGTTCATCAAGCAATGAGAACAAAACTGACGTTCAACACAGCCTTCCACCCATAAACGGACGGTCAATCAGAAAGGACCATCTAGTCTTTAGAGGATATGTTAAGAGCATGTGTGCTAGATTTTAAGAGAGGATGGGATAAAAAGCTTCATCTGATCGAATTTGTATACAACAATAGTTATCGAAGCTCCATTGGTATGGTTCCATATGAAGCTCTATATGGAAGGAGATATAGATCACCTTTACATTGGTACGAAACCCAAGAAAAGGCCTTGTCGACCATAGATTTTGATAATAGAACAACATAAGAGGTAAAGTTAATTGGTCAACGAATGAAAATGGCTTTTAGTCGGTAAAAGAGTTATGATTAATCGACGAAGGAGACCTTTATAGTTTCAAGTAGGAGACTTGGTCTTTTGAAGATAATGCCCATGAAAGGAAATTGTAAGATTTGGGAAGAAAGAAAAGCTTAGTCCAAGGTATATTGGACCATTTGAGACCTTGAAACGGATAGATAATGTAGTTTATAAGTTTGCCTTACCCTCTAATCTAGCATTGGTACACAATGTATTCCATGTGTCCATGCTAAAAAAAAAGTATGTGCCAGACCCTTCACATGTTCTTCAGCCGGAAGAAATTGACATACAGGAGAATCTGTCTTATGGAGAAAAACCAGTTCAAATTCTGGCACAAGAAGAGAAGGAATTAAGGAACAAGAAGATACCTCTCGTCAAAGTTTTATGGCGTAACCAACAAGTAGAAGAAGCAATGTAGGAACGAGAGGATGAAATAAGGAAAGACTACCCAGAATTATTTTGATTTTCGAGGACGAAAATTCTTAAGGGGGGTAGATTGTAATGACCGAGGAAACGTCATCAATAAAACCTAATATTTAATTGGGTTTAATTAATGAATTTATTCTTAAAAATGTGAAATTTTGTAAAAATTGTAATTTTTATGAAAATTACAATAAAATATGAATGAGCGGCATTGATTGCAAATTTTATGGCATATGTAATGCAATTGTGGATATTGTAAAATACAAATTTTATGAGTTTGATGACTTAAAGATTTGTGCATAATATCCATAAAATGAATTTCATATCATAATTAATTGTAAAATTGTGATATAAACGAATGAATGATTAGAACGTAAATAGGACATAGAGGTTTTCCTAACCCTAACCGGGGGTAGAAAGGAGGCCAGAGCAGTATAAGAATACTGCTAAATAAAAACACAGATACGAAAAATGTTATGATTGGCCTCCAAAAGTAAACGAAAAGTAAGTTAAATATTTTTATACAGTCTAAGGATAGAAGGTACACTGATTTGACTACGACAGTATAGAAAAAATACTGTGTGATGAAAATTACACAGTATAAATTTTTAACTCCACAAAGTGGACATTTGCTTGAATTCTATTAGGCCAACAAGCCATGCAATGTGGCCCATAAGATGAGGACACCTAGTGGTATACTCATGGGTTACCATGAGTCACCAAATGTGATAAGGATGCATTTAAGGCAAAGTTATCACAAAAATTCACTTCCTTTCTTTCCTTCTAAGATCCAGCAGCCATGTCCAGGTCTCTAAAAAATTTCTCAGCCCCCAAAATTTGCAAAAATATCCCCGAACAAGTTTTACAAGCAAGTACAAGGATTTCCTACAAGTTTTTAGGTAAAATCCTAAACTTTTTCATGAGTTTTCAAGGGATTTTTCATGGGTAAAGGGAAAATATTAATCCATGCTATTTTTGCATGAAAAGGAAGTCCAAGAAGAAGTTCAAGAAGCCTTTGAAGGCTAGAAATCCAAAAAGTGTTATTTGGGTAAGTTTTAAAGTTTAAAGTTTTGAATTTTGTTTTGATTTTATTCTTTCAAACCCATGAGGGGTTTTGAGCATGTATTTGCTGGAATTTTATGTATATGTGATGATTGGCAAGTTTGAGTTGTGAAACTTTGGTTTATAGTGCAAAACGGCAATTTTTGCAAAAAGTTTTATTTTTGTAATTTTGATGTTAGAGTTTGCAAAAGTGATGTTTGAGTATGAGAATCTTTTGATTAAGGCATGTAATGGTTTCTGCAGGGGTAGAATTACAATTTGTAAATGGATTTTTGTAAAAATGCCATAGGGACTAAATTGAAAGAAAAAGTTCCTTCTCGGCAGATTTGAAAAATAGTCAAAAACGCCCCTGTACAGTGAGATTTTGGGAAAAGTTAAAACATAAAAGTTGTAGATCTCGATGAAACTGTTAGGCTTTGCGAGAGGTTTGCCTAAAAACTCAATCGTTTGTAAGTTTTTGATTTTTCAAGAATATATTAAAAGTGAAAAAAGTGTTAAATGGCAAAAATGTTATTTTTGCAAATGATTTAAGGTATGGTACCTTAAGTAAAAATGATCCTTGAGAAAAATAGGAAATTTTGATGCAAAGAAGTAAATTTTAGTCCCAGGGGTAAAATCGTCAAAATTTTC
Source organism: Artocarpus heterophyllus (assembly GCA_025403435.1). Taxonomy (NCBI): domain Eukaryota; kingdom Viridiplantae; phylum Streptophyta; class Magnoliopsida; order Rosales; family Moraceae; genus Artocarpus; species Artocarpus heterophyllus. The sequence continues at coordinate 11,364,633 of CM046353.1, forward strand.
AATTCAGGACTAAACCGCAAAGTTTTATGAAAATGGGGCATAATTGAGAAATAAAGGGATTTGACCCACTAGGGTGTTATTTTGAAATTGGTATGTGGTTATTTTCGTAAGAATAACGAAATCGAGCTCGGGTATGTTAGTAAACCCACGAAGGGCAAAATAGTCATTTTTGTCCAAATAACCCGAACCGTTTTGAAATGTTTCCAATGGAATAAGAAAACGACTAAAAAGGTTCCCGCCCTTCGTTACAAACGATAGGGTAAAGTTAGATAGAAATAAGAAAAACCAGTGGTTTTTAGAGTTGTACATAGTAATACAACTCAATTTATTAACTAACGGATGTTTCGTATCAAAACATAGTGAAATTTGGCTAATGGATTTGTAATTGGCCAACAGGATCCTAGGAGTCTAGGAGAAGAGATATCGAGGTTAAGTTGCCTAACATTTGCATCAAGTAAGTACCATTCCCACCTACAATATAAAATATAGGTTTAGAAAGAAATGTATGTATATGTATACCTGTGCGTATAATTAAGTGTAAACTTGTATGTTTGCCATGATATGAATACCTAGGGGTATAGTCATGTATGAATAATTGTGAGCATTTTAACGTGTACCAGCGTGTACAAGATGTTACATACCTGTGTGTACAATAATGAAAATGAGCATGTGTACCATGATTTTGTACCTGTGTGTATAATATGTTATGTACTTGTGTGTATAATAATGAAAATGAGCATGTGTATCATGATTTCGTACCTGTGTGTACAATGATAAATACTTGAGTATGTATAAAGTAGGTATCTGTGTGTACATTTGATGTTAAGTACCTGTGAGTACATTATGCTATATACCTGTGCATATATTAATGTATACCAGTGTGTATAAAAAGTAAGTACATGTGTGTACTATGCTATGCAAGAGAATTTATGTTTCATGGATAATATGTGATTATCACTTCATACATAGTATGTCAACCATAATAAAGGGACTGGTAAATGTATCACCAGAAATTAAGAAAAGTGTCGTACCGACTCCTAACTCAAGGGGAGTTTAAAGGATAAGTTACGGTCACGGTGTTACGTAGACCTAAATGAAATTGCGCAATGGTACGAACACTTGGGCCCTAATAAAGATAAGAAATGATGTGGATAAAGAAAGTTTATAAGAAAGCATAATTGATTCATGGATTCATATGAATATCCATGTTGGATTTATGGGACTTACTGGCCGTTAGCTCATTAAGTATTTCATGCTGTAGGTATTCCGACGAGAAGGTCAGAATAAGTTCAAATGGTGAGCTGGCGGAGAGGTGGATGATATGCAGATTGGGTATGGAGTCCGCTGCTGTAATGTTTTCCGCTACATATGTTTAAAGTTATTTTGATATGAAATGTTTAAAAGAAAGATGTTATGAAAGTAAAAGTATTAATTATGTAAATACAAGTATGTTAAAGTATTTTGAGAATTACCAAAGTTAATATAAGCAAATTATTTATTCCCATTGAAAAAAAAATTCCTAAATTTTTGCCCTAAAGTAAATAAGAAAGAGTTTTATCACAGCCCGAAAAGGCGGGTTGTGACAAAAACGGACCCAAACCAGGTAGTATCCTGGTCAAACGAATCCTAATCGAACGGACTTAGTTGGTCCTACCTGGATAGTTGGTCATACGAGTTGTTCTGAATGGTTTTTAAATTATGAAAAACCATCTCAGAACAGAAGAATCTTGATGGTTTAGAAAGATAAAAATAAAAATCTATCTGGTTGTGTTATACACGTTTGAAAATCTGTTTCTTTTAAACCAGCAATTGAGAAAGATAAACTTTTAACTTAAAATAATTTAAAAAGGTCAATGGTCTAATAATTAAATGAAAATGTCAAATATCAACCAATCATAATCAAATATCAAAATTGTACATATGCTATATAGTGTCAAATTTGTTACCAAGTATAACATATATCAAATTTAGCCAAAAAAAATTATTACAATGGAGAATAATTTTCCTATATAAATACTATAATTTAACATCGACATACGAATTTAACGTAATTTGACATTGTATTAGGAATACTCTAAGAACAAACTAAAGAAAGTGGAATGCCATGCTGTAACGGCAAAGAATAAATTTTCTCTAACAGCCAAAGATTTGGCGGTTAAAGTAGATAAAAAAACCTTTAAATATCTTGGAATGAGATTCCACTATAATGCCAGTACAGTTTTAGGGGCACAAATTAAAGATTGCGAGACCCTTAAACTGCATATCCTTGTAACTTACAAATGTCGCCAACCACAAATTCTTCCATATACAATTTGCAGGGACCTTATTCAACTTGAAAGTGACTTGTGAAGCGGACAACAATAACAAACAAGGTCTTCTCTTATTTCGTTTTACGTTTTGTCATCTCATGAAGGTCAACATAATCCTCGTCCTAACAAAATTACAAGTAATAAAACAAGCTGGCTCCTCCTCGTTAGAACCTTAACCTTCCTTTGGCTTTACCTATATAATTTTGTATCTTGCTGAAATTGTATACATGTATGTATATATATATATATATAGTTATTTTGTAAATGGATGTCATGACCCGCAATCGAGGTATGACTTAAAGGCTTAGTTTAAGAAAATATAAAGGAGCCGTTTAGTATTGATTTCAAAATAGGTGAACATGTTTTTGTTTTGAAAAATGAGATTTTTTTGAGAATTGTGCTGAGAGTGTTTTTAAAATTTTTGCCTCAAAAAATGTGAGAAAACATTTTCAAAAATTTTGAGAACGAAATCAAACAGGGCCAAAGAGTTTAACAAAAGTTTAATTTAAGTAAAATTTTAAAACCTTTTTTTAATTGAATTAAAATAAACATAATAAACACTATTATTATTTTCCTAAACTAATTATTTAAAGAATACAAGAACTAATAAAACAATTATCTCAAATTTTAGTTCCGTATTTTTACAACAATCTCATGTTCAAAGCATGCAATAGAAAGTAAGCCAAATGCAATACAAACGACATCAACCATAGTCCACAACAAAGTCCAAGAGAGAGAAATAAGGGAAATTTATGTTTTACATGCCTTGATTGAAATGAAAAGAAAATAGTTGTAAAATAAGTAAATCTCTACTAGAGGTCCAACTTTGCCCCAAAACTGCAACTCTCACGGTCCACTTAACACCGTCCTTAAAACCTCTTGGATAGGTTAATTTAAAATACAAAGAATGAACGAAAGGCCTAGTAAGATTTCTTTTAACAAACTTTAGCATTTAAAAGTAAATAATTAAGTAAACAGATATGAAGGCATTTTAATAAATGAAATAAATAATCAAAACAATAACATATGAAAGAACAAGTAAAAGAGAGAGATGACATGGTTGATTCAGTTCTCAGTTTCCAAACACATAATATATAGGAACATACTTACAGTACTTTAGCCGTTGCCCATGCCACAAAGCGCCTGTTTATGGTCCTACCTCTAGGGTTAAACTCTACAAAATGCAATCTCTATGCCTACTTGAAATTGACCACCGGGAGCCATACACATCTTCGGTGGTATTTAAAAACCATAAGTGCTCGGAATTACTTATTCCAAGGCTAAAACATGATTTCAAATTCATTTACCAAAATATGAAGACAATAATATCTACATATAATGTACTTTTCACAATCTTGACAATGTGCAGAAACACATTTATAAACAACATGTAAGAACATGCTCATCTCAGGTCATATCTTTTAGCTAAAAACAAAGCAAAATGATTCAGAACATGGCTGCCAAGAAAAAGGATTAGAATCTTACCTCTTTAGCAATAATATTCAAAGATAGCTCTAAGTCTCATAATCTCACTCCACAAAACATAAGCACTTAGCGCTACCCGACCTTGACTGTTTCTAACAAGGTCAATGAGGAAGCAAAACAAGAGCAAATGGAGCTATATTTATTATGTATAAATCATTCTTTAGTGTACCATTTATAATTAAAATAGTCATATTTACATGGATTGACTCTCTAACGTCCTTATAACACAAAAACAAGGGTTTTGGGGGTGTGTTCACACGACAGGGCACGAAAGAGCCAAACCGGAGCGAGTCGGAGGACTCAACAGGCTCGGGTGGAGGTGGCAGTAACTTGGGTTGCTACCTTGGTCAACCCCACTACATAGGGGTGGTCGACCACTCCACCCCCACCCTCCTTGGATTGAGTTCTGCCTAGTTTGGTCCTTCATAACTTGATTCCAAAATTTCAAAATTTTCCAACTTGAACACATTGTAAATGATCAAAATCAGTCCAAAACTCTTAGTAAAGATCCTATGATTTAAATAAACATATTTTCATGAATTTTTATTTCAAAATCACAATCAAGAACCACAAATTTTAGAGTTTGCTCAAAACAAAAACAAAACATGTTCAGACATGATTCTAAACTTTAAATCCTTAAAATGCCCAATATGCAATTATAGAATCTAATTTTTAAAACCTAGAACATGTTTATAACATTATTATTGAACTAAAATACAAGTTCATTTGCTGTTTCTACACAAAACTCAAACAATTGTTCATTAACACTCAAAACATGTTCATGCTCATAACCTAGAAACATTCATTTGCTGTTTCAACACAAAACTCAGAAAATTGGGTGGTAGAGCATCAAGCGTCGGCTCGAAGCCCTCTAGGCAGGGCCGTGACGTCCAATCATGAATCAGTTTTAATTTTGAGAAATTGACATCTTCTTTTGTGTAATCTTATAAATAGGAATACTATGATTATTTGTATAACTCAAAAAAATGTATATAAAGAAAAAACATGGTGAGAATATGTGCAATTTCTCTTGTAAACTTCTTTATTATGTAGGGAATTTCTGCAGTAGCTAAAAGTGGTTGTAGCTCTCGCATTAAGGGTAGACGATTATAAATTTTATGAGTGTTCTTCTATTAATTTTCGTTCCATGATTTTACTCTTGATAGAATTACGGCGTCTAATTTCCAACCACTTTCCGAGACTTTGAACTTTCGTTTTAATTAAAGACTGCTACCGATGATGACAGTCAAACCGTTCAGAGCAATATCGTGAAAAGCAGATGGGAAAAGACCAATCGGATTAACGAGTTCACGCTGATGAACTAATACATTGGAGGTGAACTAGTATATTGACGCATGAAATCAAACCTTGCAGCAATAATTTCAAAAGAACGTCTAACACTAATTAGCATGCTAAATGAAAACACCAACATGCAGACATTATAAGAAAAGTCTTCTTTGAAGCCTTCCAAAATCCATACAAATTGTCGGAGCTAGGATGTAGTAATTTTTAAGCTTGGTACTGATTCTCAACTTTTTGTTTGATGAAAATAAAGAGGGAACAACACTTATAACATCATCAAATTAATATTTATATGACGATTTGTCGATTATCGACTATAGTTTCTTGGGGAGAGCATATGAGGAGATGACCGATAAAACCGAAGAGCAAAGGAAGCCAAGAAGAAGCAAGCCTGCTGATGAACATGACTTGTTGAAGTAAGAACTTTGATTGACGATATGTCGATTATCGACTATAGTTTCTTGGGGAGAGCATACGAGGAGATGACCGATAAAACGAAAGAGCAGAGGAAGCCAAGAAGAAGCAAGCCTGCTGATGAATATGACTTGTTGAAGTAAGAACTTTGATAGTCAGCGTAGTCTGAGACAACCTCTTTCTCCGTTCCCCTCGTGGCGATAAATCCCGCGACAGCACCTGTGGCTAATATATTTGTTATCACCTGCATTCCGTATGATCAAATTCTATTACTATCTGAGATTAACAACTCTTTTTCTTGCGTATTAAATTTGCATAGTAATTTCTGATAGGTTGAAAAATCGAAATACCTTGTCTCCAAAGAAGTCAAGTAGGGCGTTGGATATGCGTATTTCTTTCTTCATTCTACGAATGGTGAAGACAGTTTGCAGTATTTGATAGCCAATTCCAAGGATAATCGTTGCAGCCATGTACCTGCATCAAATTCCAAAGAAATTAGACAACAAAAAAGCTCGTCAAAACTTCGAATATCGCATTAATTCCAAAGAAATTAGTGAACCGTTTGTGAGATATTTGTAAATAAACTACCGTCACGATGATCAATATAAAAAAATGGGATTCTTTTGTGGTGTTTTGTTAGCTTACTTGAATCCAAGGACATCATAAAAGTGGACTTTTTCGGTGTTATCTTTGCTATACCGTATTGGCAAGACATTGGTGAGAAGGATTAAAATGGAGATTAACAGTAGAACAGTTGTAGTGATTCTCAACACAACATTGGCGATCCCCATTTCCCTGGACCAAAACTTTTGCTCCATTTTCTCTCTTTCCATATTTAGTATCTACTTAATTATTTTTGTCTATGCGTATGCTATAAAATGAGCAATATTTGGGTCTTTTTATAGCTACGTACTAGGGAAAAAAAAAAAAAAATTTTGTCGAGTTCCTTGCACGGAGATCGTATCTAAATTCCCAACATTTGTTGGCTGGAGTTCCTGTCCTGCACGACAGTGACAAGAAAAAACGACAACAAATAAGAAACAAGGCATTTCCACTGTCTAAGCCTAGATAGATAGGTAGCTTCTATGATCAGAGAATTTCTTTTGTGTGGTGGCTTCATATAATTTGCTGCAGGAAGTGATGAGGAAAAACGACAAGAACTAACAAACAGGGCATTGTAGATGATTCTTTTTGCCAGCCACATTTGTCAAGCCAATGTCATTTTGTATAAGGAAGTTTTCCGCCGGCCCAATGTTGCCCCTTGTACTAATAAATTATTATTTTTATCTTTGGTTCTAAAAGATTCGGACAAATTTAGGTTCAGTATTGAATAAGGTTACTTTCTTATGGATATTGATTAGCCAATTAATCATGATTATTTTAAGTTTTTGTAAGTTTCCCCAATAATAAGTTTGAATTTCTAACTTCTTTTTCTTATCCTGAAATTTGAAGGTAGTTAACCTCTCCAACCCGAAGAAGCCGACTATTTTCTTAGAGAAAATTATATATTATGCCATACTTTTTTAAGATCATTTTTTTCATGCCATAAAAACACCACAAAAAAACTAATGCCATAGCTTTTTTTTTTTTTTTTTCCTTTTCTTTTTTCCTATCAGTTTTCTTTTTCCTAATTTTTCTTTCTCTCTCTCTCATCTCTATCTCTCTTTGTTTCTTACACACATTCTCTCTCTCTCTCTTTCATCCCTCTAGTGAATGAAATCCACCCGTCGCCGTTGCCATCGTAGATCTGTCCCTATTGCACGGAGCAAGACGATCGTCGAACCATCGCTGCTCGAGCCTCTGTCATCGTTGTCATCCCTGTCATAGGCCGAGCATCGTGTCTGTTTAGATCTAAAGATGGAGCTTCGACGACGACGGAGAAGAAATGCAACGTTGCCGTCTCTGATCTTGTCTAATATGAGCGGCTCGTGCCTGATTTTCTTTGATCTTGTCTAATCCAAGCTGCTCGCAACAGATCCTCGACAGTGACAAAGAAGAATTGATGTCTTGGTCTGGTTTGACCTCACCGTCGTTGGAGTTGCATATCGAAGTCTGCTGTCGGAGTTGTAGATCAATGTCCTCGATTGGAGTTGCAGTGCGATTTTGGTACATAGAAAAATGTCCTGGTGGGACCTACGACATGCCCTCGCGGGACACGAAAAATATCGCAAAGGGACATATAGATATGTCCTCGAGGGACACAAAAATTGTCCCAGAGGGCCAACAGAAAATGTCCCCGAGGGACACCAGAAAATGTCCTAAAGGGATATCGAAAAATGTCCCCATGGGACATGCGATATGTCCTAGAGGGACATGAAAAAATTCTCTGAGGGACATGCGGACATGTCGGTAGGATGCAAAAAATGTCCCAAAGGGACATACGGACATGTTTCGTTGGGACATATGAAATGTCCTCGAGGGAGACAAAAATTGTCTCTTAAGAACATACAGACATGTCCCTAAAGGATATGTCACAACCCGCCTTTTTGGGCTGTGATAAAACTCTTTTTTACTTACTTTAAGGCAAAAATTTAGGGATTTTTTTTTTAAAACAGAAATAAATAATTTACTTACATTAACTTTGATAACTCCCAAAATACTTTCACATACTTGTATTTACATAATTAATACTTTTACTTTCATAACATCTTTCTTTTAAACATTTCATATCAAAATAACTTTAAACATACGTAGCGAAAAAACATTACAGCAGCGGACTCCATACCCAATCTGCACACCATCCACCCATCCGCCAGCTCACCATTTGAACTTATTCTGACCTTCTCGTCGGAATACCTACAGCATGAAATACTTAATGAGCTAACGCCTAGTAAGTCCCATAAATCCCACATAGATATTCATATGAATGCATGAATCAATTATGCTTTCTTATAAACTTTCTTTATCCTCATCGTTTCTTATCTTTACTAGGGCCCAAGTGTTCGTACCATTGCGCAATTTCATTTAGGTCTACGTAACACCGTGACCGTAACATATCCTTTAAACTCCCCTTGAGTTAGGAGTCAGTACGACACTTTTCTTAATTTCTGGTGATACATTTACCAGTCCATATATTATGGTTGACATACCATGCATGAAGTGATAATCACATATTATCCATGAAACATAAATTCTCTTGCATAGCATAGTACACACAGGTACTTACTTTATATACACACTGGTACACATTAATATACGCATAGGTATATAGCATAATGTACTCACAGGTACTTATCATAAAATATACACACAGATACCTACTTTATACATACTCAAGTATTTATCATTGTACACACAGGTACGAAATCATGATACACATGCTCATTTTCATTATTGTACACACAGGTACATAACATCTTATACACACTGATACAAAATCATGATACACATGCTCATTTTCATTATTGTACACACAGGTACATAGCATATTATACACACAGGTATCCATTCGTATGCTCACGATTATTCATACATGAATATACCCCTAGGTATTCATATCATAGCAAACATACAAGTTTACACTTAATTATACGCACAAGTATACATATACATATATTTCTTTCTAACCCTACATTTCATACTGTAGGTGGGAAGGGTACTTACTTGATGCGAATGTCGGGCAACTTAACCTCGATTTCCCTTCTCCTAGACTCCTAGGATCCTGTTGGCTAATTACAAAGCCATTAGCCAAATTCCACTATGTTTGGATACGAAACATTCGTTAGTTAATAAATTGAGTTGTCCTACTATGTACAACTCTAAAAACCACTGTTTTTTCTTATTTTCATCTAACTTTACCCTATCGTTTCTAACGAAAGGCGGGAACCCTTTCTAGTCGTTTTCTTATCCCATTGGAAACATTTCAAAGCGGTTCGGGTTATTTGGACAAAAAAGACGATTTTGCCCTTCGTGGGTCCACTAACCTACCCGAGCTCGATTTCGTTATTCTTATGAAAATAACCACATACCAATTTCAAAATAACACCCTAGTGGGTCAATCTCTTTATTTCTCAATTATGCCCCATTTTCATAAAACTTTGCGGTTTAGTCTCTGAACTAAAAATTTTGACGATTTTACCCCCAGGACTAAAATTTACTTCTTTGCATCAAAATTTCCTATTTTTCTCAAGGATAATTTTTGCTTAAGGTACCATACCTTAAATCATTTTAAAAAATGACTTTTTTTCATTTAACACTTTTTTCACTTTTAACATATTCTTGAAAAATCAAAAACTCACAAAAGATTGAGTTTTTAGACAAACCGTTCATGAGGCCTAACAGTTTCATCGAGATCTACAACTTTCGTGTTTTAACTTTTCCCAAAATCTCACTATACAGTGGCCTTTTTGACTATTTTTCAAATCTGCCGAGAAGGAACTTTTTCTTTCAATTTAGTCCCTATGGCATTTTTACAAAAATCCATTTCAAACTTGCAATTATACCCCTGTAGAAACCATTCCATGCCTTAATCAAAAGATTCTCATGCTCAAACATCACTTTTACAAAGTCTAATATCAAAATTACAAAAACAACACTTTTTGCAACAATTAACATTTTGCACTAAAAACCAAAGTTTCACAACTCAAACTTGCCAATAATCACATATACATGAAATTCCATCAAATGTGTGCTCAAAACCCCTCATCGGTTTGAAAGAATAAAAATCAAAACAAAATTCAAAACTTTAAACTTCAAAACTTACCCAAATAACACTTTTTGAATTTCTAGCCTTCAAAGGCTTCTTGAATTTCTTCTTGGACTTCCTTTTCATGCAAAAATACCATGGATTAATTTTTGCCCTTTACCCATGAAAAATCCCTTGAAAACTCATTAAAAAGTTTAGGATTTTACGTTAAAACTTGTGGGAAATCCTTGTACTTGCTTGTAAAACTTGTTTGGGGATATTTTTGCAAAGTTTGGGGGCTGAGAAATTTTTTTAGAACTCTTGGATATGGCTGCCGGATCTTGGAACAAAAGAAAGGAAATGAATTTTTGTGATAACTTTACCTTAAATGCATCCTTATCATATTTGGTGACTCATGGTAACCCATGAGTATACCACTAGGTGTCACAAGGTGATTGGGCCACTTTTCTTGACATGTAGCCCAATAGAAAATCAAGGAGTGTCCACTTTGTGGAGTTAAAAATTATACTGTGTAATTTTTCACCACACAGTATTTTTCCTATACTGCTGTGGTCAATTCAGTGTACTTTCTATCCTTAGACTGTATAAAAATATTTAACTTACTTTTCATTTACTTTTGGAGGCCAATCATAACATTTTTCGTATCTACGTTTTCATTTAACAGTATTCTTATACTGCTCTGGCCTCCTTTTTACCCCCGATTAGGGTTAGGACAACCTCTATGTCCTATTTATATTCTAATCATTCATTCGTTTATATCACAATTTCACAATTAATTGTGACATGAAATTCATTTTATGGATATTATGCACAAATCTCTGAGTCATCAAACTCATAAAATTTATATTTTACAATATCCACCATTGCATTACATATGCCATAAAATTTGCAATCAATGTCACTCATTCATATTTTATTGTAATTTTCACAGAAATTACAATTTTTACAAAATTTCACACTTTTAAGAATAAATTCATTAATTAAACCTAATTAAATATTAGGTTTTATTGATGACGTTTCCTCAGTCATTACAGGACATGCTCCAAATTTGTGGCATAAGAACTTTTAACATTTTATGGGATGAATAAAAATTGAGTTTAAAAAAAATAGCATTTATGTGAATTGCCTTTTTCTTAAAATTTGAAGCTAGTTAACATCTCTCTCTCCATACTTAATTTGATAATTTGAAACTAGACCTATGGGCAACGCCAAATAACATGCAGAAAAAGATTCTAAAATTCAATGTAAAAAATAAAAAATAAAACTTCCATACGAGAAAAATCTTACTAAAGGAAAAAAAAGTATTTAATGATATGTTAGAACCTACAATTAAACGTGTATAAGACTTTGGCTGACATTCAATGGCATGGATATAATGAACAAACATGGGATGCTCAACAGACAAACACTAGAATACCACTCTAAAGAAGCACAATTTTAAAGTGTTCTTTTAAAAAGCTCTTTTCAAAATTGTCTCTTTAATAAAAAAAGTAATTTATAAAAAGTTCAAGTTATCCTTCTTCTTTTAATTGGAAAAAGTGATGTATTAAATGTCCAATTAATCTTTCCTTCTCACTCTCTCATGTACCGAAGCGGAACCTACCAGATTCCCTATATTTCTTTTGAAACAAAAAAATACCAACCGCCTTCAGTCACCAACACGGGGTGCCAAAGCATAACCTGATAGGTGTTGGAGCAAGAACCTACCAGGTTCCCTAATATTTTCCTTGAAATAAAGAAATATCAATCGCCTCCGTCGCAGGCGCGGAGCACTGTAACGTAACCTGGTAGGTGGTTGTTGCCTCTGCAAGTGCACGGAACACTACAAAGTAATATAATAATTGAAAAAAAGTGTCAAATCCTACGAGAATTGTGTTCAATTCTAGTTAAGTATCAAAATTAAATTAATTTTATAATTATTTGGATTACCAAAATAAAAAAATAAAAAAATGAAAATAAAAACTACAAATTAAAATGAAAATAAAAGCTGTAGAGAAATGACTACACTCTATATTTTTATGTTTATCCAACTTAGTAATTGTCAATTAGTTCCATTTAGTTCATTAATTAAGGCTATAATTTCACCTTATTACTTCTCTCGAGCGTCAAATGAGATAGTATGCATAAACATTTAAAGTGATATCTCTATCTACTAAAATGTATATACACTCATTATGTTCAAGCTTCATAAGTGATTACCCAAGTATTACTGGCCTTTCGAACACAATAATACTTTAGTTGTGTTACTCAAATCTAATATATAAAATTCCCTCCCCTGAGTGTCAATTTGATCTAAATCATCCAATTAAGTGATCAAGTAAATTAGAAGCATTAAGTGTAGAGCACACAAATGAAATGAAATAAAATTTTATTGACAATATTCAAAACATAGTTCAAGCTAAGCTACAGCAAACCTCTAGATAAAGAAAATAAATCCACAGCAATAATCATCAACAAAATCCAAAAGACCTTACACATCATTAAAACAACAAAAATTAAAAGAGCATAAAGATTAAAATAAACTCTTGTGGAGAAAACCTAAGTCTCTTCTCCTCCTTTACCTTCTTGAAGCTCCAAAAATGGTCTCCTTTTGAATTTGTCGAAGCTAAATTATCAAGATTAAAAACTAAATCTAAAAACTAACTCTAATTTTATTTATTTACAAAGTAGGGGAGTTCTTTTCAAGATAGAAACCAAGGATAGCACAAATGGGTATCCTTCCCTCTCTAAATGTGCCTCCAACTTTCTCCTTATGAGTCATCCAAGAAAACCTTAACATTTCCCTTATATAGGACTCCTTTTTAAGGATTGTGCCCTAAATCGTCAAGTCTAAAGCGTGTTTTGGCACCGCAGTAGAAAATTCTACACTGCAGCCAACACAAAGCTGGAAGTACTGTGAGAATGCCATGGGCATTGCAGCGCCAAAACAAGCTGGGTTCGAGGCTGCAGAAGAAGATTTTGGGTTGTGGCACCAAAAATTTTAGGGCTGCAGGGGAAAATTTTGGACTGCAACGCCCAACCTTTGCCCTGGCTACACAGATTGGCATTGTAGCCTAAGCTTTTTGGCTTCTTTTCACTCCAAATGGCTACACAGATTGGCATTGCGGCCTATACAAATAAAATATTTAGAGAGGAAATTTAATAAAAATGTATTCAAATGCTTCTAAAATTAATTAAAATAAACAAATAAAACTATATAATAATATGGTGATAATCTATGAATCCCAAGTCAAGCAACACGCCAAGATAGCTATGGTCACAAGGGGGAGATGGGAAGCAACTTCTGTTAGAAAAATAGTACGCATCGGAATTTTAAAAAATTTTATATCAGAGTATTTTCAAAACACAAGTTTGACATGTTATATGCATAAATTAACCAGATCTTACTAACCTTTGAATATCGAAGAACTCCTACAATCCATGAAAAGAAGTGACGCTTCAGAAGAGCCTCAACCAACTGGTCTTTTTTTTTTTATTCTCTATCCACGATCGGAGGGAGTGTGAGCTTACATATACAGCTCTTCCTCCAGGTGACTCTCCTTCCAACCAATTAAGAACTCAAAGCTAGTGTTCGTGATTTGTGAACAAGAGCTCTTAGAGAGTTTTTAGATTCTCACCAGTAGAGTATCACTCTTAATCTCTCAATGGATCTAAATAACTTACGAGACTCACTTCCTATTTATAGAGGTTGGGTCTAGGGTTAGTCCTTGTCAGATAAGGTCTAAAATATTCAAATCAGAATCAAATTCGGATCAATATTTGATGAACTCCACGTGAAAACATGTGATTTTTTTTCCACGTATAGGCAGGCTGATCTGTCTAATAGGCAGGCTAAACTTGCCCTATCGGCAGGCCGAACTTGAGGATCGACATGCCAAACTGCTGAAAAAAATTTTAGCGAATCTTTTATTTTCCACCCAAAATTTTATAGGATAAAGTCTCAGTTTTAATTCAAATAACCCAATAGAGAAGTTATCTAATTAAAACAACTTTATCTAGATAATCTCTAAAAAACTAAATGAATTTCTAATAATTCTACAAGTTTATCTTGATTTAATTTATTTAAAATTAAATCAACTGATAAACAGACCAGAATTATCCGATCCCAATAATTCAACAAGTTTATCTTGAATTAATTTTGTCACAAAATTAATTTAACTGATAAACAAACATGAATTATTTGATTCTTTCGAAGTTCAACCAATCTAATAAATCTGACATAAGTTACCAATTATTGAAAAATCACACCGTATCGTTATAGGATGTTGTGAGCTAGCAAAAGGGACCAAATGGACCTATATAGTTCAAGCTCCCAAAAATTATGAAACCCAATATCCTAAATATACATTTCACAACTATCAACTCCAATGCTACTCCACTAAAAGCTTGGAGCTGTACTCTTGAACTATATAGAATTACGAAGCCCGTATAGCTAAGTCTCCATGGCATATCATAGTGTATCGTATCCCTGTAGGATTATCCATAACTGGCTTAAGGACAAGTTATGTCTTACCTTCTCGATTATTTTTATCTTATGCTCTATTATCTCACCATCGAAAAACTTACCATCTAAAAATAGTATACTATTTGGTTAAACCTATGTATCCAAATGGTTGAGCGCTCCAGGTTTTCAATTATAGGATAACGCATATAAGAGGATATCGTTACTCCTAAAGAGGAGCTATGGATTCCATATCTATCAATAATAGGTCTACGCTATCAAAAGTTATGCCTCTAATGTACCGGCATGCAGACTACTATTAAAATATGGGTGTCACCCTTTGGTACATCAAAAGACACAAGTCAAGACAACAGGCCTACTATTCATCTCAGGATTAAGATACAATATAAATGATTGTCTAAAGTGAATCGATTTACCGATACAGAATTATTAATCCAAATCAATTTACTTTATGTCCTGATCCAACACATCGTCACCTATGACAACGTGCCAATGTTTCTATTCATGGAGTCCACCTCCAATGGTCAAGACAAACCATCTCTCAATAGAGATATATACAATATAACAATCTTTACATGAATAAAGCGCCAAACTTTATTCCTTCAATTGCGGATCTTATGACCATCGCCTTAAGAATCGTGCATTCCGCATAATCTGTCCATCATATGCCCAATTCTTAAAAATCGCTATAGGCACAGTGGGAAAATTGGAAGCAGCTTCTAGTAAGATTTTTGTAAAGATCAAGCCTTGAAGCGGACAATTTATGTATAATAAACAATCCTGTAATTTATTAGGAAGATATGAGAATTATTGCTTGGGGTTCCCAAGACAAATTAGCAAATTTGGTTATTTTCAAAAAAAAAAAATCTTATACTTCATTTTTTTTATAGATATAGCTTCAATTTAAACTTTTTTACTATAGTGTTTTCTTTTAAAAAAATTGAATTCCTATTCCTTCAAACCAAACTTGCCATCATGTTATCTCTTGGATTGTTCCTTTATTGTCTTATTCTTGCATCAAAGCACAAAATCCAAGACATTTTAGAAAATGGATTCCTATGCGGAGAATACCGCATATATAACCTCATAAAACTAGTCAATTTGGAATTTGATTCATATTTCTTAGGAAGTATAGGAAAGGAATTGGAATGTATTAGTATAGATTTATATGTACAACTTTCTTTAGTTTTCTTTTGGTTGTTTTCTCATCTTATTTTTAGACGAGATTTGTTTAGTTTGAACCAAAGGTTTGAACCGAAAACATTGTAGCAGTACAAATTTTGTAAGAGAAAAACTCTGTACCAAAATTAGTTGGCTCTCACGTTTTAGGCTTTTGAAGCTCTTTTATTGAAAGTTCTTTTTCTTTTGTTTAATTGATTTTTTGCAAATTTGAGAAAAAAAAATCAACATCGATGCTAGGATAGATACCCTTAAAGCATGTGATATTTTTATAAAAGACATATTTATAAATAAATAAAATGAATTTTTCATTATATTTATGTACATGTATTTTGAATACTTTATGAATATCTTTAAAATTCTATAATTATCTATGTGACCTGAAATATTGTATGTAAGTATTATATACAAGAGGATAATATTTAAGAATGATAATTAAAATAGTCAATAATATATAATTAATTATCTAAATAATTGTTTAATTAAAGTATGGAATCTATAATTGAAGTTATTTCTATTGAGAATGGAATCGTGTTATCCGAACCGTTAATGTAGTGAGTCATTTAATAAGTGCACTATACAAAATGAGATTATATAGGACTGGGACACAATGTGATATGAACTGTTAAATAATATTTGTTAAGTTGTAGCAAGTTCTAATGACATAGATCGATAGTCATATATAGGATGATTTTAATCTTGATTTATCAACAGACTACTATTTATAAAATTATGTCTTTTAATTTATTTAGTATGAATTCAAAAATCTAAATCTATCCCTTGTATTTTGGAGGCATAATGAAGTAGGTCGTTGGGAATATTAATACTATAAGATGGAATCTATTCCTTCTTTAACAAGAAATAGATAAAATAATTCTGTTGAATATATCGAGTCTTTATTAATATGAGCACTCAAATTCGTGATAAAGTTCATGAATTTATTATTCATTAGAGAATTCATAGAACTCAAGGATAAAATAGTAATTAGAGAGGTCAATGAATGTTACTGAGGTCTAATTATAAATTATCTATGGATGATTAATTCAATAACTATATCAAATAGATGACTCTAAAATATGAGTAATAATATTTGTAATTTCAAGAGTACAATTATAAGTTTGTAGTGGAGTAACATTGGAATTAATAAAAGAGTAATATATTTATTGAAGAGTTTAATTAATATATATTGGTTTTATTGAAGATTGATGGGCTCATTAGTCCCTCACGATCTTTGTAAATACTGATTGGATAAGTAGAATTATTGGTTTAATTAATAAATTTAGAATTATAGAATTCTAAATTAAATATAACTCAAAATTAATTTATAATAAATTAATTAATTATAAATTAATTTATAGTTATTAAATAAAAAATAAATAAATAATTTTGGAAGACACACAGTCAGATCCACCATGATGTATGGTGTGAGACAATCACATGGAAGGGTTCCATGTACAGTCCAAGACTTGTTCACTAAGTTTCCAATTTTTATAAGTTCCTAATTTTGATAGATGTGATTATTCCAAAAATTGAAAATTTGAATTATGAAAACAAAATTAGTTTAGGTAATAAGTAGTATGTTTCTATCTCCTTACCAGTAATTCTTAACACCACACACATAGATACAATATTTATGTATGTGACGCTTACTGCAGATTAAAGAATGAGAAACTTAATTCTTTTTTTTAATTAAATATGTGCTTTTTAATTTAAATTGAAGCAAGCTTCCAAAATTAATTGGATCTCTCATTCTTTATAGATAAAGGTTTACACTATTCATTCAATACACAATTAAGAGTCTTGAAGGACTATAAAAACTCTACCAGGAGACCTATAGTAGGCATGTAGAGAGAAAAAGAGAGTTCTTCACTCATAGTCTCGCTTTGCTCATGCGTTGAGATTAGTGAGAGAGAAAAATGAGCGTGTGATCTTTAGGAAACTCTAATTCCTTCTACGCCCATTTGTACGCTTATTCGGTACCAAAAACTAGGCAAGAAAGACAGTAGTGTTATATACAAAACAATTTCCCTAGACGATTTTCAACCTATTCTCTTCAATATGGTAAGCATGAATTATATATATTTTTATTAATCGTTAAATTAATATAATCTATGACGTTGTCTTATAAAAATTTTTGCTATATATGTTCCATGCCTTTATTACGTTCCGTATATTTTCTCTGAAATCGTTTTTAAAAACCAACAGCCAAATAATACTCTCTTTCAAACACATTTAGCAACTGATGAGAGGAATATAGGCGTACTCATGTTGTCAACAAAAGGAGATTAGTCTACGTGATTATTGTTAAGTTTAAGAACGAGGGACAGAATCAAATTATAAAGATAGTGTAAAACCCAAAAAAAGAAAAGAAAAAAAAAAGATAAAATGCTAGCTGGGAAAATTCGTTTACAATCTCTCCTTTTGTTTTGTGTAAATCATCAAACTCTCTTAGAAAGTGCACGAGATGATATCACAGATAATATGACAGTGCACATAAATGCCACCGTGGCTGAAGAGTATAGCATGTTGACTTGACAAGTTTCATTAACAATATCGTTACAAATTGCGTTCATATTCACGGTTGCACCAATTACTGCTGCAGCACCGGTGACCAGTAGGTATGATGTGACCAGAGTAAGTAGTAGTTAGTTAATTCCATGACATTAATATGCAAAATTAAATAAGCTTTTTATGTAAGAAAAATATTTGAATATATTTTTCATTTCCCAATCTGAGATCATATCTAAATCATATGAAGGGCTTCTTTGGAGAAAAAAGGGGAAGAAATTAGAAAGGGGAAAGGATTTTAGCTAGGAAACTCAAGATGAGTAAATGGGTTGGGCGAGGGATTCTGAATCCTTTGAACAAAAAAAAAAAAAAAACTCAATTTTAATCTGTATTTGTGGAGATTGGTGAAGAAAAAAATTTCTCTCACATGCATACTGTTTAAGCAGAGCTGGTGAAAATTGTAAATGACTGTAATCAAATTAACAAAGTTAATTATCTGAGTAATAACTGGTTTATGAGGTATTTGGTAAATCGCTTTTGAACTGAAAAAGGTATTTTAAAAATCGTAACATTTGAGACCTTTGCATTATAGAATAAAAGAATTTTAGATTATTGATTCAAAAACTGAATACCTTAACACAATAAAAATCAAACAGAAAGCTAGGCAACCGTCGACCTTGCGTATGACACGGTAGATTGTGAACGGAAGTTGCAAAAGAATAAGCAGACCGCCAAAAAAAATTGCTCCACGCAAGTATCTGCATCGTTTACAACAACATTCAGAAAAAAAAAAATAATAATAATAAAAAAAGAAAGAAAGAAAGAAAGATAAGATGAGATAAGTTATCTTTTGAAATAAAAATATTTTTATATAAATGTTAATAAGTACAATAACAGATATTAAAGGCCATGACACATGATCGTTGCTCATAAAAGAGGCAAAGGCTGACTAATTATATGTTGTTTCTTGAGCCATGCATACACACACACGCACAATATATATATATATATATATATATATATATATATATTCTCGATTTGTTGAAGGATAATATATGACTATGTAGGTATGATATTGAATAAATAACGTAGCTTATAATATACACGATGATTAATGAATATTTCATATGTGCTATATATGTTGCTCACATGAAACTATAAGAGGAGTATGAAACATAATATGGATTAGATAATGATGATATGAATGAGCTGTACGAGATAGGAGTGAGACTCCATTATCATCATCGTCGTCTACAATTTCCTCCGAATCCGAGCATGTGTAGACAAACCCTGGACAAATGAACAAAGGGCGAAAGAATAAACATGAGAGAATCAACGTAAAGATTCTCAATAAAAGACTGGAAATTCGAGAAGCTTGTGATCCTCCCATGTTGATGATCTTCTGCCCAATATCATTATTAGTGAAATATATATATATATATATATATATATATAGTTTTCAGAAAGAATCCCATTTTTGCTATTTCTCTTTTATTGCAGAATTAAGCTTTGACTTTTCCTATATGTCATGAATTAAAACGGGGATGTCCGTTTTATCTTTTTAACGAAAGGGCAATCTGTGTGTGAGGTTTTCATTTCCCTGACGTTAATAAATAATTTGAAATTTGTATGTATACCATCTATTTTGGACATCAACAAATATATACCCAGACATTTAATGTATGCAACAAATTTATTTATTTGACGAATTTATACATATAGTGTCACGTCCCGGAGTACGGAAGGTGACGTGGTGGATTATTTAAATTAATTAAAAGAGGAATTTAATTAAAATCAAGAATTTTAAGGGTTAAGTCAAATATATAAAAATGTGGAAGTTTCAAAACTACATTTTATAAAAGAATTCGTAAACATTAAACAGGTGAAGTCATTAAGCGAATAATAAAATAATAAAGAACCGTGAGTAAGGGTCCCACTGACCCACAACTTGTGCATACACATAGTACTGACAATATAATAATACAACCACATTCCAAGTACAAATAGAGTTAAAACATTACATGCCTTGATCAATTACTACAAACAATCTACTAGTCCTTTTACTGCTCCTGAGTTTTGTTTGTAGAGTCCTCTCTGAACCTAAGTGGGAATCCACCTAGAGGGGGGGAAATTTAAAAAAAAAACAAAGAAAATGTGAGCGAAAGGCTCAGTAGGACTATATTTTTAATAAATCGTTTAATTTAAAGAAAAGTCTCACTATTTAGGGAATTATTTAAAAGAAACCTTGAATAAATAAATTTAATAAAACCATTCTTACCCAAAACAGTTTATTCGGTCGACCAGAAATATATTATTTTTTCCCCTAGGCAAACCACATGAATATCACCACCGTAGTGGCCCAACTGGGTTTCGGGACCTGCCCCCAAGGTCGATCGCTACACGACCCGATCTCTGATATGGTATCATGCCCTTATATTCATTTCTAATCATTATTCAAAACCCATTTACCAGATGTTTTCATTATTATTCATTATGAAGTTCATTATGAAGTTCATCTCATTCATGGTTTACAAAAATACAACCGATAAATTTCATTTTCAATCAACCGTTGAAAACATTTTTATAGAAACCCTTTTCAAAGCCAAATCATTTTGAAACTTGGTTACCAAAGATAGGGTAGAAGTCCTACTATGATACTCGTGTCAGTGCCCCATACCATAATCCCGGTCCGCTATACATTAGCTCTGCGGAACCACGAATGATCCTAGATACACACTAAGTCGATCAATATTTAGTTTAAGACATTCTATGTTACTAAACCATTTCATGATGTCCTAGTGTGCCATTTGTATCTTCAAAATCATTTTACAAGGTTGAAATTTCAATCGGGGTTCAAAACAGTGAAAACAAGTGAAAAATCACAAAATTTTCCCATGCCTTGCTGGCCTGTCGGAAATCAAGTCTGGTTGGCCGGACATTTTCCAGGTTCGGCCTGCTAGATAGATGAATCCGGCCTGTCGATCCTTTGAATCCGGCCTGCCGAACTGGAAAAACCCAGAATTTCCAGCCACGGGTTTTGGGTTTCCCAAAACTCAAATCTTGATTTTAACCTGTTTTTCTCAAATTCCAGACATAGAAAACAATCATAGATGATAGAAAAACATAATAGAACACTTTTGAACTCATTTAAACAAGATTTAAACACAAAAATCCCAAAAATCCAAAAATGGGAGAAAATGAGGAAAATTAAAAAATCTTGAATCATATCCGTTTTTCTTCAATCCAAGCTTAGATTCTAGGCGTTCTAAGTTCATTTAACTCAAATCAAGGGTTTTCTAAGCTCAAACAAACTTAGATTTCAAAAATGCACGAAAATTGAAAATTTAGAAAAAGTTCAGAAATTTCAAAACTAACCTCGAATTCAAGCTTCAATCCACGTTCTTGGTTGCCAAATCACATCCCCAAGCTTCCTACTCGCTAACCCTAAGCTTGGATTCAAATTTTGTTTCAAAAATTTGAAAGAGAAATGAGAGAAAATGAGAGAAACCGAGAGAGAGAGTGGGAGAGAGTCACGGGTGAGAGAGAGAGTGTGTGTGTGAGAGTGGGCCAAAGAGAGGGAGAGAAGAGAGAATAAATAGAGAGAAACGGTGGGCGGTTTTACTATACGAAAACCAAGTGCCACCCATGGTTTTGTAAAACAGAATATTTTTAACATTTAACAAACTGTTGTGTTTTAAAAACTCAAAATGACATTTTAAAGTAATAAGGAATCGTTAGAATTTATTAAATTAACAAAACAACCTAAAATTCAAAATTTAACCAAATGATCAAATTAACGTTGAAACATTAATTATGGCACACTAATTCATCATTTTACATTACAATAACATTAAATTAATTTTGGGGTGTTACAACTCTCTGCCCCTAAAAGAAATTTCGCCCTCAAAATTTACAACTCAATTTAGAAACAAAACAAATACGGATACAACTCCCGCATGCTCGACTCTAGTTCCCAAGTGGCTTCATCACTCTTATGATGCTGCCACATGACCTTTACTAACGGTATCTCACTATGACGTAAACTAATTACTTTTCGGTCGATGATCTGAATCGGCACCTCCTCGTACGTCGTATCTTTCCGAACCTGCACATCACGAAATGAAGCTATCTTATCATGCTCAGGCGGACACTTCCTAAGCATCCACACATGAAACACGTCATGAACATGAGAGAGTTCGGGCGGAAGGTTGAGCCGATAAGCAACCACACCAACACGTTGAGTGATCTTGAACGGTCCAATATACCTCGGTGCAAGCTTTCCACTCACCTCGAACCGCATAGTTCCTTTACGAGGCGATACCTTCAAGAGAACGAAATCTCCTACCGCAAACTCTAAGGGTCTACGTCTTCTATCCGCATAACTCTTCTGTCGACTCTGAGCTGCCCTCAATCGATCTCGAATCACAGCAACTTTCTCATTGCTATCACGAATCTCATTCGGCCCAAGAATAACCCTGTCTTTCGGCTCTGCCCAACACACCGGTGACCGACATGGTCGCCCATACAACGTCTCAAATGGTGCCATACCAATACTCGCCTGATAGTTGTTGTTGTACGCGAACTCCGCTAGATGCAAATATTTCTTCCAATTCCCGTCGAAGTCTAACGCACAGGCACACAACATATCCTCAAGAATCTGAATAACCCGCTTAGACTGCCCATCAGTCTGAGGATGAAATGCCGTACTGAAGTTCAAATCTGTACCTAAAGCCTCCTAAAAAATCCTCCAGTACTTAGCATTAAACCTGGTTTCTCGATCAGAAGTGATGGATAAAGGAACTCCATGCAACCTCACTATGTTCTACGGATACAAATCCCCAAGAATCGTCCTCAAACATGTTGACCTGAACAAAATGAAATGCGTCGATTTCGTCAACCTGTCGACCACGACCCAAACTGCATCATGCCGTTGATCCGTCCTTGGCAAACCTGTGAGAAAATCTATCGTCACATGCTCCCATTTTCACCCTAGAATAGGAAGCGGCTGAAGCTGACCTACAGGCTTCTGATGCTCAGCTTTCACCTGAAGACACGTCGTACACTTGGCCATGTACTCTCGAACATCTTTCTTCATGCCTCTCCACCAATATTGCCTCTTCAAATCACGATACATCTTTGTGCTACCTGGATGAATGGCGAACTAAGACCTATAGACTTCATCTAAAACAGTTTTCGTCACCTCTACGATAGCTGGAACTGCGAGATGCTCCCAGAAATACAACGATTCATTTGCATGAACTCTCCATTCTCTGTTCTGAATTCGCATCCAAATCCCTTGCAAATGCTGATCCTGCCACTGATTTTGCTTCACCATCTAAACAAGAGCTGGGCTCGCCTCCACATGATATACCGAAACTCGATTATAGTCTTCATGATACCATAGTCCATACTCGCTCACTATCGCATCCTTGCTCCAGTCCTCAAAATCCAAACAAGTGAGAATCCCTAAAGACTTCCTACTAAGCGCATCCGCGACCACATTAGCTTTCCCGGGATGATACTGCAACACAAAATCACAATCCTCCATATACTCTATCCATCTCCGCTGCCTCAAATTAAGATCCTTTTGAGTGAACAGATACCTCAAACTCTTATGATCGGAGAAGACCTAAAATGTCGCTTCATACAAATAACACCTCCAAATCTTCAACGCATGAATCACTGCCGCAAGCTCCGAGTCATGAGTAGGATAATTCCGCTCGTGAGGTCGTAGCTGTCTCGATCCGTATACAACCATGCATCCATGCTGCATCAACACGCATCCGAGTCTGTGTCTTGAAGCATCTGCGTAAACCTCATACGGCTCATCACTGCTACGAATAACCAACACTAGGGCTGAAGTCAACCGATTCTTCAATCCCTGAAAAGCAAGCTCACATTCTTCACCCCACTCAAACCTGACATTTTTCTTGATCAATCTCGTCAACGGAGCTGCAATCTTCAAAAAATCATTTACAAATTTCCTGTAATATCCAGCAAGACCCAAGAAGCTACAAATTTCTGCTACATTCCTTGGTCGTTCCCATTCCACTATGGCTTCAATCTTGGACGGATCCACAGAAATACCATGCTCAGAGATGACATGACCCAAAAATTTGACTTTAGTCAACCAAAACTCGCACTTTTCCCTCTTGGCATACAACTGGTGCCCCCGCAGAGTCTGAAGCACGATCCGGAGATGCTGCTCATGCTCCTCCCAAGTCTTAGAATACACTAGAATGTCATCGATGAACACGATCATGAACTGATCCAGATATGGCCTAAATATCCTATTCATCAAATCCATGAAAGCTGCCGGAGCATTCGTCAACCCAAACGACATAACCAGAAACTCAAAATGCCCATACCGGGTCCTAAAAGCTGTATTGGGAATATCCTCTTCCTTAATCCTAAGTTGATGGTACCTTGAACGCAAATCAATCTTTGAGAAGTATTGTGAACCTCCCAACTGATCAAACAACTCATTGATCTTGGGCAAGAGATACTTATTCTTCACTGTAACACGATTTAGCTGTCGATAATCTACACACAACCTGAGAGTCCCATCATGTTTCTTAGCAAACAAAACAGGTGCTCCCCACAGAGATGTGCTATTCTGAATATACTTTTTATCAGCAGGCTCCTGAAGTTGCTTCCTCAATTCTTTCATTTCTGCCGGCGCCATCCGATAAGGTGCTATAGAAATCGGTGCTGTCCCTGGAAATAACTCAATACCAAACTTGATTTTTCGATGCGGTGGTAATCCTGGCAACTCATCTGGGAAGACATCCTCGAACTCATAAACCACCGGAATTGCTACACTTCCTCTCAAAGCATATGGCTCACACTCTAGATTCGCAGGAAAAGCACAACAAACCAGATTTCTTCGCCCTCCTAGACACGACTTTATGAGACGCTTACTCATTAACCAATCACCACCACCCTGGCAGGTGATCATCGTCCCCCTATCAGACACTAGGGTTACTTTTCTAAGTTGGCAGTCTACAACTGTGTTATACCCGGACAACCAGCCCATCCCTAGAATTACATCATATGAGCTCATAGGGAGTATAATCAAATCACTTTTTAAAATCTCATCCCCAATCTTTATTTTACAAGATTTACACACACAATTCACACACACCTACCACAAGGGAGAAGTTATGACTATGGTTCATTAAACTCTTCTATATCTAATCCCAAGGCATGTACAAAAGAACTCGAAATGAGAGAATGAGAGGCACCTGTATCAAATAAAACGCGAGCTAAAGATTGAGAAACTAAGATCGTACCATCGACAACCGCATTACTGGTCTGAGAATCTGAACCTCCAGATGCCATTGCATGAACCTACACTAGTGCCTTCCCTTTTCCTCTACCAACATTGTCGGGTCCTGGATTATTCTGTCGATACTACTGTGACGGAGACGACTGTACACTAACTACACTCGGCGCTCGATACTGAGGGACGCTATGCTAGAAATGCTACGGCTGCTGCCCTCGTGCTGGATATGAAAACTGTTGAGGAGAGAACTAAGGATACTACAACTGTGGATACTGTTGAGGCAGAGGTAGGGTCTGAGGCTGAGACTGACGACTGGCATCTTCTCTGGTCTGAGATCCAAGACGGGCACTCCTAATCAGGCAATTCCTCTTGATGTGTCCTGGCTGCTGACAAAAATGATAATGGAAGCTGTAGGGATTGCTGCGCCCGCTACCAGAAGAACTGCTGCTATCACTATTCGCGCCACCCTGCTTGCTCTTTCCTGGAGTTGGACGGCTACTGGTGCTCTTCCTACCGCTCCTCTATGATCCTCCTGAAGCATTTGCTCGATCCTCACAATGCTGAGCATAATCATTCTCCACTGATATTGTTGACGACACAAGCTCACAAAACTCCTAAGTCGCAGAGCAATCACCTGTCGCTGAATAAGAGCCTTGAGCCCTTCTTGAAACTTAATGTACCTCTCACATTCCGATGCCACTGCCGATGGAGCAAACCTGGCCAAGTCATTAAATCTTGCCTCATACTCCCGAACTGACAAATCACCATACTACAACCTGTAGAACTCAGCTGCCTTCTGATCCCTATATCCCTACGAAAAATACCTGTCATAGAACAGCTCATCGAATCTGTCCCAACCGATATCGTCATCGCGTTCCAAATGCTTAGCTTGTTTCCACCAAGTATTAGCACCACCCTCGAGCTTATATGCAGCAAATTCCACACGGTACTCATCAGACATACCAAGGGTATCCAAATGCTTCACGATCGAGTCTAGCCAATATTCTGTCAACTGCGGATCCCTATTACCATCAAAAGTCGAAATAGACGCACGCTGAAATTCCTTAAAATATGTATGCCGACGACTAACATCAGAATCCTCCGGTCTAGTCCTGGCTACCATCTGTCGAAAAGCAGAAAACATAGACCTCGTCATACCCTCATCATTTTCAAACTCGGCGTCAGCTGTCGAATGACGTCTAGATGCCATTCTCTCACTTCTGAAAATAAAATTTTGGACTGTCAGAGGTATTTCATTGTCATACCTATGTGTGCACAATTCCCAAGGTTCATAACCTTGAGCTCTGATACCATTCTGTCATGCCCCGGAGTACGGGAGGTGATGTGGTGGATTATTTAAATTAATTAAAGAGGAATTTAATTAAAATCAAGAATTTTAAGGTTAAGTCAAATATATAAAAATGTGAAAGTTTCAAAACTACATTTTATAAAAGAATTCATAAACATTAAGCAGGTGAAGTCATTAAACGAATAATAAAATAATAAAGAACCGCGAGTAAGGGTCCCACTGACCCATAATTTGTGCACACATATAGTACTGACAATATAATAATACAACCACATTCCAAGTACAAATAGAGTTAAAACATTACATGCCTTGATCAATTACTATAAATAATCTACTAGTCCTTTTACTGCTCCTGAGTTCTGTCCGTAGAGTCCTCTCTGAACCTAAGTAGGAATCCACATAGAGGGGGGAAATTTAAAAAAAAAACAAAGAAAATATGAGCGAAAGGCTCAGTAGGACTATATTTTTAATAAATCGTTTAATTTAAAGAAAAGTCTCACTAGTCAGGGAATTATTTAAAAGAAACCTTGAATAAATAAATTTAATAAAACCGTTCTTACCCAAAACAGTTTATTCGGTCAACCAGAAATACATTATTTTCTTTTCCTAGGCAAACCACATAAATATCACCACCGTAGTGGCCCAGCTGGGTTTCGGGACCTGCCCCCCAGGTCGATCGCTACATGACCCGATCTTTGATATGGCATCATGCCCTTATATTCATTTCTAATCATTATTCAAAACCCATTTACCAGATGTTTTCATTATTATTCATTATGAAGTTCATCTCAGTTCATGGTTTACAAAAATACAACCGATAAATTTCATTTTCAATCAACCGTTGAAAACATTTTTATAGAAACCCTTTTCAAAGCCAAATCATTTTGAAACTGGGTTACCAAAGATAGGGTAGAAGTTCTACCTCGATACTCGTACTGGTGCTCCACACCGTAATCCCGGTCCGCTATACGTTAGCTCCGTGGAACTACGAACGATCTTAGATACACACTAAGTCAATCAATATCTAGTTTGAGACATTCTATGTTACTAAACCATTTCATGGTGTCCTAGTATGCCATTTGTATCTTCAAAATCATTTTACAAGGTTGGAATTTCAATCGGGGTTCAAAACAGTAAAAACATGTGAAAAATCATAAAATTTTTCCATGCCCTGCCGGCCTGCCGGACGCCCTGCTTCGGCCGGCCGAACTGCTGTCGAAAATCAAGTCCGATCGACCGGATATTTTTCAGGTTTGGCCTGCCGGATAGATGAATCTGACCTGCCGATCCTTTGAATCCGGCCTACCGAACTAAAAAACCCAGAATTTACAGCCATGGGTTTTGGGTTTCCCAAAACTCAAATATTGATTTTAACCTGTTTTTCTCAAATCCCAGACATAGAAAACAATCATAGATGATAGAAAAACATAATAGAATACTTTTGAACTCATTTAAACAAGATTTAAACACAAAAATCCCAAAAATCCAAAAATGGGAGAAAATGAGAAAAAATGAAAAATCTTGAATCATATCCGTTTTTCTTCAATCCAAGCTTAGATTCTAGGCGTTCTAAGTTCCTTTAACTCAAATCAAGGGTTTTTTAAGCTCAAACAAACTTAGATTTCAAAAATACATGAAAATTAAAAATTTAGCAAAAGTTTAGAAATTTCAAAACTAACCCCGAATTCAAGCTTCAATCCATGTTCTTGGTTGCCAAATCACATTCCCGAGCTTTCTACTCGCTAGCCCGAAGCTTGGATTCAAATTTTGTTTCAAAAATTTGAAAGAGAAATGAGAGAGAATGAGAGAAACCGAGAGAGAGAGTGAGAGAGAGTAACGGGTGAGAGAGAGAGTGTGTGAGAGTGGGCCAAAGAGAGGGAGAGAAGAGAGAATAAATAGACGGAAACGGTGGGCGATTTTACTGTGCGAAAACTAAGTGCCACCCACGGTTTTGTAAAACGAAATATTTTTAACATTTAACAAACTGTTGTGTTTTAAAAACTCAAAATGACATTTTAAAGTAATAAGGAATCGTTAGAATTTATTAAATTAACAAAACAACCTAAAATTCAAAATTTAACCAAATGATCAAATTAACGTTGAAACATTAATTATGGCACACTAATTCATCATTTTACATTACAATAACATTAAATTAATTTTGGGGGATTACATATAGGTTTAAGGTAGAAATTTGATACACACTTGATGTATTGGTATATATTTGATGAAGTCCAAAATAGATAGAATAGTTTTTAAATAAAAACAAAATATCACAGGTAAAAATGCTAAGAACTTCAACTTTTATCTCAGTTGTATACGACTTATCATGTTTTTATTAGTAATTGTTTAAAATATTGTTATATCAACAAATTGTATTTATTAATGAATTAATAAAATTTAATAATTGGTATAAATGCTTTGATTAAAGCTAGTATCCTAAGATTGCTTGTATATATGTGTATGTGCGTATTTATATACATGTAAATTTTCCATAAATAATCGCTCATGATACGGTAATTCTATATTAAACAAAGCACCGTTCATATAGTAATAATGTTTTCATTCGTATGTGGACTTCTCTACCCATTTGCTTTAACTTGCGTATCATTTTCCATTCTACCCTCTTCTTCTGACGAAAGAACACAATCCTTCTGCAGCATAATAAACGGTGAATTATTCAAGGGACCCTAAATTTTTTGTCATTATGAGTTCGGTGATATGTGTCCTTTCTTCATATTTAAGTACATAATCTTAAAAGTATCAAGGGTACGCAAGACGAATTAAAATAAATAAGTATTTTTTTCAAAGTGGTTCTCTTTTATTAAAATATGTTTTTTTAATTGAATAAAGATGGTGTTTCATACAACTAACATAGACATTATAACTGTAAATCTCAAAGAACTACTAAGATCAGTGTAGCAAGTAATACATAACAATAATTAAAAAAAAAAAACAGTTTAGCCATTGATACAACCAAAAAACAGAAAACAAAAAACAAAAATAAAGAATTTTTTTTTCAAGATGTACTATTTTCCATTGGCGCACATATGACCTTACAACAAACAAAATTGAGCTCTATAAGATATAAATTTTTAGCTCTTTCAAATGCCCTCTTCCCCCAATATAGGTGTTCTTTTGATTGATATGATAATGAATTTGTTGTCAATGTTGATCTTCCTAAAATCTTCCAATCTTACACTTATAATAGGGCTGTACAAAAACCACCCCGCACCCTACTAACCGCCTGCGTCCGTGCCCGCTCATCTCGAAAAAAACAGGTTTACGTTAACAACCCACTGGCGGGCGGGTTCACCAATATATTCAGGGAGGCGGGTTTGGTTTTAAGTTTTTGAGGACGGGTTCAACCCGAACCCGCCCGCCTATATATTTTTTTTAAAAAAACCTAAAACTATCTACACTTTGCCTTAGCCACCCACACGCTCACGAGTCCTTCAGCCCTAGCGCCTCTCCTCTTTCCCTTTTTTCTTTTCTTCTTCCCAGTTCTTTGCGCCTCTCCTCTTTCCCTCTTTTCTTTTCTTCTTCCTAATTCTCTGCTCCCTAATCGCCCTCTTCTTCTTCCCATTCTCCCTAGTCGGTCGGCCCCCACTTTAGTTCAAAGCTTGATTCTGCTCATTGTAAGTATTTTTTTGTTTATCTTTTGTACTGCTTTTGCTAATTCCCTTCTCCTCTCTCCATTGGTGTTTTCAAGAATGGATTCATTCATCCTAAATATTAGACTTTTCTAGTTTCATGATACGGTATTATCAAACTTGCTTTTTGTTGGGAATGCTTTATGTATTATCATCATATATTTTCTACAATTTTTTTCACTTTAAAAAAAAAAAGGTCCAAAAAATTACATTTGGCAATAGCATAGGTTTAAACCGCCTCAACCCGCCCGCAACCACCTAAAACCAAACCGAAACCACCTGCCATGTGGTGGGTGGTTTGCGGGTTAGTTAATCGCCAACCCGCCATCCAAAAAAACCGCACCGCATCCCGCCCAAAAACCGTCAAACCGCCTGCTGTTCAACCCTAACTTATAAGCTAAAATTAATTTCCCAACAGATCACTCAAAAAAACACATAGTAGAGAAATCTAATAACATGTTTGGCATTAGTTGGATTTAACCAATTTTTCAGTTAGGAATAGTGTAAACCTCTCACATGCTATAATATAAAACAAAAGTTTACTATAATGTTTAAACCAATTAGTTTAAACCAATGCTTCCTGAAATTTTTAATTAGATAAAAGGCCTAGAAAAAAATATTTTTAAGTTAATTTTGCACCATCGACACAATTTTTTATTGGTCAAAACCTATTGATCTTAAAAGCACAAAGCAACAAAATCAACTATACATTTTAATTGGTTTAGTTTCATTAAATTTCAAACAAAAAAAAAATGCATTACTATTTTCTATTTGGTTTCATGGTTATGCCACTGTAAACACTTATAACTCCAGACGGATTGTAAACACTCCTAATCAGTCCATACTAGGGCTGGGGCTAGAAATGGTGTCAAAGTTAGGGTAGGGTTGGGCTAGGGCTAGAGCCAAGTACAAACAAAGTTGGGGTCAGGGTCGAGGTCGAGGTCAAGGTCTAAGTCTAGGCCGCAGGCCATGGTCCAAGTAACAACTGATATTAGCCTAATTGTTCACTTTAATACCAAATGTTTATGCTAGCTTACGGGTTCGTTTAGCCTTTTAACTAAAACAAATTATCTATTTTTGTTTCATTCATGTGTCATCCTCACACAAACGACATGCAAATGGGTTCAACCCTCTTGCCAATTACCAACATCGGCATGTCAACTGTAGCGGGTCCACATGGTATAATTTAACCCACATAGGTCGCATTCACCCTTTTAAATCATGAGTAAACCTTGGTTTAGTAGTGTAATTAGTCTCTGTAGCTCTGATGAAATTTAGTCCCCCTATATTTTTATGTACAAATAAGAGTCAAATCTTTCTTTACACGTGTATGTCAAATGAGATCTTGTTAGTGAGAATAGCCAATTCGGTTTAGCTTGTATAAACAGTAGTTAGTTAGCCAGCCTGGCTATTAGTTTTATACAGTTAGAGGCAGTGACACGTGCTCTTAGGTATCGGTGGTGTTGTAGATATGCCAGCTTATGAGGTGTTTGGCAGGTTTATCCTATTCTTTTAGGTTATAAATAAGGTAAAAATTTTAATAATAAAAAAAATTACTATAAAATAAAAATTTTACTTACTAAAATAAAAAATATTCCTAACAAATAATTTTAACCATACCGAATACTAATTTAGTATTTAAGCTACCCTGTATAAAACATTCAATCAATGGAGTTTAATCTGTCTATTTTCTGATTCTCATTCTCTCTCTACAATCAATTAGAGTTTTATTTCGCTTCGCAAGTTTATGCGAACGTCACATAATTCAAAACACAATTGCAGACAATAAAGAAGGAATCTTTGTCCATTGATGATTTTATGCTTAAAATTTGATGTGCTGTTGATCTTCATGCATTGGTTGGGTAAAATTTCTGTTAAAGATAATATAGATGCGATCTTTGATGGTCTGCCTCCTAAACATGAAACTTTTGTTATGTCTGTGAATTCAAGAACCAATCCCCTATATTGTTGAGGAGATTGGTTCTCTACTTCTTACCACAGAGGCTCTATTGGAAAAGAATTTGTGATCTCTGGATTCTCACAATCCGAGCCTTGCCAATGTTGCTGCCGTGAATTCTAACATTTCTCGGTCCAGGAACCGAAATTGGGGATTCTCAAGCCCTAATCCTAATTGTAGGTTCATTCCTTGTTTCAATGCTACAAACTTTGCCTTTTCTTCATCTCGTGGTCAATTCTCTTCTCTTGGTCGTGGTGCATCCAATGGATGAGGTGGTTGGTCTGGGAATAAGCCACAGTGTCAGTTGTGTCACAAAATAGGTCACGTAGTCAGTAGCTGTTTCTATCGATTTGATCATTCTTTCACTGGTCCTGCTCTGTTTCAAGGCAATCTTTGTGAGTTTGGTTTGCTCTCTGAGTCATCTCCTGATTCTTCCAATCCCTACTCTCAAGATTTTGACAATGTCACTACTGTTGCAATGCTTGCTACACTTGAGGGCTCCTATTATTCTCACTAGTATCCAGACTTTGGAGCTACCAATCACCTCACTGTAGATGTCACCAATTCAATAGCGAAAACAGAGTTCTTTGGTCCAGATCAAGTGCACATGGGCAATGGTAAGGGTTTAGATACTAAACATATCGGTTTTTCCTAATTTGTTTCACCATTTTCCTCTTCCAAAACTCTATCTTACAACGTCAGTGACATGTGCCTAAAATTACAAGAATCTCCTTAGCACGTCTAAGTTCGCTCAAGGTAATAAAGTTTACTTTGAGTTTCACCCTAACTCTTGTTTTGTCAAGGATTAGGGCGCACACCAAATTCTGCTAGCAGGAAAACTTAAAGCTGGTCTATATGTCTTTGATCAATCCCAAATTCATCTTCACAGGACACATGTCTCTTTTGGTGCCCTATTTGTCTCACGCCCTATTCCTTCTCTCTCAAAGTCAAAAGTCAGTTGATGATGTTGGTTTGTTGTCTGATTTATCTGAACATGTACAAAATTCTTCACTACGGTAGTCACGGTCTTGTTCTCAAGATAATCCTTCCTCTTGTATTCCTGAAAAGTCTTGTACTAATTCTGTTCTTGATTTGTGGCACCAACGTTTGGGCCATCCTTCTTCCCACGTTGTAAAAATTGCACTCAATTCTTTATGATGTCATAACTTTAAATTTACAATCTTTTCATTTCTGTTCAGCTTGTTCCCTGGGACTGCACCTCTTCAATTGATTCACTCTGACTTGTGGGGTCCAGCTCCCTCACCCTCTGCCAATGGTTAACACAATTACATTCACTTTGTTGATGAATTAAAGAAGTTTACCTGGATTTATATGAAGACAAAAGTTAGAAGCCTTTCAAACTTTTCTGAATTTCAAAGCCTTAATTGAGTTGCAATTGGGGCAAAAACTGCAATCTATTCAGACAGATTGGGGAGGGGAGTTTAGAGCATTTATAGATTATCTCCACAAAACATCCTGTCCTCACACTCTTGAGCAGAATGGGTTAGCAGAAAGGAAACACAGACACATTATTGAGCATGGTTTAGCCTTACTTGCACATGGTTCCTTACCATATAAATTCTGGGATGAAGCCTTTTGAACAACAGTCTTTCTTGTCGATAGACTCCCTACACCTGTTCTTCACAACAAAACTCCCTTAGAGGTGCTTTTTAAGTCAAAACTTGTGAATTCTCAGCTTAAGGTGTCTGGTTGCACTTGTTATCCCAGTGTCAGATCCTATAACAAACATAAGTTTCAATTTCACTGAATTGTCCTGTTCTTTCCTTGGGTATAGCTTAAATCACAAAGGGTACAATTGTCTTGACCCCACAGGTAGAGTTTTCATCTCTCGTGATGTTACCTTTGATGAACATAGCTTTCCCTTTGATAACAAAATGTCTCTGTCAAATTCATCTATGTGTTCTTCTCCATGGATCTCATCGTTACTATGCCACTTGCTGTTTGTCCTTCTTCCCAAGTCTATTTTGAGTCTCCCAATACTTCCTCTCCAACTTCCAGTCCTCTTTCACCAAAACCTGTTACAACTGAGGAACAAACTAATATGCTTAATGTTGATACTTCTATTATTGCTCATTCTGCACAAGATCTAGTTCTAGGTTCTGCTCAGCCTTCACATGAAGCTGATGAAGCTTTTTCTCCTGTGGTTCCACAGCCTGCTCCTCGCAAGATGATTATAAGGTCTCAAAGGGGTATTTTTAAACCTAAAGTTTACTTGGCTACTAAAGAACCAGCTACCGTGTAGGATGCATTGCTACATCCTAGCTGGAAACAGGCAATGATGGATGAGTATCTTGCCTTGTTGAGGAATAACACATGGACTCTTGTTGAAATTTCCTCATCTAGGCGTGCTATTGGCAACAAGTGGGTGTTCAATCTCAAAGGGAATCCAGATGGAGCCGTTAGTAAATATAAGGCTTGTTTAGTGGCTGACGGATTTCATCAAGTGGCTGGGTTTGACTTCAATGAGACATTTAGTCCAGTTGTCAAACCAACTGCCACCAGAGTTGTTTTGACAATTGCACTAAGTCAGGGGTGGACATTAAGGCAGCTAGATGTGAATAATGCATTCCTTAATGGGAACATGCAAGAGGAATTTTTTATGCAACAACCAGAAGATTTTATTGATATGCAGTCTCCTCACTTAGTTTGCAAACTGAAAAAATCCTTGTACGGCCTCAACACAGGCTCTTAGAGCCTGGTTTGACAAGCTTCATTCAGCCCTCTTGAGTTTTGGTTTTATGTCTTCTAAAGTATATTAGTCTTTTTTTATTAAGTCTACTGGACAAGTTACAGTGTTTATACTTGTCTATATAGATGATAAAAGGATACAGGGAGTGATAGTTCAGTTGTTCAAGAGTTAATAGTCCAGTTAAACACAAAGATTGCCCTTAAAGATTTAGGCAAAGTGGATTACTTTTTGTGAATTCAAGTTGTAGAAACACAAGAAGGTATTCATCTCTCTCAGACAAAGTATGCCACAGACTTGTTGTGTAAGGCCAAGATGCAATTTGCTAAGTCTGTTCCAGCACCTGAAAAAGATTGACTGCTTATGGCAGTGATCCAGTGACTAGTGCTCAACATTATAGAAGCATAGTGGGAGCAATTTCAAATGCCAGTTTATGCAATCTCCTCTGGAGTCACATTGGAAAGTAGTTAAAAGGATTCTGAGGTAGATAGCAGGTACTTTACAGTTTGGTATTGGTATTCATCTTAGAAGATGTTCAGCTTTAAATTTGGGCATTGTCGGATTCTGTAATGCTGACTAGGCATCAGACAGGCGTTCCACCTCAGGTAATTGTGTTTATTTGGGGCCTAACTTCGTGTCTTGGCATTCCAAGAAGCAGCATACAGTGTCCAGGTCTTCAACCGAAGCCAGAATATCAAAGTTTGGCACAACTAGCAGCTGAGATTACCTAGTTGCAATCATTACTTAGTGAGCTGAAGGTTAAATTGCAGCATACACCAATTATCTGGTGTGACAATCTCTCAATAGTAGAGCTCTTAAAAAATCGAGTTTTACATGCTGAAACAAAGCATGTAGAACTTGATTTGTATTTGTCAGAGAAAAAGTTACAGAAACAAGTGGAGATCCGTCATGTTCCTTAAGTAGATCAGATTGCAGATATGTTTACTAAAGCCTTTTCAAGTACAAGATTCAAAGTGTTGGGAGACATTGACAGACAAACTCAAGGTTGAGAACTCAGCAACCTTGAGTTTTAGAGGGCTGTTAGTGGGTATAGCTAATTCTGTATAGATTGCATAAACAGTTAGTTAGCTAGCCTGGCTGTTAGTAAGTTTTATAGAGTTAGAGGCAGTGACAAGTGTTCTTAGGTGATTGGTAGTATTGTAAACATGCCAACTTAGAATTTAAGCTCCTCTGTACAGCACATTCAATCAATGACAGCTTAATCTTTCTTTGTCAACAATACTCTTTCCCTCTCTACAATAAAAATACCATTTCTAACAGATGCTTACGATCCCCTCATTGGATCTTCTTCTTTTTTTTTTTTTTTTTTTTTGCTTGCGTTGAATTACAAGGTGTTGAAAATTCAATGAATCCTTCTTCTTTTTTTCCATAAATGTACTATGTTAAGGCAATACAGTTGATTCTTTTCTCTTTTTTCCTTCTCCCAATAAGTATATTAAGTTGCTTAAAATTTTCCTTTCAGTGCTTCAATATTAATGACCACAAAATTG
This sequence comes from Artocarpus heterophyllus, assembly GCA_025403435.1. Lineage (NCBI taxonomy): Eukaryota > Viridiplantae > Streptophyta > Magnoliopsida > Rosales > Moraceae > Artocarpus > Artocarpus heterophyllus. The sequence goes on from CM046353.1 coordinate 11,401,359, forward strand.
AAAAGCACAACTCATCCAACAAACCGCCCTATCTGTCTGCCAAGAAAAACAGTCCAATAATCCCAAGAATTGAGCAATGATGGGTTAAGCATTTCATAAACCATAAAGAAAAATAAATAAAATAAAACAAACACACTCAAACCGCTCCCGCACACATCCTATCATCAACTCGTTGAAGGCACTGGTTTCTTTAATTAGCTTTGCTTGCCCGCTTTGGCTAATGTCATGCCATTGGCCAGGATCTTTCTATTGTGCCTTTACGATGTCTGTGCCATTTCATAAGTTTATTGTAACTTTAATGCTCAAAATTTGTAAGTATATTTGGTTAAAATGTGTAAGACATGACTATTGTAATTTATATAAGTCCAATTCCTATATTACAACGTATATTTCTAGCACAATGCCAAAAATTTCACGAATAAAAATAAAGAACGCATATGTGCATAAGATGATTGATAAACCAATTTTATATTAGTAAATTGGATATTTTTAATTTAATATTTTGTGAGTTTTTAGGTTTTTTAATTACTTTTTAGTAAATTAGATATTTTTAACTTAATATTTTATGAGTTTTTAGGTTTTTTTAATTAATTTTTAGTTGTTTTTATTTTACTTTAATTAGATTTTATTTTTATTTTACTTCCTCTTTTCCATAATTATTTTTCCTCACCCATGTAGATAAATTGAGTAAAATAGGCAATTAGAATTAATTTGAAGGTTAAAAGCGTCAAAAAGTTGGAGCGAATGCCCTTGTTCTGTCCCAAAACAAGAACGCATCCGGTGCAACGTGCTCCATCCAATTATTCGTGCAACCTGTGCGTCAACAAACTCTATCTCGTCACTTGGCATGCGAAAATCGTGTTCAAGAGTGCAACGCCACGTGTCCCGCAACCTCAAGTGCTTCAAGTGCAGCTTCCCATGCGTGGAGTGGGAATCAGGAAACGAAAAAAAACAGAAAAAACTGAGGCAGCGGCTTCTTATATACATATTATAGATTATAGACATAAAGGAGTATTGGAGGGCTCTGATAGGGCCGAAACCAACCCCTTTGGGAGGACAGTGCCCAAAGGCTGCTTGCAGCCGAGGGAAGGAAAAAAAATATATATATATATATATATATATATATTTAGGTTTAGGTTTTATTTTGGGTTTAGGTTTTTATTATTGGAGAAAGTATTTTTAGAGGCCAAAATTAGAAGAAGGATATGATATAGAAGAACTCTGAAGACTTGTGACACCTCTAATTCGGTTTTATTTTCTAGTTTTTTAGTTTTTTATCTGTGTTCTTTAGTTATGTTAAAACCAATAGTTTCTATTTATTTATTTTTAATCATGTTTTAATTTTTTTGTTAGAGCTATGAAATCATCAATATTATTTTAATTTAATTCTTATTTATTTTTTCTTTCAAATATTTATTCTCTAAAAATTTATTGCTTTATGTTGAGTGTTTATTACTGTTCTTAATGTTTTTTAATTGCATGATCATAGATTAATTGATTAAGAGATCTATAATGAAACCAAAAAGAGATTTATAGGAATAGATTCTTGTGATAGACATTATAAGTTACATGGGACGTAGGAATATAGCAACCTAACTTGCGTGGACTTTTAGAGAACCATAGATCTTAATGAATTCTAATATATCTAAATTCACATAGGAATATAGTAGGTTAATATACTAGGGTATTTGTGGCGTAGCTCAAAGAGGGCGTTGAATAAATTAGGGTTACTTGTTCTTCAAATATTGCAATAGATGCTGTTAGTAAGAATAATAAATTGAATTAAATTAGTTTTGATGAAATCGAATACCTTAATCTTTTATTTATTTGTGTCGTTATTTATTTATTTATTATTTATATTTTGTTTTATTATTTCTTTATTTTATTTTCGATCGTTTAAATAATTTTAGAGTTGACCAGTCCTTAATTAGATTAACTCAATCCTTATGAGAATTATACTTCATACTTGTCACTTTATTACCTTTTACCATTTCATGCACTTACAGATTTTTCGCAACAATCATTATGAGATGGTCGTTTGTGTATTCTTATTGGATAAAGTCTTTACTGCAAGATATCAATAACTAAAACACATGTAACAAAATAATTGTTGAACCAAGAAACAGTCTATATATAATTGAGTTTGACATCCAATTGATGGAGACCCCGCAACATTACAAATCAAAGATACCAAAAAAACAAACCGAAGGCAAACACAAGACGTAAGAACATGTTTGCAAGCTTTTGTTTACATAAACACAGAGAAATTTACCAGGAACATATTTCTATAAAAATTAAGGAAAGGAAAATAAATGAAAATGTGTGTGTGTGTATATATACACACACACTTTGGAAGACTAAGAGTAAGGACTAGTACATTCCCAAATTTTCTTTTCTCAAATGTGGAAATGGAAAGTAGAAAACTAGACAGTCTTTGGAAGCGCATAAGAAGAGAGAACGGATAATACGGCTGTGCAAACAAATGCAAGGAACAGGAGACTCGCCGAGGCATTTGCCTTCGCATAGAAGTCTCCAAAATCGTACTCCAAATCGTCGATGAGTTTTTTCATATCGGTTGTAACACCAAATCCCGCAGCTGCACCGGTGGCTAATAGATATGACGCAATCTGCACAAACGCCCAACCGATTTTTATGTCAATTCAATATCATTATTTATGTCTTGTTTGTCTTATAATTTCAATCACACTTCAAATATTAGTTAATTTTTTGTTACAATTTTTTTTTTGACATTTCTTATGAACCAACCATAAGTGATTAATATATGAAAGCTTATTATTAGCTGTGTAAATGCATACCTTGTCACCATAGAAGTCAAAGAGAAGATTGCCTTCTCCGTTGCTTACGGCATTGTAGATTGTGAATGCAAGTTGCAGGAGAGCATATGCGAGGCCAATCACGATGGCAGAAAGCATGTATCTGCGATTAAATAATTTTAATCAGCCATTAATTCAATATAAGGATTAAGATAATGCATAAAAGTTGATCTTTTGCAATGTGTTCGTCATAGGTGAAGGAAAAAAAATAGTGAAATTTTTATAAAAAATGGTATACATGAAAGAATTAAATCGCGTGTGATTTTTTGTTGGAGAAATATTACCCGATAATTCAAGACACTTGTTTTTCTTTAAAACTTTGCCGTTCGTTTAAAAAAAAAAAAAATCCAGGCTATCTTTTAACCATGTAAACAGGCCATTTATATTTGAAGTGACAAAATTAGAGAGCATTTCGTTTATGATCATATTGCTCCTTTTTCCCCACTTATAAAGCTATGTTTCTTACTAAAATATTCAATAAGCTGCATATAACAAATACAAAATTAAGGGCAACATACATTCATTATTCTTGTATAATAAATTACAAAGGAAAAGCGTATTCTTTTTGAACCTGATATATCATTAAGAAAATGCAGATTGACTGTTTTTGTTATTCCAAACATATATATACTTGCTTCTTTTTGAAAGGAAAGAAAAACCAGACGTTAGTAAATTACCACAAATTTAAAATTAATATCTGTGAAAGACCTCATTCCCAGATGGCTAAACCAGTTACTATTTTGCTACAAAAGAACTTATTTAGGTGGAGATATATAAAAATATATATATATATATATCCCCAAAGAAAACAAAAAAGGAATGTTATCCATTTTTATTCTGATTTTTTAAGGAAATCGAAAATAACCTATTAATTATAGGTAATTTGTCTTTTAATTATCAAATTCACAAGAAAAAAAAAGTTATTTTGATCAAATTTAACAGTTAGAAAGACAACAATACTGATAGGATACCCATAAAAAAAAGACTACTGATTCATAAGCTAATAGAAGGATATCTGATTGAAAGCATACCGATAAGCAATAATGTCCTGAAATCTGAGCTTGACTCCATTATTCTCGTCGGTCTTTGAGGTGGTGCAAATGACAATGAGGGCTATCAGAAGGAGAACAATGGTGAACACCCTGAATACAAGATTGGTAATTCGTGAAGCCGCTGATTTCGCCATATTCTTCTTTTGGTATTAATTAATTATGATATTCAAAACCCAAGTATTTTTTCTTGGAATGAACCTCCTAGCCATGTGATTGCAAGCACCTTTTATGGTCCAAAAACCAAATTAACCAGTTATATGAGCAGTTGTTTGACCGTTGACGTAAGCCGCAAATTCCTTGTCACCTACCAAATCAACGAACGAATCAAAACCTTTGAATATAAGTATGTAGAGAGTTTACTTTGAAAAATGGGGCAATGCAACGTGCTTGAGCTTGACCCGTCAATGGTGGGAATTTATGCAATATTATATTCATTTTTTTGGGTCAACGACGCGTTGTTTTGGATTGCCAAAATTTTTCTTGTCTAGGTTTAAAAAACGAAATTTATAGATATTGCTAAACATTTTCGTCAATTATTAAAAGAAAAGGGTTAATCACAAAAATTTCACAGTTTTCTTAATAGTAATTGTCTCATACATAGGATTTAAAACAAAAAAACAAAATTCATTTCTTTTATTTATTTATTTGTTTTTTGCCAAAATGACACCCACCATGCATTCCTAGATAAAATTGTAGATGTAGAAGTGGTTAGGTACCTCCATACAAGTTTTTTCCTTTCCTTTCTCTCTCTCTCTCTTTTTGTTTTTTGTCGTTTTACCAAAGTCAATTGTTACTTGGCATCCTATCCTAGTTGGTCCAATTTCACTTCCTTACAAATTCTATTTGTTCTTTGTAAAATTCTTAGTCGACTACATTAACTTCTTTGCTTGATCAATTTTCCCTACTTGGGTTATTCAACAATTGTTGGCGGAGTGTTTGGTTTAGCAATGCACACCAGCTGATAAATATAGATATATATATATATATATGTCTCTGTCTGTGTGTGTGTGTGTGATTTCTGAGGCAATTTATTAGTCGGGAGCGTAAGAGTACACAACCAACAAGTTGCCGTGTTTGGCCGAATCCATGTGAAAATCACTTGTTAATAATGATCATTGACATTATGAAGTCAGTATGAGAACCAAAATTAATCAAATCCAGTTATGTGAGTGGAAAATTATAGAAACATGAGGCCATAGTTATAAGTCTTGTAAAATTAGACGTCAACCCTTAATTTTCCAACGGAAAAACCTTGGAATAATGTAACAAAAAAATGAGATTGTGCACATAGGCTTGGAAGTCTGATGTGACAGTCATTTTGACCTTCAGCGTTCAGGCCTGGAAATTTGAACATTTATTTCTCATAAGCAAAAAGATCGGACTATCTATATTTTTCAACAAATTTATATGTTTTCCCTCCGATTAATTAATTATAGGGTACGTTTGACACGTAGGATTAGATTAGATTATGGAGTTAGGATTGGATTGAATTGGACTATATGTTAAATTCTATCGTGTGTTTGGTTAAAATCGGATTGGACGAAATTAAATATCATAAATTTAAATAAAAAACAATTGTTTATTAAAAAGAAATACTTTTTTATTAATCTCAGTAGATGCCATCTCACTTCACCATTTTTTCTCCACCGACTTCTTCTTCATCAATCAAATCTCAGTGATGCTCTATGCTTGACATAATTAAATAGACAAATCTTCGTCAAATCTCAATAAAGCTCTTGTTGGAAACTTACCAAAATTGAATCCCAGGGAGCTATTCAAAGCCTTGTTGCAAATCACAAGGACTCTTCTCAGTACTACCCTTCCACGCCATTGAAGTCCACCTCCAGAAGCTCGAGTTCCAAGTCATCTTTTGTGGCGGCGGCTGATGTGAAAGATGTGTCGCCATCTTTGCCGTCGCAGCCTCCATCCTCAGTCTCGCTAGTTTTGGCGTCGTCGCTGGGGTTGAACCGGATAAAGACGAGATCGAGGCCGTTACCGTTGGAGAGCTTCTTTGGATTCAGGGGAGATAAACGGCACTATGGTGCTCGGGGCTAGTAATTTGTCCAGGCCTAACGGCGACAGCGGCAGTGGCAGTTCAAGTGCTGGGAAGAAGGAGGAGGTGCGGCAGCGAGTCAAAGTAGGATGGGCTTGTTGCTGCAACCATAGTGGGGTGAGCCACGTTGCTAGCGACCGACGCCGGTGAGGCGAGCTACAAGTGACGACAGTGGGGAAAGGAATCTTTGGCGATGGGTGGTACAGAAGGTGGCGGTGGGGTGTATGGTTAAAAGAAGGTGGCGGTGGGGTGTATGGTTAAATGGGTAGCTAATAGAAATAGTACAATTTATTTTCAAAAGAAAAAAATTGCAATCCTGACTAATCCAATGTTTTGTTAAGGATTATTAATCCCATGTTTGTGGGATTATTTTGGGCTGTTGGGATAAGTTATCCTGTCCATATCTAATCCAGAATAAGCACCAAATTAGTCCCAATTCCAATCCTAGGTAACAAACAAGGCCATAGTTGCTAATATTAATCCCAAGATAGCTGGCAAGTTATAGGGTTCAAAAAAATTTAATTAGTGAGAAATTAATCCCAATACTAACAAAAGCATCAATAACCAAGTGTGTGTGTGTGTATATATATATATTTCATGAAAATTAATTAGATTACTTACTTTTGTGTGCTTGTACATAATTGGAGTGGACATAAATCGGAATGGAAGGATTCTGAGTGAGAAATAGTAGTCAAAATAAGTTATCTACTTGGTTACGGAATTCGAAACTAAAGTCACCCTCATTCACATGTATACTTAGACCCAAACTCGAGTTGATTTAAAGTTATCTATATACCTTTTAAATAAATTTAGACTTGTTATATATATTTATGTTAGTCATAATAAATATAATTTTGTAATTATTAGGAAAAAAACATATTGTCAACATTTGAATAAAATAAAATAAATTTTAAAAAACTAAAATATATTATTCATTTTAATTAAAATGAACTACATATAACTGTAATCAATTTAATAATGATTAGACTAATGCTATAATGTTAAGTAAATAAAATAATTAATATAGATAGTATGTATGTATATATATATATTTTTTGTTTTTTTAATTACATATTTATAGGTAAAAGAGGAGTGTTTTTCTTCCTCTGTTTGCGGAATTTATTGCTATTAAGGAAGGATTAAGGTTTTCTATTGCTATAGGATTTCCAATCTTCTTGTCGAGATGGATTGGAAAACCGCCATTGACGCGATGAAGGAACCTTCCTCTCTCGCTTCCTATGGCCTTATCATTGAGGAGACTCACGATCTGTGTGCTTTATTAATGGTCGTGGCATAAGGTTTTCCCTCGCCCCTCGTACTGCCAATGAAGTGGGCAAATTCCCTTGCCTCCAATGCTATAAACAAAGGTTTTTATTGTTATTCAATCATAATGATGCCTCGCCTTATGTCAAACTTTGTAATGTTTGGACAATTTGTCCCTTCTTTATTTTTATTTGCAACATTTTCTCCTAAAAAAAAATTAATATTAGTATGAGGATTGGGTGTCCCAATCCTGAAGGGACATGGGATTGTCAATTCCATTCTCAATCTTAAATTTATGTGAGACCTACCAAACTAACTTCCATTTCAAGAGAAAAAAGAGCAAGTAAATATAGGATTGACTTCCATTCTCTTCTATTAGTTAGTAAACATGGCATTGGTACTTCTCCTCCAAACTACGGTGTAACATGTCTACATGTACAAGGGTAGTAATTTTAAAATTTTAAGGACACAAGAAAAAGAAAGAAAGTATTTGGCAACTAAGTTAGTGTTAAGATTGGTGTCCTAAGGTACAAATACTTTTTTTTTTGTAATTAATGACATTTTAGATTAAATAAATAAATAAATAATAATGCGAATATTTCATGTGTTAATAATGGTCCTCATATTGCTTTCATTATTATATTTAAACATTTAGCAAACATGTGTTCCGTAACTATTATAACCAAATCTTGTGATCGGACATATAAAGAGTTTATATACGGCATAGATACGAGACCAAAATAAATAGGCAATTATATAGTCTACAATCTATGTATCTATCTGGACACTTTATACATGACAAGACTGTAATGGAGATCTACGTCTAATTGGGAAGGTAGCTTATCTAGGCCGTGGGAGCGGATTGATTCCATGGTAGACACATTGATATGGTAGACCTAATGGTGGTCACACATTGGACTAGACCTAAAATAATTCCTTCTATCTTAAATCAATTCACTTTAACGATCATCTATGTGTGATCTTAATCCTGAAGTGGATTCATGACTCCATTTTTATAGCTTATATCTTTTGATATTTCAAAGGCAAGAGTTCCAATGATCGAATGCTCCATTATCGGTATGTTGAAGATGCAACCTATATTTGATGAGAGCATAATGTATAGACACGGAATCCATAACTTTCTAACAAAGAGTGAATATTATTCTGACAAAGGCATTCTTCTAGAATTTGGAAAGGAACAAGGCCTTAGTTATCCGGATACTTGTGGTAACCAGATGATTTTCCATTTATATTTGCTATAAATGGAATTTTCGAAATAAGTGAAATAATGGAACTTGGAGATAAAATAATCAAAAGGTAAAACGGAACTAAGTCATTCATCAAATTATGGATAACCTATGAGGATATGCATATGCATGAGTAGCACAGACAAGACTGTTAAATAAAGTCTCATAGTATGATATATTATTAAGAGTGTAGCTTTGACTCTTTAGTGGAGTGATATCAAAGTTAATATTTAAATAAATTATTAATCAGGGATTAATGTATTTGTTATTATTAGAGTTTAAAAATATATGTCCATCAGGTCCCAATGCTAGTTCACAAATTCCTTGACTAGTTGTGTAGAATGTCATTGCCACAGATGATATAAGAGGTTCGCCAGATAGGTTGCTGGGCCTATCAGTGTGTAGGTCCAGTAGTGTAGTTGGACTATATGTGGCACCTGACCTACAGTCTAGAAGGACTGTAGGAGCCTATCAGAAGGGAATATTTGAAAATTGGTTAATTAATTACTTAAATAATTAATTGATTTTAAGATAGTATTTATTCAAATTTAATTACTAGGATTTTGTAATAATTAATTATTTGAATAATTAATTTAAATCCTAATTACATTTGAATTTGAATAAAAGATAATTATTCATAATTCTTTAAGTTAGATAATTATCTAGAATAATTGAAATCTAATTTAAATAGAATTTTTGAATGAGAATTATTCTAGATGATCTAGATAATCACAAATCCTATATTGTGATTGGTTGGGATTCAAAATATTCCCCTATTAGTAGTTGGCATGTACAGTGATGATAGACACACTATGATTGGCGTGTGGAGCTAAGAGAGGAGTGAGAAAAATCTTCTCCTAATTCTAATAGACTTCCACCTCCTCTTGTAAACTTTATAAATAGTTGCTTCTCCTCCTCCTTTATTGCTAAGTTTGAAAAAAAGTGCTTTTAGTGCTTCTTTTTAGAGTGAGAAAAATTAGAAGAGAATCTGTGGAGAGTTTTTTTGTTTAGTTATGCCCACACACACAACAACTAGAAGGAAAATACATAGCATTGAAGATCTAAAGGTTAAGATTTTTAATCAAACATGCTGCTTACGGTTCATCAACAAGTACATTTAATTAGAATTCTATTTATTGTTTATAGCAACATAAGTATTAATAAATTTTTTAAAATTCCTGCGTCACTGAATCAATATTTTCATCAGCTAAAACTTAAAGTTGAAAGATAAATACTATAGCATGTTAGAGAATTATATTGTACTTTGACTTTATACTGTAACATATGAGAGCTTTATACTATAGTAATACTATAGTAATTAAAACTCAACTCTCAAACACCCTTAAAACCATATGGATGTCATGTCTAAACTCATGGAACTATTTTTTGACGTCTTATACCCAGTGGGTAAAATTGACTTTTTGAAAAACCAAGGGTCAAACGCGGTATTTAGAAAAACTCAAAGGAACTAGCTTAGTATTTTCCTTCAACTAAATTAACGTTTAGATATTCTATTAGACGGGAGTCCTTAGCATTTGAATTTTATTCTGCCTTGTCTTTTTCAAATACAGATACTCTCAACTTGCTAGATCGTATAGCCGTATATGACTTGGCATTCTAAGCACAGCTAATGGTTACTTCTCATTTGAAGTATTCTATGCGTTGACCTTCCCAAGTCAATGCAATCAGCCATCTATATATATATATGTATATTATATAATATATATATGTAAACGAGTACCGTGTGCAATTTGTTTTTTGAAAGGTCGAATCTTCAATACTATAATTATACACAATTGAACTTTTCACTTGCAATATAATCAATAGCACTATTCGACTACAAGGTTAAAATTTAAGTTTGCAAAGGGGTACTTGTATGGTTTATGTGAACATGTGGCAAGGTAAACACCAGTTTCTCATGGTTTACTGAATTAATAAATTGAAGAAATTTAAGTAACTTTAAGTTTGCAATTTGAACCACAATTTAAAACTTTTTTATTATATTGTTTTTTCTAAAAAAAATCTGCTGAAATCGGTAAATCAAATGGACTATTAAACTAGTTTCTGAAACTATGGTCATTGCATACTGTTTTGATGCTTGAATTTGTTTTTACAACTGTTGATTTTTCTTTTTTGGGCAAGGAATGGTACTTTCTATCTAGTGTTTTACAAAATTTATCCTTCTCCATGTTTTTTCAATAGCATTCTCTTCCCCAGCTTTCTTTCCCTTCTCCCATAATCTCCCGGTCCGAGGATGGAAAGTCTTGCCTGCATCACTGCCTGTGTTGCTGGCAATAGTCAATCCTCTGTGAATTCAGCATGAGCGTGCCAATGCAAGGCCAACAAGTTGTACCAGCACGACTACCATCTTAAAAACGGCCAAATCTGCACATATTTAGGTTAACCATGTCGCAGGAGCGCACCGGCGAGAATCTGGGATTGTTGCCTTGCTAGTTCTTGCTGCCAAGTGTGACGCTAGTGGGAGTTCGTGTCGGCTAGATCCATGTTGCACATGCTGATTGGTGATATTGCCAAATCTAAATAGGTAAATATCGGTAACATAGGTTGTTTTGGTGACATTCGACATACTATGTTACTATCGGTAGCTTGCCAGCCGACTCCAATGATTTGTAACTTCAGCGACTCTAAGTCACTGACCAGGTTACCATCGGTAAGTTACTAAATAACCCAGGATACCAGAAGTTACCTACTAGGTTATCAATAGTACTTTACCGAAGTTACTTGTGGGTAAGAGGCCGATATTCAATATTTTATGGCAGCACAGAGCGTAAATTAGACTTTCAGATGGGTTTTTTTTTTTTTTTTTTTTAAAGAAAAAAATTCCATAGTTGAGAAATTGATGTTTTTCAAAAGTCGGCATCCAACATTTTTGGTATTGTTATTCGGCCAAGCCATCTCTCAAGTATACTTGTATCAAAATGGCTTCTCCGTTAAACTTTCTAGCCATTATTTGATAAAGGTGCCTTCTCCATGGTGATGTTTGGACCACCCAATCATCGACCATGATATTGTCCAGGGTGAACTAGAGGAATTTTGCCTTTGGAGCATTAACATTCTCAAAAGAATTGGTTCAAACCAGTGTTTGGCAAATTTTTTTGAGACTTGATTCAATCTTTTGATTTGATTTTTGAACTAAAAAAGCCTCTCAGTTTTGAGTTTATTCTTCATTATTTTGAAATGGTTTGAACAAAAAATTGAATGCACAATTTTGAAATCATAGAATTTTAAATTATCACGTTTTGAACCAACGAGCCAAATGGACCTTAGGTGAAAATAACTAACTTGATATAAGTTAGAAACAATATTTTCCACCATTGAGCAGCCTAAATTTCAGCTTTATAGTATTTTTAGGTCGTTCTGGCTCCCCACCCGGTATATGAGCCCAAACTACATAAATCCATAGAAGTACATTTTTCTTGGAGTATAAGCTAGAAACACAGCTATCTAGACCCTTATATGTGTGTTTGAAGAATTGGTTTAAACTAATGAACAATGTAGCTAAGGACTAACGGAGACACATGCCCCCGCTGAAAAATTACAAAGAACGAGTAATATATGTTTATATCCAGATTTAAAACATGCTAGTGTGATTTAATATACTCTTTAAAATTTTGGGCTTGTTTTAAGAAAATTTGTATATCTTGGGCTTTGATTGAAGTCACTTTTCAAATTGGATTATCAGATTTACATTCTTATTGGTACTTGCTAAGTTCGAAAACTCGATCTATTTCCTTTTTGTAGTTTACCCCTACAAATGACACTGTCCTCTCTTTCTATTCTTTGGTTTTTTCTCCACCATTCTAGTCTATATAGTATATATTTCATCCTCACTTGTGCTCCCACTGAATTTTAACTCTAGCTCAGTGCTATTTTAAACTCAAATAATATAAAACTTTCATATGCTACAATGTAAAACAAAAATAAACTACAGCGTAAAACTCTCGTATGCTATTGTACTTTAAACCAATTTGTTCGAACCAAATTCCTCAACAACTTAATAAATCTCTTGGGAAAATAACATATTATGACAATACGTGCTTAAAAATATCAATCATGTTTGCTTTTCTGTTCCATATATATATATATATATATGTATATATATACACACACATACATAATTTAGTACTCTCAAGTCTTATCCGAATATCAATTGCTGGAACATGCTTATATTTATTCAACCTCCCCGAGTTGTGCATACTTAATCACAGGTCAATATTTATTCAACCTCCCACGGTTTTCTATTCTCGGTCATTTTTGTTTGGCATCGTAAAATTAGTACCCTTCCAAAACAGGGTTAGTTTTCTACCTACTTTTAACTTAATATGTTTACTGTATGTCTTATCAAAAAGAGAAAAAAAAAATGGTTTATTTACCATATGAAGCTAAAAAGCCATGTGTTTAACGGAATTATGGGCGATAATACTAGCCTTAACTCTTAACCAATAAGTAAAGACATACAGAAGGAGAAAGGTACTTCATACTTAGCGCACTTAAGGAAACCTTTCCACCTCGGGATGGCTTAGCTATGTTAGCTCGAGCACTCGTCTCTGATAATGACATTTTCATGAGTTTATTTATTTATTTATTTATGATGAGTAGTGTTATCGTTTATGATTCAAAGAGACAAAATCATGTTTCAAATCCCACCAAAAACCCAAAGGCTAATCAACTTTAGGATTAAAGTTGAAACATGTCACAATTGGAAAAGCAAATAGTAGGACCCCCTTCAATTGCTTTGAGTCCCAATGATGAAAACTAGAGTTACATTCAAAAAATGGGATTCTGCATGGTCCTTTTGTGCCACAACACGTTCACATAAATAAAGGTAGTCCATAGATGTTCCTTACTCAAACTCCAGTTAATTAATTATTAATTGTGAGACTATATGAACTAATTAATACCAGACAAGAATGGAAGCTATTAGCAATGACATTTCTAGCGACAACATGTCGTCGTAACAAATGTCGACGATAACTGCGCTGTGGGTAGCAATGACGTTGTCGTCGTAAAAGTTACACATGAAGTCCTGGTGGTAAATCATATCCATTGGCACTAGAAAAGGCTTTTAGTAACAACAAATTTGAACGGCAAGTGTCAACTGTTGGCACCTAAAATTGCCACATACCATGTCGTCCAAAAATTTTTTCCCAAAATTTTAATTGAAATTCAGGCAATAAATATTTGTGAGATGAGATATTTTAAAGGTTGTTAAAATTTTTTATTGTCGCTAAATGTTTAGGATTTACTATTTTAGTTACTTGGAACAAAACGACATTGTTACTTTGCTATTTAGAGACGAAAATTTGGTCTTTATATCGTCACTAACCGGCTGTTTGGCTGAGTGGTGGGAACCCTCAGTTATGAACAGTGAAAAGCTCTTACACGCTACAGTAACAATTAAAAAATTTGTTACAGTGTAAAGCTCTCACATGCTACAAAAAAAATGGTTCTAACCAACAGTTCTCACCACCCTTCCAAACACCACATAAATGTTTTTATAAGATTTATCATCTTTTCCATTTGCTCCGACCTCGCTCACTCTCTCTCTCGTTCTGTCTCTTTGTTCCTTCAGTCGCTGCCCTACCAGACCATTGACCAAGCCTCTCGTCATCACCGCCTCTCTTTCTTTCTCCTACGTTCTCTCTCACTTCCTCTGCCCTTATCTCTCTCTATCCTAACTGTCTCTCTCTACCATAAATCTCTTTCTCCGCAATCTTGTCCGCCGCTCCACCAATTGCAACTGATGCTGAGGAAGAAGTTTGCGCTGCCTCTCAAGTCCCTCGTCACTACTGCCACCTCCCCTCTTGCTCCACCGTTCTCTCTCTCTGCAACTCTGTCCGTTATGCCATCGATGATTGAAAGTCACCGCCACCCACCGCTTAGGTTTTAAAATGTGCCGCCGACCATCGAAAGTCACCGCCACCCACTGGTTTAGGTTTTAATTTGATAATTAGTTATCAATTTAATTACTTATTAATTTGATTAGATTTAATTAGTTGTTATTTTTGGTTTTGTACTCTGGTTATTGGTTTATACTTGGTTTTGATTTTTTTTTTGTCAATGTATTGAAAAATTATTTGTTGTAATTTGTTGATAAATTTTGGATTATGTTGTTTTTGTGTTTCATTTTTTGTTTTAGATATGGTTAATCAGATAGGTTTTGAAATTAGTATAATAAGTAAATTGATTAGTATGTAAATTAGTTTTGAAATTAATAGGCTTTAGATTTGATTAGTTTTGATGTTAATATTGATTATGTTTTGATTTTTTTTTTGTAATATGTTATTTGTTATATTGAATATGCGGTGGATGTTAATAAGATTGTATTAGTAATTATAAATAAAGTAAGTTATTCAAAAATAATAATTAATAATATCAACATTAATTGCTAAAAAAAGTTAGTACTAAATTTTTTTTGGGAAAGTGAAAAATTACTTAATTTTAATTATAAATAGAGTAATTAATAATAATTAACCTCAATATTATTTTTAAGTTAAATAAAATAAAAGTTACTTAAAATAATTAAAAAAATAAAAATGAGTAATTATTAGAAATCAAGTTAAGCATAATTAGTTGATAAAAATTTGATAATAATAATAAATTTAAAATTTTAAAAATAATTAGGAAATAGGTATTAATAAAGATTAAAAAATTATTATTTATACGGCACTAGTTAAGCAAAAATAAATAATAGGTAACAATTAACAAAGTTATTATCAATAATTTAAAAACTTGACAATTATTGAACATGAAACCAATAATAATTAGATTAATAAGTAATAATAAAAAATAAATATTTGATAATAAATTATTTAGTAATGGTTAAGTAATAATAATTAATAATAGGTAATAAGTAACAATTAATAATAATGAAATAAAACTTGAAAAGGTTAAATAACACTTGTTAAAACTTAATAAAATTAGATAACAGTTATGAAAATGCCTAAGGACTATTTCTATTGAAATTCTCTCGATTGGGTAGCTAACGTACTACTTAAATTTTAGTACGCAATCATTAAGAATCATATATACATATGAGTTTATTGCCTATCTTATTACATGTTTATTCTTAAAGTAACCTTGACCTATTCCATAATCAGTAAGAGGCTCACCCATTCACTACTATATGGAGACCCTTCCACATCACTCTTAAAGCTATGTGGAAAGTTATTGACGTCAGTCAAAGGAACGCTATATGTCCCCACCCTTCCACGTCGCTTTAAGCTATTGACATCACTTTAAAAGCGACATGAAAGATCTTCCATGTTGTCTATTTCTTAAATGACGTGAAAAATGGTAGCCGGAGTAGATACGACATTTATAGATCGGTTTTTTTATTGACGTGAAAAGCCTTACCCAAAAAAAAAAAAACCTGCACACTTTAAAATTTTCCTAATAAAAAATTGTGTTTTGTTTGACAAATCACAGATTTTACAAGCAGATCACAAAATTTGTAACTTTTAATTCTCAAAAATAATTCAAAAAATTAATTGTAGAATGCATACAACTAAAACAATTAAAAACTATGAACTAAAATTACAAAGTCTTCCCTTCAAAAAGAAAATTGTTGTCTTAATACAGCTTAAAATTCAAAAGTCCTCCAGCCCACTCATCGCTTCATTGTTTGATGATTTTGCTCTTTCTAGTCTTTCCTTTTACTTTAGGTTGTTGCAGATCTTCATTATGGTTTGGAGTATTTTCCTGATCCATAGATCTCTACATCAAAAAAATATATGTAGTTTTAAAAATATAATTTATAGTTACAAAAGTAAAAGCTCATTGACAAGTTGCATTCTGTCCAGATATGTGAGGAAAAAAGAAATTAGCTCTAGCTTAAATGCAAAGGTCTCTATAATAGTGGTTAAGCCTTTTATTTAAAGCATAAAGATGTAGTGGTTAGTTTATTTAAATGAATATCAGCCACAATAAAAAGCTCAAAAAGTAGCATGACAACCCATAAGAATAAGTACATGTGCACAATTAGTTTTGCACATCAATTTTAGACAACATAGCCTCCTTGTCTTGTTCAAGCTTTGAAGTACCTTTCGCAACCTCTGAACCACAGTATAGTATTTTGCAACTTTTTAAAAGGATATTCGGTATACTATTACTCATGAGTTGGTGTTTACCATTGATTTGATATTCTTTTACTTGATTTTTGTTAGTTTTTTTTTAGAGATTTCTATTGTTTATTTTTAGTTGTTTTATTTGATTTTGTAGGTTCTAAGGAAATAGAGCTCAAAAACTCAATAATTAAATAAAGAATTTTCAGTGCCGCGGCCATGAAAATAAGCGCCACAGCACCACTAAGCACATCAACACATATGCAAACCCAAGGAGGGGCGCTGTAGCGCCATGGGGTCACGCTGCAGAGTGCATCAAGGTGAAAATTTCTGCAGAGCACTTGGAGCCGTAGCGCTACTTCGAATGCCAGCATGAATTTTCACTTTGCGCTATGGTGCCCATCGGAGAAATTTCTATGGAAAGTCTTGTTTTGGGCCCATTCGATCTAGTTTCATCCCTAGAGTATATATAGTTCACTTTAGGTTATTTTTAACTATTCTTAGACTTAGAAAAAAGAGAGAGAATGGCTGCTACTACGACGGATAAGAAGATGCTACCAGAAACGGATTCGGCTTCAATTTCGTAAACTACTTTTCTTCTTTCTCCTTTTCTCATGTTTAAGAATTTGTTTAAGATGTTTTCTATTTATATTATAATTTTCTTTTCTAGGGTAACAATGTAGCCCTACCATGATGTTTTGAATTATTTTCAATGTAATCGATGAATTATTTTTCCTAGTTGAGTGTTTTTTACTATTCTTAATGCTTATAATTAACTAACCACTACTTAGATGAATTGTTAATTCATAATGAAGCCAGAAAGAGATTTATGTTTTTTGATCATTGTGTTGAATGCCATTGAATGCATATAAGATAGGAATATACTTAAATGGTTTTGTGTGGTTGCTGCATGAAAATCGATGAAACTTAATGACTTTTTAATTGTTATAATTCACATAGGAATACAGTCGGTTAGCAATTAAGGGGCTTTTTGGTGTAACCTAAAACGGAGCATTGAATAATTTAGGAATTTTCAACTGTCAACTGGGAGAATAATTTGAGGTTGTGTTGTTAACTAATTCAAGGCAAAATGGTTTTGGTAAAATCGAAAACCCTAGAGCTTAATAATATTGAATTTTTCTTAATTTTATTGATTGCTTTATTTTTGTTTAATTGTTTAATGTTTATTAAAAATTCTCATCTTTTAATTTGTTCAAATATAGTTAGAATTGTCACGATTTTGGTTGTTAATATTGATCAGTTCTCGTAAGACGATTTTTGATTTTACAAACCTTCTTACTTGACAATGATAATGTGGACTTGCATTCGTGAAAAATCATATTAAGTTATTCTTCATTTTATTGATTGTTGTTTTTTGTTTCATTGTTTAATTTTATTAACAATTCTCATCTTTTAATTTGTTTAAATAAAGTTAGAATTGATACAATTTTGATAGTTAATATTCATCAGTTCTTGCGGGACGACTCTTGGTTTTACAAACTTTACTACTTGACAATGATAATGTGCCGCGGCGTTAGAAGGCAAAGCTGTAGCACCCGTCAGGGAAATTTCTATGGAAAGTCTTGTTTTTGGCCCATTTGACCTAGTTTTGTCCCTATGGTATAAATAGCTCACTTTAGGTTATTTTTAGGTATTCTTAGGAAGAGAGAGAGAGAGAGAGAGAGAGAGAGAGAGAGAGAGAGAGAGAATGGTTGTTACTACAAAGGAGAAGACGGTGCTATCAGGAACAGATTCGGCTTCAATTCATCAACTGGTTTTCTTCTTTCTCCTTTTCTCATGTTTAAGAATTTGTTTAAGATGTTATCTATTTCATTATATTCTAATTTTCTTTTCTAGGGAAACAATGTAGCTGTACCATGATGTTTTGAATTATTTTATCAATGCAATCGATAAATTATTTTTCCTAGTTGAGTGTTCTTCACTGTTCTTAAATTAATTGGCCACTAATTAGATGAATTGTTAATTCATATTAAAACCAGAAGGAGATTTATGTTTATTATTATGTTGAATGCCATATATTGCATGTAAGATAGGAATATACTTGCATAATTTATGTAGTCGCTGCATGAAAATCCATATAATTTAATGACTTTTAAATTATTATAATTCACACAGGAATATAGTGGGTTAGCAATTAAAAGAATTTTTAGTGTAACTTGGAAAGGATCATTAAATAATTTTGGGATTTTTGACTGTCAATTATGAGAATAATAATTATAAAAAAAAAAAGATAATTATGCTGATCTTGATATTGATGTTCCCTGGTATGCACCATTAATTAAGGGAAAAAGATTAATGAAGAAATTCCTATATTTCCAAAGAAACAACATATAAAGCTAATTTTAGTTGGATTGGAAATATGTCCATTTGACGGATAAATTTTCAATTCATTTATTTAGGGGTGATCAATCAAAGAAACCAAAAAGCAGAATTTGCCTAAGTCGTCTTTTTCTTCACTTTCCGCTACAGCGTGCAATCCACTTCTTTTATATTTGGTGGAGGAAGAAAGTACACCACTAGATGACAAACATGTAAATCAATATCAAAGATGAAAACAGTATAATTCTATTACAAAAAAAAAAATAAAATGGAGAGTTTAGCATCAAACAAAAAAATACAAGTAGCTACAAAAAAAAAATTATAAAGGAAACAGACATAGACATCCTTGAAAATGACTTCCTCCTAACTTTCAAACACCAGTAACTATCCATACAAAAAGCAATCCAATTTTTGCACTTATACGGTTGAGACTATCAAGAAAACAAAAGCAAAAACAAGAAACAAATTTTAAAACAGAAAAAAAAAAATAACTCACCAATAAGGTAGTACTCAACATCCAAACAAAAGTACAAATTGCCCACCGCATAATTTAAAGCTAATAAAATATGACAAACTAAAATCATCATTATTGTTAATGCACACTAATATATAGAAACATTCATCACACTATTGACTTTTAATGGTGAAAAATCCAACAAATCTATAAAGAATCGACATACATGCCAGTTTTCCTAAGCTCAAGGATGTAATAGAAGATTTCAAGTTTCTAAATACATGATTGGAATAAGGAAAAATCCTCAAAAAGTGTCAATCCTCTCACCTATAATACTATGCGGGGCATTTGCAGAGAAAGATTCCTTAATAATCCGATTTAAACTTTTGGACTCTTCAAATCCTTTGTTTCCAAACATTTTCAAACCTTAATTTCGCAAAAAACTACTAGATATAAAATATCAACTACTTGATATAAAGTGGAAGTAAAGGAAATTCTATAAAATTAGCAAGAAAACTATATGAGTAACTCATTTTTAGAAATTTATTAACATGAATGTAGTCATAGCTAGCTTACAAATACAGGACGCATTTGAGGTTGTAAGGCTTTGCAAGAAAAATAGGGGACTCAAAAACTTTATTAAATACATAAACAAATTATAATAGTTTTTTTTTTTTTTTTAAGTGAGTGCACCTGCTAGGTTTACAAGTTTCTTTCTAAATTAAAAGTGAGTATACGTTGCCCAAATATAACTTTGCACTGAACACTGTTCATTGCAATCTTACCTATCTGTTCCCCAATAACATATTTCCAATGTGAAAATCATTAAAAAAAAAAAAAAAAAAGGAGTTTTGCGAAGCAATATCTAGGAGCAGCTGCAATTTCAGCGCTTAAGCATATCCGCTAAATTCCAATACCCTTTTCCACGGGAAACAAAAAATAACAAACACTCCCGTTATCTTCACCAAACACTGGCAACAATTAAGATTTTGATAAATTAATTTGTGGAATTAAAGACCAACAGAATTCCAAGAGCTTTCCGATGTACAAGGTAATCAATATCAGAAAAAGGACGAAAGGAAATCATGTGTAGGCGTAAGTGCTACTATTTGAAGACCCAAGCAGGAATCCCCAACAAGGTTATATTACATAAGTTATCCGAATCCAAAAGGGGAAAAAAAAAATTAAGAGGACTTTTTTTTCTTTATATTACAGGAAATACGCGTTTCTCACTAACTAATCTCATGTAGATGCTAGAAAATAAAAGAATCACCCAATACAACGATCCAACTCCCACAACAATAAGTTTTCTTTTGAGCTGGTAAATCTGAAATATAACATAAGAGTAATTTGCATCAACGGTCCCTCAATTTTTTAATAGGTGACACTTTGATTCTTCTCTTTTTAATTTTATAATAGTAAAAGTTTATGCTGAGTTTTTTTTTTTTTTTTTCCATGCCCAAGGTTAGATCTATGCAACCCACTGATCGGTCAAAAATTAATTCATAAATCATTTTATTTATGACCACACACCAATAAAACAGACACTTAGTAGGAATTTAAGCAAAGGAAAAATCCAAAGCTCAAATTACCTACAAATCAGTCGTTGACTCCAACTTCATTTGCGATCATTTTTTCTTCTAACAGTCTCAGCTCACCATCATCCTTTATTTGGACTCTTCTCTTTGTCACGGAGCTCATTCTCCAATAACCCTGTCATGTCCTAGGCCCCTTCCACACCCTAGTCTCTGGCTACACCAAGGTCGTTGAGCCGGCTATAGGATGCACCCTCAAGCACACGCCTCTTCTCCCTTGGCGTTGTCTGCAGTGCTGATTTTGAGAGCATAATATTTATCGACGCCATTGGAACTCTTGTAGACTTGTAAGGAGACAACTAGGGAAAGGAAGGATTGGCACCGCCACAATGCTGGTGGAGTAGGCGAGTTCGGCGTCGTTGATCTAGTTGGAGAAAGAGAGGAAGGCGAGCGGTCGAAGGTCAAAATTGCTCTTCTTTATGTTGTTCTTGCGTTTCTTTTGTTTGTAGTTTTTTTTTTCTTTTTTATTTTGAGCTTTTTTTCAACTTACTTTTTATTAAATCATAAATTATTAATTATTAAAGTACCTTTCTATATTTGTTTATATGCCTTGCACATGATCCATTCTATTAAAAAGTTGACGAAAACTAATGGAAAGCTTTTAATTGCAAATGATTTAAGAGTTTGAGGACTGTTTTGTCAAAATTAAAAGAAGAGAAACCAAAGTGACACCTACTAAAGAGTTGAGCCGTCGATACAAATTACTCATAAAATAAATATGGCAAAGATCATAACAAGGCGCAAAAAGAATGATACTACAGCTTCATTCGATACCCATGAATCACAATAATGAGGAAAAAAAAAACTAAAGAGGATAAAAAACTGAGAGATAGAAACAACTATTGAAACTTCATAATAAAAAATATCATATGCAAAACAAATTAACAAATCTCTTAAAAATGAAAAATCAATTTTACAACCAATTAAAAACCAATCTTTACCAATAGAACAAAAATTAATTCATAGAGTGGAGCCTGACCTGCTATAATTTGGAGGCGGGATAGGGCAGAATAAGGCTATAGGAGGTGGAATAGGGCAGCTGAGCAACAAAAGGAAGTTGAAGGCACAAACAAACGAGCCTGGGGTGATGGGAGGCAGAGGTGAACACTGGTGAACAATAAGAAGTGACGGAGAAAATTTCGAAGAAAAGGGAGGGGAAAATTAGGGCTGTGATAGAGTAAAGTTTTTGTTTTTTAAGCTTAGTTTTTTTTTATTAAAGGGCCAACTTTTTTTTATTTATTTTAATAATATAGGCATCTAGTTGTTTTATTCAAAATTTGAAAAAAGGCACTCTAGATGTC
Organism: Artocarpus heterophyllus; assembly: GCA_025403435.1. Classification (NCBI taxonomy): domain Eukaryota; kingdom Viridiplantae; phylum Streptophyta; class Magnoliopsida; order Rosales; family Moraceae; genus Artocarpus; species Artocarpus heterophyllus. The sequence continues at coordinate 11,423,582 of CM046353.1, forward strand.
AGATGCTAAGCAACCGACATGCAAAGCCAAACTTGTATCCTTCTATGACGCTTAAATAACAAGCGATGTCAAAAGGCTTCAACGTCTATCCATCCAACCAAATGACGTGAAAAGGCCGACATGAAAGCCTCCATGTGTTGTAGTGATTTTTGAATTGTCTCATTTGGACAGTTTAGGAGTGTAATTTTATGTGTTTCTTATTTATTTTCACTCATACCTTGTGTTTTGGTTGTCTTCCTTCATTTTTTGAATATGCAACATTTGATAGTACACTTAGGACAATTAAGGGGAGATATTGCTGAAATTTCTACAAGAAAGTAGTGTTGTCGAATGAAAAGTAAATGCGTAAGTTACAATCTTAAATGGTATAGGCCCTACCTTATAGATGAGGAGTGAAGGTGGATAATAGTTTTTCATACATACATTTGCATTATTTGTTTGTAAATATTTATTTTTTAATGGATTATGTATATCAAGTTGTCGATTGACAAGACTTGAATATATTTAAACAATTACCTATCCGATGCATTTGAACAACCATTTATCCGCTTTAAATATGATCTTATTTTATAACTATTTCATTTGATAAATAATAATTTTATTTACTCCTAATTATAAGGCCAGGATGTTTGATGAGAGGCAAACTCAAATCTCGTAGTCTAGATCAAGCTCTTCTACCCCTTATCATCAACGATGTTTCCATTCTTGAAAACATGCTTAGGTCACCTAGGGGTTGTTAGAAGGAAGTGGGACCTACACTTAGTTAGAGACAACTGGGTTCCAGTTCTTCCTCTTTTGGATTAGAATCTAGGTTCTAACACACATAGTTACCTCTGGATATGCAGCAGTAACTTACACAAATATACTCGAGCAACTTGGAGATGATTGCTCAAATGAGGCAATTCAATCTAGGCCTTATAGCTAACATCCCTCCAGCTTCGTCGAGTATTGTGCCTCCTGCTGATAGAAAAAGAAGATAATGAAAATGTAAATTTAGGGAATTAGACATTGTGTATTTTATTTACTATTAGACCTTCTATAGTGTATATTTTATTTTGTGTTATGTTATTTGACCTTGATTATAGGATTTTTACTAATTGTTTTTCCACTTATGTTTTGTTCATTAAATTACAATTAATATTTATCAATAAATATATTATATTAAATAGTATATTATTTAAAAATAAATACAAATATTTTTAATGAAAAAATTAAAATGGAAATCAAAGAATTGGGTACAAATATTTTATTTTCTGTCCTTTTAAAAAGATAAATGATTTAGCAACAACTTCGGCCAAATACATAGCAACAATACAGTCGACACTAAAAAGTGATTGACCAAAAAAATCTAAAAATATTTTAAAAACTTTAAAACTTTTAGGGATGACAAAATTAAAAATGTCGTTGTCATAAGTGTTGCTAACATCATGTTGCATCTATTCATCGTTACACGGAATATTTAGCGACGGATTTGTAGCTACCACGACAACCTAAAAAGCCCTTTTTGCTATAGCATAGACCTTGTCCAAGTGCGGTCTTCCTTCAATAACCCCAATCGGTCAAAAGTCATGATCATGCAAAAATGATCGCCCACACCAGAAACAATTGTGGGATTTTTTTTCTTTTTCTTTTTCTTTTTCTTTTCTTTACCTTCTATGGCTTAAGACTAGATTCCACTTGAACTAGCTAGCTACAGCTAGTGCTAATAGTTAGGTCCCATCACTAATCAACTAGCGGCACGGATTGATTGTTTTTCCTATGAGCTTTTCTCTTACTTGGTGGTTAAATAGAATTTAACCATCTCTATTCTTATTAATTAAAGGTTAATTTTTGTTGAAATTTTATCCACTAAAAATTCATGGCAATAGATTCTTGTAGATGTTTATGGTTGCCTCCACATGCAATACCTACTATATATGATTACAAGAATGTTCAAATAATATCTCCATGTTAATTTTAGTAAAAGTTACTAATATTCTTGCAGTGCTTGCATTGATCTAGTTTTTGATTAACAAGTTAATGATTGAAAAATTTACGGTCTCAAGCAGCGTGAATCACGCTTATTGCAATGTGTATTATATATGAAGCTCGCTCACACATGACAATAGTGTTTCTGATATTATCGAGCTAATTATGCTTTTTGACCATTAATAAAACAAAAAGATGACTTTGACGGCCCCCTTTTATTGTTTTAGTAATATGTTAGTTTGAGCTTCTGTCCAAAAAAAGCTACATCATTTTGGTCACGACCAAGATTTGAAAAAGAAAATACATCCTAATTAAGAAATTAAACTAATTGCTCAATCGTACATGGACTAGATCAGTCAAGACATCTTCTCTCGCTTTCTTTTTCAGAATGGTAGAGTTAACCAATGTGAGGAAAATTCTTCTCCTACCTCTTACTTTTATAAAGCTTAACTATATATATATATGTATGTATGTATGTATGTATGTATGTATGTATCTGTGTGCGTCGCTATCGTTCAGATTAGTCAAACATTCTTCTCCTTTCGCTCTTTCCATGCCCAACAGTAAAGAGATTTTTATTTAAGAAGATGCCAAAAGAAATATATATATAGCGTCTTTGGAATTTTAGTGCTTCATTACGCAAGCTTCCATTTTGTGATTTTGGGCATGCCGGGTTATGATGCAATGAAAAGCATGGCGTTCGCTTGGATCCATAAAGTGAATAATCTTACCCTTTGAAAAAGATAAAGCTATAATGTACATTCTTTATGAAAAAAGCTTATTTAATTTGCCAGTAGTACTGTATATATGTCTATGTTTATAATTTGTCTCTGTGTGTGGGAGACCTAATTCATGACTATTTTGTGCAATATGAAACATAGGATTGATTATATGAAGCATTTATCTTTTAAAAATAGTAATACGGGTTCAAGTTTTTGGTCTGCTTCACGTTGATCACAGATCGATGCACACCACTACAAATTTGAGATTAGATGACATTGATTCAATAACGTTTATAGAAAAAAAGTAACTATAGTAAAAAAGGTTGTACTAAGATTTCTATGTCTCGAAAATCTATATTTTATATCAGACAACATTTTCTAGAAAATTATTGTCTAATGTCTCAAGGAAAAAAAAATTATACTGGGCTTTGAAACCCTAAAAAAACAATACACTAACCATAAACTAGTGCTTTGTGTGACTTTCTTTAAAATAAGCTTTTGATTTTTAGTAAGAGTTGAATGAGTTTTTTGTTCAATTTTTCTTTTAATTAATTGAGCTTAGACAATGAGTGCATAGAATTTTGCATTTGAATGTGATAAATTTGAGTTATTAGTTTAAGTTTACTTGAAATTTTTTTAAATTGGTTTATAACCTTGATTTGTTTTCATGAAATCGGTTGTTTATAGGTTGTGGAATTAATATTCATGAATTAAATTGTTGAAATTGTAAAATTGGTCGGGCAATATATGAATTTTGTTAAGTTTGTAAAATTAATATTTGTAATTGTGATGAATTGGGGTCTTTAGTTTAGGTTTATCGAAAATACGTATTATATATATTCGAAATTGGTTCAATTTGAATGACATTTGAGTATGTACAATGAATAAAAAATGGGTGTTGACTAATAGAGTGACTAAAACAGAGAAAGCAAAAAGATGTTTCTTTTTCATGAATGCTAATGCAAATTATGTCAAAGAAAACCCAATTCAATTATGAAAATATTAGAAAACAATCGATTGATAAAGCCATATGGCATTACAAGGAGCTTCTTACCAAAAAAATGCCGGAATTTCCTTCATATTAAGAAAGACTTGGTTATTTCTTCCATTGTATGCCCAGGTACAATACAAGGAGCTTCTTGATAATATAATTTGGATTGTCAAAAAAGAGTCCAAGGTTAATTTCTAGTAGGATAATTTGGTCTCTTATTAATTTCTCGTCTTTAGACTAGAGTTGGTTTATCCCTCGAGGTGTTGGAGATTTTATTATTCAGAAAAGTAGGGTTTTTTTTACAATCACTTTGATTGATGTGCTACCTTTGATTAACAGAGACATTGAGCATATGGTTATTTCAGATAAATCTAGTCGCTTGAATTACCAATCGGTATTTTGATAAATCAAATGAAGTATGCATTTAGTATAATTTTTAGATGTTATTAACTTTTACTTTCTTAAGTAAAAGTTTTCAGAACTATTAAATTACACTCAAGAGCTCTTTTGGATTGTTAGAAGCTTCTCGAGGGAAAAAAATTCCAACCGACTTCTCTTAAAAGAGCTTTGCTTTTCAGAAAAATAATTTCAAATTTCAAATTCAAATACATTTTTTAAAATTTAGTTTACCTTTTGTTAATAGAAAAATATAATTTACGTTTAAAAGGATCTTCTAATCAATTACATTTTAGAACAACTTAGAAGGTTTAAAAGTTAGAGATCCTCTATTGAAGAATAAAAATTAAACTATTGACCTAAATAGTTGTATACATAACTTAATGGTAAATTTACGCATGACTGGTAACTGCCAATGCTACCGAAATGTAAAGAGTTTGATTCCTCTCGTCCCAAGTTCAAAAAAAATTAAAAGAAAAACTAATGATGTAAAAAAAAAACTAGAAAATTAAAAACAATATTATTCCTTCCCGGTAAAAAAATAGTGGTAGTTATTTTATAAGATTTTTTTATTTTTATACTATGTATTTTGAGGCTATAACAAAATTATATTTATCATTTTGAACCGTTCAATATTGGTACTTTTATATTACAAATTTATGTATAATTCATATTATTTGTTAGTCAATTATCTTTTTTCAATGTAAAATGTCTTTTAATTCTCAAACTATTCTTAATAATTTATAAAAGTTTTTCTTAACACTTTTATACTATGTATTTTAAGGTTATTAAAACTATAGTTTGATTGTTGCACTTTACACCTTTAAATTTCAAATTTATGTTGAATATTTACCTTTTCTAGATCAATGATCAATTTGAGTCGTATGAAGTTAGACACGTGATGCTTAGTGATGCGAGTTTAGGTGGCCGAAATTTTAGCAAAGCATGAGGCTTAGTGATATACAAGGCTCTGGGCATGGCAGATTTGCGATGCACAGAAACCAATTGCTCGGAGTTGGGCAGGCATGAGATTGAGATAGGTGATGCAAATCTGTGATCATTATCAAGCCTCTCCCATACAATTGCACCATTATTAGTGGGTTGCTAAGGCAGCGCGACAACGGTAGCACTCGAGGTTGGTTTAGTAGAATCGGCAACAATTGGAAGCAGCGTGTCGTGGGCTCGACAGATTGGGTAGATAGTGGTGAATTATAAGAGAGTTGGTGATACTTTGTTGGCGAGTTAGATTTTGTTTTTCTATTTCAATTTGTTTAAGATTTGTTAATTTTTTTATTTTTTTTTCTATATTTTGTTTATTTGAGGACAAGTTAAGCTTTTATGGTAAAAAATGGTTGCTTGTTGAGAAAAGAAAAGGAAAGAGCATAAACTCAAATTTTAAAGAAAAATGTACAACTATCTAAATTATAGGGTATGGATTTTTCAATACCGATAAAATGCAATGTATAAAAAGTGTAAAACTTTACAAATTAATAAAGCTATATGGGTAATATAGGAATTAAAAGTTATTTTCACAATCAAAATAGACTGCTAAGCTAGAGTATATATGGATTGAGAACTTTGAATTACATTTACAGCCTTATTAATCTAGGTCTCCTTTATCCTCTGCACTTTGAAAACTCTCATTTTATTTCTTGAACTTTGAATTAGTCTCAGTTACTTATTTTTGTTAAATTTTTCATTAAGAACGAATGAAAGAAGAGGGGGATTAATTGAATGAGGTCTTGTAGTCTTCTTTCATTTGTTGTATACCGAAATTTTAATAAAACGAAGTAAGAGAGATTAATTCAAAGTTAAAAAGACAAAATGTGAGTATTTAAAATTCATAGAGTAAAGTTATCTACCAAAAAAATCATGAAGTAAAGTGAGAATAACCCTAAATCAAGGGATATTGGTGAGAATAACTCTAACTTTGTAATCTAAAAGTACAAGTGTGGAACAATGCAAAATACATGATATAATTTATTGATAATCTTACTATAGTTAAAAAATAGATTTAGGTTAAAAAATTCATCCAAAAATTGATAAGTCATTTAAGAAATGATTTTGAACTAAAAAAATGGTTAATACTGTAACAATATAAATTTTGTGAGAAAAAATATCATAGTAAAATAAGTTTGAACTAAGATTTTTATATTCAATCTCATATCTCAAATGGTTTGAACTAAAAAAATAAATAAATTTATACGATAACAATATAAAATTTTATGAGAAAAAATAATATAGTAAAATGAGTTTCGACTAAGATTTCTATATTGAAACTCATTTATCAAATGGGCGAGTTTATTTTCCACCAAATGGTTATTTTCAATACAAAACTAATAAAGTTAATAAAGGATTACTAACCAATTGCCACAGAAACCCGGTTGGGTACTTACTGTTTTTTCTCTCGTTTAGGATTCTAGAAAAGAGCAAGAGAATCTAGCCCACGTACGATTGAGCACATGTGGAATGAACGTGAGGGCTGCAAACCAAGAAGAAGCATAGATTTGGAATCTGATATTTGGAGAGAGAAAGAGAGAGAGGGGGAGAGAGAGAGTGTGTGTGTGTGATTTAACAAGGACGTCACAAAAAAGAGAAAGCTGCCATGGAAACAGAGAGAACATCTTCACGCCTGTACATGTGGGCATCAATAACAACACCACCAAAAACACCTATAGCTTGGAATTCCGAGCTTCCCTTTTCATTTCAGCTGATTTCTCTCCTGATCTACTAATTCTTCCGTTAATTATGTCGATATTTTTGTTTTCCTTTTTCTTCTCTCCTTGGTTTTCTTTCTTTCATTCCTTTTTTTTTTTTTTTTCCAGACCCCATTTCCATCAGACATTTTTGGGATCACCATCCCATCGTACTCTTGGACCAACTGACCAAGAAAAACCGAAAAAAAAAAAATCTTCCTTGAGAGAGAGAGTACTAGCTTTTTTTGACGGTAATTATTAATTGGTAGCTTTATTCCTTGTTAGAGAAACCAGCTTAGCTAGCTTTGGTTATAGCAAAAAGCAAATCCAAAAACCCAAGATTCCAATATTCTCTCTCGAATGAGAGAAAAAGAAAATCAAGCCCACAGTGAAATTTGTAATGATGGTGTCATTAACATAATTAAAATATGATTAAAGTGTCTTAAACATATCGGATCAAGTTGTGTAAAGACTGGCTCGACCAAAAGGAAGGACAAATCAAACAAAAGGGTTCAACAAGAGAGCTTTTTTATTTTAATTTTTTTTTTCAATTTCTGGGTTCTTTTGCTTTTTGACTCTGATGTTGGTTTCATTGTCCCTCTCCCGAGTCTCTTAGCAGAACGCTTTTTTTTTTTTTGTTTCAAAAAATTCCAAGAATCCTAGCTACTTGGACTTTTGCATGGTTTTGAGTGTGATTTTGGCCTTTCTTTTGATTTTTTTTTTTTTTTTGGCCTTCTACACTTTCATTCTTTGCACATACAACAAATAAGTACATCTCATGCAATATTTCTGGTCAATTTATTATAATTGTGTAATCATTTTAGCCATCGTTCTACTACTTCCAAAAAATATAGCTGTGCGGCTAGTAATTATAAAAGTTAATTCATTGGGAACTCATTTTTCTTTCCTAGTCTCACGGTACAAACATAACTCAAAATCAAATTATTAAAGGGCACAAACTTAGAAGAGGTAAATATAAATATATATATATATATATGATACTACGTTCTCCTAGTTCTGGTTAAACGTAACTAACTAATTTCAGATAAAATATTCCTAAAAATATGTGACCAAGATATATATCTAGGGAACGCCACATTTTTACATGCATTAACATAAATTAATTATATGAAGAAGTGGGGTTATGATAAAATTTCTAATCTCATTACGGGGCAAAAAAAAAAAAATCCTTGTATCTATACTTGTGTTAGGGAACTTTTTGTTATAAACTATAATTAGCTTTAATATATGGAAATCAGAAAATGTCTCCTAATTATGGAGATGGCACTGAGAAAAGAAATAGTGCCACTGTGCTTTGACCAAAAAAGAAAACTGAAGCTAACTGTTTCCAGTTTCTATTAGCTAACTAAAGTACTCTTTCTGCAGAATGCGTGTGTGTGAGAGAGAGAGAGAGAGAGAAAGAGAGAGTTGCAGGGAATGGGAGGGAGTAGTACAGCTCTTACATACTTCACGAAATCTGTCCGGACAAAGCATTTAGAATGAGTACAATATATTTCTCCGATATATATATATATATATATATATACGTTGGTTCTCTTCAACCATTATTGGTTACATTATATTTCCAATGCCCCATTTCTCTCTTTCTTCAGCTGAAATGAATTTCAACACTCTCCAATCGCTCACATGTATATATGTTTATGATTAAATTTTTTAGTATAAGATACTTAATATAAATAGGGTTAAGTATTTATGCATAATTATGATATTCTGATTCTTAAAAAAAAAAAAATTTAAAAGTGATGTCCACCTCATTGGAAAAATATTGATCTCGAGCAAAATTATATATTACTAATTAATTACTAGCCAACAAGCTCACATTTTGAGAGAAATATCAATGATATAACTGTTTTAGTCCAGTCAGAATACAAAATCTCCACGAACACATGATGATCACAAACACATAGAATTATTACCCCCCTCAAAAAGAAAAAAAAATGAAACAAACAAACAAACACCAGAAAATTATTTCAAGGCTAGCTACCACAAAAGAAAAAGGAAAAAAAAAAAAAGGAACCTACCACTTTGAAGTAGTGTACGTACGTTTTTCAGCAAAAGATCACCAAAGAGCAATACTGATAATATAAATATCTATATAAATATATAATCCCTTCCATTTATCTCCCTTTCCTTTGTAATATTTTTCATCTTCGAAATTCAAACTTTGATCATCAAAAAGTTAAGCTAGGGTGGTAATTTAAATTGATCAAACTGTAATATATTTTGATGAGGTATTATATGAACATAGATTCATATAAACTATAAGAGATGGTTGGTGGAAGAAGTAGTACTGAAAGTAGAGAGATCGGTCCATGCATTACCAGCAGCAGTGCCACCCAAGTTATACTGATGATGATGATTTCCAAGACCGCCCAAAAAATTTCTTGAAATATTATTATTATTATTTCTATTCAGCCCTTCATTGCTGCTAATATTTCCTTCCACTTTCACTGAAGCCATCTGAGAAACCACCCCGCTAACCCCGGAATCCGACGGCTTAGATCGGGCAAAGCCCGGCGGCTCCACACTTTCGTTATGATGATGATGACTGCTATGTTGATGTTGATGTTGATGATGATCAAACGGGTACAATCCAGTGGTACCAGTGTTTGGTGCTGCTTCTAAATTAGCCAAGAAAGGAAACTGTTGCTGTACTTGCTGCTGGAGCCTCCACTGCTCCGCGAGTCCGGCCGGTAAAAATTCGATGTCAGTGCTGCCGCTTCCCCCGCCGCTGCCTGTTGCAGCCACCTGAGGAAACGTAATGCCCCCAAAATTGAACCCTAAGTCCCCGGGGCTTCCGTAATGATCTGTACCGAGATGGTGTAGGGCCGGAAAAAAGGGTAAGTGCGGTGGCGGCTGGGGAGGCGCCAAATGGCCAAGTATATCGCCTCCGTTGGACGACAAGGCGGCTGCACTTGTGGAGGCGCCGGTTGGGCGATCCAAAGAGGCAGCAGCCGTTGCCGAGCCGGGGGATTTGGATCTGCTGGAGCCTTTGCTCCTCTTGTTCCTCCTGCAGCCGCCGCCCACCGGCACGTTTCGCAGCGCTCCGCCTCGGGTCCAGTACCGGCGGCAGGTCTTGCAGAAGTGCCGGGGCTGGGAGAGGCTGTAGTTGTTGAAGTAGCAAAACTTGGTGTTGGTTGAGTCACACCGGGGGCATTTCAGCGCCGTTTCCGGCTGAGGTACCTTCGCCATTCGAGCCCGATCAGCCATCGAACCAGGCCTGATTGAGCCCGTTCCACTGCCGCCTCCAACTCCGGCCGCTTGAGGTGGCTGAGAAGGAACAGGAGGAAGCTGGGGATTCTGATGATGATCTGTTCGACCACCTTGTTGCTGTTGATGATGATGATCATGATTTTGTTGCTTCAAAATTGAAAGAAAAAAATATATATATTAGAAATCGAAAAAAAGAAGAGATGAAAAATCAAATATCTGGTATATTCAAGGAAGGGATTAAAAAGGGGTACTGGGTATATAGGAATATATTTATTTGTCCCCTAAAGATTTTTTTTTTAAAAAATTTTTTAGCTTTTTTGTTGAAGAAGAAATTAAATTTAGGCCATATATTTTACCTGTTGTTGCCAGTTGGATGGATCCAGAAAGACAGGAACTGAAGAGAAAACCATGATAATATTTGATCAGTGATTTCTCTCTTAAGGAAGAATTAGCTTTCTTTTCTTTTCTTTCCTTTTGTAAAGGTTGATGGTTTTTTTAGGGGGATAGAGAATCACACCAACACAACAAGAGAGACTTAGTTGCAGAAGGAAAGAGAAAGTAAGAGAGTCTCTAGAGAGAGAAATCAGAAGGAGAGGGGAAAAGAGAAAGATAAAGAGGAGGGGGCTTGTTTGTTTGTTTATTTATTTTGTTCCTTGTTGACGATCTCTCTATCTCTCTTTTTGTTTTATTGAATTTTTAGGGTTTTGTAAGGGAAAGGAAAAAATCACAATTTATTTTTTAGTCTTTAACCTTCTTTTTTTCTAATTAATTAAGTTGATCTTTAATTTACACTAGTACTACTACTGCTCCAAAATGATTAGTCATTAGTGGCCATGCATGAAGAGCGAGAGAGAAGAGAGAGAGAGAGAAAGAGTAAACCCTAAGTAACAGTTTAATACGAGCTTAATCAATAAACAATAATTTGGAATTAAAAACAACAGTAATTGGGTAAGAGGTGGGGTTTGGGTGGAAGAGTCACAGTCGAATGTTACCTTTAATATTTCTCTGGGTCTGTTCCCCACAGATTTTTTTTTTTTAATTTTTGCATGGAAATGTATAAAAAGTTTTTCTTTTCTTTTCTTTTCTTTTTTTTGTTTTTGTATTTGTGTGTGTGTGGGGAGTTTTCTACTTTTTCTTTACGTACAGATTACAGAAAAGTTAAAATTTAAAATTATACAATCTTTATATACCATTTTTTTCAGACATATATATACTAAAAAATAAAAAAATAGTTAATTATTTGGAGTTATGGAATGAATATTTTACATACTATTTATATATCAAGCACAAAATGGATCAAAAAATAGCAGCGCTTAAAGTTTTTTGCCATAAGTCTGAAAAGAGATCGGAATATTAATTTCAGAAAAGTAAGAGCATTAAGTAAAGCCTATTTAGTGATTCAATTAATATACTTATTCACTTTTTCTCCCTCAAATCCTTGAGCACATAAAAGCCAGAGTATATATATTTAAGTCAAAAAGGTGTATATAGATGTAAAACGAGAAAAAAAAAATACACAAAGGCAAAGAATATTATTTCGTGTGTGTGTGTGTGTGTATGGATTCCTATCTTATGGGAGACAATACAAGAAACTACCATGGAAATACTTTGGCACTTGTCTGGCTAATTCTATCCAATTGCTGATATCAAATTAAACGAAAACTTAAAGGGAAAGAATAAATATTTACACTTGTTTATCAAGGTTTAGTTCCTCCTGTTCTTTTTCTTTTTCTTTTTCTTTTTCTTTTTCTTTTTTTCTCTTTTTTCTCTTTTTTTTATTTTTTTTATTCTTTTTGGCTGGAGATAGAACTAGGGATTATCATAGGCTTGGAGGGGGTCACTGTTCCTTTTTCATTCTAGAAACCAAAACGACCAATATCATAATGGCTTTATTCATGATTGTGGCACTGCCAAACTTGTACAATGGATCGCCAGTTTGCAAATGGAAAAGGATGGCAATCTTATTTGCACGCTTCTGAAATGGCTTTCTTGATCTCGTACTCGTCTGCCTTTTCTCATGTGTTACCACCAATTAAAATATTATATGCATTGCAATTCACACTCGATTTATAGAAGGTATAAAATTTTAATCCTCACCTCAGCATTCAAAATATAAATATATATATATATATATATTAATTATATGTACACCGATTTTTTCTTTTGTTAAAATCTGCGTAGATCGTCATTTTTAGTCAATTCATTTCATTACAATCACTAAATTGTGACAGTTTATGGTATTTTATTATAATTTACAAATTTAGCTATTAGATTTAACCTATTTTTCCATTTAATAAATCTAATTCCTTTACGTTGCAACTAATTGTCACCAAACAGATATATAAAATAATATATAAAATGAAAATCTTCTATTTTTAATTGAAAGAATTGAATCATAATAGAAACTTTTGTATTAGCTAGGAACTTTCAAACGGGAAAAAAAATTCGTTGATATAGCTCTTTCACTAGGAGTTGCAAAGTAACAGAGTTTATCCAAATTATGAAGCCAAAAATGCAAAATAAAATAGACATATTCACACACACAAACATACACACAATTGTTTTTTTTTTTTTTTTTCATCCTCTCAAAATAAAATTTGTTCTCTTCATAAGCAACAGTTAGAAGGTGGGGGAAGAGCCTTTTATTTTTTTTTTTTGTTCCCTAAAAGTAGTAGGGAAAGAAATTACTAACTATTAGGCGCGTAATGGAAGAGAATTATTCATGTGTGGTTACTTGAGTTTTTGTAGGTCCTACATTTGAAATGTAATTCTATCATTCACTAATAATTTTAGGGTGACGTATCCTTCACTGCAAGAAAAAAGGGGATTTAACAAGAAAAATTTTTCAGTATGAATAATATTGCTTGCATTTCATTTTCAGTACGAATATTGCATGTTATCATTAAGGAACACTTTACTGCTTTATATTTCACATAAGTAAACTAAACTATCTTTTTTTTTTATCGCCATATGTAGGGATGGCAACAGGACGAGGCGAGGACTGGTATACTTGCCCCACACCTATATCCTAGCTACTACTCTTTTGGCCTCCATGCTTGCCCCTATACCCACCTAAACTAAGACAAGGTCGGGTCAGGGTCGGGAATCCCTGTCGGACTGGAGAGCTATCCGTTAAGAGTTTTAGAAGCATTGTAACATAATTAAACTTGAGTCAAGTTTTATTATATAAATTATAAAATTTAGCAACATAATCACTTAAGTTTAATAAAAATAAATCACAAATAAAATCCAAACGTCATCATTTAAAAACTAACTTGTAAAATAAACCAAAACAATAAAATGCTAAATATATTATTCTTTTTTTTTTACATATTCTTTTCATAGTTTTATGTCAACTCTTTTACTTGATCTTCTTTTTAAAGTCAGTCCTTTTTTTTCTTTTTATTATAATTTAATACATCACCTTTATAATATATATATATATATATATAACAATATATGCACAAATACATGGATATATTTATCTATATACAAACATAAATATATACAATATGTAAAAAAAAATAATAATAAATAAAAATAAAAGAACATATAATCTGATCAAGATGGAGACGACCAGTTTCTATCACCCCACACCACCCTCAACTTGAGGGTTAATTTCAACCTCTATAACCGCCCCCGTTGTCATATAGTATCTCCATATGTGCTTTATTCAGGACGGGTACTCACGGGACCTAGGGTAAGAATGTCATCCTTAGCCGTATATAGTTTAAAAAAAAAAAAAAAAACAACAACAACAACATAACAGTGCAAAATTCTATAAGCAAATCGGCGGGGCTCGCAGGCTTCCATGATAAAGTGTACGTAGAAACATTGTGTTACCAAACACTAAATCATATATATTATAATCATTAAAATTAAGAGGTATATGAAGCTCTATATAGAACGCTCTATAAACGAACACACTAGTACGAGGGACGCGTCCAAGTTTGTTCTCTTTTAATGACAAAAATATTTTTCTGTCCTATATCTTTTCCATTTCTAACCTTAAAGATGTTTTCATGAATAATTAATATAACTAACTTATAATTCTTCTCTAAATTAAATGAATAATAGTATAAGTTTTTAAAATAATAGTGTAAACATTATATAATCTTATGAAATGTACCAAATGATGCTTGAATAAAATCAACAAATTTTTATTACTTACAATGATGACTGAACAAAAAAAATGTTGAGCAACAATATATATGCTGTATAAACATTCAAAAGCGAAATATTTACGACGATAAAAAATTAAAAAAAAAAAAGATGCTGAGCTTGATTCACTGGCTATTGTAGGCTTTCAATCTAAAATGGAGCAGTTGGCCTAATGCCTTTCGACTCCCATTTATGAAGGCTTAAATAATCAAAGACTTATTATTTAAAAAAAACAAACAAACAAACAAACAAAATACTACGTTTTGAATGTAGCATACTTGAATAGAAAATATAAGAATTCAAGAAAAATACTTTTCTTTTCTATTTTTGAAGTTTATCGCTTATAAAAAATACTTTGAATACATTTGAGAAAAATTATTTTAATGGAGTAATTACGTCAAAAAAGTATTATTAGGACCATATTTATATTTGAAAGGAATTATATCTTAGATGTCTATATGAAAAATTATTTGAGTATGGACATATTTATGAAAAAATAATTAAAGAAGTCAAGGAATAAAAATATTATAAATATAAAGATTTCAAAAAAAAAAAAATCAAGCGAACAAAAAGTTAGTTACAAGTGCTAAGCTCATTTTCCTTGCTCAGTTGCACGTGCATACTCATTTTTCTTGTTTGGCTTTTCTTGCGCCCCCACCCCCCCTCCTTTTTTTTTTTCTTTTGCATACAAGGTTTTAAGGAGACCTCTTTCTCAGAATAGTAAAATTTTTGAGCGTTCTCTATCCCCTTGTATCTATTGCAAGTTCTTATTTTGGGTTTTCTCTTGTTGCGGGATTATTGAGTTTTCTCTTTATAATCCCTCGGGCTAGTCTTGGTAATTTGCTTTCTCTTAATGATGGTTATCCCTCAATCCAAACATTCCTGTTGATATGGTATTTCTTGGGTTTTTTTTATGCAGTGCAATTCAATCATCACTAATTAAATTTATAGTCTATTTAACATCTTAATTTACAGTGTAAAACTCTCAGCAGCTACAGTAAAAAATCAAAAACTTGTTATAGTGTAAAGCTTTCACATACATGGGCAAAGCCAAGTTATAATAAGTGGGGGCACATTCCCTCACTCATTTTTTAAAATTTGAAATTTCACCCCAAATGTTGTAGTAAAAAATTTTAGTTATGCCCTTATTTATAAAATTACAATTGTACCCCTATAAAATAATAAACATATCTATTGTGCCCCTAAAATAATAAAATAAGTTGTGCTCCCATAAAATAATTTAAATATTTTGAGCTCTTATTTTACAAGAAAAATTATAATTATATCCCACTTAATAATTGAAAATATATTTATATGTCTTCATTCAATAGATACTATTTTTAATTTTTTACATAGCGTCCCACTGAAAAAAAGTTCTGGCTCCACCGCTACTCACATGTTATAATTTTCAAACCAATATTTTTAGTTTTAACCACTCTCCTAAACACTAATGGAATTTATAAAATTGATTATTATTCTTTTTTTTTTTTGGCTAAGAAAATAGATTATTAGTCTAATATGTCATTTTCAAGGTTAAAAATATCATCTTTCTATATTCATCAGTTTGCTGGACTAGACACCATTAAGTACCCTTATTGCCCATTTGTCGATATTTTTTTTCTCTTTCTTGCATTCTTTTGAAGTGCTTTGAACCCTCTGTTCTTTTCACTGAAATCTTCACGTATAAGCCACACTAACAAACAAAATACACATTTAAAAAAAATTAAATTAAAAAAAACCCCATATCCTTTCTATGGGAGTACCAGTACTAATGGATGAGAAAAAGAAAAAGGTGAAGAGTTTGAGGGGTGGCCCAGCCGCCGGAAGTGGGGTGGCTAGACTGGTCGTCATCAGATGCTGCCGGTCGGGCGATTCTTGCTTTTTACACATGCCACGTCAGTTCCCTGTGGGTCCCACACCACCTTCTTCGTCATTTCCAACCCATCCATATATATGTGTATATATATAGAGAGAGAGAGAGAGAGATACATGTTACATATAATCGGCTCCTATTACTCTTTTTGTGCTGTCTGGGTCGGTTAAAGGAGAAGAGCCGAACCCCACATTTTGAATTTTGTTGGCCCCCGCAAATGGGGAAATGAGGCCCAAATTTCTGGTTCAAGTAATTTTCTTCTCTTTCTTCTTCTTCTTCTTCTTCTTTTTTTTCTTTTTTTTTTTTTCAGTTCAACGTTAGCAAAAGACGTGGATGATGGACATTCTGCAATCTGCATCAAATCTTGTGCCGTATTTTTGAGGATAAGAGGGATTGTGACCGTCCGATTCCACGAATGTACCCCACTATAATGGAGGGATATTTTGGCATAAAGTTCTGTGGGGATTCTATATAATTGGCTAATATGCATGGTCTTGATGCCTCATTACATGGAATGAATGGTCATGATCATTTGACCTTACTTCCACATAAAGAGATCAATTGTGTGGATGTTGAAAAAATTAAGCAAGATTGTACATATTGCTAAAATGTCAAATAGCATAAATTCAGTTAGGTTTAAAGAAAAAGAAATTGTTATAAAATATATATATATATATATATTTATATTCGATGATTTTTTATGAGAATATCACGTTATAATCTTAAATGATATTATTAATTAAAATACCTTTCTTTTTCTTTTTTTTTTACTATTATAGGTTTTACAATTCTCGAGATTGATTGACTATCACATCTGTCTGTATGTATCTCGAATGTTGTAACTAATTTGAACCTTGGCAGAGATTACGATACCAAAGAGCCTAAAGCTATAGTTTTGATATCTTCAAAGCAGCTATGCTTAATTTGGAAACCAAAAAAAAAAAAAGAAAAGAAAAACCTCTCATAAACTAGGGAGTTATGAACTCAATGGAAGCATTATAAAAAGAAAAGTTTCAAATCGGACATCCCAAGTCAGTTTAACATTAATAATATTTTGTTTGACATGGAAACATCATGGATATATTTGTACAACACTGAATTTGCTTCGGTATAATTTAGTGTCACATAAATATAATAACGATGTCAGCAGTGCTGTTGCGATTGTTGCATGTCGGACCAGAGATATTTTCATTTAAGTGAATTGTAACAATAAGAGAAGGAAAGCAACCTAATTAGAATAATATATGCTATTAAATTATGGAAAAATAATATAGCTGGAGCGTCACTTAGCTAGCTGAAAATTAAAATTAATATCCAATTGAGACTGATTGTGAGAAGGGACAAGTGCAATGCATGTATGATGAGAAGTGAACTTAAACAAAATTATTTGGAGAAAACAAAAAGATAGCAACCAACGCGGTTTCATTGGATACCATAATTTTTAACATAAAAATGCTATCATTAATATTCTACGTTTAACCAACAAAAAAAGAATGCACGTCCCACTTAAGTATTTAATCCACTTTGAGAGAAATTCTTGTTTAATTAGGACCTTTCAAAAGAATCGATTCTTGTTCGAGAAGATCTAGGGTTTTCCATGAATTTGTGTAATTCGCATCAATGAAAAAAAAAGGTCAATCTTCCACATTTATCATATCATGAAATTTCGCAAAGATTCCTTCTTGAGGTAGTTAGAGTCCAACAATATTTTCAGAATTGTGGGAACCCCATACACAGAATTACTTTAACCCCAGAGCAGCTTTTTTTCTTTTTCTTTTTCTTTTTGATCTGTTAGTACACACATACACATACGCATACACACACATATATAAATATATATATATTAATATGTATGCACAACAGTCTTTCTGAATAAAGATGGAGCCAGAAAAATTAAGGAGGGACTGGAAGTGTGATTGAATTAATGAGGTGAGGAGTGAATTGATTTTAGGGAGACGAAATACAATTTGAAAAGTAGAATACAACTTTCATAAAATTTTATATTTAAAATTATAAGAACAAAAATTTAAAGGAGTAGACACCCACTCTCGTTTATATGGCTCCGCTCTTGCATCTGGACATATAGGAATATACATTATAATTTGTTGTGGTTTTTAGTTGCCCAAATATTCTGGTCGAAAAATATACTCAGAACATTTATGTAACATATACATATAATACTGGATGCGTGATCATGTATGTATAATATTGAATAGGAATTTCTTTTTTTCATTCTTATCACTTGTTCATCTTTTTGTAACTGTCAATTACATCTACAGTTTATAATTGGTTGGAATTTCGGCAATTCCAGGCCAGGAAAACTACGTCTCAACAAATTAAGCCAGTGCTCCAGTTTAAGAAATAGAGAGACTTTTAGTGAAATATATATATCTGTGAGCGTCAAAAATGGCACTGATAAGGCTGAAAAGACGAAACATGTTTTCAGTTTCGGTCCCAATATCTGCATTGGTAAAGAATGAAATTGGCCTGGACCAAACAAAAAGGTCACTTGAGTTTTAGGTTATTATAAGTGATCAAATACTCTATATTTCTTGAAAGGAAATATATACTGGAATTTTTAAATGTCATATTTAAAACTTTTTTTTTTTTACAAATGCCACACATGTTTTAAATATGACACTATTTAAACATATAATATGAATAGTAATGTGTCACAACTATTTTAAGTGTGGCATGAATAAAAGATAATTTTTATAAATACCAACTTTTGAAACTTATTTTTATAAATATCAACTATATTTAAGTATGACACAACTAAAACATATAATATGAGTAGCAGTGAGTAATAGTATGGTATAACTTTTTTAAGCAGGGTAGGAATAAATACAGTTTTAAAAAGTATAGATTTTCTCATGAACAAACACATTTTGTAAAAATATGCCATAACATGAATTTTCTCAAATATATAAATAGCAGTATTATTGGGCTAAAACATATACACACACACTCGACTCTTGCTAATTATGTTCAACATTGACAACCACAGAGATTAGATTAGAAAGTTATAACTAATAACCTAGATATATATGTTTATAGCAGTGTCAACTCTAAAAGAAGATTTGAGGGGGCAAAAAATTAAATTTATTGACTAAAAAATTAGTAAATATATTGTCAATAAAAAATTAGTAGATATTGTTAAAATATATACAATATTCAGTATTTCATGGGATTAATTTTGATAAATCTGCGATGTACCAAAGATGATCGCTGTGTAAACACAAGAGTTGTTCAGTTAATCTGAATAACGTCTACTTACTAGATTTAAAAAAAAAAATGTCGTTTATTTATCCTTGAGATGTAAACAGCAGTGTGAGAAAAGCTTACATTTCCAATTATTATATATAATATATATGTGGTAATTGTAAACTTTGATGTCTTGTTGATTCCAATGTTCATTTACCGATCGATGATTAAAAGGTCAAAAAATCTCTATGTCAACTGTATAATTAGTAAATGTGTCTTCTCATTGTTAAGCAAAATACTATCATATGATAGCAGTTAAGATGTGATTCTTTTTACTTTTTTTTTAATCTTTTTTACTACAAGCATAGAAGAGAACTTTAAAAACCTCCAAAAAGAGGACCTCATTAAATGTGCATGACTTTCAGCCGAAGAAACTCTTGAAAAATAAGAAAATAAAACAAAATAAATAAAATAAAATAAAGCAACAAACAATTCAATTGAGAAAACACCAACCAAACTAGCCAATTTGACACTGCTCTATATCTCCTAGGCACATTAAGAGAGTTAGGAAGTAGAAAATCCTGTTCAATAACATTCAAACTAGAGGTAATATCAGTTATATTGCCTTTTAAGTAGTTTTGATAGCAGTTATAATTGACGCATGAAACAGTAACTTTTTTTTTCCCGACACACAACGGTCCACGGGAGGGTTTTGCCATGAATTATTTAGGAACCAAATTTCTTACCACATGCATTTTACTTACGAAACAAACTATATTTCTTCATATATATACACACACACACATATATATATATATATATATACTCATAATACAATGATATTAAGCATATTGATGTCTCCATTTAAAACATTCCACAGTTTAACCGCGAAAAGAAACCCAACTCACACGAAATACTATCTATATATAGAAGGTCCAGGAAAATTACAGCTAGCTGGCTTAGCTATTCACTATTAGATCTTCAGATTCCAATCATGAACTGATCCGATATCTTATTTGTGATATCCTAGACATTCCACTTAATTTATTAAAAAAAAAAAAAAACTAGACATTCTTTTGTATCCATACAATAATTTATATGTAAATAAATAACATAAACGAAAACTGTTAAATATTTTGGACAAGTGGTGATCGTGCATGCAACTGTTCAACCCTACCTGTAGCACATGTGATTGACTTGTGAAAAATAAAATAAAATAAAAAAAGAAAAATGTTTGAGGTTTCTTTTTCTTCAATTTTTTTTTTTTTTTTGGTAGCAGAAAATAATAAGGTTGGTGGTATAGGAATCTAATTCCCCAGTCTAATCAATCTTTGCAGAATATTTCTTTAACTTATTTTCATGCAAAACGCTTTAGGTTTGCAGCTTTTTGTCCGGGCCATTATTTTGTTCATTTGCTGTCACCCAACCCTCCCGCATAGCAAACGCATGAGAAAGTTCACACAACAAAAGATAACAAAGTCAGTTGATAGTTAAATCTAATTAAAATCACATTAAAAAGAAATATGTATATATATATATATAACTTATAAAATTTGATAAAGATGTAATAAGAAAATATATATATACTAATAACAGTCTTTCTTAACTAACAAAAGAATTCCGTTTCAAAAATAGTTTATTTTGTTTTATAATATAGTAATTGTTACACTATTTGAGCTTAAACCAATAATCGGTTCGAATTAATTCTCTAAACACAGGCTGAGAAACAAACAATAATTATTTCAATTTAACAGATAAATAATTTGTTACTTGTTGAATGAAATCTTGGGTCTTCCTCTATCCCTAAGCATATGCTTTAGGAATATTGGCCGTGGGCAATTAAACATTAATCAAATAATCAAGAGGTGTAACTTAAAAATTAATTGATTAGAAGATGATCATCAGTTGATCAAGACTTTGAGACAAATGATCTGACTCTAAAGACCGCTCGATCGTGGTCACGTGCTTTAATCTCGAGAAGATTCTAAAAGGAGATTCCAAAATATTTGTTTAAGTAAGGCTGTTTAACGTGCCACACCAATGGGCTAGTACATTTTGTTCTAAGCTTTTTTTAGGCAACACAGATGGTGGTCCATTATATTCTGCGTCATAATTTATGGCGCTTTCACATTTTTGAAGCCAAGGTGGGACCCACACATGGGTCTTTCTTTGCTAGGTCATGACTCATGACTTTGTGCTGTGGTCCTATTTTTTTAATTATTATTATTATTATTATTAACAGTGAATTAATTTTGCATATGCCATTTTTTTCTTTTTTTCCCTCTTTTTTTGTCCATACTTTTTTGTGCATGTGTGAATGTGTGTACTGTTTTAGGGAGGTACAACATGGGTCTAGTCCTTCCATCCTGGTCTTGAACTCAGAATACTTTCAAAAGGGTTGCACTAGAGCTTAAAATTTGAGGGCCCAAAGTGAACCAACCCAAATAGCTTTCTTGGGTCCATTTGGATTACCAAAACAAGTTATGTTTTTCCTCCATGTGTTGCAATTGATTGCCTTTTTTACGTTGACAACGTTAACGATTCTTATCAACTAGGGTCGTGATTGTATTTGAGTGGGGTCCACTAATGACGCTCTTAAATTATAGAAATTAAGTCCAGTTTACACTAATTGGGGCTAAATATAATTTAATTATTACACATTTACATCTTCTTAAAAACAATATAAGAAATGCCTTTATAGTTGAGCACCACATCAAAGTCCAATACCTCAACCTATATATTCTTCTTCTTCTTCTTTTTTTCTTTTTTGCATATAACAAAGGCAAACTTTAATTTTCTTGTCCATCGTACCCTCCTACAATGATGTTATTGTTTATCATTCAATTATAAACACAAATATGTTAAAAAAAGAGCAAAAAAAAAATAAAAAATCAAATACTCTAAATTTTCTTTTTAAAAATAGGGGAGCTCTTTTATTATTGTTATTTTATTTTTGGCTAATACTGAAGTCTCCATGCTACTTTTAAAAAATTCAGCATTGTCGGCAATCAAAATTATTGATGTCGCGTGGGATAAGATTCAATGGTTATGAAATAAAAACAATTTTGATTTGACATAATTTCTACCGACAGAAATAAGATTTTATAATGGTAGGGAAAATAAAGTAACAATATCTTTTCTATGTATCTCTTGTGATGCCCCTTTGTGAACATTTTGAAGAAAAAGGAAAAAAGAAAAAAGAACTTTGTGAATTCTTAGTTCAATGCCCATAATCACAACCACGTCTTTACCATTATTCATTGGTTGCTTCACGCAAAGCATCAACAGCCGCAGACAAGATCTAAACTAAACCCACAAATCTACAAGCAAAATCTCCTTTCACTCTTCTGATCGTCAAAGCTAAAATATTAACAAGCAAAATAAAATTTCTTCCAATAATTTATCTCCCTGATTTTCTTTCAAAACTCTTAAGGCTGTGTTTGTTTCATGCAACATATTAGACTGGTACAAAAGCTCCAAAAACTATGTTTAGTTTACAAAAGGACCAGATATGCCATTCTAAGCCTTCGAAAAAATCTCACGACGATGGGATTGCATATCCCATATACAAAAGTGTGCATTTAGATTATAGACAACTAGATGAACGATAGTATAGGAGAACTATTCGGATCATGGTTTAAACCGGAAAATTTTGTTTCAAATCAATTTTGTTATAATTTTTTCTCTTACAAAATTTAAATTGTTATAGTATTTTAAGTTTAAATTTCATTCGAATAATGTTTATCTTGAAATTTAAGAAAAACTATCCCAATTACGTAAATAGTCCTTGTAATCCATTGAAAAGCATAGAATATATGATCTCATAAAAAACTATATTTCAGGTGTTTACTTACGCATAATCAAAGTAAGTAGGATTTAAAGTGGGTAGGACTTGGAGTAAAGAATCGGAATCCAAATAAGTTGTTTTTTTAGTTACAATATGCAGAATCGGAGTCATTTTGAATTCTATTCACGTGTTTACTTAGACCAAAATTAGAATGATTTGCTGTAAAATTACTTGTATATTCTTTAACTAAATTTTACATTTTCAATTAAAAAAAAACTGTACGCCTGGTATAGTATATTTATATTAGTTGCAATCCATATAATTATACAATATTATAATAGTAATATAACAAATATAGGTTGTGTAATTATTTAGAGAAACAAAAATTGATTGTCAAAATTTGAATAAAATAAATAAAATGTCAAAATTTTAAATATATTATTCTTTTAATAAAAAAATAAATTTCATATTTATTATAATAAATTTAATAACAATTAGGCTAAAGTTATGATGTTAGATAAATATGAAAAATAAGCTAAATTTTATATTTATTACAATAAATTTAAAAATAATTAGGCTAAAACTATAATTTTAGATAAATAAAATAAAAAAATTTGTCATAATTATATTTTTGTATTTTTTAATTTAATATTTATAAAAAAGAATAACATAGTAATTTAAAAATGATATTAGGAATGGGAGTCCCAATCCGAAGGAGGGCATGGAACTCCAATCCTATTCCTCAATCTCAAATTTGTATAGGTCCCACAAATCTCATTATCATAGTCTCTTTGCCATAAAAAAGAGCAAGTAAACATAAAATTGACTCTCATTCTTGACATTTATTTCCTAATCTTGATAAGAAAACATGCGATTTACTCTTTCCTAATTGTTTCCGGTATTTCTATATGCACATCCATCAAAGTAGGTTTTGCTTTTTTAATCAAAATTTATTTTATTTTTTTAAGTAGTCTTATCTTATCTTAACCCAAAACTTTGGGTCCAATGGTACAAAAACTAAGCATTAAAACAAAGCCGTATTAAATCCAACCTCCTTCTGATCATCTTCTTCAAAACTAAAATCCTTATCATATAGAACCCACAAAATTAAAGTTGATCTCCTTTCAGCCATCCATGTAATTTTTCTTTAATACATATTCTCATATTATGGATTTTTCTATGTTGTTATCTTCATTTACCCTCCATGACCTATTATTGCCCATCTTTCCTATTGTTGCCCTGTTGCTCTTTTGTCGTTTCTTACTTTTACACATTATTCTCATTTCTTTCGTTATTTTAGCGCACGTCAGTTGGAATTTACTTGTACTAACCATTATTTTTTCATAATAATGTATAATTAATTTGTGAGTCCTGCTAGTACTATTACTAGCAATACCCAAATCGTAGCAGGACATAAAAAAGATCCTTTATTTCTAATCATGGTGCAATGGTCTAAACAACACGCCATGAAATGATGGGACAACTTTCTAGAGTACATTTCATCCCTTACCATTTCTTAGGGTGGGAATTGAATTTCGTTAATTATATATTGTTATCTTTAAGAAAGATCAATCTTGGAGAGTAAAAAGTCGCTACTAGCCTTCTTCTCTCCTATTTCTCTCTTCTTCTCTCCCAAAACTTGCGGCACAAGGTCGAGGTCGGTGGCCTCACGTCAACTACCAGGCCAAGGCCCACCAGCACAAGCAAAGAGATGACCTCAAGATAAGCACATCGCCAAATCCTACCCGGCCAATGGTAATTAGTTGTTCTATAAGCTGTCTCTATCGTAAGAGGTAGTCATCGTAGCTAGCACTCTAGTCTTTATCTCTATTTGGTGTCAGTGGCCTCAGGTCAACTGTAAGGCTAAGGCCCATAACACAAGCGAAGAGACGAGCTTGAGAAGAGCGCGTTGCCAAATCCTACCTGGCTAGAGGTAATTAGTTGTTCCATAAGTTGTCTATATCGTAATTGGTAGTCATCGTAGCTAGCATTCTAGTCTTTTTCTCTATTTGGGGTCGATGGCCTTGCTAAGGCCCACAACACAAACGAAGAGACGAGCTCAAGATGAGCGCGTCGCCAAATCCTACCTGGCTAGATGCAATTAGTTGTTCCATAAGTTGTCTCTATCGTAAGAGGTAGTCATCGTAGCTAGCATTCTATCTTTATCTTTATTTGGGGTCGGTGGCCTTGAGTCAACTGCAAGGCCAAGGGCCACAAGACAAGAGGTAATTAGACGTGCTCGAGATGAGTGCATCGCGAAATCCTACCCCTCTAATGGTAATTAGCTATTCCATAAGCTATCCCTATCGCAAGAGGAAGTCGTTGTAGCTAATGTTCTAGTCTTTTTCTTTATTAGGGGTTATTTTGGTATTTCAATTCTACAACTCATTTTAAAAGGAAAAAGAAAAAAAGAAAAAGAAAAAGAAAAATAGTATTTTTATAAAAGTTAACAACGAAGCAATTTCATTTAAATTTCCCAACTTTCTAATAAAGTGTTTCTAATGGTAGATTTACAAGATAGCTATAGAAAATGCCACAAAGCTAAGCCTTGAATTTATTTTTCTATCAGTAAAAGTTGTGTTGGGAGAGAGGAAAGAAAACAAGAAAAAAAATAAACAAATAAATATATGGCGCCCAATCTAGGTGAGGAAAATAGAAGGGAATGGGAGGGTATTTCTCTTATTTGTGTTTTATATGGATTCTCTTTTCAAACCCCTCAAACTTTGGAAAGGTCAATACTAGAGTCAAGTAAAGTATTTTCGCTCCATTGTACATTATATTCCCTCATCTAATATCTCTAGTCAATCAACTATAACAATATATTTAATAGAAATGAAAAATGGAGGGAAAGAAAATGGTAAAAGGGGTAGAGATGAAAATTGGAGGGAAAGAGAATGGTAGAAGGGTTTATGAGAAATTAAGATTGTACATCAACTAGTCTAATATGATGAATTGCCAGTCCTATTCAATCCCATCTTGAAAAAGACCATCCGATCATATAAAAGTAAATTATAGCATTCATCCTTCAAAATCAAGGCGGGTCGGAATTATGTTTGGGAACTTGAAATCCGAAAAATTCGACTTAGTCTAAAGTCTTCCTATCTTATGTCATTCTATTACACTCAAATTTTTAGCGTAATTTTTTGTCAATTAGATGTTATGCTATACTTTTAAAAAATTATATTTATTTACATCACCTTTAAAAAAGTTATGCCAAACTACTGCTTATATTATATATTTAAGTTGTGTTATACTTAAATATTAGTGGCATTTATTACAAAAGTTTTAGAAGCTAGCATTTACGAAATTCGCCAATAGTTTTCAATTTGATTATTTATGGGCTAGTAAAATTTGAGAGTTTAATTGTTTATGGCCAGTAAATTCCACCCTTTATTCAGCCTTTTCTTTATCACTAGTTCTGATACGTGTGATGCACTATTAAGTTAAGTTGTAATTGAAATTTTCATGACGTAGAATACAACAATAACTAGAAAAAAAAACCTAGAAATTTTAAAAATATTTATATTAGTAGTAGTAGTCTAAGTTTAAAGGTTAAATTGAATTATATACATGAAACATTCTAAATAATAAGATGACAATCACAAAATAAAGGAAAAAAGAAGTTAAAACTCAAAAATAAAAGAGGAATTTTCTAATAAATTATTGGCAATCCAAAAATCTGCCAATACTACTTCTTATGTGTTTTTGAATTAAACTGAATTTCAGCTAATGATGTGCTCTATACATTAGGGAAAACATTTTTATTTGTATTTAAATTTATTTGTATCAATTATTAAATTAGAAATTGTTGATTAAATAGTTTTTGATAACTTATCTAATAAGTTTTCTAACATAGATTATGAATAAATTATATAAAAAAGTAGATTATAAATAGAAAGAATACATACAAAAGAGAAACTTTTACTTAACTTCTAAAAATATGCCTTTCTTATTTTAACTTATCCATATATACTTACACAGTTCTAACTATTCTAAGATTTATGAAAGACACATTTATTAACTAATTTCATTATAAATAGAATGAAAGAAACAAACAGCAATAGAAGTTAAAATTGATCACAGGCAATAAGATTATTCAGATGAGAAAGTTGACACTTGAAGATTAAAAAATCTAGAGAGAGCTATGAAATTGAGAAAAAATGAAAATAAAAAAGAAATAAAATAGAATAAAAAAAGAAGGGGTGGGAATATTGGTATAAGAGACTATAATAAGCAGAAAGAGCCAATAAGAAGGAGAAAAAAACAAAGGCAAAGTAAAAAGGAAATAAATGAAAAATTCAGCAAGGCAAAAGTGGAAAAACAAGAAAGAAAGATAAGCATCAATTCTAAAAGACAATGATAAATAAATAAGAATTAAAAGGGGGAGAAAATTTAAAAGAAGAAGAAGAAGAAGAGCAGAAAGTTAAAGCAAGAAAAAGGGTAAAAGGTGAAGAATGCAGTTTGAAAAAAAAAGCACCAAACGGTGCGTATGGGAGGACGAAACGGGGAACAGTAGAGCAAACATCTGCCCTTTTATTATGGTTAAGGAAGCAAAAGTTGAGACAAATTTTCCAGGCCAAAAATCAGACACTTCTAAAAGAACAAGCCCAACTCGGGAACCCAATCCGACTCGCCCAACCCAACTCAGCAAGTGACAACTTGGCTTTCTGAGTGACCGCAATTTTCAACGACATGCCCAACATATGTATAGGCCTAGTAATAAGAAAATGGTTCAAACTCAACGGCAGAAAGAAGAGTTAATAAGAACAAAAAAATAAATAAATAAAAAATATTAGATCAAATTATTATTGTAAAATTAAAATTCAACACAATATTATAAATATCTTAAAAATATGTTTAATTACATAATAATTATTTTAATGATATTATTTTAGGATATATGTAGAATATATATAAGCTAAAGACTGATTTTAATTCGATAAACATAATTAGGTTATTTGTCTTGTTAATCCTGATTAATACTATTTTTTATCACTCTTATCTTCTCTCTTTTTATAAATTCCTTCTAGCTTTTTTTTTTTTTCCTTCTTACCCAATAAAGATTTAACCTTTCAAAAGAAAGTCACCAGTCCAATGAATCAAATATTCGACATGAATGCTAGTAATCTTTGAATTGTATTTAGGAGACGAAGCTGCAGCTTAATTTGTTCTGGAAAATTAACCAACCGAAAACTGGTTAATGATGTATATGTTTTTAACTTAAAGTACGGAATTTGAAGTCTACAATTGTGGTGGAATCAGGTAAGAGACAAGCACTAAATTATAACTGCACCTACAGTAACTAGGATGTTTAAAAGAATGGTTATAACAGGTCTGGCAAGTTTTAATATACAATCCAAACTTTAGAGTTAAAACTCTTCTACCAAACACCCTTTCGAATGGACTTTAATGCCCGATGGGCTCCTTAACTGCTACCAATCGCAATTGGATTTGAATTGCGTCTTTGCCAGCAATCTTTCGTGCTTGTCCTAGACTATAGACGCAAAACAAAGAGGAAAAATAATAATAAAATAACAGAGGCGTTAACTAAGTTGCAAGTTCTCACTATTCATGTCTGTGGATCCTCGTATATGATAAACACATTTATGAATTATGCAGACAACTCGATTAGATAATAATCACTGCCACTCAAAGAAAAATTCAAATTTATGCAGATGCGCGAGGTTAGATAAAAATAAATAGATTAAAAGAGAAAATACTACATATCTTTTTTCATTCTGCAACTGGTGCGACAATAATAACTTCGCATCAGCTTAAATAACTTTTTTTTTTTAAGTGTACACGACGAACAAAACGAATAAGATAGAGCTACAATATTTCCAAATGAAGAAAATGACATTATTTTTGTTTTGTCAACACTAACCCGACACACAAAACACTGCAACCATCGCTTACATTCTCATGTCAATGTCTGTCTCTTTCAAGTCACAATATGGCCGTTCATTCCACGGAGAGGGGCGAAGGCATATGCGAACTTCATGTTCTTCCGGTCCTACACGATGTTTGGGCACAATAATCTCCAGAACAGTTCCCGTCTCGTCGCAGTATGCTTCCAATTTACCATCTTCGGGTATGCGGGTTGGGAGGGAAATTTCGCGAACGAATTCCCCGGGTGGACAATGCTCCGGTGTTGGATCTGTTAGCTTAAATGTTCTATCACGTCTCTTAATAAATGGCATTCCAGCTGTACTCACACAAAAAATCTTTACAACACCATGTGAGGGAGTGTTCTTCCAAGTCACTTTCACCCTTTGAAGATCGGCAAAAGGCAAGCTAACGACGATCATGAACCCCTCCTCATCCTCGTATATTGTTTTTGCAGCTGTAACAGGTCCACATACATTTTTCATTACTCCGCTAAACTCACTTACCCAGGGGGGCTCCACCGTATGAACTTTCAAATCTAAACTTCTGTCAAAATGCGAATCATTAGTCAGACAACAATCCTCCTCGTTTCCATGGGGAAAAAGATCCTTCTTTCGTTTGTTGCTAACTGGTGAAAGGTCCATGCCGTCAACGTTCCCATGATCCAATGGCTGAGTAGCCAAATTCAGACCAGTACCATTTAGCAATTTTCTTTGGTGGGAATTGAAGTTATTCTTGAGGGGTGGAGGGGGCCGGTCCAGCTCAAGTTCTGAGGTATGTAGATTCCTCCAAGAACCAAAGTCACTGGCTTCAAGTGGGATAGAGAAATTTATATCTCGGCCTGTAAGCTCAACCCACCTCTTCCTTTCCTCCTCATCAAGGCACATGAGGTTGGGTGACCAAACTACTTCAATCCCATGAATGCACTGAGGATTAGAAAGACCCCTGTAATGCTTCCTCTGCATCCGATGAGACCGAACAAAACCCTTGTCCACACTAAACGGAAATGGGCGTTCCCCTTGTCGAGAGTGCCCATTCATGTAACTCCTCAGCTGCATCTTGCCCAGCGCATTTTCAGGCCTTTCCTTAAAAACCCACATATACATGTTCTCCATATCATGCTGAACCATAAAGGCATCCAGCTGCAGATCGGTTTTATCATACCCAGAGATACCGTTACTATCTCGGGCAATCTTACACTTTGACTTCTCATTCAAAACAGGCTTGAAATAGAAACTAAAGAAAACCCAGGCACCCCAAACACTGTCGAGTCTCTTGGCGCATTTCCTCGCAGCTTTTGGCTGATTGGTTGCCGCTTCAGCCTCATACATCTGAGGTCCTAGACCCACGTCCAAGGGATCACATGGATCATTCCACCCTTGAGACGGTGGGCTTGGTTCAGATGATAGAGGGAGATTGATGTCGGGAGGGCATGAGAGGCTGAAAGACCGGTTCATCTCCCTCTCCAATTCATCATGCGATAGAGAACCCGAATCGGTGGAGTGACATTTCTCCATGGACAGGGTTGTAAGGAGAGCTTCCTCCATAAAATCCTTGAAAAGTTTTCCCTTTTTTTTTTTTCCCCTCCTGCTTCTGGGGTGTATTTTTAAACGCACTAGCTAGTCAACAGAATCACCCCCCAGCCACTCTAACAAACCAAATTGAACCATTAAATATTGCATATTCATTACTCTATCAACAAATCAAGAAAATTACCTCGTAAGTATCCCATCACTCAAATCCACAAATCTTCACAATTATGTGCAAGCTCATCAATCAGTTCTGAGTACTTTGAACTACAAAATCAAGATTTTCAGAAGAACACCGACCTGAAATCCATAACTAGAAAATTGAAACTCAATCAGAACCATAATTTAAGGGTAAAAAATAATATTTACATGCAAGCAATGAAATTCCACAAGGAAAAAAAATAATTATTCATCAGCAAACTTTAAAATATAAAAATTCAAGAAACAAATGTCACCGCAACAACAACCCTGTCCAAGATTTGATTTTTGTATCCAATAACAATGGATTAATTTTCTAAATATCAAAAGTTCCAATAAATTCCCTATTCCTACATTTTCACGGAAACCAAACAACGCAAAAACTTAATCACCGACAATCAAAAAACCTCCAGAATCTCATGAAATCCACAGAACATAGGCCGGAATAAACTACAGATTCAAAGCCATAAAAATAAACCACAAACCCTAACTCTGAAAAGGGGATCCAAACAAAATGAGAGAAAATTCAAGAGATATTCGGAGTTTACCTGGAAAGGAAGGCTTTGGATCCACAGCCACAGATATACAAGCAATTGATCTCCATTAAACGAGAGAGATATAGAGAGAGAAAGAGAGGAGAGAGACATAAGAGAGAAAAAGAAGATGACGGAGTTTGTTTAAAGGGTGCCATGGCAAACGACTTTCCCCAGTCAACGTCGTCAGTTAATAACATACGCCGTTAAGTAACGGTCTTCGGTTGGAAACTGAAGAACGGTCCAACGTGGCGTCTCGTCTCATGGACGGTGGGGGTTATCGGTTTTGTAGTATTTGGACCTGACTCTGTATTTACGGATCTAAATATTTTTATCATTTTGAAGCTTGTGTTTTAAAAAATTTTTGAATTAGTATCTGGTTCTTTAGAACTTGGGACATCAAATTGATATTTTTTAAAAAACTATAATATATTATTTTGATATTTTTTAAACAACAAGCTATCAATATAATGTTTTTTTAAAACACAAAAATTATTTATCTTTTTTTACATGTTATTATTCATCTTTTTATGCATTCTATTTATTTATTTACCTCTTTATTTTTATTTTTCTATAAAAAATCTTTATTTATCTCTTTAACTTTACTACGGACAAGCATTAAAAATCTTGTAATAAATATTAAAAATTTCGTAAATTTTTTTTATTATTGGTCTTCTTATTTTTTATTAGGTGACTTTTTTTTTTATAAGAACTTTCACTAATAGTGTATATTTTAATACTGTTAAATCTAATTAATTTTTTCAATGTAAATTTGAAGACGAATATACATTGATAACTTTTCTTTTTTTTCGGTTTTCACTAAAAAAAAATTACCCTAGTTAACGTTGCTAGTTGGTAACGCGTGTTGTAACACGGTAAGACACATATGAACACGTTTAAGTACAACACCATGACAAGTTGACATAAAAAGTGAAATCATTAATATGGTTGGTGAAAACTGATAAAACTATTAAAACTTATATAAACCACGCATTAGAGCTAAACCAAGCATGTGATTTATACAACTAAAAGAAAATTATTTTTTTCAAATTCGCACGCCAAACACACACAAATAACAAAACATTTAAAAAAAAAAAAAACATGCACACACACACACGCATATATAATAATGGGTACCTTAAAGTATAATTAATTTCAAGGTTAATAGGTTGATTCTAAATCTTAAGTTGTGAAGTCTAATTTAATATATGATGAATTATTGTTCTATAGAGAGTCGAGTGATGTGAGATTGTCTTTTGTAAACTTCTTTTTTATCATAACGAATTTTATGCATCGGTCAAAAATGAACGTAACATAAAAGATAAATTACTATAAATTATGTGTGTTTTTTTTATTATTTTCTTCTCATGTTTTTTCTCTTTGTCAAATTTAAGGTGTTTAATTCGTAATATTACAATGTCTACTCAAAACTGACATAAATATTAAACAAATCACACAAAATCATTTATTTCATATCATTTTGAGTTATGTTGTTTTACATAAAAATTATTGGTTCTTATGTTCGGACTTTTGTTTTATTCAAGAATGAAAATGTTCACGTTATTGTCAATATTTTCCACAACAATATACATATTTTGAAGTTTCAATATAGATACAAAGGGGAAAGATTTTTCTTCTGAAATATCTATAAAATATCCACAATATCTACAAATATTTATAATATTTGTGAATATTCTTGACAATCCAAAATATTTCTAAAAATTTTCACAAAATATCCAAAAAAGCCAAAAAAAAATTTCTTTTTGCATATAAATTAATGTTGTAGGAATTTTTTTAATTATTTTAAATAAAGTGTGGCTAATATTTTAAGCCTAAAAACAGTAAAATAAATATATATTTAATAAGATTTAGGGCAAGACTATGATAAGAACATGTACTTTTCTCTTATTCTTTTTAAGCCGTGAGATTAAAATCGTAGAACTATCAAACAGACCTTCCACACCGAAGTTTACTCATATTTGCAAAAGAAAAGGACCAACTTCCCCAAATAGGTGCCGGAGAAGCTCGTCGGTGTTTGGTCAGAGAGAACTTGGCACTGTGGATTGTCATCGAAGAAGGAAGACAAGTAGCCAAGATTCGTAACCACAGCCCTGATGAAATCACGACCTCCATCGCGACGAAAAGTGGGAGCGGTTTGCGACCCATCATCGAGATCTGCCTGGAAATCGCGATGGTGATGGAATCGACACTGGCCGTCGTGAAGGAAGGTGGATTGCGACCAAGGGTGGTCGACCCACCGTTGCAATTGGTCATTTCTTGATGACCCTCATGCAGACTTGAATATTATCAGTTCATGGTTCGCCTGCGACCATAGCAAATGGACCGAAAATCCTATCACAATCTTCAGTTTTGAGCCTCCAAACCGTTTCCCATTATCATAACAAGGTTATATTATCTGCTTTACCTTCGAAATCTTTTCTTCTTGAACTCAAAGTCTTCAGTAAATCCAATATTTAGAATATGAAAAATGAATCAAAGTTCTTACTTTCCGTAACCAAAGCCTCGGCTTGTAATTTTTCACCTTTCTTTCTCTCATACAAAAATCGTCTTGTTTGAATCTGAGAAGTGAGTTCATAGGGTTGGAAGAGATTTGCACGGAGTCGCTCCTTCTTCTCCGCCGATCATGAGTTTATACCAATTTGAATTTATTTTTCTTTTGTTTTTCATCTCAGGTTCATGAACTTGAGTTTGATATAATTTCAGCAAAAAAGAAAAAACAAAAAGGAAAAAACAAAGCTTCAAAAGTGCCTCTGCCTCATATATAATCGAGGATTTTGATAGAAGGCTTTAAGAAAAAGTAAATGGTTTTTTCTTCAGCAAAAGAAAAAAAAAATTTAAGTTGAAAAATTGATTTAGTTTTGTTTTTAATCTTGTTGAAGTTTCTGTATTTGTTTCAGTTGTTAAAGTAATTTTTGTGTTTTAAAAATTTATTTTTTAATGTAAAAAAAAAAAAGATACCTTTTAGGTCAGAAAACTATTTCAATTTTTTTTACCTTGTTAAGTTTTTTATTTTTTTTAAAAAAATTGAAACAATTTTTGTGTCTAAAAAATTAATTTTTAAGTGCTGAAAAAAGAGATCATTTTTCAAATTTAATTTTTCTTTTGGCCTTTTTTTTTCAAATTCGCGTCATATAATCCCCTCCACCAAACTCAAATTCACGACTAAGAAATATGTGGGACCCACCACAAATCCAATAAATACCCACCCTAGAAGGCCTTTGATTGATAATAACAAATAAGAGGGTTTGTTGAATATTTTAACTAATTTTTTAATTAAAAATAATATAAAATTATCACATATTATAATAAAAAAAATTATTATAATATAAAGCTTTCACATGTTACAGTTCTAACCATCATGTCAAAATCTTAACAATTTTTTCCTAAGATTTATTTATTCTTTAAATAATTTTTGCTTTTAAAATAAATAGTTGTTGACTTTTATGTAAAGCCTTATATCATGTTACATATAAATGTATATACTATATTTTTACTATTTTGTATCAACTACTTTAATTATTATTCTTTATAGAGCATAGGAAGACGTGGTATAAGTCAAATAAGTTAAACTGATGATAATTCTGTTGCATTGAGTTTTGACTCTAATGCCCATTATATAGATAAGAAAAGAGAAAATATCTCTGTTATTTTAATTAAATATATGATATTCAAAATCAAAATAAAAAAGTTTCCAAAATTTATTGGGTCCCTTATTCTCTATAAGTAGAGGCTTTCTCTATTCATTCTACATACAATTGAGAGTATTTGTTAGAGTATAAAAATTCTGCCAGAGAGTCTAACAATAGGCATGTAAAGAAAGAAAAAAAAAAAAAGAAGAAGTGTTTTTCCATTCTCGGTCTACTTTGTTCATGTGTTAAGATTAGTGGAAGAGAAAAATAAGTTTGTGATTTTTTGAATTCCTTAATTTCTCCTACTCCTATATGTACTTCTGTCCAATACTGAGGACTAAGTAAGAAAGGCAATGAATTTATTCAGGGGTCCTTTTTTCTCGAAAGAAGTTTTCTGTTTTCTTCTCTTCAACAAGGAAAGCACAAAAGTTTAATCGAAGATTTTTGTTACATGCTTCCTATACCTTTACTATATTTTCAGATATTTTATCTAAAATAGTTTTAGAAAACCAACAGTCACCCACTTGGTGACTAGATTCTGTATCATGTATTTTCAGCCATTTAAGGTGATCCTCTTTGAATATTTGAACATGAAAATGCAAGTAATTAAAATGACGTAAAATCAAAAGTAATATATATGTAGTATTTAAAAATTTAAGCTCAAAAGTGTGACACCTGTCTAAAATGTCCCACATATTTTTCACTAAGCCATCCCAAATAATATTCCTAATTAATACATTATCAAAAGCATCATACAACTTAAACATAAATATATATATATATATATATATACAGACATATTTTTTATTACTCCTATAACACGTCACAACCAACGTTATAGTACTAATAATTTATGACAACCGACTTAAGATAAGAACACGCTAGTGATGGGAGAGTGCCAATGATTGCAAAAGCCCTTCAACTAGACAGCGCAACATTAGAATTTGTTAATAAATTATTTAGCAACAGAATCTAAATTTAGAATTAGGTTCTTAATCAAGCGCTCATAATAATTACGTCCACTTCTAGTACAACCAATCCCAGTATGTAGCGAGGAAAAAATATACAAATTTGTAATCACCGATTAAACTAAAACTCTTAGTTATTATAACGTAAAACTTTTACAATAATATTATATATTGTCAAATAAAAATATACTACAGTATAAAATTCTCAAATATTATAGCTTTTTTAATTAAGTGGTTTTAACCGATTGGTTATAACCAATTCTTCTTAAACACCCTATCATATTTTATTAAAAAATTTACAAAATCTAACTAACCAGTTTTTATGCGGTCTGAGATCTTTGACCAGACTAGCTTGGGGCTTGGGCCGGGCTGACTACCTGACCAAAATAACTGGACCAGCCTACATAACTCAGTCCAAATTGACACCTCTAAAACCTTCCTTACCAAAATAATGGAAACATCCTAAGTCTCTTTCGATTGCAGTACTCTACATTGCTCACAAACAGATATATGTAACATAACTGAAGTTAAGATGCAATTAAGAAAAATATATTATACGAACACACATAGTAGTCCCTCTTGAGAACTCATCATATGCTTGTGGATGTTCCATTTAAAACACTATATATCTACTTCAAAAAAAAATAAGAAATAAAAAATAAAAAAGAAGATATATGTCAATTGAGCTAGGCTAAATAGGTATAAGTGGCCGTCTATTAGTGTATATATAAATTTTAATATATAAAGTGATGGATATCGGATAATATTGATCACTTCGAAAAACATATAAATTTTCACCTTGCTTTTTCGATGTAGTGTAATGTTACTTTCAGAGAAGCTACAATTTTGTCATTCCTATCTATCAATTGGTCATCACACATTAGCAAATTTGGTAGGTATCGCCACGACATATAGCAGACAAGAGGATGGAGACTTAAGCTCCTCCTTCTGTCGTCCATAACCCCAAAGCATACGTTTCATATAGCATCAATTTACTGTGTGACTCTGGTCACTCGCTCGATATCTCTTTAGGCACATTGAAGACGAATCCAACATGTTAGTGGCCTTGGATGATCCCTTTTCCCACTGTTCGTGACCAACGCACGCGTGCACACTGTCACGCCCCGGAGTACGGGAGATGACGTGGCGGATTATTTAAATTAATTTAAGGAGTATTTAATTAAAATCAAGAGTTTAAGAGTTTAAGTTAAATATAAAATGTGAAAATTTAAAGAAAGCCATTGCATGAATAATTAATATTAAAGAATAAACATAGTGAGTATGGGTCCCATAGACTCACAACTTGTGCACACACATGGTACTGACAAATCATAAATACAATCACAGTCCAAGTACAAATAAAGTTAAAATCTTACATGCCTTGATTTAAATAATACAAATAAATTTACTAGTCCCTCTATTGCTCCTAGGTCCTGTCCGTTGAATCCTCTCCAAACCTAAATGGAAAACCACCTAGAAGGGAGGAAATTTAAAACAAATAAAACGTGAACGAAAGGCTCAATAGGACTATATTTTATAAAATAATTTAATTTAAAGAAACATTTCATTATTCAGGAATTATTTAAAAGAAACCTTGAATAAATAAATAAATAAATTTGAATAAAACTGTTCTTACCCAGAACAATTTACTCAGACAACCAGAAATATCATTTTCTTTTCCTAGGCAAACCATAATAATATCACCACCGTAGTGGCCCAGCTGAGTTTCGGGACCTGCCCCCAAGGTCGATCGCTACACGACCCGATCTCTGATATGGCATCATGCCTATATGTTTATTATCATCATCATTCAAAACCCAATTACCGAGTGTTGTCATTTACATTCATTACGAAGTTCATTTCAGTTCACGGTATACTAAAATATAACCGATAAATTCATTTTCAAACAACCGTTGAAAAGATTTTTAATAGAAATCCTTTTTAAAGCCAAATCATTTCGAAACTAGGCTACCAAGGAAATGGGGGTAGAAGTCCTACCTCGATACTCGTGCCGGTGCCCCACACCGTAATCCCGGTCCGCTATACGTTAGCTCCGCGGAACCACGAACGATCCTAGATACACACTAAGTCGATCAATATCTAGTTCGAGACATTCTATGTTACTAAATCATTTCATGATGTCCTAGTGTGTCATTTGTATCTTTAAAATCATTCTATAAGGTTGGAATTTAAATCGGGGTTCAAAACAGTGAAAACGGGTGAAAAATCATAAAATTCTCCATGCTTGGCCGGCCTGCTGGACTCCCTGCTTCAGCCGGCCGAACTGAACAGTTTGGCTTGCCGGAAACCAAGTCCGGTCGGCCAGTCATTCCCCAGGTTCGGCCTGCCAGACAGAAGAACACTGGCCTGCCGAACTAGGAAAACCCAGAAATTCCAACCATGGGTTTTTCGATCCCCAAAATCCAAATCTTGATTTTAACCTGTTTTTGTCAATTCCCAGACATGGAAAGCAATCATAGTTGATAGGAAAAACATACTAGAACACTTTTGAAATCATTTAAACAAGATTTAAACTCAAAAATCTCAAAAATCTAAAAATGAGAAAATGGGGAGAAAAATGAAAAATCTTGAATCCAATCCGTTTTTCTTCAATCTAAGCTTAGATTCTAGTTGTTCTAAGTTCATTTAACTCAAATAAAAGGTTTTCTAAGCTCAAACGAACTTAAATCTCAAAAATGCACAAAATTGAAAATTTTGGAAAAAGTTTAGAAATTTCAAAACTAACCTCGAATCGAAGCTTCAATCAGAGTTCTCGGTTGCCAAATCACGTTCCCGAGCTTCCTCCTTGCTAACCCGAAGCTTGGATTCGAATTTGATTCAAAAATTTGAGAGAGAAGTTGAGAGAGAAAGGAGAGACCGAGAGAGATCAAGAGAGAGAGTCACGGTGAGGGAGAGAGAGTGTGTGAGCAGAGAGGGAGAGGAGAGAGAATAAATAGAGAGAATCGATGGGTGGTTTTACTGTACGAAAACCAAATGCCACCCATGGTTTTATAAAACGGAATATTTTTAACATTTTACAAATTGTTGTGTTTTAAAACTCAAAACATCATTTTAAAACAATAAGAAATCATTTGGATTCACCAAATTAACAAAACAACCAAAATTCAAAATCCAACCAAGTAATCAAATTAATGTTGAGACATTAATTATGGCACACTAATTCATCATTTATATTACAATAACATTAAATAAATTTTGGGGCGTTACACACACACACATATATATGGGTTTTTAGCGCACTTTTTAAACTTTAGGCTTATTGTGTTTTCAAACTTTTTTTCATAACAATTGAATCCATAAACATAGCAAAGTGTAACAATCAAGTCTCTAATTATAAACATTTGTCAAAATTAAAGTAGAAAACAATCACGTAAGACACATTTGACCCATTTAGAAGGAAAAGGGGGAAATTTCGAACACTGCAATAATTAAAATATACATATAAACTACTAGAGTTGTTCTAAAAATCATTAACAATGATACATTTTCTTTTTTCTTTTTCTTAAAATTGAACAATTTGACTCTTATTAGAAGTAAATCAGGTGTACAGGTGTTCAAAATACATCACGTGTGTTTTACATGATCGTTTTTCATCTTAATTTTAAAGGAAATTTGTAATTAGAACATAATTGCTACACTTTGTTAAGTTGGAGACTTAATTGCTATAAGAAAAAGTTTAAAAATCATATTGTAAAAATATGAAAAGTTTAAGTGGCAAATGTGCTAAAAAACCTACATATATACACACATATACATACATGTAACGTACATGAATTAAAGGTGACAGAAACGTTTATTGGTAACATGAGAAAACTAAATTTTGTTTTTTTTATGCTTTTTAATATATTGTTTCACATCCTTTCAAATATATATATATATATATATATATTTGAAATATATATATATTTTTTGTTGCATATAATAAATATGTTATGCTTCTCACTTGTATATATTATAGTGTAAAACAGTTTATCTGTGAAAAACTGCAAAATTATTATATACATCATACACACCCACCCACTCAAGCAAGAATGGTCCTGCATTACGCATAGAATGTAACAATGACCTTCTAATGGTACAAGAATAAAGAAAACCTATTGTAGATTAGTGTTACACATTCTAAGGTCGTTGTTATGCAGAGACTATTTTACACTTCCTTTGTCTATATGTTACAGTCCACGAGGACCGAAGACAAACCGAATATTATCATTTTAATTGCTCACTGTATCTTGATTCGGTACGTCGTAAAAATGGTGAAGTAAGATACATACATACATATATATATATATATATATATATATAGGCTTATGCAATAATGACGTTGGCAACTAGTAACATAAGAAATCTATTTATCCCTAATCGTTGTTACATTCTTTACACCCTACACTTTTATATGCTACACATGGCCTTCCAAGACTTTCTTTTTTTTTTTGGTTGGCCGAACAAAAATTTGAGTGATTAGACAAATAACGTAATCCCACAAGGCATGTTGAATATGGCAAAGAATTCAGAAAAGTAAAGTCACTATAATATTACTAAGTAAATTTGTAGCATAAACGTGAAGATCGTTATAATTTATTTTGTAATTTCACTATTTTAAAAATATTTTTAAAGTTTTAAATTTCATTTCCCTTATTATAAACATGCATGATGCATATAGTATAATTTTTTCAAAAATTTTATATTCAGTTGATGTATTGGGAGGCAATACAGTAATGGGCTATCTTCTGTTACATTTACAGGTGTCCCCATAATGGCACAAAGCTATTGCCTTTTCTGGCTTATGTCTCTTTTTATTATTCTTGATTTTTTTTCAATATATATATATATATATAAGTAGGAAGATTTAAATTAAAGACTTCCATTACCACTAATTCAAACTTAGACTTCAATTACCATTAATTCAAACTGATATCATCATCTCTTTCAAAGTTTTAGTGATGTGAAAATTGCTTATTATGTAGCTCATGGAAATAGTCTATTACATATTCTCAAAAAAAGAAATAGTCTATTACAAAGTCTTGACTTCAGCATTAACACTTGTAATAACTCCACTCTAGTATAAATATTATATATAATTGATTATTCACATAATATACTAGTGCCTTGTCATCCTCTTCTCACATATTAGCTCACTTATTTAGATGGTACTGACCAAGAAATATACTAGATTACTAGTGTTTTCAATGATGCCAAGATTGGAAAGTGAATTGAAAGATGTAAAAAGTATGACAAGTGTTGTTTGGGCATCTTGGAGGCCACAAAACAAACATTTGTGAATAAAGCTGCATGCACCCCAAAAATATAAAAACACATTGGGACAATTATGACAGAAGGCAAAATATGTGGAAGATTTTATTGTCCAAGACCCAAAAGAGTCCTTTATGATCTCTTCTAAACTTTTGTTCGATAAGAAAAGAGAAAAAGAAAAAGAAGCCAATTGATTAAATTAGTCTGCTAGTGGTAGTTTGTGTATTTTATGTTAAAAGAGGCTGTTTAGTTGTTTAAGGACAATAACTTTGGTAGATTCACAGTTTAATCTAGACAGAAATCATCATTAATAACATAATTTAGCATATTATT
This sequence comes from Artocarpus heterophyllus, assembly GCA_025403435.1. Classification (NCBI taxonomy): domain Eukaryota; kingdom Viridiplantae; phylum Streptophyta; class Magnoliopsida; order Rosales; family Moraceae; genus Artocarpus; species Artocarpus heterophyllus. The sequence continues at coordinate 11,464,982 of CM046353.1, forward strand.
GCTAATTCTTCTTTCTTAAATTTAGACTTTCAACCTTGAATAGAAAAAAACACCATTTTCTGTATCAAAAATCATTTTTATTCTTATGGGTTAAAACCGCACTACTTATAAAATAATGGGCCAAATTTAGTACACGGTGTATTTTTTAAACGATAATTTAATGTTCTACAAACAGCAGGATTTAACCTATACGAGTGCTCTTTTTGTATTTAGAAAATTTTATCCTCCATTAGCTATAGCATTATTTGTTTCTTTTCATATCTTAGAACACTGGTGTGTCAGTGTCTAATACAAATTATTGTACAATAATCCATCAACTCGTAGTTAAGTTGTGCCTTTATTTATGCAGTCAATAAGTCTTTTTGGAAATAATCATCATTAAAATCATTTTTTGGTTAGTTTTTAACACTTATTTATTCATGAACTTGTGTGTGCTCGTATTTTGACTAAAAATCCGTCAACACAAATTTGTACCATGTAACTCATAGTTTGCGCATTCAAGAATCATTGACCATCAATGTGACCCCCTTTTTTTTTTTTGAAATAGACTTAAAAGAATTGGCGCCAAAAAGATTATATAACTAATCCTGATTAATTAGTTACAACTTACAAGACATCAATCAATCAAGTTGTGATTTAAAAGGACAAATAGTTTTTAGCACTGAGTTTTCCGAGTCAAATATTGAATCATCCTGTCTCTCTTTCTGCTCACAATCTAAAAAAAACACAGGTAAATCAATGTTCATAATCACATAATAAAAAGATTAAAGATACTTTAATTTTGTATTAGGCAACTTAATTTGTATTTAGTGACACGTGAATTTCCTTTTACTTGTGATCCCATGTGAGCATTCTCGAGAGACGGGACCTCTTAACCATAAACTAGTCAGCCTATTTGCCGATTTTTCTGTCTTTGTGCTAATATTGCCTCAGCTTAATTATCCTTTTCATCTCTAAGTTTTTCTTTTTCTTTTTTTTTTTTATTTTTTTTATGTATTTATCACATTTGTTTTGTTATATTTAGAGGTTGAATTCTGTAATTATCTGCAACTAGATGGGTTAGTTTTAGTGGGTTTAAAGTGAAAGGCTTTATCTGTAGTCATGCTTCATGATTGAAGAATGTGATAGTCAGAGAAAAAGATAAATAAATAGAGGTTTATTTTATTTTATTTATTTATTTGGGTATTTTTTTTTTAACAGGTTGGTAATTGGGTCTTTGTTATTTATCAGATTAAAGTCATAACTCATATATCTCTATCTCTATCTCTATATTGTAAAAAAGAAACTCTTCTGCTCTATACTACTTCTGAAAGTTCAAGTTCATGAGAAGATTGTAACCACTCACAAACACTTTGCAGCTTCTCTTTCTCTCTCTCTCTCTCTCCTCTTTTCTACCTTCACTTGGGATTCTTTTGCATGCCATTTAAGGGTTTAAATTCTTTCTCTTTTATCCCCCCCTTCTTTGAAGCTTGCAAGTAGAGCTCTACTCAAATCTCACTTGTTCTTGTAAGATTAATTAAACCACTTATATTTGAATTTCCCTAATGTTTATTTTTGCATTCAGAATAAGATGAAGTCTTTGAGTAGTGTAGGAATTGGGTTAAGTGTGGTCTTCAGTTGCCTTTTCTTGGCTCTCATAGCTGAGCTTTACTACTTGTTTTGGTGGAAGAAGAGGCTCATCAGCAGATCAGATATAGAAAACAATGACTACACCAGCCCAGCAAAAGAGCTCTTCTACATGTTTTGTTGGAGAAAACATTCAGCTTTTAGCCACTCAGCTCTCAACCCTCAAGAACTCTGCTCCTCAACTACAAGAATTCCAATCCAAAACGACAACAACAACAGCACACTTCTACGAGACCCAAACGACGAGTTTCTCTTCAAACCCTTTGGGGAGGATGGTCCAGAGACAGAGTTTATGAGGCTGCAAAGCTGCTCAGGCCCTCCTAGATTCCTCTTCACAATCATAGAGGAGACCAAAGAGGACTTGGAATCTGAAGATGGAAAATCCCATAATAATAAGAGCAGAAAAGGCTCAAGAAGTAGGAGTTTGAGTGACTTGCTTCTAACTTTGGAGACTCCCTATTTGACCCCTTTGGCTTCTCCACCATTCTTCACACCTCCTCTCACACCTGGCTCTGGGGGGTCGTACGGACATCATGGTTTCAACTTTCTGATTGAGTCAAAGGCAGAGGAGGAGTTCAATAGGATGCTGAGATCATCATCATCATCATCATCATCGTCATCACCTCCTCCAAAGTTCAAGTTCTTGCAAGAGGCAGAGGAGAAGCTTCTTAAGAAGAGGTTAATGGAAAAGGCTGAGACTGATAAAGGTCTTGTGAAGATTCTTGGAAATGAAGCTACTGCTACTACTAGTACTACCACTATTTCAAGCCTGCTTAAAGATGATGATGAGGAAGATGAGTCTTTTATCACAATCAATGTTGATAAAAACAAAGCAAGGGAGATTATTCACCACCACCATCGTCATCATCATGTACCACACTATCATTCAAGCACTTCCTCTCAGGTACTTCCTCTTGCCTCTTCACCTTCAACCTTGAGATCATCGCCAATTAACAAGAAGCTCAATCCACATTAGATGAAATGAAACAAAATGGTTTTCCTTTTTTTTTTTTCTTTAATTTCCTTTTTGGGGTTGTGGGGTTATTAGACTTTTCCTTCCTTTAAAAAAGAAAAAAAAAAAGTTACTTCCACTCTTATCAGTCTGAAAAATGGTGTTGTGTAATGGTATGTTGAGTATTTTTCAATGGGGGATTGATGAGGGGGGACAGCATTTTACGAGCAACATGATGTGCAGAGGTGGGTCAGGTGCTAGTACTGAGGTGCAAGTGAGGGGGGACTAGTGGGGGTAATTTGTTTTTATTCAATCTCCATGTCTCCCCTCAGCTGTCCAATACCTGTAATCATTCATCCCTGTGAGGAATAGTGCTGAATGATACTGCAGAAAAAATTTCAGATGTTCATTTGTCTTGATGCCACCGTGAAGTGTAAAGTTGTTTTGTTTTTTGTTTTTTGTTTTTTTTTTTAAAGAGAGAGAATTAAGACAACAAATGCCTTCTCTCTGGCTCATGCTACAATGCGACATGCACAAACAAACTGTCATTAGTAGTAGTGCCACGTCAATGATTTCTTCTCTCTTTGGTTTGTCATATCATACACGTTTGCTTTACCGCTTACACACGTTAAAAAAGTATAGTTGCAATACAAACAAGAAAATTTTTCAACCGTCCGATTGCTCACCATCGCAGCTCACTCAACTCAGATGTGATGGGCGTTCTTTTGAGTGGGCCGGGGGTAACTTGTTGGCACATTCAGACTCGTTTTAGAAGTAAACCGTAGACTATTCAACAAAATGACTAGTTGGTATTGGTAAAACGACCACTTGTTGGCAACAAAGATCAGCACATCTATTTATCAAAAATAAAAGATATGCACACTTCGATCAACACAATAACCATGTGATTGTTATATAGGAATCAATTGTTTTAATCAACACAAGTATATATGGTATGCTTTTCAACGTATAGAAGTGGAAATGAGTTTGGGCAGAATTGGCCAATTTTGTGCAGCTTAATAGAGTATCTGATTTTGGCGAATGAATTGCGAAAGAGAGACAAATTGGGCTTTAAGTTGCAAAAGAATAGGCATTAGCAAAATTAGTATTGTTAAAGTATAGAAAACTTGTTTATTTCGGAAAATGCAAAGAACAAACTAAGCTCACAAACAAGGAATCAGCTATAGCAACTGTTTGTATCGCTGACATGACTAGCTAAATTACATTTTCTTAGAATGTCCAAATCAATAAAATTACAGTGAAAGGTGGACTTAAATTATTGTCACAACGTCTATACATCTCTTAACCTGTGGATGTAAGGACGTATGTTGGTATCTGATAAACAAAGCCTGCTATAATTGGAGATGATGGACACATGCGCAAACTTGGAAAACTTAAGCGAAGAAAAAGATCAGAAGAACAATCAAGTCAAATTCCTGCAGTAGCAAAATTTGCGATACCAAGCTCAGCGCAAAGTGGGTTCAGGCCGGGCTCTTCCAAGAGACTGAATGCCGTGTATCCATAATAGGAGTGGTATAGATCCGGAATCTGCCCTGGGAACTTGCTGAAACCCCCAAACTGGCAAAGAAACAATATCAGCAACAATATTATACGACTACATGAAAGAGAGTTTTAGCTAAGAGAAAATGTTCCGTTGGGAATTGCAAGAAGCTCGTATGAACAGCCTATCATAATAAACCTCGTCTTTACTTTATCAATGAAAAAGGAAAAAGAGAGACCAGACTGAGAGAGAGGTATTGAACATAATCATCTCATCAATCAAAATCTACTTTAGACGCTCACTTCTTGATAAGAGGTTGCCAATTCAATTAACATGGTTTTTTTTGTTCTTATTTTTAAGTGAACCATGGTTTGTTTATAAGCAATCTAATAAGCATGTATCCAATTATCAAATGGTGATTACCATCCTATAACTCCTGAAAACTACACAAGCCAGGCACAGGCCACCATTTTTTATCCGCATCAGCATTGTCTTCTTCCTCCCCTCACATCAACTAATGATTGTTTAATTAACCTCAATTACAATGAGTTGTATTTAAGAGTGATGAGAATGGTTCTTCTAGATCTCCTATCAGATTCACATATGCCAAACGTGGCCCACAAAAAAAGGCTGATTTGGCAAGAGCCTTGGCCTTGAAGCAGATAGGAGGGAGAATGGGTGACGTGGACGTAGTTACGGGGGAGGCAGCAAGTATGTGAAGGAGGTCCCGAGAATTCAGGGTGAGAAGGAAGAAAAGAACGTGGGTGGTTAAGCAGTTGGGTCTCGTTGGAAGGGCGAGAGAGTGGTGGGAAAATCAGGAAGTATAAGTAGAATAGGGAAAGGGGGTAAAGGGCATCGACTTTCTTTTAGACTGTTTATGGTTTACAATAAAAGTGCAAGGCTCACTCGAATAGCCCATATCTTGCGTCTTTCAATTCAGAGTTGCTAATAAAGAGTGAATTTATCCCTTTTAGTTACCTGAGACTGCTTATTTCCTTGATTAAAATGTACATGCGTCTATCAAATTGGTATCAGAGCGGACGATCGACGGATGGCGATTGCTGCGAAAAAGCTCAAAGATCGTTTGGCGAAGGTGGAATCAAGCAGGGAGGTCTTCCAGCGAGAACTGGATGAGGTGAAGACTGATGTTAAGAAGCTTTTTCAGTTGGAGGATGGAATGGCCAAATTGTTCTCTGAATTGCAGGGAATACGTCGTCATCTTACAGAGGGGACTTCTGACACGTCATCGGCAAAGACGGTTACGCCCACTATGCAGTCGAAGGCCTCGATGGCCGAGGTAGCAACAGGCAATCATCTAGGGACCCTAGAGACCCGAGATGGTCAAGAAGGAGGAGGGAAGATGGAGTGCCAGACGCGGTGGGTGGAGATGCCTACCTTTGATGGACAAAATCCGAACGGATGGATTTTGCAGGCTGAGAGGTATTTTACGCTCAACCGTATGAGTGAGTCGGAGAAGTTAGAGGTTGCAGTGGTGAGTCTCGACGGAGAGGCTTGGCATGGTTTCAATGGGAGGATGGGCCTCGTGCGGTGCGGAGTTGGACGGAGTTGAAGGGGATGATCACTGAGCGTTTCCGTCCAACTCAGGAGGGTAACCAGTGTGAGAAGCTGCTTGCACTTCGGCAGGAGTCCACCCTTCGGGAGTACGGTCGGCAATTTGAACTCCTCGCTGCACCCCTTGTCGATTTGTCAGAGCAGGTTCTGGAAAGTTCTTCTATAAATGGCCTGCGTCCAGAGATCAAAGCAGAGGTAAGAGTTTTGAAGCCTCAAGGATTGGGCCGCATAATGGATATGGCCCAGAGGATTGAAGATAAGCATTTTCAAATAGGGCCTATTAAAAATTCTTCAAATATGTCTAGTGCTTGGACACGGCCCAGTTCTAGTACCCACCCTTACAACAATTCGAAGCATTCTCTGGTTGGACCAAATGTTCAGCAGGGAATTTCTGATTGATTCCCTAAAAGCACCACATCCTCCTTCAGAAGATTGACTAATGCTGAAATTCAGGCAAAGAGAGAAAAAGGTCTGTGTTATAGGTGTGATGGTAAATACACCTATGGTCACCGTTGCCCAAAACAGGAATTGCAGGTACTGGTAATTCAAGGTGAAGACAGTGAATCGGAGGAGGCAGCGAAGCCAGAGGAAAATAGCATACCAGAAGAAGTGGCTGAGGTAACTTTGAACTCAGTGGTAGGACTCACTACTCTGCAGACAATGAAGCTAAAAGGAACTATACAGCAACAAGAGGTAGTGGTGCTCATCGATTGTGGGGCTACCCACAACTTCATTTCCCTTTATTTGGTTAAGAAATTGAAGCTTCCGATTGATGGTACTGGGAATTATGGGGTTGTAATGGGTACCGGGGTTACTGTGAGAGGGGAAGGCGTGTGTAAAGGGGTTGTCTTATCATTGCAACAGTTAGAAGTTGTAGAAGATTTTCTACCGCTCGACTTGGGAAGCACAAATCTCATTTTGGGGAATGCAGTGGCTGTCTTCTCTAGGGGTAATGCAAGTCAACTGGTCATCTCTCACTATGAAGTTTCGAATAGGCGAGACCTCTGTTTGTCTGCAAGGTGATCCTAGTTTGTGTAAAATGGCTATATCATTGAAGGCCATGCAACAGGCAGTGCGCCATGAAGGCCACGGTATCCTCGTGGAAGTTCGGTCAAGTGATGTAGAGGAAAGGCACGCAGTAAGCCACACTGTGTCGGTACCAGCTACTATATAGTCCATTTTGCACCAGTGGAGAGCTATATTCCAACTGCCGCAAGGCTTGCCGCCGCTAAGGGGGCACGAGCATGCCATCGTACTCAAAGAAGGGGCGTCTCCAGTAAATGTGCGGCCCTACCGTTACCCGTAGGTGCAAAAGGAGGAAATTGAACGTTTAGTAGGGGAAATGTTAGCTGCAGGTTTGATCCAACCAAGTGACAGCCCATTCTCGAGTCCAGTCCTCTTGGTCAAGAAAAAGGATGGGAGTTGGCGATTCTGTGTGGACTATCGGGCTCTCAATCATGAAACGGTTCCTAACCGTTTTTCGATTCCAGTAATTGACGAGCTGCTGGATGAATTGCATGGCGCAACCATTTTCTCCAAGCTCGACCTCAAGTCAGGTTATCACCAGATCAGAGTCCACAGTGCAGACGTTCCAAAAACTGCTTTTCGTACCCATGACGGCCACTATAAGTTCTTAGTGATGCCCTTTGGCCTCATGAATGCACCAGCCACGTTCCAGTCACTTATGAATGAGGTATTTCGGCCTTATTTACGCAAGTTTGTCTTAGTATTCTTTGATGATATACTTGTGTACAGCCGCTCTGTTGAGGAACATGTGGAGCATTTACAAATAGTTTTGACAGTGTTGCATCAGAATAAGTTGTTTGTTAATGAGAAAAGGTGCACCTTTGGGCAACCTAAAGTAGAATACTTGGGACATGTCATTTCGGGACAGGGGGTGGCTGCCGATGAGTCAAAGGTGGCAGTAATGAAAAATTGGCCCATCCCTACCAACTTGAAAGAACTTCGGGGTTTTCTTGGCCTCACAGGGTATTATCGCAAATTTGTGGCTGGTTATGGCTCCATTGCACTTCCTTTGACAAATCTCCTTAAGAAAGACAACTCCATTTGGAGCTTGGAGGCGGAGCACGCTTTTAATTCTTTAAAACGGAAGATGACCGAAGTTCCAATCCTCGCTTTACCCAATTTTAGTCGCCCATTTGTTGGGGAAACGGATGCCACTGGAGTAGGAGTGGGGGTTGTTTTGATGTAGGAACAAAGGCCTATTGCTTATTTCAGTCAAGCCCTCTCCCCTCGCAATCGCCTCAAATCCGTTTATGAAAGGGAATTAATGGCCATTGTCTTAGCTGTTCAGAAATGGCGTCCATACCTTTTGGGAGGACGTTTTATCATTCGCGCGGATCAGCGAAGTTTGAAATTTCTATTAGAACAGCGAGTCATCAATGAAGATAATAAAAAGTGGTTGTCCAAATTATTGGGATATGATTTTGAAATTCAGTACAAGGCTGGAGGGGAAAACAAAGCGGCAGATGCTTTGTCCCGAGTCCCCGCCACTACGGAATTGGGGGTTCTTTCAGCTCCCATGGTGTTGAACACCGAGGAGCTAGCACAACAGGTAGCATTAGATGATCGGTTGGCATGTATTCTGGCATATCTCAAACAAGACCCGAAGGCGCACCCAGGTTTCACCTTTGAGAGGGACCGCTTGTTTCATGAGGGACGTTTAGTTCTCTCACGCTTTTCTCCATATGTCTCAGATTTGCTTCAAGCTTATCATGACAGCACTCTTGGAGGACACTCGGGAGTTTTGAAGACCTACCAACGCTTGGCAGTCGAATGGTTTTGATTTGGTATGAAGACCGACGTGATGTCTTATGTGGCAAAATGTCAAGTATGTCAACAGCAAAAGTATATCGCGTTAGCTCCGGGGGGTCTTTTGCAGCCTTTGCCCCTACCCGAGCGTGTCTGGGAGGACTTGTCTATGGATTTTATTGAAAGGTTGCCTAAATTGGAGGGATATTCCGTAATCCTTGTCGTGGTTGATCGCCTTAGTATATATGCCCACTTTATTCCTTTGAAACACCCCTATACTGCGGTGTCTGTCGCCACTGCTTTCATCCGGGAGGTAGTTCGGTTACATGGGATTCCACGTACCATCGTTTCGGATCGTGACCGAATTTTTTTGAGTTTATTCTGGACGGAACTCTTCAAACAGCAACATTCTTCGCTTCTACGGAGTACGGCCTACCATCCTCAAACTGATGGTCAAACTGAGGTGGTAAATCGTTGCCTTGAAACTTATCTACGATGTTTTTCTTCCAGGATACCCAAGCAATGGTATCGGTGGCTGCCTTGGGCTGAATTCTAGTACAACACTTGCTTCCATACTGCTACTAAGACTACGCCTTTTCGTGTTTTGTATGGACGGGATCCTCCTCCATTGATTCGTTATGTTGCAGGTACTTCTCTAGTGGCGACCGTGGACCAAGAATTACTGGACCGGGACGCCATGTTGGAGGAATTAAAGCAGCATCTCTCACAGGCTCAGCAAAAAATGAAGTCCCAGGCAGATGGCCGTCGAAAAGATGTGCAGTTTGGGGTTGGGGATTTAGTCTTTCTCAAGCTACGCCCATATCGACAACAGCCCTTGGCACGCCGCCAGTTTGAGAAGTTGGCTCCTCGCTATTATGGACCATTTAAGATCTTGGAGCGAATTGGAGCAGTCGCGTATCGCCTTAGGTTGCCCCCTTCTGCTTCTATCCATGATGTTTTCCACGTTTCTCAACTGCAAGCAGCTAAGGCCAGTTCTTTTCCAAATTGTTCTTTACCTCCGCAGCTTACTTCTAACTGGCAGTTAGCAGCAACACCTGCTAAGTTACGTGGGGTGCAGCAGCTTCGTCGGGGCGCCTCTACCATGATGGAAGTTCTCATCCATTAGGCTGATCTTCCTGCGCATGAAGATATGTGGGAGTCGTTTGAAGCCATAAACACTCGTTTTCCTGCATTTCACCTTGAGGACAAGGTGCATCTTTGGGGGGCGGGTATTGATGAGAATGGTTCTTCTAGACCTCCTATCAGATTCACATATGCCAAACGTGGCCCATAAAAAAAGGCTGATTTGGCAAGAGCCTTGGCCTTGAAGCAGATAGGAGGGAGAATGGGTGACATGGAGGTAGTTACGGGGGAGGCAGCAAGTATGTGAAGGAGGTCCCGAGAATTCAAGGTGAGAAGGAAGAAAAGAACGTGGGTGGTTAAGCAGTTGGGTCTCGTTGAAAGGGAGAGAGAGTGGTGGGAAAATCAGGAAGTATTAAGTAGAATAGGGAAAGGGGGTAAAGGGCATCGACTTTCTTTTAGACTGTTTATGGTTTACAATAAGTGCAAGGCTCACTCGAATAGCCCATATTTTGTGTCTTTCAATTCAGAGTTGCTAATAAAGAGTGAATTTATCCCTCTTAGTTAATTGAGACTGCTTATTTCCTTGATTAAAACGTACCTGCATCTATCAAAGAGTCTTAGACACACAGAGAAGAGACTACATTAGCCACCCACATACAAGATAAGTGGCTCATACGAATGAAAGACAAGAAAACATATGCTATTCTCCCCATCTCTCAAAAAATTTGTATTAGTTGAATTTTGAATAATGAACGGGAAAGGAGAAACACAGTACCTTAGACTGACAAGTTAGCAAGAATCTGCGTAAAGACTCATTGTCAACGAATTTGTCGCCCCCTAATATCCGCAGTACTGCTCCAATCCTACACAAGCACATAGCTCTTGTTAAAAACACAGTAATTGTAAAATTATGTAGGAATACCCTAAAGATGTCCTTTCACCAACCAAAATGCATAACATGTGTCACTGTCCTTGTTAGGCCGCCCTTGAAATCCACCATCTGCTGCCTGCCTCTGCAACAGTGAAATCAGAATAAGTGAAATGCTTCCTTAAATAAAAAAGCAAGAAAAGCACTGGACTTGCATATTTCAAAACTAATCTAGTTATTAACAAAAAGACATGGCCCTTTCTTTCTAAGCGTTTCCAAATTCAGCACATTTTTTAAGAGCATAGCATGCATAATGCCTGTTACAATGTTCTCTTGCTCAATTTCAGAAAGTAGGGAAACGAACCTGCAAGCTCCAATCCAGAAGCAATGGTACATTTATTATGGAAGATGACTTATTTTTAGAGAGAAGATCATCTTCAATGAATCCCATTAACCGAAGAGATGCAACAGCGCAATAAGTTGCACCACCTGCGCCACTAAAAATAAACACGGTTAGCAAGTATCATTTGATAAAAGAAAGAAAGAAACTATACTGTAAAGCTAATGAATCAATACAAATTCATGTCTCCATATCCAGTAATGCAAATGGAATGAAACTCTAGAATCACAAAATAACAACTGACTGGCAGCCGGAGATACATGATGGTCAGATATAGGAGGGGATTAACAAAAGAAAAATCAAGGCACTTCGGACCAATATCAAAATAATAGAGGCACGTCCACACTTTCATGACAAAGATGAGTATGTTCATATATTTGACTGCGCTCACCATGAGATTCTGAACCGGGGATTAAACCAAAGCCTCCGTCATATGACTGAAATGAGAATCATCACTGTGCATAAGTATCTATATCAGGATATCAGTAACATGGGAAATTGACAACTAGATGCAAAACATAATTCCAAGACAGGAACTTCATAGCTAAAGCAACAGTCAGAAATTCATGAAGTTGTTATACAAACCTGACAATTCACTATGTACTCCTTTGCTTTCTCTCTATCCATGCCACCCCAATTTTCCAACATAGAAGAAATAGCAGCTGAAAAACCAAAATATCTTTAAACCGTATGTTTGATTCATGCAACCAAATAATAAATTAAAAAATCTTTTGTTTTTCTCTTACCAGCACAATAAACAAACCGTAGATCTGTCTCTGCCCCTGTGTGGATGGGCATAAAGCTGCCAAATAAAAAAATGACAAGGAAATTCATGCAACATGCCACAAAAATCATTCAAAAACTCATAACAAGGGTCAAAGGAACTAAGATGGATAAGCAACCATGTCCTAGGATCTAATAGACATCTAAGAAAAATCTCCAATCATATGAAACCAATATGCAACAGCAAGCATTTACCTTAAGAAACTATTAAAAAGATCTGCACCTTGCAAGTTATAGAAAAAGAAGTAATTGACTACAGACAAGCTAGAAAACAAGAGTGAACGTGATTGTGATTGATTGTGCATTTTCAAAAAATCAACAATTTTGCGCTTCACAAATATATCGAGAACTGTAAAACATACCTTCCATCAGGCTGTTGAAGGTTTCTAATGGATGTCAATATGGATTCAGAATCAATATTGGAGAAATCATAGCCAATTATTTTTAGTATTGCTAAGGCACAATACGTGCTCGCCAAGTGACTCCCATTATGAACCAAACTCTGCAAACGGATTAACTAGATAAGCCATTTCCAACTTAAACGGGTTTAGGAGATCAAACAAACCATATAATTTTAAGCTTTCTCAAAATTATGCTTTAATCTCAAGATAAGTATACCCATTTTGTCAAAGTACATGAAAAATAAATACACCGAAGAGGAAACTTGAAAACAAATTTAAGGAAAAAAAATTTTTTAAAAAAAGAAGCTTAGTGCATTACGTGCTTCTCATACCCCATTATCATCTGGAGGAAATTGAGAAGTTCGGGAACCATGGAATCCATAAAACTGTCCTGCACCCAACAAACACCCAAACAATTGTTTGATATTTTTTTCCATGTCACTTTTGATTTTGGAAGACAAATGAATTGTTGGAGCAGTGTGAATTTTTTCAATAAAAAATAAAAAATGGATGTGGTTATCTCTAAAGAGACCACCCAAGTTTTTTTGGTAAATTCGTTCCTTTTCATATTCTGCAGCAACATGAATCAAACAAAGGAAATCAACCACATTTCTTCATGGACCAGGAAACAAGACTCAGGGGGTGTTTGGAAGGTGGTGGGAACCGGTGGTGGGAACCACTTTTACTGTAGCATGTGAAAGATTTACACTGTAGCAATTTTTTAAATTGTTACTATAGCATGTAAGAGCTTTACACTGTTTATAACTGAGTTTGTGGTGAGAACCGTGGTTCCCACCACAATGCCAAACAGGGGTTCAAAAGCCATACCATCGTTGATCTCGCCTTGAACTCTTGGGCGAGCTTGAAACGACAAAACCCAATGGGCTACTGCCTCTTTGTCAATCTAATCAATTGTGAATAAAGCCACAAAAAAAAAATAAATGAGTAAATAAATAAAGCCCATTGTTAGCACCACATTTCTCATAAGAGATTTATAACAAATGTTCTCAATAAGTGTACATAAACATTTCAGCAAACCCACCAAATCAAACTAAATTGACCAAAAGAAATTGGATAGAGAATGAAAAAAAAAAACGAAAGTTTAAATCTTAAAGCGAAGAAACATCAAATTAAACCAAATTGACCAAAAGAAATTGGATGGAAAATGACAGAAAACGACGAAAGTTTGGATCTTGAAGCTAGAAACATCGATTAAATTAAATTGACCAAAAGAAATTGGCTGCAAAATAACAGAAAGTGAAAGTTTGAATCTTGAAGCTAGAAACATCAAATTAAACTAAATTGACCAAATGAAATTGGCTGCAAGATAACAGAAAGTGAAAGTTTGAATCTTGAAGCTAGAAACATCAAATTAAACTAAATTGACCAAAAGAAATTGGCTGCAAGATAACAGAAAATGAAAGTTTGGATCTTGAAGCTAGACAAACATCAATTTGGCAGTTTGTTAAAGGTTTGAGTCTTTTTTCCTTAACATTTTCTCGGAAACCAAACAAAGAGAGAAAATAGGATTACGGAGTTGAGGGAGCGGAGAAGGTGGAGGCCAGAGATGACGAAGTAGGCAAGAGTGAGGCGGTTGATCTCTTGGGTCTGGTACTGGTACGGCAACAGCTGGTACATCATCTGCAAGAACATCACGTGCCGATCTCTGTCGAACGATGTCGGAGGAGAAGGAGAATCCAGTGGATCGCCCTCCGAATCCATGGCGCACAAGAAAGCAGCTTCGGTTAGGGAGATCCCGAACAGGAAAAAATAGCCAGTAGTACTACTGCCTACTTGGAATTTGCAGCAACTGTTCTGATCATCTCCCTCTCTTTGCGTCACCTCAGAACCAAGTTTGTCTTTTTTTGAGTTTAACTTTGAGCCAGCCTCCGACAAACTGCTCAAAGTTTCTGTTTCTTTTTTTTTTTTGTTGAAGAATCTTATTTTTATTTTTCTCCTTTTTCTTTTCTTTGTATTTGGCCCCTAGTGTTTTTTCTTCGACATTTTGCATAATTCCCACTAAACTTAACCTTATAAATTTTACATGCTTTCAATTTGTTATGGCCATGTCACAGTTCAACTCGGCTTGATTAGAACAGCTATTACAATTTAAATTGAAACTTGATAAAATATGTAATTTATATTAAACAGACGGTCTAAATTGAGTTAAACTATCCAACTTATAATTCAAACTTCCACTCTATTTTAACATTTTGAACCAACATTGATTTCATTCTCATATATTTGTATTTATACTTTAACACCGTTATTTCATATATAGGGTGTTTGGAAGAGTGGTGGGAACCAGTGGTGAGAACTACTTTTACTGTAGCATGTGAGAGTTTTATACTGTAGCATATTTTTTTATTGTTACTGTAGCATATGAGAGCTTTACACTGTTCATAACTGAGATTGTGGTGGAAACTGAGTGGTTCCTACCACTGCCAAACACCCCCATAATTTTTTAATTAAATAACTTCTTTTTATATATTTTATGTTTGTTCTTTAATTAAATAATTTTTTCATATTTCAAACTAGACTTATCAAATTTCATCCAAACTCAGATTGGATATTATATTCAAACTAATACTTTAACTGCACATCCAAACGCTAGTTCGAATTATTATTTAAACAACACAATTTAGATTGTTTTGAACTAAAGAACTTTAAATTAATATAATTTAATCAGCAAACCAGACGAAGGCTAAAATATTGAAATGTGCTATGCTTCACTCGCAGTTATGTTAAATTAGTGACGAAAAAGGTGTTAGACCAAAACTTTCAAAATCTCAATACAAACTCTAACCCAAAAGTAATCGCCAAACTTTATATTCTCCATATCCCACCAAACTTTATAACAAATTAGAAATATACTTAAGACATCATTTGTGTTTTGCTTAAATATTAATTTTGTCTTTATTAAAAATGCCCAAAACAGCTCATATATTGCAAAATCATACTCATAATATCTCCTAAAGCACTTAATTTTTTAAAATTCTAAAATTATCCTTCCTCACATGTACTAAATGTTAATTTAAATATAACTTTGACTTAAAAATTAAAGAAAAAGTAATTTAAAATGTTCAAATAAATATTTTAATTAAGCAAATACTTTAATCATTTTGAGAGTTTTTAACTTTTTAAGATCAATTTTATTTAGTATTTTGGTTTAATAATATTTAAAATTGTATTTAGTAAAAATTAAGAAGGAAAATTTTGGTTTTTTAAAAAGTTTAATATCTTTAGGGGGCATTTTATGTATGATTTTTAAAATATAAGGAATGTTTTGGGCACGTTCATAATAAGAGAGGTAAAAGTTGTATTTAACAAAGGGTGGTTCTATTCATACCCTCTATTTGACTATTTACACTCCTAATAAAATGATACATCTTTTATAGAAAAATCCTTCAATAAAGTGACAAAAAAAGAACAACTATAATTGACCTAATTATATAATTAAAAACTAATGATTTATTTTTTTCCTTCCACACATCCTAATTTTCATCACTAAATGAATATTCAAAAATTATATGGAGGTGTGTTAAATTTTATTTATTATTTACTCATGATTATTCTAAAAAATCATATGGAGATACGTTAAATTTTATTTATTATTCACCACAATTATTCCTTTATATTTTTTTATTGATTGCTGGAAAAAATACGAGAATAGATCAAAATAAGCTATGTTGAAAGCAACAAGTTTGCACGATTGTTGAATTATTTCAATATCGTCAAACAGTTTACACGATTGTTTATTAATATTCTCTTTTTATTAAATTAATAAATGTAGTAAACAAATATTTTTAATAAAATATAATTAGTAGATATCATTTTTTGATAAATTTTAATGAATATATATAGTTTTTAATTTAAAAATTTCCTTTATGTATGAAAATGCTTCTTGCCTAAGGCTTAAAAAAAAAAGAGAGAGAAAGAAAGAAAAATAAGAATATTAGAATAATAAAAAATAAAATGGTAGGGTGCAAAAAGAAAAATAAGATGAAAGAAAGAATAATCTTAGGCGTAGTTTTGAAACTATAAGGGGTGTAGTAAGTAAATTTAGTCATTTCAAAATTATTAGAGGGTGTATTTAGAAGGGAGATCTGAAGAGTTAAAAATGGTGCAAATGGAACCACCTTTTAGAAAACCACAAAGGATTTTTTGGCATTTTCTCTAACAAATTTGATAAAATGAGGTGCATCACAACTGTAATAAACTGAAGGTAGTAAATTGCCAAACATTAAATTTAAGTGACAAATTACTAAAGCATGAAAAGTTTAAGGAATAAGTGTCAAAAACTTTTTTTTAAAAGAAAATTGTCTTTTAAACTTTTAGTTTTTATAAATTACGATTTAACTTTATTAATAAAATATTCCAAAACGTTTCTGATATTTTTATTTTAGGTGTCATACTATTTTAATAAAAAAAAAAGTTTTGTGGTGAATGGCGAAATTCTTCATCGATGAAGGACACTTATTTGAACCATTGAATTAAAAATCTATGGTCCAAAATGATGTTGTCTATAAAAACAAAGATGAGGACTACTACGTTTAATTACACCCATCTTTTTAAATTCATAAAATATTATTTTTTACACAAATAAATCTCAACCACAAATCTTATTAACTTTAAATCTTAACCCTAAAATCAGAAAAGTCCTAAGTAATTTGAGAGCAACCTTCCACCAGCCACCATTGCCAACCTCCCATTACCATTAAGCTCTAACCCAAACCCCTTTAGCGGCTTCAAAGGCCATCGAGGAGGCTATCATCAGCATTCCCAATGCCTCCGATGATTTTGTCATCGCTCGAGGTTGATGAACCTGATTTTCCTCACTATGATATTCTCACGAATTTGGGTGAGATCCAGCAACCTCCATCAAAAGATGATTCACTAGAACCATGATCTTCAACTAATTGTTTTTCTTGCTATGAACTCTAACACAAATCAACAATATATTCAAACTTGACAGGTCTCTCAGCCTTCACATTTGACAATCTCCAATCACACTAATCTCCACCCATGTCATGCTTTGTCATGTCAGAGTTTTGAATGGAGGAATCTTTGTGCTTGTGGACCAACTCGCCTTCTACTTACACCCTCACAATCGTCGCTCGTCTCACCACCGACATGTTAGAAATATTGATTCAGTGATGCAATGAGACTTTAAAAATTTTTCTAATCACTTAGAAACATACTCATGTTGCTATAAACAATATATAGAATTCTAATTAAACTTACATGTTGATGAACCATAAGTATGACGTCTAACTAAAATCTTAACCTTCAAATCTTCAATGCTACCTTTCTTCCTTCTAGTTGTTGCATGTGTGGGCACAACTTAATAGCAAACTTACCACAGACTCTCCTCTAATATTTCTCACTCTAATAAACGCACAACAGTACTCTTTTTCTGACTCAGAATAATAAGAATGAAATGCATCTATTTATAGAGTTTATAGGAGGAGGTAGAAGTCTAACAAGATTAAGAGAAGAATTTTCTCTCTCCTTCCTTAGCTCCACATGCCAATCACAGTGTGCCTAGAATCACTGTGCATGTCAACTACTAATAGGGGAAGGATTTGAATCCCAACTAATCACAGTGCAGGACTATGTGATTATCTGCATCATCTAGGATAATTCTTATTCAAATAATTCTGTTTAAATTAGATTTCAATTATAGCAGATAATTATCTAATTTAAATAATTATAAATAATTATATTTTATTCAAATTCAAATTCAAATACAATTAGGATTTAAATTAATTATTCAAATAATTAATTATCACAAAATCTCAATAATTAAATTTGAATAAATATTATCTTGAGATCAATTAATTAATTAAATAATTAATTAACCAATTTCTAGATCTACCCATCTAATAGGCGCCTATAGTCCTTTTGGATTGGGCTAAGTGCCATACACAGTCCAATTGGATTGTTAGGCCTGTACACTGGTAGGTCCAGTAACCTATTTGGCGTAGCTTCCTATATTACCTATGCTAAACTACATTTTACACAACTAGTCAAGGAATTTGTGAGCTAGCATTGGGACCCGATAGACATATATTATCAAGGTCTAATAATAACATATAAATTAATCCTTGATTAATTATCTATTTAATTATTAACTTTGATGACATTCCATAAAAGAACCAAAGTTGCACTCGTGATAATATATCGTATTACGAGACTTTATTTATTAGTTTTGTCCATGACCTCTCATCCGTATGTATATCCTCATAGATTATCTATAATCGAATAAAGGACTTAGTCTCGTTTTACCTTTCGATCATTCTATCTCAAAGTTCCATCACTTATTTAGAAAATTCTATTTATAACAAACACAAACAGAAAATCATCTAGTTGCCACAAGTATCTAGACGACGAAGGTCTAGTTCTTTCCCAAATTCCTGAATAATGCCTTTGTGAGGATAATATTAACTCTTTGTTAAAGAGCCATGTATTTTTGTTTCCGTGGATTATGCTCTCATTGAATATAGGCTGCATATCTAACATACCAACAATGGAGCCTACGGTCATTGGAACTCCTACCTTTGGCATACCAAAATATACAAGCTATAAATAGAGAGTCATGAATCCACTTCAGGATTAAGATCACACATAGATGATTGTTAAAGTGAATTGATTTAAGATAAATAGAATTATTATTAAATCAATTACTCTTTTTGTCTAGTCCGATGTGTAACCACTATTACGTCTACCATACCACTGTGTCTACCATAGAGTCAATCCGCTTTAATAGCCTAGATAAACTGTCTCCTTAATTGGACATAAATTCTCTTTATAGGCTTGTCATGTATAAAGTGTCCATCTAAAAACATAGACTGTAGACTATATAATTTAGATTACTTATCTTGGTCTCGTATTGATGCATATGAACTCCATAAATGCCCAATTCTAGGATTTGGTTATAATTGTCGTAAAACACATGTTTTCTCAAATGCTTAAACATAATAATGAAAGCAATATGAGCACGATTATCAACACATGAAATATTCACATTATTATTTATTTATTTAATCTAAAATGTCATTAATTACAAATAAAGTATTAATTCCTTAGAGTACCGATCCTAATATGACAGACTTAGCATGAATCGTTAGGTTTAGAGGAAAGAGGGCTCGAGGCAAAGACTATGGTAGGTGAGGAGCAAGTGGGTCTCATGGCCCGTGGTCCACGGATGGTGGTGGCAAAGAGATCCACGTCGACAAGGCAATAATGAGGTGAAGGCCGAGATCCACGTCCTCTTGGTGATGCTCCTCCAGAGGTCAAAAAGCTGGGTTTCTGTTGAAGTTTGTTTGTTTTAATTTTTATTGTGGAGTTAATTAATTTGAGTTTTGGAGATTAATCGTTTATTAGTTGAGTTATTGAAAGTTATATTTTGGAACTTAATTTGTGTTTTGGAAATTGTGTATATTGAAGTTAATTTTTTGGATATGGAATTGTAAAGTTAATTTGTTTTTAGATAAAATTTGTGTATTGGTTTGATTTTTAATTTGTAATGTGAAATTTTATAGTTGTAATAGTAGTTTGTTTTTAATATGATTAGTAAGAAATTTAGTGAATTATAGGATATTTTATTATTATTTGAAGTATATGGGTGAGAAATTGAATTTCAATAAAATAGAATGACTGTGTTTGCAATCATTTGTATTGTACTTAGGCTATAATCTAATATGAAAGGGTCTACATGAAACCTCCCAAGATTAAATGTTTGCATTCGGATTATTCTCCATTGGTGGCGAATTTTGCCATTCTCCACCCTCCTTTTAATAAATTCGAGTAACAAACTAAAAATTTGGCAAGCCCACACAAAGCACTATTTTTTCTTTTATTTTTATTTTAAAATACTAATAGGGTGTTTGGAACTTTAGTTGTAATTGACGTTTTTAGTTTAAGAATTGTAGCGTATGAGAGCTTTACACTATAGTAAATTTTTATTTTTTACTACAGCTGCTGAGAACTTTATACGGTTTACAGTTGTAATAACAAGTTAGAAGTTCTAAAGACTCTATATGAATCCTCATCGTAATGGCATTTTTCTGTTGAATAAAAGCCAATATGGGCTCGTTTGGGATAGCTTGTGCATTTATTTTTAAGTAATTGAAAAAGAGAAGCATAAACTCGAGCTTTTTAATTACTGTCTAGATGATGCATAAAAAAGTACTTTTTAAATTTCAAAAGAGCTTTTGGATATGTTTAGTTAAATAAGTTAAAAACATTTGTTGATATAAAAGTAATATAATTTAAAAATATTTAAGGATTTCTTAACCTGTTATTCTTAAATTAAAAGTAAAAAATATAAATAAAAGAGATTTTCATGAGCCAAAAGAGTTACTTGTCCAAAAATGTTTATAAAAGCTAAAAGTATTCATACTGAATTCATTCAAATGTGTTTAGAGCTTGCTTTTAAAGTATGTAGAGTTAATTACATAACTATACTTCTTAATTTTAACTATTTTTAATTTATTCTTTTATTTTTAGAAACTACAAAAGTATCCTTTAAATTTAAAAAGCTTGTTTCAATTTCATCTTATAAATAGAAAATAATAGGGCAAAATGACATAATTACCTTTAAACAGTTATGAAAAATATCTCATGCAAATAAAAGCATAAAAACTCATAAAACAAAACATCAAATTTTAATTGGAAGTTCTTAAGTTTTATGACTTTTTAAATGTTAAAATGCTTTCAAGAATAAAAATATATTTTAAAAATAAACTCGTTTTAATTAAGGGTATGTTTGTTTTATCTTTATATTTCTTTGTCTAAAAAGTTTGCAAGAGATAAAATTGAATCAAGGTTTTTAAATTCAAAGGACACTTTTATAGTTTTTAAAACATAAGAATAAATTAAGAAATAATTAAAACTAAAAAATATAATTACTTAATTAACCCAAAATATATAAGCCAAAAATAGTTTTTTTTTTTTTAATCATTTGAACCAGGCTCTACTAATGTAAAATTCCTTGCCCTTAGAGCGCAGAGACCAGTTCTTGCTAATTAAATAGAAGGGCGGACTTTAAATCAGTAATATCGTCGACCATTTGGTGTGCGACGTTGCTAAAACGAAAGTGAATCATGAAGGGGAACAAGACCACTGTCTTAACTTTTGCTCAAAAGTGCAAGGTCCCTTCTCTCTCTCTCTCTCTCTCTTACGAACACACACAATAGTATAACGGCATTTCTATTATTTGGTGGCAAAACACAAACAAGATATATGTTTTTTGCGTCAGTTTGTTTTTTTTTTTTTTTTTTGTTCAGAGTATATTAGCGTCAAACTGGCAAGGTCACCTTAACACTATCAAAGCTGACGCTAAAGGAAGGTACCCATTTCGTCAAAACTCCCATCTTTCTTAATTTTTTCCCCTAACTTTGCTCTCTCACTCTCTTGCAGTTGTGGGGTTGAACCTTAAGAAAGCTCAACTTGAAAAACAACGTTAGAACTGCATAATGGAATATATGAATTGCAGTGAAATCACATTTGCTTAGAATTTTAAGAAACAATATTAGAGTTAGCTTTAAAAAGGGTCTTGTGAATTGTGATTATTGAATCTTCTGGTGTTTCCTTTCAGCTGAAAAAAAAACGTATATATATATGTATGTATGTATGTATATATGTTTTGTTGCGGCTTATTTCTCTGTATGATTGTCTCAGCAAGGGGAGCATCCACACATCCAAAGTCAAGTACATACTCAGGAAAGGCAAGCCATATATGTGGGTGCCCGAAAAGGATTTGCATAATGTGGTATGTCCATATATTTCGTGTTATGTGTATCTGCTGTATGTACTTTTTTTTTCAGTTATTAAAAGATTTTATTGTTTTGGAGAAAGTTGATGCAAATTGAATTACAAAAAATGAAAAATATGTTGATACCCTGCCATTTCTTTTTTGAGATGTATGAACATATGAGAATATGAATCAAGTTTTACCTTGAACTTGAAGAGAATTTAGAATCTTTATTAGAGGCTACACTATAACAGGAGACAAGATCTGTTCCAATTGATTGTCTAGTGATAGTCTGACATATTCTTATTTGTTTCTCTTTCTTCACGCAGAATACAATCATTGACGAACGTGGATCTTTTTCCGTGGCCAATCCCTTCCCTGGAAGACTGGCAGCATTACTTAGATCAATTGATAGGGTCGGTGATCATTTTCTGCTCTACCACTTGTTTTGTTGTTAGATTTCATACTTTATGGCGAAATTTATTGAACTTGAATGTTTGAAGTTTGCGATTTGAAGATATAGATGAGGATTTATTTTATCAGTTGAGCTGTATAATCTAGTTTAACCACCTAAAAGATGATTTGTTCTTTGTCCCGTAGCTACCAGCTCGAGTTGCTCTAACCGGGGATGTTGTACCTTATAGAGATCAGAAGGTACTTTTTGCCACTTCTTAGCACTTCACATGTTGGCTGTTCAGATGCATACCTTGATTGAGCTGATTTAATGCCATAACCGTCAAAAATACAGAACCACACACACACACATACATATTTGATAATAACCACTTCATATATTAGGTAATGTATGCCTGTGTATAGTTGTACTACTTAGTATTGGTGGATTTGAGTAATAAAAAATTTCTTCGGTCACCTTTCTTATTCCAAATGTCAAACAAATTATTAGAGATTTATGTGTGCAGGTTTAACTGTAATAATGACTGATTTATAATAAATAAGATAAGAAGGATGGCTTTAGTAACCAGAGCTTTAGCATATGATCCTATTTCTTATAGTTGTTTATTTGTCATTTTAATATGGTATTCCTTGCTATAATTATCTAAGTTCTCTTGAAGAATTTGCATATTGTTATCTCTTTATTGTAAAGTGAAGTTTCTCATAGAATTGAAATGTTGCAGCATAATCTGTACACTGTAAATTGACACTTCCAACTCAAATAGTTCAAGTACAATGGCTATTCAATGATAAAGCACAAATTTTATCATATTTTTATTGTTCGTTTTATGGCCTCAGTCTGCAGCAGAAAGCCTTCAAGAAGCCATAGTCTCTGAGAAAAAGGCAATTGGCGAGTCGAGTTACACAGTATCTGGTGTATTAAGTTCTTCAGATACTTTTAGTACCTCACGAAGCGAAAACCTTAAGGAGCTCTTGGACGGGGACACAAAGTACAGTGTTTATAAGTTCAATCCAAGGCAAAGAACTCCATCACTTTGGACCATATCCTGTACTGTTGGCATAGAACTTTTCGGTTTTTTTTTTTTTTACCCTTTTTTAATGGAAAGAATTTAATGATAGTTGCACATTTTTAACATAGGAACAGCAGAATGTAGCTCTTCTTATTCCTCATAATGTCCTAAAGTCCTTGATAAGAGAGACTTAAATCTAGATCTTATGTTCCTATAGAGAACCAACTCGCAACTTATGACCTTTAACTCGAGATTCTTATTGTGCAGATCATGTGTATTCATTGATGGCAGTGGAGGCACACACGAAGTAGACTTGGAGGATATGCATACCTCTAAAGCAGATCAATTAGGTACAACCACATCACAAATACTTTCTTAAGGTGTGATTTTTGGGGTCTTCAAAATTTGAGTATGCATATACTTGCACTAATCTATCAGGTCTCTCGTGCGCAGCACCTTTTTCTGCAAAGATAATTGATGGAATTAATCAAAGTGAAGCAAGACGCCGCGCGCTGATGCTTTTTTGCTTCACACACTTGGACGCAAATGTCAAGGTAAGAAATGCATGAATAGTCACAATTGAAAGGCTATACACGATTATGGCTCAAGTCCATCTTCTATATGTTTGTCTGCATGATAAATTCAAAAACATGCAATTTCTTAGCAGAATACCCAAAATTTTAGACATTTTTATTGGTGTTTTTGTGAAGGACGCATACATGCTATCTATCGATCGAAAGGGATTTGACGTGTTGGGAAAGGATCCTAGTCCAGTAGTAAAGGATGGCTTTAGTCAATACCAGTGGAAGGAGTATCGCTTCTCGCTGAAGGAAGAGGCGAGGGATGTAGAAACTTTCTGCCATCAACTTGTGGAAATGGAGGAAGAGGCCGTTAAAGAAGTCTCGAGCTTCAGTGGTCTTGGATGAAAAGTTGGGACCTCCCTGGTCTAGATCTTTATCTTTGAAGGACTATCTTTCTCCTTTTTTTTTTTTTAGGTCAAAATCCATGAAGGTTGAGATCATGTTGAATAATGCTTATCCTAGAGAGTCCAAATTAACGGAAATGGATCGCTCTTAGCAGAAGAAAAAAAGGTGGGACATCGTTTGTTATAGAAACTGTGTTCCTCCATGTATCAATTGATACCATTGATACATGGATCGCTCACCGGACATTGTTCCTCCATGTTATAGAAACTGTGTTCCTCCATGTATCAAAGAAGGTGGGACATCGTTTGTTATAGAAACTGTGTTCCTCCGTGAAAATGGATCGCTCTTATTTTCATGCCTTTTTTTTTTTCCTTGGTTATAACGTTTTCATGCATTTAAGTAACTCTCCAGGCCTTCGTATGTACATTTTATTCTTTCTTCTCTCTCTCTCTCTCTCTTTTTTGTTTTTGGCTCTTGAATGTTCCTTAGAATGAGTCGAGCGAGCCCTTGCGCTTCGAATATCGTAGTTACAACTAGAATGGTCAATAAGAGAGTGTGCAACTTTTAATTTTGCGTTCGCTCAAAAGGCATTATAGACCCTAATCATGTAATCAGTAGTAGTTCTTGACTTCATAAGCAATTGGAATAAACAGCATTAACAGCGAGAAGCTGTCTATAATCGAAAGAAAGTAAATCAGTGCATAGAAATATAACTGATCAGAGAAACGCAGTACAATTTAGAAAAGAAAGATAATTCATCTGGGAACCGCTTAAAAATTTGGACTTCATGATGAAATCCGAGGCGTAGAAAAATTAAAAATGTTTCCAAAAACATTGTAAGTCTAAAGATAGAATCCCACTTTTCCTATTCCTAAAGAATGCCCAAAAAAATTGTAGCATCGGCAGATTCCCAAACAGAGAGAGTACACGCTTAGTCGACCTCCTCAATCTTAGGACCGGCACCGCTGCCACCAGAAGGTGGGACATCATCGTCCATGGCTCCTCCCATGTCACCGCCAGCACCCTGGTACATCTTGGCAATGATGGGGTTGCAAATGCTCTCGAGCTCCTTCATCTTGTCCTCAAACTCATCAGCCTCCGCAAGCTGGTTGCCATCCAGCCACTGAATAGCTGCATCAATAGCATCTTCAATCTTCTTCTTGTCGGCAGCAGCAAGCTTGGAGGCAATCTTCTCGTCCTTGACGGTGTTCCTCATGTTGTAAGCGTAGTTCTCAAGGGCGTTCTTGGAATCAACCTTCTTCTTATGCTCTTCATCCTCTGCCTTGTACTTCTCTGCCTCTTGAACCATCTTCTCGATCTCGTCCTTGGACAATCTACCCTTGTCATTGGTGATGGTAATCTTGTTCTTCTGTCCAGTGGTCTTGTCCTCGGCGGAGACATTTAAGATACCATTGGCATCAATATCAAAGCAGACATTGATCTGAGGAACACCCCTCGGAGCTGGAGGAATGCCAGAGAGCTCAAATTTACCAAGCAAGTTGTTGTCCCTGGTCCTGGCTCTTTCACCCTCGTAGACCTGGATCAACACACCGGGCTGGTTGTCCGAGTAGGTGGAGAAAACCTGCTCCTTCTTGGTGGGAATTGTCGTGTTCCTCGGAATCAAAACAGTCATAACACCACCAGCAGTCTCCAAACCAAGAGACAGAGGGGTAACATCCAAGAGCAACAAGTCCTGAACCTTCTCGTTTCCTTCACCACTCAAGATAGCAGCCTGGACAGCAGCTCCGTAAGCAACGGCCTCATCGGGGTTAATGCTCTTGCAAAGCTCCTTCCCGTTGAAGAAGTCCTGCAACAATTGCTGCACCTTGGGAATTCTCGTGGAACCACCAACAAGAACAACATCGTGAACAGTGCTCTTGTCCATCTTGGCGTCTCTCAAACACTTCTCGACGGGCTCCATACACTTCCTGAAGAGGTCCATGTTGAGCTCCTCAAATCTAGCACGGGTAATGGTGGAGTAGAAGTCGATACCCTCATAGAGAGAATCAATCTCAATCGTGGTTTGGGCAGTGGACGAAAGAGTCCTCTTCGCCCTCTCACAAGCTGTCCTCAATCTTCTGAGGGCTCTTGGGTTTCCGCTGATGTCCTTCTTGTTCTTCCTCTTGAACTCCTGAACAAAGTGGTTCACCATTCTGTTGTCAAAATCCTCTCCTCCAAGGTGAGTGTCACCAGCGGTGGCCTTGACCTCAAAGATACCCTCTTCAATGGTAAGAAGAGACACATCAAAAGTACCACCACCAAGATCAAAGATCAATACATTCTTCTCACCAGCGCTGGTGGCCTTCTTGTCAAGACCATAAGCAATGGCCGCGGCTGTGGGCTCGTTGATGATACGCATCACATTGAGACCGGCAATGACACCAGCATCCTTGGTGGCCTGACGCTGAGAGTCATTGAAGTAGGCAGGGACGGTAACAACGGCGTTCTTGATGGTAGAGCCAAGGTATGCCTCAGCGATCTCACGCATCTTCGTGAGGACCATGGAGGAGATTTCCTCGGCAGCAAACTGCTTATCTTCGCCCTTGTAGTTCACCACAATCATGGGCTTGTCACCAGGGCCAGGGATGACCTTGAAAGGCCAGAGCTTGATGTCGCTCTGAACGGAAGGATCATTGAATCTCCTACCAATCAACCGCTTTGCGTCTGCATCAACAAATATAATCTGATTAGCCGACAATTATACACAACGTGAAAAGTTTATAACTCATTTAAAATCAAATTCTATAACTACTTACTATAAATACGTTAAATTTCTATAACATGCAAATTCCATAACCCGATCCATATCGTAATCTCATATGAAAATTTTTTTTACCAAATCAATATCTACTTATTACCTTAAATAAATTACTTTCATATCCACATTTCAGAACTAGGCTCAAATCATTTCATAATCTCATAGAAGTACCCTTCTGACCAAAATATTATCAACCCATTTCTCTTAATTATGTAACTATGTTTGATGGCAATGTCAACAGATCTGATCTAACGACAAAATTTCCATTCTATACAAGTCAGAAACACGAGATCTAAACAACTGAAGCTAAAAAACTAGATCTAGCAAAAACAAATCAGATCACAACAGAATAAAAAAAGGAAAAAAAATTATTTGCTTACCGAAGACGGTGTTGATGGGGTTCATGGCGACCTGGTTCTTGGCTGCGTCTCCGATGAGACGCTCGGTGTCGGTGAAGGCGACATAAGACGGCGTCGTTCTGTTACCCTGGTCGTTGGCGATGATCTCGACACGGTCGTGCTGCCACACTCCGACGCAAGAGTATGTGGTTCCGAGATCGATTCCGATGGCGGGTCCCTCTCCTTTACCGGCCATTGTTGCTTCAGATCAGATCGAAATGGCGAAGAAAAAAAATTTGAGAAAACCGAACAAAGAAAATGAGAAAATAGAGAGGCAGCCTGGTAAATCTAGGGTTCCTGAGTGAGAGAGAAAGAGGGGAGAGGCCGGGTTTATATAAAGATTTTTGGGGGGAGGCTCTAGTTGTCTAGAATGTTCGATTTGGGAGGGAAACATTGAACTTGGCCGTTCATTTTTGGGCGTGATGGACGTTGTGGATTATTTGAACGTTTTCTGTGTTGACTTGACTTGAGTGTGCGTATGGGAAAGTATCTCCACTTGGGCCGTGGGCCCAGCCCAGGCCTTATTTCGTTGGAGGTGCGGTGCTGCATTTTTTGTCGTCTTCGGCGGTTAATTTTATACGCTACTTAAGCGAAGCTGGCGACCGCGTCCGCGTGAGAACGTGTAGTTCTGCCGACCACTATTATCGCCATCGGAATAACAGTTGGAATTCTTTTTCTCCATTTATTGCATAAAAAAGAGAATTAGTGAAATGTGAAAAAAAAGTTTTGTTTGGCCCTGCTGCAATGTAATATTTTTATATGTTGCATTATAAATTAAAAATATCTTATAATATTAAAAAAAATTGCATCAAATAACACAATCATAATTTTTTTCGGTAAATACACAATCATAATTTTTAATGTAAAAAAATATCACACTTTTAAAATATTTAAATACATAGGCTAAATTATTGTTAAATTTTAAAACTGCCCTTATCTTCTCTCTCCCCCTCATCATAGTTCTGACAACAACTTCGGCTCTTCCCTCCGTGACTTCGGCGTTTGCTTTTGATGTGACGTCGTCATAAGATCGTGCGAGCCTTTAGTCGCCGTCATAGGGATCATTGTCGGCTTGACTTCACGCAACTCCCGATGTTGTTGCCCTCCACGTCCAATCGTTCGACTTCCCTCTTCTTCCTTTGCTCAACTAGTCATCGTTCGGTTGGTTCGGTGTCGAACTTGGCAACAGAGCCCCATAGCACACAATAAATTCAAGAACCTCAACTTGCGACTATGAGAAGTCATGGTCGTCTTTGATAGAAGAGAGAGAGAAAAAGATGGCGCGATAGCAAGCGAGGAGATGAGTCAGAGATTGCCAAGAATGTTAAAAATTCTGTTTGGCCCACGTGATATGGTGTTGCCCACGTGATATTCAACTGCCTCACGTGTGACGGTTGGTACCAACCGTCACACCCGTGTGATGGTCACGGTTTAAATTATGGGTCCCTGAGCACACAATTCACACATGAAAAATTACACCATCTATTGTAGAATTGAGAGTGACCAGAAAAACAACAATTCTCGGAACACAGTGTGCAAAAATTCGGTGAAAACAGAGCATTAAACGACAATGGCTGGAGGTATTTAATTTGATCCAATACGCTTCCGTTTTCTGTATTTTATGGTTGTTATAATTGCCCAAACAACTAACAATTGATATCCGAGCCTTATACCTCTGCCTTGATGTTCAAATTTTTGAACAAAAAATTCTGTTTCCACGGTTTTTGTACCGTGATTTGGAATTTGTTTTTCTTTAACATTTTTTCAATGTTACTGCTATAAAACCATTGGGTTAATGTTTTCTTAATGTTTTATCATGAAAAACCGAGAAATTCGACATGTTTTTCCGGTCTGTGCATGCCGTTTTTTTGGCTGTGAAAAGCATGTATTGATTAATATGAATACTTGGTTAATTATGTATTTTGAATTTATAAATCATCATATTATTGATTTCTGAGCATTTTGGGATTTGGAACGCCTGAAATTGACGTCGGAGAGGAGAGAAACCGTCGGGTTTTTCGACGGGTCGCGCGGGTCGCAACCGGATCAGAACGACCCGGCTCGAGGTAGAAGACGACCCATACGACAGGTCGTTTTGCATTCGGGCAGCAAAACGACCCGTCGTTTTTAGCGGGCGCGAGAACCTCCCTTCAGTGAAACAACGCCGTTTTGGGGACCCCCCCCCCCCCCCCCCCCCCCCTTCAGTGAAACGACGCCGTTTTTGGGGACCCCCCCCTCAAATGAAACGACGCCGTTTTGGAAAAAAAAAAAACCAAAAATAAAAAAAAAATTATTTTTTGGTTTTTGGATATGCACATAATTCTTGCAATAATTTCATGGGAAATTCAATTTAAGCATTATGTGCCAAGTATTTGTTATATGCATTGTTTTGAGTTTATGTTATGCATGTTATCAAGTTAATTAACCCATTTAGCACAAATTAAGATTTTGTTCATAATTATTATATTGCCTTTAGAACATGCAATTTTCATGAATAATTGTGAACAAAATTAAATGTCTAAGTGATCCATATAATTTTTAATAATTGGAGCTTAGCCACAGCAACTCTAATTATGTAAAATTATATATTAATTTGTTTAGGATCACATTTGGTTAAAGGACATTTATTGTAATTAGTTGTACTTAATATAATAAATTTTATCCCACATGAATTTTTATTATATTGATATAACTAATTGGGATAAAATATCAAATTATATTTTCTGATTTACTCACAGGGATTAGAAAAGGGAACATAATTTGATAGTTTTATCATATAATTAAATGAATCTAATTGAATTAGAACTTTAGCCCACAGGCAAGTTTTATGTCATAGATTCATGATATTATGCATGATTTACATTGGTAAAGCATGATTTATGTTTATTAGCCTCAATATTTTGATCATAAGCATGTTTATTTAAATTATGCAGTCATACAACCTGTGAATTTCTCTGATGTACGATGTGATATCCCTAAGCTGAAAGGGGATAACTACAAGGTCTGGAAGGAGAGAATACTCCTTCACTTAGGGTGGATGGACATTGATTATGCTATAAGGAAAGACGAGCCCGTAATTACTGATACCAGCACTCAGGATGAGATTGCTCTTTATGAACGTTGGGAGCGATCTAATCGCCTTAGCGTCATGTTCATAAAGACCAAAATCTTTGCTGGTATACGTGGTTCCGTCGAATAGTATGACAAGGTCCGGGCATTACTGAAAGCCATTGATGAGCAATTTGAAACTTCAGATAAGGCACTTGCCAGCACCCTAATCATGAGGTTCTCATCCTTAAGGCTCACCAGTGTGAGAGGTGTGCGTGAGCACATCATGGAGATGAGGGACATAGCGGCTCAATTAAAGAACCTTGAGGTGGATATGTCTGAATCTTTCTTGGTGCACTACATTCTGAACACCCTACCAAAACAATATGGGCCCTTTAAGATTTCCTATAATACACATAAGAACAAATGGTCAATAAATGAACTTCTGACCATGTGTACTCAGGAAGAGGGGCGGCTTGTAATGGAAATGGGTGAAACTGCACTTACAACCACGAAAGGAAAGAATCAGAATCAAGACCAACATCAGGCCAAGGACAAAGGGAAGAGTAAAATGCCTCCCAAAGCTGTCATTAAGAAGGAATCCAAGTGTTTCTTCTGTAAAAAGAAGGGACACATGAAGAAGGATTGCACAAAATTTCAGAGTTGGCTTGAGAAGAAAGGTAATTCAATCTCATTGGTTTGTTATGAATCTAATATGATTGATGTTGTTTATAACACACGGTGGATTGATTCTGGATCTACAATCCATGTTTCGAATACCTTGCAGGGTATGCGAAAACTAAGGAAGCCACTGGGAAGTGAGCTAAGCATCTCTTCAGGAAACAAGATGCGTTCACATGTGGAAGCCATCGGAACATGCACCTTAGTTTTAAGTAGTGGTTTTAATTTGGAATTAGATAAGACATTTTATGTTCCAAACTTTTCTAGGAACTTGATTTCTGTTTCCAGACTTGTACATTTGGGATATTCCTTTACTTTTTCAAAAAAATGTTTCAGTTTATTTTATAAATCTGATCTTGTTGGGAATGGTATTTTGTCTGATGGTCTTTTCTCAATTAACTTGCAAAATGAACCACATCATACCGCTATGCATGTTCAATCTGGCATTAAACGACCTGTTATAAATGAGGATTCATCTATGTTGTGGCATCGGAGATTAGGACATATCTCCATTGAGATAATCAAGAGGTTAGTGACTGACGGAGTACTTAGTACTTTGGATTTTACTGACTTCAAGACTTGTGTGGGTTGCATTAAAGAAAAGCTAACCAACAAGTCTAAGAAAGGTGCCAAGAGGAGTTCAGAAATATTAGAAATCATACATTCAGATATTTGTAGTCCAGTAATGGACTCATATGGTCCGAGATACTTCATCTCTTTCATAGATGATTACTCACGGTACATGTATCTCTACTTGCTTCAGACAAAGGACGAAGCATTAGACGCCTTTAAAGTTTTCAAGGCTAAAGTAGAGAAACAATGCGGAAAGCAAATAAAGATCGTGATGACAGATAGAGGTGGAGAATATTATGGTAGATACACTGAGGATGGACAAGCTCAAGGTCCATTTGCAAGGCTTCTTCAAGAACATGGGATAGTTGCCCAATACACCATGCCTGGTTCTCCGGATCAGAATGATGTAGCAGAAAGAAGAAACCGAACATTAATGGACATGGTGAGGAGTATGCAGAGTAACTCCAACCTACCTAAGTCCTTGTGGATTGAAGCTCTTAAGACGGCTGTGTATATATTGAACTGGGTTTCGACTAAGGCTGTCCCAAAGACGCCATTTGAGTTATGGAAAGGTTGGAAACCGAGTTTACGACATATACGCGTTTGGGGATGTCCGTCTGAAGTGAGAGTATACAACCCACAAGAGAAGAAGCTATATCCGAGGACCATTAGCGGATATTTCGTTGGATATGCCGAGAGGTCCAAAGGATATAGATTCTACTGTCCAACTCATAGCACTAGATTTGTGGAATCAAGGAACGCCAAGTTTCTTGAGAATGACTTGATTAGTGGGAGCGATCAATTTCGGAACATATTTTCTGAAGGAGATCATACTGAAGCTCAACCATCTACATCAAGTTATAGGTTGATCATAGTTCATAGCACTCCTATAGTCCAACCGAGTGTTGTGCAACCAATCATTGAGGTTCCACAAATTGCTGATAATAATCTAGAAGGTCAAGTTGCTCAAGAACCAACTGAAACAATTGAGCAACAAGTTGGACAACAGATTCCTCAAGAAAATGTTAAACCAACATTAAGGAGATCTACTAGAGAAAGGAAATCGGCAATTTCTACTAATTATGTTGTGTATCTACAAGAATCGGAGTACAACATTGGAGCCGAAAATGATCCTGAAACATTTTCACAAGCCATAAGTTGCCAAGAATCGAAACTTTGGTACGTCCAATGGAGTCTGGGATCTTGTCGAGTTGCCTGATGGTGCAAAAGCCATAGGGTGTAAATGGGTCTATAAAACGAAGAAAGACTCATTGGGCAACATCGAAAGATATAAGGCAAGACTCGTGGCCAAAGGATTCACTCAGAAAGAAGGAATCGACTACAAGGAGACCTTTTCTCCTGTATCCAAGAAAGATTTTCTCCGCATTATCTTGGCACTTGTTGCTCATTTTGACTTGGAGTTGCAATAGATGGATGTGAAAACGGCTTTTCTCAATGGTGAACTAGAGGAAGAGGTTTATATGAAACAACCAGAAGGATTCTCCTCTAGTAATGGTGAGCAGTTGGTATGTAAGCTTAAGAAATCCATATATGGGTTAAAGCAGGCCTCCCTTCAGTGGTATTTGAAATTTCATGATGTCATCTCTTCATTTGGATTTGTAGAGAACATCATGGATCAATGTATATACCAGAAGGTCAGTGGGAGTAAAATTTATTTCCTGGTTCTATATGTGGATGACATTTTACTTGCAACCAATGACAAGGGTATGCTACATGAGGTAAAACAATTCCTCTCTAAAAACTTTGACATGAAGGATATGGGTGATGCATCCTTCGTTATAGGCATTAAGATACACATAGACAGATATAAAGGCACTTTGGGTCTGTCTCAAGAGGCTTATATCAACAAAGTTTTGGAGAGATTTCGGATGAAAAATTGTTCACCGAGTATAGCTCCCATTGTGAAGGGTGACAGATTCAATTTGAATCAGTGCCCGAAAAATGACCTTGAAAGAGAACAGATGCACAACATTCCATATGCTTCAGCTGTTGGAAGTCTTATGTATGCTCAGGTTTGCACAAGACCTGACATTGCATTTGCTGTAAGAATGTTGGGCAGATATCAGAGTGATCTAGGATTAGACCACTAGAAGGCTGCGAAGAAGGTGATGAGGTACCTACAAGGAACCAAAGACTACATGCTTATATATAGACGGACTGACAACTTGGAAGTCATTGGCTACTCTGATTCTGACTTTGCTGGCTGCATTGATTCACGGAAATCAACTTCCGGATACATTTT
The DNA here is from genome assembly GCA_025403435.1 of Artocarpus heterophyllus. Lineage (NCBI taxonomy): Eukaryota > Viridiplantae > Streptophyta > Magnoliopsida > Rosales > Moraceae > Artocarpus > Artocarpus heterophyllus. Next base: position 11,498,768 of record CM046353.1, read on the forward strand.
CATGCTAGCTAGTGGAGCTATTTCATGGAGGAGCGCCAAACAAACCTTGACTGCTACTTCCACTATGGAGGCCGAGTTCGTATCCTGTTTTGAGGCTACCTCACATGGTGTATGGATCAAGAGTTTCATTTCTGGGCTTAGGATTATGGATTCTATCTCTAGGCCGTTGAAGATATTCTGTGACAATTCAGCTGCTGTTTTTATGGCTAGAAACAACAAGAGCGGTAGTCGAAGCAAACACATCGACATCAAGTATCTGGCCATAAGAGAGCGTGTTAAGGATAAAGCAGTGGTCATTGAACACATAAGCACTGAATTGATGATTGCCGATCCCTTGACTAAAGGCATGCCACCAATAAAATTTAGGGATCATGTGGATAGAATGGGACTTGGTTCCCATATGTAATTTTGACGTACTTGTTGTGAAACTCTATATTTATGATAATTTCTCTTTTCAGCTTCAATTAAGTGCGCAACTTTATTTCTGAGAAATATCACTAAAGTTTAGGACCTAGAATAAATATAGGGTTTATTCATTGAGATAAGAGAGAAAATCTAAGAAACAAGATATATTGTGATACATGGAAGATAATACTCGTTATTTAGAGGACCTGTCGCCATGATTCATGTGTTTTGTTTCTCTTTATAGCAGTTGATGTAATACGTGAGCCAAGTGGGAGAATGTTAAAAATTCTGTTTGGCCCACGTGATATGGTGTTGCCCACGTGATATTCAACTGCCTCACGTGTGACGGTTGGTACCAACCGTCACACCCGTGTGATGGTCACGGTTTAAATTATAGGTCCCTGAGCACACAATTCACACATGAAAAATTACACCATCTATTGTAGAATTGAGAGTGCCCAGAAAAACAACAATTCTCGGAACATAGTGTGCAAAAATTCGGTGAAAACAGAGCATTAAACGACAATGGCTGGAGGTATTTAATTCGATCCAATACGCTTCCGTTTTCTATATTTTATGGTTGTTATAATTGCCCAAACAACTAACAAAGAAATCAAGGACAATTCGTGCTAAAGATTAGCTTCGCGAAGACAATCTAGGTCGCGAGCGACGGTTGTAATTTCCCTTCACGAGCGATGGTGGATTCACGGTTCAATTACTTGTTCATCACTGCAACTTCCGACCATCCACAATCTGTTGATGTTGATTTTCGGGAAAGTAATTGATCTGGACCAAGGGCATTTTTGGGAATTTCTATGGTCTAAATCCTATAATTGTAGAATAGTTTGGCCTATTTACTAACTATTTATAAATTTAGTCTTTTAATTTTTATTATTGTTTTTCTTTAGCTTATTTATCTCTTTCTCCTTAGTTTTTAAATTATGGCTTTCAATTCCAACTATATTCCTAAACTTACTCATATATTGGAGAAATATTATATAAAAAAGGTTATCTAATAAGTGGTCCTTAAGGTTTACTTTCAGTCCCGTTCTAATCCCCAACGTTAAAAAAGTCTCATTTGGGTCATAATCTTTTATTTTGTTTCAGTTTTGGTCCCTCCATCAATTGTGTATTAAATGTTTAACTGATATTTTTATAAGGCCTCACTTTAATCCATAATATATTACTTTGTTTTACTTTTAGTCCCCTAATTTATTACTTTGTTTCAGTTTTGATTGCTATATTAGCAAGGTATTATTCAAAATTAAAAAAAATAAAATAAAATGTGAAACTAAATACAACGATTTTGATTCATGTAACTAAAATAAAAAAAAAACAATTTATCATTATAGTTTTTAGATGAGCTTTAACTTTTTTTTTTTTAGAAAAAGATAAAGTTGAATATTTAATATATATATATATATATATGCACATGTACATATAATATCGATGTTCAGAATTATGTTATCAAACACAGTGTATAAATGTAAGTATATAAATCACAATATATAATTTCTTATTTAAAATACGTGATTATCCACTACTTATATACTAACACTAAAAATTCAACTTTTCTTCTTTTAAATTAAAATTATTTTTACTAACAATCTAATAAAAAAGGTTTTTATTTACATGCATCAAATTCATATTTAGATTTTTAACTTTTAGTCCATAATAACTATTAGTCATAATAGAGGGATCAAAAGTGAAACAAAGTAATATATTAAGGACTAAGGGTCTGTTTGAGATATTTTATGCTTTTACTTAAGTAGTATAATGAGAGAAGCATAAGTTAAAATTTTTTAATTAATGTTTAGATAATGCATAGAAAAGTACTTTTTAATTTTACAAGAGCTTTTAAACTTGTTTGTTAAATAAGTTAAAAGTTGTTATTGTTATAAAAACAATGTAACATAAAAAAAATAGAAGGAATTTACAATTTATTATTCACAAAGATAAGGTTAAGAAGGTAAATATAAAAGTTTTTCATAAGCACTTTTTTCATAAAAACATTAAAAGGTTAGCTTGTTCCAAAAGTGCTTATAAAAGCCAAAAACAAAACAACAAGTTCATCCAAATAGATTAAAAGCAGTTTTTGAACTGAACAAGCCAAAAACAACTTATTTTAATGTGTCATTTGGTGCATAGATTTTGAATCATAAAGGCAGTTTTAATCCATAGAGGCGGTTCAAACTGGCATATAGTGGAATAGTAAAGAGGTGATTTTAAACCATGAAAATGGTTTTAAACTAGTCAAAACATCTAAAATCTAAACTTAGTCTTCCTCAAGTTTAGGCAATTTCAAACCATTTTCTATAGCAACAGATTTCTATCTTTTATCTTTTGTTGAGACCAATCTTCATTTGTTCGTTTTATTTAATTCAATCAATGAAACATCATTTTATAAAAAAATAATAATAAAAAAATAATAGTCCAAAACAAATCCATTCTCATTTTCGTGTTCCTTTATAAACCATAGTTTTTCAAATATCAATTTTTGTCTTAAACCATTGTTCTCATTTTAAACCTTTATATTCGAAATGTCAGTTTAAAATTACCATTTAAAGTGCATAGTTTAGAACCCATATTTAACGCCCCTAAGTGGGAGTTAATAATTTTTAATAATTATAATAAAAATAAGAAAATATAAATAAACACCAAAAGAAATTTGCCTGGGACTTAAATAAAAGCACTCAAAACAAAAGTAAAAATATAAACAACAAATAAATCACAGTTTGATGTAGCATCTTTACTTTAATAATACAAAATTGTCATCATCATCATACCAACCCTTAACACGTTTTAATACAGTTACAGAAAGTAACATTTGATGCTTACTTATTATAATGGACATTCTTAACAAATGAAGCAAAACTAATGTTATACAGCTACGTAGCTCCCTCAACAATATTTCTTGTCACCACCTCACACACTATGAGTTCTAAAAAGATAAAAAATATAGAGGAATGAGAGACAACATGCTCAGTAGGGAAAACATCACTCACCTTTAGGTTTTATCATTGCCACATTAAAACATGCATGGTTAGTTAATTCTTAATATTATTCATCAATATTTTCATGTTCAATTCTAGTGGATATCTTATGATCATCCTTACCAAGTTTCATACATATATATACATTAATTTAGGATTTAATTATGCTCGTCTATATCCACCGTGAAATTAGAATATCGTATCACTCAGCTCAACGAAACTCAAATAGACACGTTTGACCACTCTACAATCATTCCAAGGGTGTTTCGATGAGGGCACACCAAGCCCCGGATCCTTACCAAGTTGATTCTTGTACAGTACGTTATGGAACTTCCGACCTAAGGGAGCACCGTCGTCTCCCTCCTATTTTACCTTTTAGGGTATCGTGCCTAAAGACGTAATCGCCGCCCTCTTCACGACTTACCATTCCTTTATAATCATTAGTTATTTATAGAGTTAATATTCCTAACCATGTTTCTTAAATTTACAACAACATATATCAAATCAATATATTTCTCACTGTACAATACATGACAAGTTCATATCATTATCTCATATGTGATACTCATGTAATAGTAGTTCAACATACATACATATCTTACAATAAAGCAACCAATTTTAATTCTATTAAAACCCCACAAAAGATGAGTAATAGATTCCCTACCTATTGGCAAATTACCATGCTGATAACTTCTAGTGCACAATAACAAGTTTACTGCGTAAGCTCCAAGTACTTCATTATATAAATCATCAATATTTTCCAGCTTAATTAATTAGATGAATAGCCCAGGAAATATTGTTGTATAAAAGGGGTTAATGACCTGTATGACATAACTAAGGTTGTACAATTAAAATGTGGTTGAAGTTTGGGAATATTTTTTACATGACTTAATATGGATGTATAATGATATTATTAATCTTGATAACGATATTAAAGTTTTTAACTTATTATATGCACTAATATTCCATGTTTTATCATTAATGACAATGATATCTAAGAAATTGTGTTGATATTGCATCCTAGAATTTGTGGGATAATTAAACTTCTCTAAGCAAATCAAATCCCCTCCTAATATAATAAAAAAAATCTTAAAAGACAATCGTAGGTAGAGTCTAACAATAAATGCACATTCGATTCTTGTCAATTTTGAAAAGATTAGATTTTCACAATATATAGCAGAAATGTAGTGATGGTATGGATCGTGTGTATGTTAGGATCGGTACCCTAAAGAATAAAGACTCATATTATATTTATGACTTTTTGGTTAAATAAATAATAACGCGAATATTTCATGTATTAATAATAGTCCTCATATTACTTTCATATTAATGATTATATATTAGAAAACACGTAATCCGCGACTATTAGAACCAAATCTTGGAATTAGGTATATATAAAGTTTATATGCGGAAAAGATTCGATTTGGAGATTAATAATCTAAATTATATAGTCTGCAGTCTATGTATAGAGCTAGGAACTTTATACATGACAAGGCTATAATCTACGTCCAAATAAGGAGGTAGCTTATCTTGGTTGCCGAATCCAATTAACTCCATAGTAGACACATTGGTTTAGTAGATCTAATAGTGGTTGCACACTGGACTGGATCAAAAGTTGAATTGATTTAATAATAATTTCGCTTATCTTAAATCAATTCTCTTTAACAATCATTCGTGAGTCATCTTATTCTTGAAGGGGATTCATGACTCCATGTTTATAGCTTCTATCTTTTGATATACCAAAAGGTAGAAGTTCTGATGACCGAAGGCTCCATTGTCAGTATGTTAGAGATGCAACCTATATTCAATGAGAGCATAATCCACAGACATGAAATCCATAGCTCTTTAACAACGAGTTAATGTTATTGTTTCAAAGACATTATTTGGGTATTAAAAAATATAACGAGGCCTTAGTCATCTGGATACATATGATAATTGGATGATATTTCTTTTGTATGTGTTATAAAAGGAATGAATTTTCTGAGAGTAAAAACGTGGATGTTTGAGAGAAAATAATCAGAAAGTAAAACAGAACTAAGTTCTTCATCTGATTATAGATAACATACGGCGATACACAAAATATAAGAAGGTTCTTTAAGGGGGATTACAAAAATCTCCTAGCTTAGGAGGCATAAGGAGATATAGGTGATCTCTTACAAATTGAAGTTAAATTAGTAAAAGATTCTAACGACTCATGGGTCATAGATTCTAGAGCCACTAATCATATGTGTATTTCTGTGCATAGGAAATGAGAAGTTTGCTTGGTAGGAGCTTCTTGTTAACACTAGATGTTGTGGTTAAATAAAGTAGTGGGAAAATTACATCTTTATTTTGATGGTAGGTTTTTTTTTTTAAGCCTTTACTTTATCAAACTAAAGTTATACACACTACCTGACACCTAACAAATTAATGACTCTAGAAGGGTTAATATTTCTTAACTAATAAGAAGTATTTTTGGCACTTATGATTAGGTTATATAAGCCTTAATGAGATACAAAGGTGGGTTAAAAGATGGTCCTCTAACTTTCTTAGAGATGGAATCTTTACCACAACGAGCCTTGTTTAGTAGGTAGAATGACCAAATGGCTTTATTGGGGCTAAAGGAAATCGGGCTGAAGAAGTCCTAGACTTAGTGTACACTAACGTTTGTGTTTACATAAATGCGTTAGCACATGAAGAAGCAATTAGGTAAACCCATAAGAACACTTCGATTGGATCAAGGTGGAGAATACCTCTTTGAGAAGTCTGCAGGACACTTATTAAAGAATAGGATTCTATCCTATTTGACTACACCGAGAACTCCACAACAGAATAGTGTAGTAGATATTAGAAATATAACCTTATTGGATATAGTACGGTCTATGATGAGTTATGCAACTTCACATGTATCTTTTAGGGGATATGTACAACAAATTACATGTTATCTTCTAAGCGATATTCTAATTAAAGTTGTTCTTGTGGTTCGGGATATGTTCTGGATAAGGAAGCTTGGAAGCTAGAATCTCATTCAAAAATTTGCAAATTTGTAAGATATTTTGAAAGGATAAAAGATAGATTATTCTACAATCAAAAGCAAAATAAAGTCTTGGTTTCCATACTTGTAAGCGTCCTTGTGGAAAGTTACATGCAAGACTTTAAAATCTCAAAGCAATTTAGTGCTCGAAAAGTTAAGGGCTGATTGAATCAGTTCAAAGGTCCCGGATGTGGAAAATATTCCAATCGTGGCAAAGGAACCAAAATAAAATCAACAACCTAGGACTGTTTGAATCAGTTTAAAAGCACTGTTATTCTTTACTGCTTTATTTGTCGTAAATTGCTTTCATTATCTTTTATTGTCGTTTCATAGTCTTGCCGTTTACATTATTGTTTAGTATCGGTTTAAATTTTAATCGTCGTTTACCTCTTCATTATCGTTCTTCATATCTAATGTAGTTGTCATTGTTCGTTGTCATTTCCATAATTCCGTCTTTCATTACTCCACCCCTCATCGTCATGATTCCATCTCGTTCCTTTTCCACCCTCAATTGTCTTTTCTATAATTCCATCTTTATTGTCGTTTTTATATTTTGCGCTTTCATTTGGTAATCATAGTTCATATTTATCATTGTCGTTATTGCTATCCTCCATTGCCCCTTTCGGGGCCTGCTATTCGTTTCCTCTTTCAATGAAAGGAAACATGCAGCTTGCCTCTTTCATTGTTTGCATCCTCTATTGTCGTTCTATGATTTATGTCGTTTTATGTAATTTTTTTCTCATTTATCAAATGTGATGTTGTTTTTAAATATTTGTTGTCGTTTTATCTTATTTGATAGCGGTTTGCCATCAAAAAAGGAAATTTCAAGTGTTTTTTTTAATGGAAATTCCTAGTTTTTTATATCTCACTCTTCATGCACTACAAACCCAATCGATATCCTTAAAATTTCAACAATTATTTCCCAATTAATGCAATACTGTATCTCTATTTTGAAATAAATTTGCTAGTGATTTGCAGATCACAAAATAATATTTTTATTTTTTGCATGCGCTCGTTCCCGTGCACTACACAGTCTACCAAGACGGTGGGCCTTAAGGACAAAAGGTTGGAGAAATTCGACACGAAAAACTCTTTTCATCCCCATTTACCTCTATTATTTATAAAATTGCAAGTGTGGGTTTAATATATAGAGTATTTTTTTTAAATTGACACCTATAATTTATTTAGTGGTGAAGTTGTAACCTATATGATTAAATAAAATTGTTCCTTTAACACTGATTATACATAGATTAATTTCATCAAATAGTGCCTAAAGCAGCGTGTTGAGATTCTCTTCAGTTTTTGGTACTTTGAATGTTGAAGACAAAGAAGCAAGGGGGAAGTACCTGCCAAAAGTTGCTCGAATATGGTTCTTTAGGTAAAACGAAGCACGAAAGGAAAGGAAAGGAAAATGTCTGGATACTGTAACACAATTAGTAGAAATATGTTAAAATAAAACTTTACATATTCTATTAGCGTGTGCTGCTTTAACAGGTCCACCTAGCATCGTTGGTGACTACAACATAAAAACCATTTGTTTAGATTTGGACAAAATGACTAACAAAAAAAAATCGAATCACTTTATTCCAATAGCAACGTGATCACAAACAGTGCAGACTTTTTGGGCCGACGATCTCCTAGACTAAATCATATCAACATGATCTTCTAGAGCCCCAAAATCAAGCCTCCTCTCCATCGTTTCCTCTCAAAGCATCACCGGCAACGGCATGGCGTCTACGCGGCAGGTCGGGCAAGTAAAGTGTGAGAATAGCCACATGTCGATACATGGAGCATGGACTGCGTGGGCGCACTAGGCAAATCACACACCTCCACGCCCTCCTCGAACTCGCTTAGGTAAACCACGAAAACGACGTCGTCACGATTGCCCTTTTGGAACTTGTGCACCGGGATAAGCTTGTTAGAACAAAATATTATGATGAAAACTAAATATTGTGATGAAAACTATCATCACTTAGGATCACTCATATCAAATCACCAAGAATATTGATAAGATACAGAAGCTAACCTAAATCTATGGATTGAATGTGATTCTTGAGTCTGTAGGTTGAGGATCTTCCAAGTCTGGTACGTAAGTCCTCCTTCACAGTATGCCTCTATAATTTCTCTGTAGATGGGGAACAGAAAAATAACATACATACTGACTTGGGGACCATAACCCCTTTATATAACTAACTAAACCTTAATAGTGATCATTAATTACCAATTTAGCTCACTATAAAATTAGTAATTATATTTTGGTCTCTACATATAGGAGACTCACACTTAATGATGCATTACAAATCCAAAACCCAAATTGATCACTTTTAATTAGGCAACCTTATTTGATAGCCTTTAATACACATTTATTTAATATATTAGCCTATATATATTGGATTTATTCCAACAATCTCCCACTTGGGCTATATATGAAACTTTATAAATGTGAATTATACCTTATGAGCTCATGAATTTTGTTATTAAAACCTTATGCATATCAACAATCTTTTCCATTAACCATATCAATATAGGACCAAAGCGACCTTCGTTACATATGTCATAACTAGACCCATCAATGATCACATATATTAATACAACTAATGACAAGACCAAGCATGGATGTGTAGCATGAAAATTTCATGCAATGTGATCTTAACATGCCTATTTTCAACTGGTCTACCTTAATATCTTAGTGAGATCAAACCATACCAAAATCAGAGTGTGAATAAACTGAAACTTTATTTATGCAAAAAATAACCTTAAAATATCCATAAACTAAATAACTAAAAATATATCTATATTAGAAAAGCATCTAAAATTACAAACTCCTACTAAAACTGAATATCCTGAAATGATATGACACCCATACGAGCAGTGTGCTCATGAAACATTTTGGGTGGCAATCCCTTGGTAAGTGGATCCGTAATCATGAAGTTTATACCAATGTGCTTTATAGACAACTGTCCACTTTGAACTCTTTCTTTCACAACCAAGAACTTGAGGTCTATATGCTTTGACTTTGTCGAGCTCCTGTTGTTGTTGGAATATAAAATTGCTGACTTATTGTCATAAAATAACTTGAGTGGTCTTTGAATACTGTCCACTACACGTAGCCCCGTGACATATTCCATGATTGGACGCCTCATAGCACGCTATGAACTCTACCACTTTGGTAGAAGACGCTATAAGAGACTGTTTAACATTCTTCCAAGAGATAGTACCTCCAACCAGAAGGTAGACATAGCTCAACATAGATTTCATACTATTTTGGCATCCAGCATAATCGGACTCAGTATACCCAATGATCTCAAGCTGTTTTAACCTCCAATACGTGAGCATGTAGTTCTTTGTTCTCTGTAAATACCTTAAGACTTGTTTGACAGCTATCCAGTGATCCTTTCCAAGATTGCTTAAGTATCTGCCTAACATTCCTGTAATGTATGCAATATCCAGACGCGTACAAACTTGAGTATACATCATACTCCCTACTGTTAATGCATAAGGAATCTTCTGTATTTCTTTAACCTCAAAATCATTCTTAAGGCACTGATTGGGACTAAACCTGTCTCCGTTAGCCATAGGGGTATCATTTGATTTGCAATCCTGTATGCTATATCTCTTGAGAACCTTTTCGATATAGCCCTTTTGTAATAATCCAAGAACACCTCGAGACTATCCCGATGTATCAGTATATTTAACACAAAAGAGACGTTACCAAGATTCTTCATTGTAAATTTCTTTGATAGAAATCTTTTGGTTTTATGCAATAAGCCTATATCGTTGCTAGCAAGCAAGCAAAATGTCATCGACATATAAAACCAGGAAAATATACTTGCTCCTGCTGAACTTGTGGTATATACAATCATCAACCATATTCATCTCAAAACTAAACAAGATGATAACTTGATGAAATTTGTAATACCACTAATGAGAGGCTTGCTTAAGCCCATAGATGGATTTCTTTAATTTGCAAACCATCTTCTTTGCATCTCCTAACACAAAGTTTTTTGGTTGTATCGTATAGATTGTTTCATCAATGTCACCATTGAGAAACACAATTTTAACATCCATCTGATGAAGCTCAAGACCAAAATGCGCCACTAATGCCATTATAATCTTGAAAGAGTCTTTCATAGAAACCGGAGAGAAAGTCTCTTTATATTCGATACATTTTCTTTGTATAAAGCCTTTAGCGACAAGATGAGCCTTATACCTCCCTACATCGCCTTTCGAATTCCTTTTGGTCTTAAATATCCATTTGCAACAATAGGTTTCGCTCCTTCAGGCAATGGGACAAGATCCCAAACATCATTGTCCTTCATAAACTTTATCTCCTTATTCATGGCATCGATCCACTCTTGAGATCTAGAACTTTCTATGGCCTAATGGAAGTCGATTGGATCATATTCCACCACACCAATGTCATACTCATGTTCTTAGAGAAATACAATGTAATCATCTGACACCGCATTTCTCCTTTTTCTAGTGAATCTCCTTAATGACATAGGTTCTTGAGGTGATAGAGTTTGTTCTTCTAGAACAATTTCTGGAATGGGGGGTTCTTCGACATTGTCTTAATTTGGGTCTGCTTCTTAAACAATGTCAGGAATAAAAACTTGATCCATGTCAACAACAGCTATGGGAATATTAACATATTCTCTTCAAAGACAAAGTCCCTAACCTTATCTCCCCACGTAAACTCGACATCCTTAAAGAACCGGGCATTTCTCGTCTTAAATATCGACTTAGTTATGAGATCATAAAACTTATATCCCCTGGATCTTTCAGAGTATCCAATAAAATAACAACTCACCGTCCTTTAGTCCAGTTTCTTTTCATTAGGCCTATAAGGCCTTGCCTCAACTGGACATCCTCAAACATGCAGATGCTTTAAACTAGGCTTCCTGCCCGTCCAAAGTTCATAAGGGGTTTTGGCAGTTGCTTTAGTTGGAACCCTGTTAAGGATATATGTTGCAGTCTTAAGCGCTTCTCCCTAGAGTGACTCTAGAAAGGTAGAATGAGAAATCATACTCTTCACTATGTCCTTAAGCGTCTGGTTTTGTCTTTCAGTAACGCCATTCATAGTAGGCGAACTCGGCATAGTGTACTGTAGGACGATACCGCTTTTCTTTAGGAATTTAGCAAATGGTCCTAGACATTGTTCACCTGAATTGTCATATCTACCATAGTACTCACCACCACGGTCAAATCTGATGCTTTTAATCCTTTTGTTGAGTTGGTTTTAAACTTCAGCCTTATAATTTTTAAACACATCCAGCAACTGTGACTTTTTATGAATGAGATAAATGTAGCTATATCTAGAAATATCGTCTATGAACGTTATAAAATATTTTTGACCATTTCTAGAAGCCGTAGGGAATAGCCTACAAATATCTGTATGTATAAGTTCTAAGACGTCTAAAGTCCTGTTGGCTTCAAATCTACTTTTATTGGTTTGTTTTCCCTTAATACAGTTAACACAAATATCAAAATCTGTAAAGTCTAAAGGGTCAAGAGTTTCATCTGACACAAGTCTTTCTATTCTCCTTTTGGAAATATGACCCAATCTCTTATGCATAACGCAGTTGAATTCTCGTTGGTTAATTTTGTCTTTATACTTTGAGTACTTAATTGCAGGGATTCATTAAATGAAGCAATTATATCAAGTAAATAAAGATTATTGTAACCTGATAAAGAACCAAAACCAACCAATTTTGAATCATGAAACAAATTGAATTTTTCATTTCCAAATGAACAAGAATAACCAGATTTTTCCAAAGCAGAAATAGAAATCAAATTTCGTCTAAAGGATGGTACAATAAATGTTTTATCAAGATCCAAATAAAATATAGTCTTTAACAATAATCTAAATTTTCCTATTGCTTCAACTTCAACCTTCTTGTCATCGTCCACGTAGATGTATCTTTCACCATCATTTGGCTTTTGGCATCTCAAGCAACCCTGCATAGATACACTAATGTGAGTGGTTGCATCATAATCTATCCACTAAGTGTGTTTAGGTGCCGAAGTTAAATTAATCTCAGTACAAACCAAATTAAGAAGTATATCTTTCTTGGCATGCCAAGCTTGATAATTGGTGTAATGCTTCTTCTTATGTCCTACAGCTCCATAGAAGAAACAACCTGTACCTTTTGGATTTTTTGATCTCTTTTGTTGTTTCTTTTGAGGTACCATAACTGTAGATTCTTTATCCTTCTTTCTTTTTTTCCCTTTGTCCTTGGAGGTATTAGCCAAGTGGGCACTTTCTGTCTTTTCTTGCTTCAGCCTTTCCTCTTCTTGCACACAATGTGTGATGAGCTCATTAAGAGACCAAGTTTCCTTTTGGCAGTTATAGCTCACCTCAAACTGACTGAATTGTTTAGGAAGAGATATAAGAACCAAATGCACTAGCAAGTCCTCAGAAAGGTCAAGCTTAAATGCTCTCAGTTTTGAAGCAAGATAAGACATCTCCATGATGTACTTCCTGATGTTCTTTTTACCTCTGTATCTCATTAAGATGAGGCTTGCCAAAAGTGTAATTGTTTTAGCCTTTTCAATTTTGACAAATCTCTTCTCAATGTCCCCAAGGAACCCTTTGGCTGTCTTTGTTTCGATATAGTGTCCCTGAATGCTTCTGAAATGGCCTTCTTCATGATCATCATACATATGCGATTTGACTTCTCCCATCTTTTTATGTCCATCTTCTCATCAAAGGAACTTTTATCTGTAAGAGGTGCATGTAAAGGAACCCTTAACGCAAGGTCAAGATCCATGACTCCGAGAACTAAAAGAAGGCTCTCTTGCCAAGATTTAAAGTTGCCACTATTCAACATAGGGATTGAATTGATGTTAGCAATAATATTTGAGGCATAATTAGTAGCCGAATCAGAGAACAAAACAAACAAACCAAAAAATAAGCTCACATATGAATCCAAAATAATAATAATAAATCCAAATAAAGATAACATCATCTCAAGATATCAGACACTCCATTAATATTTAATATTTGGACAGAAATATTAACTTGTAAGTGATATCTTAGTGTAGTAATCAAACACTGATAATAAGAACATGTCAAACAATAAATCTTCCTTTGGCCGATTTATTATTCATATGTAAAACTGGATACTCATCACGTGTTTATTACCACAGGTGTACATGCAATTCTGTCAAATATTGCATTTCTTTAGGTCGGTCAATATTCACATAAGTTGCATAGATACAACCGTTTATATTCTAAAACAAATTAATTTTCACAAAAGTGGTTACTTTGGTGACATGTTACTTCAATTAGTTCATCTCAAAATTGCACCAAATATGACAAAAATTAAAATAAAAAATAATGAAAATAATAAAATTTTTTGGTCAAAATTCAACCTGATCAAAGTCAACCGGTCAACTTGACTAGTCAACTTTGACTAGGTCAGGGTTGGACCAGGTTGGGTGGACCCAACCCGGATCCTAACCCAACCCCCCTTTATTTTCCCTTTCCATTCTTTTTTTTTTTTCTTCTTTAGGTCACCCAGGGGTCTAACCCCTAATGACTTTACTGGTTATGGGCCCAAGTAGGCCTGTGTATATTCTTGGTTTTAGCCCTAGGCCGCAGTCTAGAGCTCTGAGTAACCTGGGATTTACCCCAGGTTGGCTTTGCTGGTTATGGCTTGACGGTTTTTTTATTCCTAGTAACGGGCCCAATTGGGCCGGTGTATGATGACTCTAATTCTGGGCCATAGCCCAGATACACATGACTATGACTCTAGGTCTTCGACCCCTGGGAAAAAAAAAAAAAAAAAGAAACACGGACGCCGCTTGCTGCAAGTGCAGCGGCTTCTCCTCCTACCAGCGGCCAATGCCGACCGTCAGAAGGGGCTGACGCCGGCTGTGGTTGGTCAACCGCCGGCAAATCAACCCCACCTCTTTAATTTTTTTTTTCTTCCTCTTCGCGGCATATGCTATACACTAAACGAAACAAAAAACAATAAAAATAAAAAATAAAAATTCTTGAATCCAGAGAAAACGATTTCGCTGAAATTGTATATACATATATTCATGCGTTTGAATTCGTCCTGTATATATAAAACTGAATATTCAAAACCGTAAACATTAGTTGTTTTATACATGAACCTGAGTATATTTAAAACAAAAACATGAATCTCTTTTGTTTCTTCTTGTATAATAGACAAAAAAGAGACAATATATATACATATATTATAGAAAATAATGGTTTCTTGAAACCTATACCGAATTCATATAATATATATATATACACACACAAAAATCAAAACCAAACGCACACATATATATGTATATACAAACCGAATAATATATTCACAGAATAATTCAACCAAAATTTTAAATAATTATTCTTAAATTTAACAATTTTAAAGAAAAAATCATAAATTGTTAAATTTGAGAATTTTTCTATGAGAATTACGAATAGAAAATTATTGATTCTTAATGATTTAATATGAAGAGGCTCAAAATACTACTTGTTAGAACAAAATATTGTGACGAAACTATTATCAGCTAGGATCATTCATGTCAAATCACCAAGAATATTGATAAGATACGAAAGCTAACTTGAATCCATGTATTGAATGTGATTCTTGAGTCTGTAGGTTGAGGATCTTCCAAGTCTGGTACATAAGTTCTCATTCGCAGTATGCCTCTATAATTTCTCTGTAAATAAGAAATAAAAAAATAACGTATATACTGACTTGGAGACCACAACATTTTTATAAACTGCTAAACCCTAACAGTTATCCTTAATAATCAATTTATCCCATCATAAATTAGTAATTATATTTTAGTCTCTACACATAAGAGACTCACACTTAATGATACATTAAAAACCTAAAACTTAAATTGATCACTTTTAATTAGACAGCCTTGTCTAATAGCCTTTTAATATTTATTTAATATATTAGCCCATAAGTACATATGGATTTATTCCAATAGAGCTTTGCCAGGATCCGGTCGGCGCTGGTCCATGTGGCCGGCAAAGCCAATCTCAAAGAGGCGTGACCGTCTCGTCGCGGCCGACGGCGGTTGCAGATGCAGGCATTGACAAGGTGGTAGGTCGTGACGACGACAGCGGCAGTTGCGATGGCGACGAGGAGGAAAGCTAGAGCGTGGTCTTGGAGGAGGTTTTTGAAGCTTTCGGTGTCGGAGTCGTCGTCCATCAGAGGAAAAGGAAGAAGAAGAAGAAGAAGAAGAACAAAGTAAAAGGTGGTTGGCGCATACAGTTGAAGCTTGAGAAAAAGTATTGTGATCATTGTCTTGTTCACAGCTCCACTGCTGAGTACGCCATTGGGAATCACTACTGCTGATTTGTTTATTAATTAAAAGATTATTACATGTATTTGGGTAAAATTTAAAATATTTATTATTATTATATACGGTACTTTTCTTTTAACTAATATTGAAATTCTATCTTGAATAATATAAAACTGTTATAATGTGGTTTAAGTAAATATTATTTGGATAAATCTACGGCTGAATTTGATTGCTCGTCACTATGTAGCATGGACAATTCTTTTCATAGATTATTCCTGCAAATAAATAAAGCTAAGTTGACAATAAGAATCTCCTGATGAATAATTGTTCTACACAAAATTTCATTAAAGGTAATATCAAGTATGGGTATTTCATACTCGTAAATACAAGAGAGCCAGGATTTTATTTAAGATAGGCCATAACCTAAATGAAAAACCTTAGTACGTAACTATCAATATCTCAACTCTTAATGCTTTAAAATAGTTGGAAGAACATCATGCATATTTAATTTGTTGTTTTTTGTGAACGTAATTTTTTTTAAAGTTTAGTTTTTTTATATTATCTTTTAAGTTTAGTTTAGTAATGTAGAATGTAATTATGAAAAAAATTTGATAGTGCAAAAAATAATAATAATTTTTTTAGAGAGTACAAAAAAATAGCATTTAAAAAGGTCACATGAAAAGAAGATTTAAGTAGAACCACATTCCAAAAAGAAATCGATAAGGCAACTAGAAAAATGTACTTATGAAGACCAAATTTATAAAAAAAAAATTGTGTTATTTTAGAGAACTAAAAACAACTCGAATAGAAGCACGCATTTGAGAAATACTATTGGAACGAGGGAAAATTAGAAACAAAAAATTAATAAAGTACATATAAATAATATTTTTAATGGGAATAAATTAGGTAAAAAGTTTGATAATGAGGAGGACATATGTAATTTTTTTTTTTTGGCAAGGGGATGCTATATGAAAAAAGGGGACATATACGAAAAATTTTAAAAGCCATAGGCAAACACATAATTTTCAAAAATCCAGGGGCACATGGTTATGGCCTCCCTCCTCCCTAGTTGTAAAATTCAGTTGCTCTAAGTTTATTATATAAAGGAACGTATCCAATTAAGGTGAGATTAGAGAGGTTTAAAAAACACAAAAGGTGTAAAATGGTGTATGATCTTTCTCTTAAGATTCTTGTTCATCACAGTAATTTGTCACTCCGAATACTTCATCCATAAACCTTTTTTTTTCACTATTTAAATAGCGGTGCGCTCTAAAAAAAGTCAAAGATAAGCTTGCATTCCAGAAACGGTAGCTTCCCGCCTCCTTCATCCCTACTGCCTCCTTCGGTGATAAGTTCCCTTCCTTTTTCTAAAATGCCTGATCTTTAATCCTACACCAGTTAATGATGCGATGGGAGAAGTTTTTATTTTGTCATTTTTCCATCAATGCTGGCTCAGTCGAGGCTCATCCACGCCCAATCCCAATGGACAAACCTTTAGACATAATTCTCATATTGACAGTAAATTATTATAAACTTTATTTTATGTGTTTTTGTTTACTCTTGGTATAAAATTAGAGTTTCTAATTTTAACATAGATGAAGAATAATAATCAAAATCTAACTCCAACTTAAGGAGTGGAATTCATACCCCAATTGTAAATAAAAATAAAGAGTGCCTAAAAATTAGAATGTGGTGTCATTACACATGCCACATATAATCACTTGTATATAGAGCATTACTACTATAAATTATTGTAGATTAGACAACAAATGTGACGTTTTCTGAAGGAAAAAAATGCTCATCGTTTCTCAAAATTTTTTTCAACCAGAAACTATTATGTTAGCAATTCTTCATCTACCATTGTAGAAAATGCTCTAGTTTTTCATTTTTTATGTGAGACAGAAAAACTAGACTTCTTGAATATTCTATTTACTTATTTTCTTTATTGCCTTGTTATTATTATTTGTGTGTAATTAGACTTTACTATTGATTTCTTTAACATTGATAGGAATTCACCTATTTAGACCCTATGAATCAATCAAAACCTCAGATTCACATATATATTGAAACCAAGATAAGTCAATAAAACCTTAAGTGATCACTTATTGAATAAATAGACATAAAAACTAAAAATCTAAGGAAACCTTTGGACTTTGATCACAATAAGCGTAAATGGAAATTTAAAACAATAAAAATCTTTCAATTTCTGGTTTCTAAATTTTTTTTATATGATCCTGGTTATTTATCTTTACATAATTTGAATGTATTTAATTCATTTGTTAAAGACACATCTAAGAAACTGAAAATTTTTTATGATAAAATGATAAATTTTGTGACAAATATTTGGTAGTGCATTAGAGCTTATATTGATTTTTCAACATTTTTAATTAAAGGAATAAAAATATTACCCGAACTAACTATTTTTTATAGGCAAACAATTAGTGAAATTATAAATGGGGTCGGTATTTCAAGCTTTTTCATAGGAGAAGGTGACATATATTTTCGTATTTCTAAAATTGATTCGCATAAAACCCATCATAAAAATGAGAATCTTTTAATGACCTCTTCCTAAAACGGTGGTTAAAAAATTATTCTAATCATCG
Source organism: Artocarpus heterophyllus (assembly GCA_025403435.1). Taxonomy (NCBI): domain Eukaryota; kingdom Viridiplantae; phylum Streptophyta; class Magnoliopsida; order Rosales; family Moraceae; genus Artocarpus; species Artocarpus heterophyllus. Next base: position 11,517,055 of record CM046353.1, read on the forward strand.
TTAAAATAGATTTGAAAAAAAACAAAAACAAAAGATGGACTTTTCCTTGTCCATTCCTTTTTTAGTTTAACAGAATTTCTCCCGTCTATAATTGTAGCACTCCCTTTTTTCCACTCAAATTGTAGCCTATCTGGAATGGCTTAAAAGGAAGTTAGCTTTTAGTTTATTTAGTTCAAGTTACTTTTTGACATGTTTGGGTGAACCATGTGTGCTTTTGGCTTTTATAAATATTTTTAAAAAAGTCAACCATTTAGTGTTTATAAAAAAGTGCTCATGAAATGCTTTTTTATTTACATTTTTGACCTTATATTAAAGAATAACAAATTAAAAATTCTATCTATATTATTCTTGAATTACACTAATTTTTATACCAATAAGAACTTTAATTTATTTACCAAATAAGTTCAAAAACTATTCTAAGATCAAAAGGCACTTTTTTGTAAACTATTTAAACACTAATTAAAAAGCCTTAATTTATACTTCTCTTCTTCTACTACTTGAAAATAAAAGCACAATCTATCCCAAAAGGGCCTTTTATATATATATATATTTCTTCCATTCTTTTTAACTCTTTCCCCCACCCTCTCTCAAATATTAGAGTTTTCTTCCAAATCTATACACCCTCTAAATTACGAGCATTGCTATAAGACAGTACTGGCGATGCTAAGCACATCCATTAATAAAAGGTGGATCCCATACACAGGTGATGACTATCTTTTATTAGTAATGGTTTTTAACACTGGTGGTGTCCTTAAATTTTGTTCTTAAATTCCCTATCTCTCTTCCTCATTCCCTCAACCCTTGTTGTCGTCACTATCAAGATTGCGGCAATCGTGCCCGTATCATCGTTGTCTAAGCGGCCAGAACACCACATGTCACCATGAACACTAGATCTAAGTACTTTTAACACGTTTGTTGTCATTAATTTGTTAAAAAAAAAAAACAACTTTCTTTATGGTCTAAGATTTGAAATTTTTTAGTTAGTTGTATATTGGCAATATTTGTAATATATTTTTTGAAGATTGTAATTTGCTTTATTTGATTAGATATAATAGTGTTGTTAATCTGTGAATAATATTTGAATAAATTATTGTTTTAGCAAGGAAAAAAACTTCTTTGTAGAAGATTTTTTTAAAAAATTTTCTAACGCTGGTTTTGCGTAAAAACATTGTTAGAAAGTGTTGCAAGAAAACGCACAGTGACAACAAACAATGGTTAAAAGCCGTTATGAAACGTGATGGGGGCCTTTAACGATTCTCAACTCACGACGCCTTATTATAAAGCATCATCAAATCTTTTAATAATGCTCTTATCGTTGTATCTACTATTTTTAGTTAGCTTGGATTAGAGCAATCTTTAGTGTTTCAAATATCATGTCGCAATGCTAGGGTGTATTTTTTTTTTGAAGAAATTGTAATGACTAGCTAGTATCAGTTTGTCTTCTTGAAAGTGATATTATATATAATTATAATTATGTGCGTACTAGTTTGGTATATGTTGTGCTTATCGCACTAAGTATTAGTTTGTTTAGTAATTTTTAGTTAGGAAGAAGGGAATCTTTTATATGGACAACTTCCAAAAATGCCCCCTAAAAGAACACATTTTTAAGATTACTCTTTTAAAAGCTCTTTTTAAAACTACACCTTTAATAAAAAAAAAAAAGGTGATTTATTAAAAGACTAAGTTACTCTTCCTTTTAAAATGAAACCTCCTAGGTTCCATCCCAAACCCTGACGGAACCCGCTAGGTTTCAACACAGAACCCACCGGGTACCTCCTGAAACTTGACAGAACTTGCAAAAAAAAAAAAAAAAAAAAAACAAAAAAACAAAAACGAAAACAAAAACAGATATACAAATCTAAAACTACAAGCAAATGAATTAACATCAAAATTTTCAATTTTCTATGCTGAAAAAATCTTATAAACAAAATTCCTTTAATTTTCTTTGTTTTCAACCAAAATTCGTAAAACAAATTTAATTTGACCTGATAAAGAAATTTATGCTAAGCTGCCAATTAGGTTAAGACCATTAAATCGAGAGCTCTCTCCGTCACGTTCGTCTGATTTTCTCACCAGGACACTTGAGAAATCACAAGATCTACAAAATAAATCAGAGCACACAAACAAAAATCACAAAAAATGTCATAAAACAAAACACAAATCATATTGCAAAATCTCAAAAAAAAAATGAGAAAATAAAATAGGTGGAGGGTGGTGGCGGATCTCCTCCGCGCCGCCGTGACGCATTCACCATCGCCATTCGAGATAGGAGTGGCCTAGATCTCTACGGCGGTAGAAGAACACAAAAAGTGCAACCCTATTCTCCTTTCTATGTAGATTATTATTATAGATTAGGCTACGCGGCCGGCCAACTTTCAGTCTAGCTCGAGAAGTATCTTATACAACGACAGGCAAAATAGCTAGGGAAAAAAAAAGAAAAAAAAAAAGAGAAAAAAACAGAGTGACAGTTATAAAGAGTATAATAAATTCAACCAAAATTTCTAGCAAAAGAAGAAATTACCAAATGCAAAAGAAAAGAAAATTTCTAATTTTCTTTCCACCATCATTCATATTATTACTTCCTATTGATTGTATATTAATCAACAACAAAAACAGCCCTCCAATACATTATATCCAGACCTCAAGCTAATTTCTCTACATGTCTCTACCTACCTTTGTATGAATTGTATATCCGTTCGTAGCACGCACACATCAAGTGGGAAATTGGTCAGCGCGACAGAGGGGGCAATTGGCATGAGAAAACAGCCACATATCTATGCAGGAGACATGAAAAGAGTGCAAGCACTCCGGCAAAGTCCGCAGTTCCTCGCCTTCCTTGAACTCGCCTAGGCACACCGCGCACATCCCGTCTTCCTCTACCAAATTGCCGCTCCTTGCAGCCTTCCGGTACTTGTGCGCTGGAATATTGTCACTTATCATCCGTGCCATGGGGGTGTTCGCTATCATGCTGCCGCCCGGCTCATCACTCGCATTAGCACCACTACTACGCATCAGGCGGTGACCACAAAAGCAAAGAGCTATAAAATGGTAGAGCACAAGGACCGATGCTAGCATTAACATTACATAGAAGGGGAATCTAGGGTTGTGTAGGATAGACATGATAATATAGCGGGCTAAGGGATGATAGTGTTATGTCTAAAAAGGAGGTTAATTAATACCTCAAGATCATTTTTTTTTTTTGTTTTCAGAATTGAAGTGGGCATCAAGAGTGAAGAATTCCAAAAAAAAAAAAAAAAAAATCACGAGACGTTGTTTGGGGAAATTTTAATCCTCACTTAATTTTTGAGAACAATGATTAACCGTGTAGTAATGGGTTTAAATACATTAAAAAGCATATGCAAACTAGCGGCGGTGTTAACTAGCAGATTATATATTGTATTGTTGCATTTGTCTTGCCGTTTACAATAAATTAGGGCGTTATCGAAGAGGGAATCGGTGAGAAGATCAATGTTGTTTTCGTGCTGTATGCTTATAATGAAAAGTGAATATTCTGTTGGTTGTTTGGGCATTTATAACAACCATAAAATATAGAAAATAGAAGCGTATAGGATCGAATTCAATACCTCCAGCCATTGTTGTTTAATGCTCTGTTTTCCACCGAATTTTTGCACACTGTGTTCCGTGAATTGTTGTATTTCTGGGCACTCTCAATTCTACAATTGATGGTGTAATTTTTCATGAATGAATTGTGTGCTCAGGGACCCGAACATTTAAATCCGCGACCATCACACGGTTGTAACGGTTGGTACCAACCGTTACATGTGAGGCAGTTGAGAAACATCATATCACGTGGGCCAAACAAAATTTTTAACATTCTCCCACTTGGCTCACGTATTACATCAACTGCTATAAAGAGAAACAAAACACATGAATCATGGCGACAGGTCCTCTAAATAACGAGTATTATCTTCCATGTATCACAATATATCTTGTTTCTTAGATTTTCTCTCTTATCTCAATGAATAAACCCTATGTTTATTCTAGGTCCTAAACTTTAGTGATATTTCTCAGAAATAAAGTTGCGCACTTAATTGAAGCTGAAAAGAGAAATTATCATAAATATAGAGTTTCACAACAAAGTATGACAAAATTACATAAGGGAACCAAGTCCCATTCTATCCACATGATCCCTAAATTTTACTGGTGGCATGCCTTTAGTCAAGGGATCGGCAATCATCAATTCAGTGCTTATGTGTTCAATGACCACTGCTTTATCCTTAACACGCTCTCTTATGGCCAGATACTTAATGTCGATGTGTTTGCTTCGACTACCGCTCTTGTTGTTTCTAGCCATAAAAACAGCAGCTGAATTGTCACAGAATATCTTCAACGGCCTAGAGATAGAATCCATAATCCTAAGCCCAGAAATGAAACTCTTGATCCATACACCATGTGAGGTAGCCTCAAAACAGGATACGAACTCGGCCTCCATAGTGGAAGTAGCAGTCAAGGTTTATTTGGCGCTCCTCTATGAAATAGCTCCACTAGCTAGCATGAAAATGTATCCGGAAGTTGATTTCCGTGAATCAATGCAGCCAGCAAAGTCAGAATCAGAGTAACCAATGACTTCCAAGTTGTCAGTCCGTCTATACATAAACATGTAGTCTTTGGTTTCTTATAGGTACCTCATCACCTTCTTTGCAGCCTTCCAGTGGTCTAATCCTGGATCACTCTGATATCTGCCCAACATTCCGACAGCAAATGCAATGTCAGGTCTTGTGCAAACCTGAGCATACATAAGACTTCCAACAGCTGAAGCATATGGAATGTTGTGCATCTGTTCTCTTTCAAGGTCATTTTTCGGGCACTGATTCAAATTGAATCTGTCACCCTTCACAATGGGAGCTATACTCGGTGAACAATTTTTCATCCGAAATCTCTCCAAAACTTTGTTGATATAGGCCTCTTGAGACAGACCCAAAGTGCCTTTATATCTGTCTCTGTGTATCTTAATGCCTATAACGAAGGATGCATCACCCATATCCTTCATGTCAAAGTTTTTAGAGAGGAATTGTTTTACCTCATGTAGCATACCCTTGTCATTGGTTGCAAGTAAAATGTCATCCACATATAGAACCAGGAAACAAATTTTACTCCCACTGACCTTTTGGTATATACATTGATCCATGATGTTCTCTACAAATCCAAATGAAGAGATGACATCATGAAATTTCAAATACCACTGACGGGAGGCCTGCTTTAACCCATATATGGATTTCTTAAGCTTACATACCAACTGCTCACCATTACTAGAGGAGAATCCTTCTGGTTGTTTCATATAAACCTCCTCCTCTAGTTCACCATTGAGAAATGCCGTTTTCACATCCATTTGTTGCAACTCTAAGTCAAAATGAGCAACAAGTGCCAAGATGATACGGAGAAAATCTTTCTTGGGTACAAGAGAAAAGGTCTCCTTGTAGTCGATTCCTTCTTTCTGAGTGAATCCTTTGGCCACGAGTCTTGCCTTATATCTTTCGATGTTGCCCAATGAGTCTTTCTTCGTTTTATAGACCCATTTACACCCTATGGCTTTTGCACCATCAGGCAACTCGACAAGATCCCAGACTCCATTGGAAGCCATAGAATCCATCTCATCCTTCATTGCATCGTACCAAAGTTTCAATTCTTGGAAACTTATGGCTTGTGAAAATGTTTCGGGATCATTTTCGGCTCCAATGTTATACTCTGATTCTTGTAGATGCACAACATAATCACTAGAAATTGCCGATTTCCTTTCTCTAGTAGATCTCCTTAATGTTGGTTCAACATTTTCCCGAGGAATCTGTTGTCCAACTTGTTGCTCAATTGTTTTCGTTGGTTCTTGAGCAACTTGACCTTCTAGATTATTATCAGCAATTTGTGGAACCTCAATGATCGGTTGCACAACACTTGGTTGAACTATAGGAGTGCTATGAACTATGATCAACCTGTCACTTGATGTAGATGGTTGAGCTTCAGTATGATCTCCTTCAGAAACTATGTTCCGAAATTGATCACTCTTACTAATCAAGCCATTCTCAAGAAACTTGGCGTTCCTTGATTCCACAAATCTAGTGCTATGAGTTGGACAGTAGAATCTATATTCTTTGGACCTCTCGGCATATCCAACGAAATATCCGCTAATGGTCCTCGGATCTAGCTTCTTCTCTTGTGGGTTGTATACTCTTACTTCAGACGGACATCCCCAAACGCGTATATGTCGCAAACTCGGTTTCCAACCTTTCCATAACTCAAATGGCGTCTTTGGGACAGCCTTAGTCGGAACCCGGTTTAATATATACACAGCCGTCTTAAGAGCTTTAGTCCACAAGGACTTAGGTAGGTTGGAGTTACTCTGCATACTCCTCACCATGTCCATTAATGTTCAGTTTCTTCTTTCTGCTACACCATTCTGATCCGGAGAACCAGGCATGGTATATTGGGCAACTATCCCATGTTCTTGAAGAAACCTTGCAAATGGACCTTGAACTTGTCCATCCTCAGTGTATCTACCATAATATTCTCCACCTCTATCTGTCCTCACGATCTTTATTTGTTTTCCGCATTGTTTCTCTACTTCAGCCTTGGAAACTTTAAAGGGGTCTAATGCTTCGTCATTTGTATGAAGCAAGTAGAGATACATGTACCGTGAGTAATCATCTATGAAAGAAATGAAGTATCTCGGACCATATGAGTCCATTACTGGACTACAAATATCTGAATGTATGATTTCTAATATTTCTGAACTCTTCTTGGCACCTTTCTTAGACTTGTTGGTTAGCTTTCCCTTAATGCAACCAACACAAGTCTCGAAATCAGTAAAATCTAAAGTACTAAGTACTCTGTCAGTCACTAACCTCTTGATTCTCTCAATGGAGATATGTCATAATCTCCGATGCCACAACATAGAGGAATCCTCATTTATAACACAACGTTTAATGCCAGATTGAACATGCATAGCAGTATGATGTGGTTCGTTTTGCAAGTTAATTGAGAAAAGACCATAAGACAAAATACCATTCCCAACAAGATCAGATTTATAAAATAAACTGAAACATTTGTCTGAAAAAGTAAAAGAATATCCCAAATGTACAAGTCTGGAAACATAAATTAAGTTCCTAGAAAAGTTTGGAACATAAAATGTCTTATCCAATTCCAAAGTAAAACCACTACTTAAAACTAAGCTGCATGTTCCGATGGCTTCCACATGTGAACGCATCTTATTTCCTGAAGAGATGCTAAGCTCACTTCCCAGTGGCTTCCTTAGTTTTCGCATACCCTGCAAGGTATTCGAAACATGGATTGTAGATCCAGAATCAATCCACCATGTGTTATAAACAACATCAATCATATTAGATTCATAACAAACCAATGAGATTGAATTACCTTTCTTCTCAAGCCAACTCTGAAATTTTGTGCAATCCTTCTTCATGTGTCCCTTCTTTTTATAGAAGAAACACTTGGATTCCTTCTTAATGACAGCTTTGGGAGGCATTTTACTCTTCCCTTTGTCCTTGGCCTGATGTTGGTCTTGATTCTGATTCTTTCCTTTCGTGGTTGTAAGTGCAGTTTCACCCATTTCCATTACAAGCCGCCCCTCTTCCTGAGTACACATGGTCAGAAGTTCATTTATTGACCATTTGTCCTTATGTGTATTGTAGGAAATCTTAAAGGGCCCATATTGTTTTGGTAGGGTGTTCAGAATGTAGTGCACCAAGAAAGATTCAGACATATCCACCTCAAGGTTCTTTAATTGAGCCGCTATGTCCCTCATTTCCATGATGTGCTCACGCACACCTCTCACACTGGTGAGCCTTAAGGATGAGAACCTCATGATTAGGGTGCTGGCAAGTGCCTTATCTGAAGTTTCAAATTGCTCATCAATGGCCTTCAGTAATGCCCGGACCTTGTCATACTGTTCGACGAAACCACGTATACCAGCAGAGATTTTGGTCTTTATGAACATGACGCTAAGGCGATTAGATCGCTACTCCTTCACTTAGGGTGGATGGACATTGATTATGCTATAAGGAAAGACGAGCCCGTAATTACTGACACCAGCACTCAGGATGAGATTGCTCTTTATGAACGTTGGGAGCGATCTAATCGCCTTAGCGTCATGTTCATAAAGACCAAAATCTATACTGGTATACGTGGTTCCGTCGAACAGTATGACAAGGTCCAGGCATACCTAAAGGCCATTGATGAGCAATTTGAAACTTCAGATAAGGCACTTGCCAGCACCCTAATCATGAGGTTCTCATCCTTAAGGCTCACGCACACCTCTCACACTGGTGAGCCTTAAGGATGAGAACCTCATGATTAGGGTGCTGGCAAGTGCCTTATCTGAAGTTTCAAATTGCTCATCAATGGCCTTCAGTAATGCCCGGACCTTGTCATACTGTTCGACGGAACCACGTATACCAGTAGAGATTTTGGTCTTTATGAACATGACGCTAAGGCGATTAGATCGCTCCCAACGTTCATAAAGAGCAATCTCATCCTGAGTGCTGGTGTCAGTAATTACGGGCTCGTCTTTCCTTATAGCATAATCAATGTCCATCCACCCTAAGTGAAGGAGTATTCTCTCCTTCCAGACCTTGTAGTTATCCCCTTTCAGCTCAGGGATATCACATCGTACATCAGAGAAATTCACAGGTTGTATGACTGCATAATTAAAATAAACATGCTTATGATCAAAATATTGAGGCTAATAAACATAAATCATGCTTTACCAATGTAAATCATGCATAATATCATGAATCTATGACATAAAACTTGCCTGTGGGCTAAAGTTCTAATTCAATTAGATTCATTTAATTATATGATAAAACTATCAAATTATGTTCCCTTTTCTAATCCCTGTGGGTAAATCAGAAAATATAATTTGATATTTTATCCCAATTAGTTATATCAATATAATAAAAATTCCTGTGGGATAAAATTTATTATATTAAGTACAACTAATTACAATAAATGTCCTTTAACCAAATGTGATCCTAAACTAATTAATATATAATTTTACATAATTAGAGTTGCTGTGGCTAAGCTCCAATTATTTAAAATTATATGGATCACTTAGACATTTAATTTTGTTCACAATTATTCATGAAAATTGCATGTTCTATAGGCAATATAATAATTATGAACAAAATCTTAATTTGTGCTAAATGGGTTAATTAGTTTGATAACATGCATAATATAACAAATACTTGGCACATATGCTTAAATTGAATTTCCCATGAAATTATTGCAAGTATTATGTGCATATCCAAAAACCAAAAATTAAATAAAATTTTTTTCTTTTTTGATCAGATTTTTTTTTTTTTTTTTTGCCAAAACAACGTCGTTTCACTAGAGAGGGGGGGGTTCCCAAAAAAACGGCGTCGTTTCACTTGAGGGGGTGGGGGTCCCCAAAAACGACGTCGTTTCAATTTGGGAGGTTCTCGCGCCCGCTAAAAACGACGGGTCGTTTTGCTGCCCGAATGCGAAACGACCTGTCGTATGGGTCGTCTTCAACCTCCAGCCGGGTCGTTCTGACCCGGTTGCGACCCGCGCGACCCGTCGAAAAACCCCACGGTTTCTCTTCCCTCCGACGTCAATTTCAGGCGTTCCAAATCCCAAAATGCTCAGAAATCAATAATGTGATGATTTATGAATTCAAAATACATAATTAACCAAGAATTCATATTAGTCAACATTTGTTTTTCTCGGCCACAAAACCGGTTGCACAGGCTCCAACAATATGTCGAATTTCTCGTTTTTTCATCATAAAACATTAAGAAAAAATTAACTTAATGGTTTTATAGCAGTAACAATGAAAAAATGCCAAAGAAAAACAAAGCCCAAATCACGGTTCAAAATGTCGTGAAAAACAGAATTTTTCGTTCAAAATTTGAACATCAAGGTAGAGATATAATGCTCGGATACCAAATGTTGGTTGTTTGGGCATTTATAACAACCATAAAATATAGAAAACGGAAGCGTATAGGATCAAATTCAATACCTCTAGCCATTGTTGTTTAATGCTCTGTTTTTCACCGAATTTTTACACACTGTGTTTCGTGAATTGTTGTATTTCTGGGCACTCTCAATTCTACAATTGATGGTGTAATTTTTCATGAATGAATTGTGTGCTCAGAGACCCGAACATTTAAATCCGCGACCATCACACGGTTGTAACGGTTGGTACCAACCGTTACATGTGAGGCAATCTTGTGAAGCTCAATGTTGATGCCAATCTTGTGAAGAAATGGGGAGGAAATAGCTTAATAAATGCTTGCTTTTTAGACTTAAGACTTTTGACCCATCAAGGGCACTTTTGTCATTTTTGTCTCACCACTTTACCCACAAGATCCTTTAATTTAGGAAAAACAGTTAAAATTTCATGTACTTGAGAGGGACTAGCTAGTCGTTAAGAAATTTCGGTATTGTCGAGCTTGTTCAACACAGTATAAGACTAATATCGTATAGGTTAATACTGGTAATTTTTAAATTGCATAGTAAAATTAATTTGTTTTTAACTTAAAAAATCATTCGTAGGCTGCATAAACAAAAAATTGACACTTCTCTATATTCTAGTTTAGAATTGACACAATCTTGATAGTATCAATTTTTGAACTTGGATAGCTTTTTTTTTTTTACCCAAAATGGTATTTGCATAACTTCATTTTTTTAACTAATAGGCAATTAAGAATTTATTTGCATTAGAGTATTTCTTGGTACACTTCTAACATTGTATTATACTTAAAAATTCTTATAATTTAAATTCTAAAGTTATCAATGGATTGAAATTTTCTTTCACCTTAAAATGCAGTGTAGAATAATCAACTGAATTATTAATCACAAAAATTAATAAACTTAACTTAAATATTTTTATAGAATTTTAGAATATTTATATGAATTTCATAAATCCTTACATCACAAAATTTACACATAATATTTTCCAAGAAAATCCTTAGCTTATATATATATAAATTACCTTATTCAATTCTAAGATTCACTTGATCATTACACCAAATGCACTAGTCTCGAATGGTTTTCCGAAGGGGTGATGCAGAAATAAAACTTTATCCACATAAGCCCTCAATTGCAAGAATAGTTAGTCTAGGGGAAGATGTGGCTATTTCTTTGCCATTTGATGAAGATAAGGTGGTTTATCCACTTAGTCCCTTTTACAAAAAATAATTAATGTAGGACCAAATTGCAGTTTTAACTTATCTAGGGACCAAATTACACTTAAAACAATTGCTCTCCACCACTCATGAAACCCGACCATCAAGGGGAAGATGTGGCAATTTTTTCTACCCTTTGGGTGTCATTTTATGGGTCCCACATTATTTTTCAACACAATCTAAATTTACACTGATAATATTTTTTCTATACTGCTAGTGCATTTCCTATACCGCCAATATTCTTCTCTATACTATATATGAGGTTTCTTAACCTCCTATACTGCTTAATTTTATACAATCTAATTTCTATATTGCTTAACTTTATGTAGTATAATTTTTATACTACTTAACTCTATCAATATAATCCTTATATTGCATTAATCTCATATTACTTAACTTTTGTACTGCTTAACTCTTGTACTATATAACTTCTATATTTCTATACAGTATTGTCCTTAAACTATATTTCTGTCTTGAAATCTATCGTAACACATTTTGCAACAATTAGGCTTTCTAATTTTTCTCCTTAAAAATCTCATTTTCACTTTTATAGAATTTATCATTAAAAATTGAACTTAAACGTTAATCCTTGTGGCACTCTTTTTGCTTTTAAAATATTTAACAAATTTTTGAGCATAAACTTTAGTTCACAAAATTTATACTTAAATTACTTAACATAACTCTTAATTATTGCATATATAATACACTAAAAATACTCAGATGTCACAACAATGATTCCATTCAACGAGCAGCATCATGAAACCGCCATGGGTGCATAGGTCGTGACAAAAGGAGTGAGAATTACGATGGTTTACGTTAGAATCACAACTGTCATTGAGATCTGGGCTCGTTTAAGGCCGATCCACTAACACAAACCGGAGTTCTTTCAAATCTTTAGGCCGTCAGCATGCCTCCTCCCAATCCCTTCTTCTTCTTATGTTCCTTTTTAGCTTTTGATTTTTTGTTTTGAATGAAAATACGGTATGTTCAGCTCATGTTAGGATTAATGAGCTTGTTCAATTTTTATAGACAGAAAAAAGTTCTCATCAAACCCAAATAAAAAATTAAAAAATTAAAATTAAAATTAAAATTAATTTTAGAGGACATGTTATGTAATGTAAATGTAAAAATTACTTAATATCATCCAAACCCGACTAAAAAGGATAATGTGTCAATATTAACAAGTGTTGAATGTCATTTGTTGTGAATATAGCCCCTTATATGTAAATATGCTGGTCAGAATGTTGACGTTAAAATTTAGGCAATAAAAACATATTGTGCCGCTTTGACAACAAACAAAATGAGACCTCTCAAAGTCGATTTTTCATAATTTTTCTAAGAAAAGTCGATTTTATATAAGTAAATCCAAAAGTTCTTATCATAGAGCACAAAACAACTTTTGTCCAACTTGATCTATACACTGTGTTGATCCCAGTTCGTTGATACAATTAAGCCAACTTTATATGATGTAAAGAATAACGTAACATCTTTTCTCCACCAAAAAAAAAAAAAGAACAACGTAACATCATCTACACTATAATAATAATAATAATGAGGCAACCCCCACCCCCAACGTATCAATTGCTCCGTTTAAAGACAATTTTACAAGCAAAGAAGTATAAAAGGAAAACGTGAATCAGCATACCTACTACTTATTGGAATTATATATATATATATATTTTTAAGTAGAATTTTATATATAATTGTTTAAATCAATTTCATATTCCTTCTTAGCAAAATAAATAAATAAATACAACATTAACAGTTTTCATATATAATGCTGCTAAATATTCACGTTAAATCAAACCTTCACCTCAACAGTTCTATCACGGAAATTCTAGCATTAAAAATATAAGAACAAAAATAGACGTTAATCGACGTGGCACAATCTCAATGATAAACCTCACATGAGTTAACGGCCAAGATTCGGCTGCTCACCACAATCGCTTCTGCCCATAAGGACTTTTCTGGTTCCGGGTCAACCCGTTCACACTGGTCCAACAAGAGCCGCCTCCTTTGACTGTTCTTAGACAAACAGACCGACAGACAATGATTCACCGGCACCGTTAACAGACGGCGTTAGCTCTCCCTCAAACGGCGATGTTAACTGGTGCAGGTCTGTCTCTCTCTTTCTTTCCTCTCTCTCTCTTCTTCCTCTCTCTCTCTCTTGGTCTCCGTCTTCTTCCTCCCTCAATTTTGGAATCGATTTCTCAATGTCTCTCTAGCACTCGGATCCGAAAATTCCATTCAAATCACAAGTAAAAATCTCCAATCTCTCTTTTATATTTCAATCTTTTTTGTTTCGTTTTCTGCTTTTCTTTTTAAGTCTCCTTTATGATTAGGGTTTTTTTTATTTTTTGTTAATCGTTTTTTCTCCGTATTAAAGCATCTCGGATTGTGGTTATTATTTTTAATTTTTTTATTTCCTTTTGTTGATTAGGAAATGGAGGAATAGGAATTTTTGGATGATATAATGATCCATTTGAAAACTTGAACTATTATTTGGTATTGAAAATGAAAATAATTTTATAAAATGGGAAATTCGAAGCCGAAAGCTTATGTCTTTCTTTGTTTATAGAATCAAATACTGCATGTTTTAGACCCAAAATCATTGTAAAATATAGATATATATATATTTATATATATACATCACGACTTTTCTGAATTTTTCATGACTTTCATAGGTATGGTGTTATTGTTTTGCTTGGGTAAAATTCGTAGATATTGAGTTGGAAATGATCTGGTTTTTGCATTTTTCAGGGGAAAAAATGATGTCGTGGTTCAGTGTACTGTGAATTGGTTTATGGGTCTGCAATTATTTGGAAGGTGTAATTTGTGGATTCTTGTGACACGAATACTTCTTCTAAGGTGCTTTTACTATTTGGATTGAGGGTTGAATTTGTATTAAGTGATTGGATTTGGTTCGTTAAGAATGACTGCAGGGTGACTGTTGAAAAGTTTAACCCTTAAAATATAGAGAGCAAGAGAGAGGAAAGCTTTGAGGGATGTCATGGGGGAGGCTCTCCTCACAACCTTGTCCATGGAGAATTGTCACTTGTCTACTCTCCTGTCCATGGATTCGAGTTCGTTGACGCATGACGAATTGGAAAGAGAGATGAACCGGTCGTTGTTCATCCCACGCCCTCCTCCAGACATCAACCTCCCCCTATTGTCTGAGTCAAGCCCACCTACCCAAAGTGGTTATGATCCCTGTGATGTCCTTCTAGATGTTAACCTCGGGTCACAGGGTTACGAGGCTGAGGCGGCGCTCAATTTGCCAAAAGTTGCAAAAAAATGCACAAAGCGACTGGATAGCGTTTGGGGTGCCTGGTTCTTCTTTAGTTTCTACTTCAAACCTGTTTTGAATGAGAAATCTAAGAGCAAAGTTGTCAGGGACAACAATGGCTTGTCTGGCTATGAAAAATCAGATCTGCAGCTAGATGCTTTCCTTGTTCAGCATGATATGGAGAACATGTACATGTGGGTTTTCAAGGAAAGGCCTGAGAATGCACTCGGCAAGATGCAACTCAGGAGTTACATGAACGGGCATTCTCGCCAGGGGGAACGCCCATTTCCTTTTAGTGCGGAAAAGGGTTTTGTTAGGTCACATCGTATGCAGAGGAAGCATTATAGGGGTCTCTCTAACCCCCAGTGCGTTCATGGGATTGAAGTTGTTCGTTCACCCAACCTCATGTGTCTTGATGAGGAGGAAAAGAAGAGATGGGTGGAGCTTACGGGCAGAGATATAAATTTTTGTATCCCTCTTGAAGCAAGTGATTTTGGTTCTTGGAGGAACCTACACCACTCAGAATTTGAAATTCTGAAGAATAATGCGAAAAAATTGCTCAACGGTACTAATTTGAATTTGTCAACTCAGCCATTAGACCATGGAAGCAGCGACGGGTTGGACCTCTCACCAGTCTGCAACAAACGTAAGAAGGATTTTTTCCCCCATGGACACGAGGATGGTTGTTACTTAACAAACAATCCCCATTTCGAAAAATCTTTGGATTTGAAAGTTCGTACAGCTGAGCTGCCCTGGTTAAGTGAGTTTAGTGGAGTAATGAAGAACGTTTGTGGCCCTGTTACTGCTGCAAAATCAATATATGAGGATGACGAGGGGTTCTTGATCATTGTTAGCTTGCCGTTTGCCGATCTTCATAGAGTAAAAGTCACTTGGAAGAATACAGCCTCCCATGGAATTGTAAAGATCACTTGTGTGAGTACAGCCTGTCAGCCATTCATTAAGAGACATGATAGGACATTTAAACTAACAGATCCAACACCGGAGCATTGCCCCCATGGGGAGTTCGTCAGGGAAATTCCCCTCCCTACCTCTATACCGGAAGACGGTACACTGGAAGCTTACTGCGACAAAACAGGAACTGTTCTTGAGATTATTGTACCCAAACACCGAAAAGGACCAGAAGAGCACGAGGTCCGTGTATGCTTCGTCCCTCCCCTTGGAATGAATGAGCATAATATGTTGACATGAGGTTCGTGTGGGCTTTTGAGATTATTGTGGCGGTTTTTGGTGTCGTTGTTTCTCACTTTGTTCGGTCAAGGAAATCCACCACAAAGTCATCTGATTTATTGTTTTCCCTTTTCATTTTCCATAATCTTTTATAGCGCGTCCTACCCCACATTCATGTTTTCTTTAATTGTTCCTAGAGAATACTTAGGTGAGACTGTTTATTGCTGTATGCTTTATTGACCATTTCTTGTTTTTTTGGTTTAAACTTGCACCAACAATCTGGCGCATTTCTTTGTCATCCGAGTAGCATTGGCACAAATTTTTCATTCTCACAGTTGCTCACCTTAAAATCATTTTGTGAATTGTGAAGGGTATAAACCAATATGACTTGTATACTTTCCGTTTTTTTTGTCCTCTTTGATGTACAATATTTATCCGCATCAAAAATAACGTCGCGATCTTCTCTGAAAATTTGTCATAGGAATCCACTACGACCTTAAGGCCTAACTCTTCATCATGGCTAATCGTTACGGGTACGAATATCTGATTGTCAAGTCCATCAACGAAACAGATGACGACACGACAATGATGAGAATTATAATTGTACATATATGCATATATATATATATACATATATACATAGAGAGAGAGAGAGAGAGAGCGCTCCCAGTCCCCACCAATAGTTAAAGGCCTTTTCCACTGTTTGGAACCGTTAAACAGATGTCTTATTCTATTAATTTTACATAAATAACCCTGTTAATTTTACATAAATTACCGGTAGAAGTTCCTACCGTTAAACGATCCCAAAAATAAAACTAAATGAGGGTTAAATAAATGGGTACAGGAGATCTAGTGAATTGAAAGTCTAACTTTGTGTTTCGATTGAAGACCCGATTAATCTTTGCAACAGGATCCAGGGTTTCAGTTCGCCAGAGCATTCCGTTAAAAGTATAATGTTGGTCTGTTAAGACCGTTACACCTAAACCAAACACACCAACAAAGTCATCACGTTGTACTTATCATTGCACCGCCAGACCGACAAAAGATTTTTTTTTTTTTTTTTTAAAAGAAAGAAAGAAAAAGCATCCGATTCAACCTATAGTGAAATTACAAACACTGCGAGTTTGCCGACAAAAAAGGGGGAAAAAAAAAAAAAACACCAAACCACAAAAATCAACTTGGAAAGAAGCCAGAACCACACAAAGCAAATAACCAGTGGCTTGATTGGATTCTTAATCAACTTCCTCAATCTTGGGACCAGCACCACTTCCACCAGCCGGAGGAACGTCGTCCCCGTCCATGCCACCAGCGCCCATGTCGGGCCCACCAGCTCCCTGGTACATCTTGGCGATGATGGGGTTGCAGATGCTCTCCAGCTCCTTCATCTTGTCCTCAAATTCATCAGCCTCCGCCAGCTGGTTGCTGTCCAACCATTGGATCGCCCCATCAATGGCGTCCTCAATCTTCTTCTTGTCGGAGGGGGGCAGCTTCGAGCTGATCTTCTCGTCCTTGACTGTGTTTCTCATGTTGTACGCGTAGTTCTCCAATGCATTCTTCGCGTCCACCTTCTTCTTGTGCTCCTCGTCCTCGGCCTTGTACTTCTCTGCCTCCTGAACCATCGTCTCGATCTCTTCCTTGGATAGTCTACCCTTGTCGTTGGTGATGGTAATCTTGTTCTTTTGTCCGGTGGTCTTGTCCTCCGCAGAGACGTTAAGGATACCGTTGGCGTCGATGTCGAAGCAGACTGTGATCTGAGGTACACCTCTTGGGGCTGGAGGAATGCCGGAGAGCTCGAACTTTCCGAGCAAGTTGTTGTCGCGGGTTCTGGCTCTCTCTCCCTCGTAGACCTGGATCAACACTCCCGGTTGGTTGTCGGAGTAAGTAGAGAAGACTTGCTCTTTCTTGGTGGGGATTGTGGTGTTCCTCGGGATCAAGACAGTCATAACACCACCGGCAGTTTCCAAACCAAGAGACAGGGGCGTGACATCCAAGAGCAATAGGTCCTGAACCTTCTCGTTTCCTTCACCGCTCAAGATAGCGGCTTGAACAGCAGCACCATAAGCAACGGCCTCATCTGGGTTAATGCTCTTGCAGAGCTCCTTTCCATTAAAGAAGTCCTGCAATAGTTGTTGCACTTTGGGAATTCTGGTGGAGCCACCGACGAGAACAACATCGTGAACACTGCTCTTGTCCATCTTGGCGTCCCTCAAGCACTTCTCAACAGGCTCCATACACTTCCTGAATAGATCCATGTTGAGCTCCTCGAATCTGGCACGGGTAATCGTCGTGTAAAAATCGATACCCTCGTAAAGAGAATCAATTTCAATGGTGGTTTGTGCGGTGGATGAGAGAGTCCTCTTTGCCCTCTCACAAGCTGTCCTCAGCCTCCTAAGGGCTCTTGGGTTGCCGCTAATATCCTTCTTGTGCTTCCTCCTGAACTCTTGGACAAAGTGGTTCACCATTCTGTTGTCGAAATCTTCTCCTCCAAGGTGAGTGTCACCAGCAGTGGCCTTCACCTCGAAGATACCCTCTTCAATGGTGAGCAGAGACACATCAAAAGTACCACCACCCAAATCGAAGATCAACACATTCTTCTCACCAACATTTGAGGCCTTCTTGTCGAGACCGTAAGCAATGGCCGCGGCGGTGGGCTCGTTGATGATACGCATCACGTTCAGTCCAGCAATGACACCAGCGTCCTTAGTTGCCTGACGCTGCGAGTCATTGAAATAAGCAGGGACAGTAACAACGGCGTTCTTGATGGTTGAGCCAAGGTAAGCCTCAGCAATCTCACGCATCTTGATGAGGACCATGGAAGAGATTTCCTCAGCGGCGAACTGCTTCTCTTCGCCCTTGTAGTTCACAACAATCATGGGCTTGTCACCAGGTCCCGCAATCACCTTGAATGGCCAGAGCTTAATGTCGCTCTGAACAGATGGGTCAGAATATCTCCGTCCAATCAAACGCTTGGCATCTGTAATACAACGATATCCAGTTTAAGAAAAAGTACCAGAAGTCTATCCCAACACTGACATACCCCAAAAAAAAAAAGACGAAGCTAAACAAAATCATCATATACAATTTCCGGTAAGGACAATTGACTATAAAGTCAAACTGATTTAGTCAAAGTGAAGTTGCAATAAGCTAAAAATTTGGTCTCGGTACCTTCAATTCCTTCCCCACACCTTAAACCTCGTCATAAATAATATTTTTTTCTGAAAGACTCTTAATTAATCATTAGACTTTGTGATGTAATAACTATATTCTAGGAAAGTTTCAAAATGCGAAATTAAAAAAGTTGAAAAATAATCACATCCACCACTGAATAGTTATATTCTAGGAAAGTTTCAAAATGCGAAATTAAAAAAGTTGAATAAATATCACATCCAGCAATGAATAGTTATATTCTAGGAAAGTTTCAAAATGAGAAATTAAAAAAAAAATTGAATAATAATCACATCCAGCAATGCATAGTTATGTCTGCAGTTCTCGTAAATAGCACACAAAAAAAATCATGCTAAACAATTATCTAAAATACAAAGTAGCAAGCATAATTAAATATATTGCCAGATTTCCACATTCATTACTACCGCAACGCTAAAGTTAACTAGTTTTTGAGTTTCAAATATTACTTAACTCCTCGCACCATCAATAACTACAAACGTTATGCTTAATCTGTTTATAAACCATGAGCAAATTCAAGACGAAGTATGATAAATCTATGCGAGAACCTTGAAATAACAAGAGTAACAAAAAGAAAAATAAATAAACAGTACCAAACAGCTACAAACCTTCAGATCTGAGCACAGTACTTGGAAAATTCAAATTTCAGGGACAATCAAAGAGCCAGTAGCTTACCGAAAACGGTGTTGGTCGGGTTCATGGCGACCTGGTTCTTGGCAGCGTCGCCGATGAGCCTCTCGCTGTCGGTGAAGGCGACATAAGACGGCGTCGTACGGTTCCCCTGGTCGTTGGCGATGATCTCAACACGGTCGTGTTGCCACACTCCGACGCACGAGTACGTCGTTCCGAGATCAATTCCGATCGCCGGTCCTTCTCCTTTTCCGGCCATTGAAGATCCTTAAACTTCTTCGATCAAAAACCCTAGAAAAAAATGCTAAAAATTAAATCGAAATTGAATTTTGCTAGGCTAACGCAGAGAAATGAATGTTTGGAAATTTTGTTGAAAAAAGACGGAAAAGAGCGTGGAAATATATAGTGGCTTTTTGGTTGGGAAGAATTCCAGAAAGTTCCGAAGGGAGATTTTCAACCGTTGGATTGGATGTACGGACGGCTGTGGTTTGTCGGGGGACTTTTATAGGCTGGCGTGGAAGACATCCCGTTTTTCGAGCTTCTGGTTGGTTCGCGATGTTTCTATTTCTTTGTTGGAGGGGGATTTTTGGTGAATCTTGTCCCATTGCCTTGAATTATTAATTATTTAATTTGTAGAGGAAAAAAAAAAAGGAGAAATTTACACACACGTATGGCTTGCTTAAATTTCGAAGACTTTTTTCTAACGTAAAACGTTATAATTCCTAGTTTTAGTCAGATTAAAAAAAAGGCTTTTTTATTGATCAACGGTGACCAAAAAAAGTAACCTGCTTATTCGATAGACAAATTTAAACTATGTTAATTAAAAATATTTTAATTTAAGCTGTGTAATTTAAAATTAATGTTTGAATAAGCAGTTAGAGTCTTAATCTAAAAATAGAATAAAATTAAAATTTATGTTTAAATAGATTGTGGAAAAAAAATTTTGATGTACTAAAAAATCTAACAAAACATTAATGTTCATAATATTAAAAAAATGAAATATGGAACCTGCTTTATTTTTCTCTTTGTTGTGAACACAATAAAAGAAGAATTATCTCAAACAAATATCAAATAAAAAAGTTATGATATTTTTTTTCTAAAGCATAGGAGAGAGAGAAAGTTTGTAAAACATGAATTATACTACAGCATTTAGATTCAAATCTTGTAAATTTAGGGGAAGCATAACTCGAATTTTGCACTCAAAACTTAATTGAGATTCGAATATTGATGCCACCAAATGCGTATCCAAATCCAATCTAAAATTCTGAGTCCAAAATTCGAGTTGAATCCACAAAATAAACTAGCCCTTAATCGCTAAAAAATTTTACATTAAGATCCTAGACTTTGTAATCAAATTACAAAGCACATCCTCTTTATTAATTAATTGTTACATTATTCAAAAAATAAGAAATTATGATAGAAAATTGTATTTCAACTCTTGTATATTTTATAAGAGAAATGCTAGAGTCACTCTTTTTGTCTCTCTTTTTGTCCCTCTCTATCTTCTACTCTTTGACACGTATTGTCTTACTTCTCCATTAAAAATAAAAAATAAAAAATAAAAAAAAGAGATGACTACAGACGACCTTTTTGCTTTTTATTACCAGAATTTCTAGAAAATGTAGTTAGAATTGAAACTTTGAACTGAAAACTAATGTAGGAGCTTTACATTATAGCCCACTTTTTTTTATCACCATAGCATGTAAGAACTTTATCGTAACACCCGTCATTTTTCATGTAACAGGTAATGATAGACATTAATGATGTTAAGTATTTTTTCTTATGAAATAATGCTACTGACCATTTATTTAAATATTATGACAGGCTACAGTCACGTGAAATTGATGTGCTCAAGGTGTTCATGTCACTTATAATGTATGCATGATAAATATTTAATATTTTATCTTTGGTATCTTTAAAGTGGCACTTCCGAATTTATTTTCCAAGATGGCATGCCGAAGGATTTATTTAATATTTTATTTTTGGTATCTTTAAATTTTGGATTTGTTATAGTTTTAGGTGTCTATTGTATGTAGGATTTTTATAAAATTATTTTAGGATATAGATAATTTATTTTATGAGCGTTTGTTAGGCTGCTAACTATTTTGTTGTTGCTAGCAGTTTTTGTGTTGTATGTAGTGTGACTTATTTTAATTGTCTAATGAAATTTTTATGGCTAAAGAAAAATTAAGGTAATTCATATATATGTTAATCATATCCCTGCAAAACCTCATGCCTTAATTGTATATGGATTGTGAGTTAATAAATTATGAATACATAAGGGTCAGGCAGGTTTTAGTATTGCAGTTTTTGCATGAATATTTATAAGTTAGTAAAGTGTATATATGCTCTTATATTTCTTGAGACGGAAGTATGAATAATGTCATATGGTTTTGAATGATTTCATGATAATGAAATTTATTTATTTATTTTTTTTTTTTTTGCATATGGATGTATGACATGAACAGACCAAGAAGTGAGCACATCGAGACCACGGCGACGTCATCTAAGATAAGGTTTAAGTAAGCAAGTCAAGTAAGTACATTCTCACCTGCAACATGATAAAAGTTTACGAAAAAGTTTTAAGAACATGTTTTATGGTAATTTTTAAGTTTGTTTTTACATGTTATTTTCTCATGAAAACTTTTGTTGCAACAAGAAGATTTAACGAATGTTTCAATAATGAGGTATATTAAAAGTATATCTATATATGTATCACTTAATTAAGTGTGGCACACCATATGTTTATGTTTATGTCTATGTTTATGATGTCCAAAGTTGGACTTGTCATGTTTGGTTTAGGATTAGCTACCCTTCTTCTCTTACGACGACGCGCCTACAATGATGATAATGGTGCAACACTTAGGCCCCCAAAGATAAAATGAATGAAGTTTTAATATGAATAATGTTAATGAAAGATATGTTCTATATGAAACTATGCCAAGCACACTATTATGTTAATGATGATTATGATTATGATGTTTTGTAAAGGTGTTCATAAAATGTTTTAAGTTGTGAGATAGGAAAGTGTACTTACTAAGCTTTTGCTTACTTAGTTTATGATCATGTTGCAGATAAAGGTAAGAGGACTATAGAATAGGTGGAGGGCAAAGACATACGTGTGAGCAAGGAACGATGGATTGAAACGGAAGAACGCCAAGATAGAAATTTTTCATTTAAAAAAAAAGGGTTTCTAAACTATATTTCTATTTCTTTGTATGTTAAATTTTCGCACTATTAAGTAAAAGACTTGTTTTTACATTGTATTGATTTTATAGAAAATTGGCTTGCCAATTACCCTGTATCGGCCTGTCAATCTAAGAGTTTTAAAACCCCTATTTTGCAGTGCCTCGAACGGCCTGCCGGTGGTTGAAGTTTAGACTGTCGATCATGTTCGGCTCGCTGATGTCCAAAGTTCGACCTACTGAACTGTTTGCACAGATTTTAAAGTTGTTTTAAATTGTCTTTAAATTATAGTCTCATTGTTTTGGAATTGGTAAACTATTTAAAAAGTTTATCAATTAGTAGTTTTAATAGATGATTGTATATTTGTAAATGTTATAAAAAATATATATGTATGGATTTTGAGGATATATTCATCAAATTATGTTTTTAAATTTAAATAGTTTATCTTAATTAACGATAGCAAGGATGAATATAACGACATCTGTGACGTTTGTAAGGGGGCGTTACATTTACACTGTAGCTCTTTTTTTTTTTTTTTTAATATCACTGTAGCATGTAAGAACTTTACACTATAGCAATTAAAAGTTTTTGTAATAACTGATTTTACTAAACACCATATATATTTTTGCCATTATTTTCTCTTTTCACTTAGAAAGGATAGATTTTGGAGAGATTTTTTTAATGAAAAAAGTTGTGGAAGAGAATGGTAAAATTCTCTATTGGTAGAGAACTCAATATAGGCCGTCCGATTGTAAATCAATGGCTTATAATTATATTGCTTACATAAACTAAAATAAAACTTATGAAATCTAATCACATAATTGTTTTTATATCAAATTTTTCACCAATAAATCTTAATTATTAATTTTATACTTTTCAGCTTTGTCCTCTATTTCAAAAAAGTACACAAACCTAAAATCCCAAATTTAGTTTCATTAGGAAAAAAATTTTGAAGAGTCCAACGTCTACCGTTGATGGCTCTAATGACGGGGCTTCTTCTCGCTGCTACCCACGTAACTTCATTGTTGACAAATTTCATCATAGCTTTGGTCGCTTGTCAAGCATCTCACCACTGACACCCCGTTGAAGTTCGCTTCCCCCACCACCTCTCGGCAACAACAACGACAACGACATTTGGCACCAAAGAAAGCGATTGCATACTTTTGGTCCAAGACATGGACGCGTTGAATGATGATCTCAACCCATTGTTATCGCTTCCTCGCCGACGAATCCATTGACATTGCTTCCTCGAAGATCTTAATACAAATATTTTTTTCTTTTACGAGTTATTTTTTTGTTTGTTCTTGATGAAAAAAAGTTTATTGGTTTGTAAATCGAATCTATTTCTAGCAAAATAATGTGGATCTGTTAATAATCTCGTTGGTTAGGGCTAGAAGTTGGGCAGAGCTAGGCTCAACGGCGGTTGGGAGTGACGAGGTTGTGCTCACTCAAATCTTAACAGAGTTGTGTGCGACAATACTGGGCCGCAAGTGGCTGGCCTCATCAGGCTTGGGTAAGATATGGGTATGGTGAAGAAGGCAAAAGGAGGAAGAAACAAATGAGTTTTTTTTTTTTCCTCAGATCAGGTTTTTTTTTTTTTTTTTTTTGCTGAATCAAGTGTGGAAGAGTCTAATTTAATTTGGTATTTTTCTATTTAAGTTACAGTGTAAAAATCTCATATCTTATAGTTTTTAAATCAAAATTATTAGTTCCAACTATTCTTTCAAATGACTTACTTATCTTTAAGAAAAAATTGATGTACAAAGCAATAAAAGCATCAAATGAGTAGGTATATGAAGATGAATGAATTTGCTCTTCTATAAGTCTTTCTTCCTTTCCCATGTAGATGACAAAGGTGAAAAGTCTTCAACGGCAATGTTTAATAACTAATAAAAAACATTTCTTCAAATTTATGCTTCATTGGTCCAAAAAAGGACAAACTTTAAGCTAAATTGCGCTAATATCCTTTATATTTTGTCCAAATTATAAAGACTCCTCCTGGACCAAAACTAATAATATTGATACCCATTAACCTTTTGAAAAAAATTACATAACTACCCCCTTTATTAGTTGATTGTGAGGCTTGATCGTTAGTTGACCGTTAATTTTGTTCAAAAATGTTGAAAACGTCCCTCCATTCATTAAAAACATTTTTAGTTTTTTTGTGAGCTTAAAAATGACGATTTTACTATATATTGACTTAAAAATGAGTTTAATAATTTGAACATACTTATAACTATAAATTTCACTCCAATGGAAAATATTTTTTGTTTTTTTCTCCAAATATAATGACTATGTCTAAAATAAGACAAAATACAATTAAAACAATTAATTACAATAAAACCAAAACTAACTAACTCCAAGAAAATAATAATTTAATTATGAAAAATGGTTTATTTTTCCATCAAATTAACTAATTCCAACAAAACCTAAAATAATTCTTTCTCTTCTTCGGTCCTCTATTTTTCATAAAAGATCAGAAAATTATAACAAAATTATAAAAAAATAATGAAAACATACATTGTTGAGAAAAAAAATAAAACAAATAATAATGTAAAAACTTTAAAATAAATACCAAACTCTAAAAATATTAAAATAAAATTAACAGTGTAATTTTTTTATAAAACATAACAACGTAAGCAAAATAAAAATAAAAATAAAAAATATTTAAAAAAACACCATTTGCACGTCTTTGTCTCTCCTTCCCCCTTTTCTCTTTGGGTGGCGCAAGGAAATGGGAGAACAACAGTAGAAGGGGCAATGGGGTGGGGACAGCGACAGTTGGGGGTGTGACGGATGCAAAAGGGAGGGGGCTGACGGGAGTGATTATGCTCAACGGGAAGGAGTCGGGCGGGGCTGGCCTTGATAGGAATGGGGGCAGGCAAGGCGATTTTGATGGGAAGAGGTACCGGCATGACTGGGCTTGATGGAATGACGAGTGGGTGGAGTTAGACGTGACGGAAGGGGATTGAGCGAAGTTAAGAGCGATGGAAGTGGCAGGTGGTGTTAGGCACAATGGAAAGGGGGCGGGCGATGTTGCTGGGCTTGGTGGTGGGGTTGTCAGTGGAGGGAGGGCCAGATGGATTTGGTGGGGGTGGAGCTGTAATACCCACCTATTTTTATGTAACGGATTATGCTAAGTTTGTAAAGACGTTAAGTAATTTTTATTAATAATTCATGATTTTATGTACTAACTATTTATTTTAAGTTTTATGACAGGTGACGACGGCATGGAATCGTTGTGCTCAAGTGTTCATGTTAATTTTAATGTATTGGTACCTGGAAGCGCCTTAAAACTCTCTTATCCAAGAGGAAAAAGGTTCGACTCCTGGGGGACACGCTCCTCCCGTCGGAGGCAAATCCGCGTGGGGGCTCCCGACCTCCCTGAGAACTCAGCTGGGATCTAACTCGGCTGGGACACTCGAGATCGAGCCGGGCTCCCTCCCCGACAATACATTAGAGGTGCTCGCCAGGCTCTGGCCGGGGATCTCAACACCTCAACATAAAACACGTGTTCGAATGAAAAACTCAACCCTGAGGGGGTCCCCGCTAGGGGAGGGACCTCGGCTCGGTGGTGGCTCCCTCCTACAAATTGTGTCCAAGGTGGCCCTCTACCGAAAAGGCAGGTCGACGCGACGCCGAGTCTCCCAACTGAGTTAGATCCTAGCTGAGTTCTCAGGGAGGTTGGGAGCCTTCACCCGGTGCGAGGGGCAGAGCTTGTATTTTGCCTCTAGTGAATGAGCGCGTCCCCCAGGAGTTGAAACCGTATCCTCTTGACTAAGAGGGTCTTAGGGTGTCCCCTGGGTACCAATCCCTCAAATTGATGGATTGGTACCTAGGAGCGCCTTAAAACTCTCTTATTCAAGAGGGAAAAGGTTTGACTCCTAGGGAACACGCTCCCCCCACGGGAGGCAAATCCACGTGGGGGCTCCCGACCTTCCTAAAAACTCAGCTGGGATCTAACCGGCTGGGACACTCGGGGTCGAGCCGGGCTGCCTCCCCGACAATACGTTAGAAGTGCCCGCCAGGCTCCGGCCAGGGATCTCAACACCTCAACAATTATGATGCAATGATGACTTGAATGTTATAATGTATGGTATTTTCAAGACAGTTCGGCAGGCCAGACTTTCAGGTTCGACAGGCCAAAAAGTCTGCCAAGAATCGGCAGGCCAATGGAAACCATCGGCAGGCCAAACTTCATGGAATCGTCAGGCTGAACTGTGTAGTCGGTAGGCCGATGACAGCTGACGTGCAGTTAGCAGGAATCTCTTCAAATTTATGGCTGAGATGATTACATTAAATGGGTGGTTTATTGTGATTAATTGACATATTTATGGATTAATTTCTTCATTTAAGGAAATAAAATCATTGACTTTTCTTTGATTGGTATTGATTGATATGATTTCCTATTTTTAGAAGGCAAAATATGGTAAGATGAGATGATTTGTTTGACTTTCCCTCTTTTCTCTCCATTCTTCACGCAATTAGTCTCAATCTTAGTCAGAAAATTTCTGAGTTAATGAAGAGTTTTGACTCCCCTTTTTACGTTATACTCATTGCGTTAAATTTTTTAACGTTCTTTTTTCTCTATCTCTCTTCCTCTCACGTCTTCTCTCTCTCATTCATTCTGAGACGTATCTCTTATTCATCTCTTCTTCTTCTCTTCTCCACGTTTTCCATTTCTTCTTTCTCTCAAAAATTCTCTGCAAGTAATTGAAATAAAGGAATTGAGTTTTCTTTGGACGAATTTGAAGGAATTTGAGAAGAATCGTTTTGACGTAAGGGTTCGTTTTGGTTTAAATTTGAAATGAAATCTTTCTTGACATGAGACTGCCATATCTTTCTCTACAAAATTACGTTTATTCTGAATTTTAATATGATGTTCATATGTGTGTTATGTTAATGTTCTTTCAAGTTTCAAGTCATTTCAATTTTTCTATGATAAGTTATGAATTTTCTATCCTCTACCACTCACAGTAAAATATTGTTGTTTGACTATGATGCATGAAAATGTAATTTTTGTTCAAGGGGTAAATGTGTTTTGTTTTTCATGAAATTTGGCAAGAATGTTCATGTATATGTTATGTTATGGACTGCAAAGTTTGGTAATGATTTGATGAATAAATTATGTGTTATGTAATTTTTATTGAGATTAGGTCAAGAAACTGTTTTAACAATATTATTATTGGACTTTTGTTTTATGTGATATTCTATATGTTTAAATGATTTTATTAATGATGAAATAATTTTATGATATTGAAATGTATAATAATAAGATGTTAGTATGAATTTTAAAATTAAAATATATGTGTTTTAATTGTTAGAAAATGTTTTCAAAAGATTACTCACTACCTTATTATTATTGCTGGCAGATTTCATGTTTGAAATGTATGGGTTGTTTTTGATGATTATAGTTATGGATGCTTGTTATGAATTATGTTTGTATGAGATGAATGTATATGTGATGTAATATGAATGGATGTTATATTTATGATAATAAGTATTAATTTTATTTTGTATCTTTAAATGAATAAATGGCATGAACACGCAAAGGAACGAGCACATCAAAACCATGGCGTCGTCACAAATTCTTATAAGGTTTAGTAAGCTAACTTCTAAAGTAAGTACATTCTCACCTGCAACATGATATGTTTTATAAGGTTTGAAATTATGTGCATAATGATAATTATTCTATGATGGATTTTATGATGGTTTCATTTAAAGTTTTTTTTTATGAAATATTTTGATATTCATAAAATTATACATGTATGATGATAACATATTTCAAAGCATGAAAGTTTAAATATGTATATATATGTATCACCTAAATAAGTGTTGTACACCAATGTTATGATATGTTATGATGTCATATTTGGTTTAGGATTAGCTACCCTTCTCCTCTCATGACGACGCACCTATAATGATGATTATGGTGCAACACTTGGGCCCTTAAGATAAAATGGAATACATTTGAATATGGTCAAGTAATAAAAGATATGTTTCTATGAAATGTGCTTAATGCACGATTATGATATGATGATGATGATGTTGTTTATGAAATGTTTTTTTAAAATTGTGAGAAATATATGTACTTACTAAGCTTTAGCTTATTCAAGTTTATGTCATGTTGCAGATAAGGGTAAGAAAGTCATGGACTAGGCGGAGGATACGGAATGGCGTGTGAGCAAAGTACGATGAATTGTAACCGGAAGAACGCCAAGAAGAAAGTTTATATGATTTAAGTCAAGTTTTTACATTTTGGAAAAATTTATTTGTTAAGTTTTAAGAATACAAGAACTATGATTTAATATTTTGTTTTATCATTTTACGAATTTGATCTTCCGTATTTTGAAAGTTGAATTTGTTTGCAAATTAAGTTTTCTTAAGGTTTTTGGCTCTGTCGACCTGCCGAACATCATTGGTCGGTATGCCGATGTAAGAATGTTCTGCTTGCCGATCCCACCTTCGGCCTGCTAAACTTTGAAAGTTTTTAAACCCAGTTTTGCAGAGCTTCTGCAGGCCTACCGGTTGACGAATTCTGGCCTGCCGACCATGTTCGGCCTGCCGAAGTCCCAAGTTTGGCCTGCCGAACTGTGGGAGTAAATAGCTTTTAAATGATGTGATGTTTTACAAGTTATGATTTTACAAATTGGTATATTTACTTTATTAAAGCAAGTTTATGATCAATCTTAATGTGAAATTAAATTTTGACTAAGTTAATGAATGTTGTTGTTGTTTTTTTTTTTTTTTTAAATGTATGTATGGATCCTGGTTATGATTTCTTTAACAACATTTTCATTTAAAGTTCAAATAAGTATGTAATATATGAATGTAACGCATCTGTGACGTCCATAAAAGAGGGCGTTATA
Organism: Artocarpus heterophyllus; assembly: GCA_025403435.1. Taxonomy (NCBI): domain Eukaryota; kingdom Viridiplantae; phylum Streptophyta; class Magnoliopsida; order Rosales; family Moraceae; genus Artocarpus; species Artocarpus heterophyllus. The sequence goes on from CM046353.1 coordinate 11,546,571, forward strand.
GGAGCGGTACAAGGAGGCAGGCCTGGGTTTTGTTTTTCTTTTCTCTTTTTTTTGGTTTCCTTTGTTTTCTGATTTTAATTTTTTTCAGGATTTTGAAACTTTTTTGGGAAAAAAAAAGTTTTTTGGTCTTCCTTTTTTTTGCTGATTTTGATTTTTAAAGTAAAAACAAATAAATGGCTGTGATTTTGTAATATTAGATCAATAGTTGAGATTTTAAAGGTATTTTTGTCATTTTATATGAAAAGTTAACAAAGTTAAGCTCAAGAGGTTTGAGTGTGATTAGTTTGGTCCAGGGGTGAGTGTAATTTGAGTAAAGCACAAGAGGTGAGTGTAATTTGCCCTAAATTTTATTTTTGCTTCACGAACTTTTGTTAGTTTGTTACTTTGTTACCCGAACTTTGAAAAGTGGCATGTATACCCTTCGAACTTAAAATATTAACGAAAATGCTATTTGTGTGACATTCCATCCATAAAGTTTTATTTTTGCCCCTTGAACTTTAGTAATATATCATCTTGCCCCCTGAACTTCAAAAACTGGTATTTTTACTCCCTAAACTTTCTTTTTTTTTTCATTATCTTTTCTAGTAAGGAATTTTTCATACAAGTCAAAACTCAAATTTCTCAACTAAATAGTGGCTTTTTTGTATTATTCAACATCCATTTTTGTTAAAAGTATTTTATATAGGCCGATGCATATATACACATATTTGAAATGGCTATATATTATATATGCATATATATTTTGCTTACATATTTTTTAAATTTGTTGCGTGCAATTCATTTTTCTTTTCTATCATTTATTTTTTCTTGTTACAAAATTAGATGTAGTTCAATAAAGAAATTCAACATACATCTTTTATTAAAGCATTTTATATTTATAAGTTTCTTTTTTTTAAGTATTTACGATAGCTTTTCACTTTCCACCTAATACCTAAAACCGAGAGGAGTTTGAAAGGACCCTAATATATATGTAATCTTTCACTTGTTTTTGCATAGTTCATTTTTTATTTTTTATTTTTATGCCAAATAGATGTCTTTTTTTATTGTAATGCATTTTTTTTTTACTAATTGTAATGCACTTTTTTGTTTCGCAATTCAACCATACTACACTTTCGTTAAAGTATTTAATAGTTTTTAGCTGTAATAGTCTTTTACTTTTTCACCCAATGCCTAAAACCTAGAAAAAAACACACACATAAAAAAGTCTAGCAAGAGAAGAATGAATGCTAGAAATCTAGTGAAATATCTTCTTATCGTAACGTATTTGCCCTGACTTTCTTCTTACTTAGCTTAATAAGCACGTAAATTAAAAAAAAACACAACCTTCCAAAAAAAAGGCACAAAAAAAAAAGTGGGTTAGAATTGTTGACTCAATTTACTATTTACAACTCTTGGGTGAGCAATTTGAGTTTTGACTTATATGAAGAATTGTTGCCTAAAAAAGAACAAAAAAAAGTTGTAAGGATAAAATGCCAATTTTTGAAGTTTAGGGGGTAAGATGGTATATTTACCAAAGTTTGAGGGTCAAAAATAGAACTTTATGAACGAAATGTCACAAAAAGGGGGCATTTTTGCTAACATATTAAAGTTTGAAATGCATTTTTGCTAATGTTTTAAAGTTCGATAGATGCGCATGCTAATCTTCAAAGTTTGTGGGGTAAGGTGACAAAACTAACCAAAATTCAGAAGGTAAAAATAAAATTTATCAAAAAAAGAATGGCAAAAATGTAAGAAAATGGCCATTAGTTATGTTTGCTTTTTTAGGAAAAAAAGATGACATGTGTCAATAATAGAAAGGAGAGAGTGGCCCTAGTATTTCTCATTTTATAAAGAGAAATTTTATTTGAATACCCTATATTATATTGAAATATGAGTTTAGTACCCTTTGTTTTGAAAAATTTTATGCTAATACTTCAACCTTTTAGAAAAATATTTTTTTAATACATCAGAGCCTTTTTAGGACACAAAAAGACAAAATTAGAGTCTATCAGGAAAATCTTGAAAGACAAATTTAAGAATTTTTGGTGTTTGTTTGCAGGCATAATAATTTTTAAATTTTTTTTACTTAAAGTTCCCGTTAATCGATTATAAAGGATAATTTTGTTTTTCTCTGTCCCAAAAAAGGACTCCAAGATACTAAAAAAATATTTTCTAAAAGGTTAAGGTACTAGTATGAAATTTTTCAAAACAAAAGATAGCAAACTCATATTTTAGTATAATATAGAGTACTAAAATAAAATTTTCCTTTTTATAAATATCAAGTCAAAAACATCCGCTTTGCCCATCATCAAGCCTTTCAAGCTGCTTGCGGGAGTAAAAACCAAAATTTTCAATAGTGAAAAAAATTGAGATTAAGTAATCTTTAAAAACTTTTATCCATATCATGCACTCAAACGATGAAAAATAGTAATTATAATGTTCATTTTTTACATAATATTTTATTTTTATCCTCAAACATAAAAAATAAATGATAAATTTGAAACAATTTTAAAAATTAGAACACTTCAATTTGTAAAACAATTTTTGATAAATTAAAATTTTGACAATTGTTCCTAAAAATTTCAAGGGGAAATGAGGAGGTGGCCAGCCCATGGGATGGTTGTTGGGGATCGTTGTGAGTTGTAGTAGAGGCGGGGGCGAGATGGGGAGGAGAGGGGAGGGGTCGCCTAATCATATTTGATGTTGAGATTTACTTGTGTCAATCATTTTACATCAAAAGTTAACAAAATTAAAGTTGAGGAGTGTTTTGTTGAGATATCTTTTAGAGTGTTTAAAAGTGTAGTTCAAATCAATGGTTTAAACTATGAAAAGTGTAAGCTCTCACATGCTATAGTAAAAAGCTACAGTGTAAAACTCTCACATGCTCAAATTCTCAAATTTAAACTGATAGTTTAAAATGCTCTCCCAAATACCTTATATGTAATTTACTTAATACAAAGGAGTGTTAATGTAGTTTTTCCAAAAACAAAAAAAAAAAAAAGAAGAAAAATTTTACATATTTGATGCCATGTGTTTTATTATTGTTAGTGGTAGAAAAATGTTTGAGAATACTGTGGTTGTTGAAGACCACAAATTATAACTAATAGAAAACATATTTTATGGGTCCTTTTTTTTTTTCAGTATGTGGTGTTGAGCATAGCAGTACTTCATGACATTGCTTTAGTGAGTTACTATCTCAGGGGATCATTTGAGAAATCAGTTAGAACTTAAAAATATGTAAGAACTTTACATTGTAGCAAATTACTGTAGCATGTAAGAGATTGACACTGTAACAAATTGAACTTATTTTTCTAACATGCTTCCCAAACAAAACATTAATTAATTGATAGTAATTAATTGATAGTATTGAATATATAAATACATATATATATATATAATTATAGTAAATAACACTTTTCAAAACTAATTATAGTGAATAGCATATTTCAAAAATATTTATAATAAATGATAATTTTATAGTATAAATTATTTATTTACCCCTCCTTGTATATATATGAGAACCATTTGTCTGTTTTGATCTTCAAATGTCATTTTTTTTAAAACATAAAATTCTAAAAATACAAAAAAAAAAAAAGTCGAGACAAAAAGCATTTTTTGGAAGTCCGTTTAACATACTTTTATTAAACAAACCAAAAGAATGTATTTGGAAGTTATCTTCAAAGTATGAAGTATTTATTTAATATTATATGCATATTGATATATAAATCTATTAATCAGATAAAATGCAGTATAAAAAAGTGATTTTTTCTAAAACAAAACAAGAGATTTAAAAAATTCAAATAAAAGAGACATAGAAGAGTATGCCAAACGTTGTTTCAATTCGAGAAGACTGCCTAGTCAATTGTTTATATATATATATATATATATATATATATATATATATTTTTTTTTTTTTTTTTTTTTTCTTTGCGGAAAACAATTCCTTCTCTTGGCCTTTAATCAATTTTTTTTTTTTTTTGTATATTTATTCTATTCTGTTTCACTCTATTTCTCGAGGTTGTTATTAAATTAGCAGGACCGTATCTATTTGTTGGAGGTTCTTGACCTTAGACCCAAAAATTATCTCCGTTATATGAGCTTATTTTATGGGATTCCCTAGCGAAGACAATTGTTTTAATGCAAATTGTTGATCAATTTTTTATATGCACTTTTTTTTTACAATGTGGATCCAATTCACGTACTACCAAATCTAAGTGGCTGTTTGGTTGAGTGGTGGTTCCCACCACAAACTCAGTTATGAACAGTGTAAAGCTCTTACATGTTACAGTAACAATAAAAAAAAATTGCTACACTGTAAAGCTCTCACATGCTACAATGAAAGTGGTTCTAACCAACAGTTCCCACCACCTTTTCAAACACCCTTTAAATCACCCCTTGACTAAGTGGTCATAAGCTTCAGGGTTTTGTTTTGATATTCCGGTGATTTGTCTAATTTTTATGTCTCAAATAATATTTAACCAATCATATTATGTTATATAATTTAATGAACTCAAATATTAAAGTATAAAGAAGTTAGATTAAAAAACATTTTAAATTTTGTCAATAACATGACTCAATGTAATTGATTAGACACCGTTTTAAATACTTAAATTTCATTGGTGATTTTAAATTTGAATGTGTAGATTTATAAATCATACATTCTCTTTAATTTACGTTAGCCAAAAAGAGTTTGCTATTGGCAAAGTCAGTTTCTGTCGCAAGAGAACCTTGAGTTATTTACATTCGTGACAAAACTTTGGCAAATTTTATGATTGGAAGTAATTATGTATCGTGCATTGCAAATTTTCAACGTGGGCAATCGTAAATTCAACCTTTAAAATATTAATCCGATGGTTAAAATACTCTTTTCCACCAAAAAAGCAAAATTATCTTTTCTAGTATAAGAATTCCCTGAAACATTTCCTTTGGAAAGTGTCTTTGCTCCATTATTTTGCAAGTTTCTTTATTATTAATCCATTTGGGAGCTACAGTTTAACCCATGATTTGTAATTTCAATCAAGTTTTTAATAGTGTTTTCTTTTACATATTATAGTATTTCCAATTCAAACTCCCAATTTAAACTCATTTCTCCAATGGCTAGTAAAAAAAACAGAAGGACAGATTTTTATGGTTGAGTATAAAAAAATCCACTGGTAGGGGTGTGTTTTAAAATGCCAAAATTTATATAAGGTTCTATTTGTTTGCACTTTTTCGAAAGGAATGTGTCTTTTTTTCTCTTACTTTAAGGTTATTTTTTTTGGACAAAGGTAATGATAGTTTGAATTAAAAATTATAATAATTCGAACAGGTTTTGTCGGTGCTTTGTTTTTATGTCCTAATTATATTCGCAAACGAGTTTTTTATTAAGGAAAATAATTTATTTGCAAATATAATATATTCATTAGTTTATAAATATAAGTTTGGAGACCCAAGTTTCGCTAGATTTTAAATGAGGATTAAGTAACCCCTGTTTGGCATTGTGGTGGGAAACACGGTTCTCACCACAAACTCAGTTATAAACAGTGTAAAGCTCTTACATGCTACATTAACAATTTAAAAAATTGTTACAATGTAAAGCTTTCACATGCTACAATAAAAGTGGTTCCCACCACCAGTTCCCACCACCTTCCAAACACCACCTAAGTGCCCAGAGTTGAGTTTGGAGAGCAATACTCAAATTTTCCTATATTTATTTGATTTGGAAAAGCACCCTGTGACTTTTCAGAGGGCCTTATTCCCTACTCTGGTTCCTTGTCATGTATCACGCTTGACTAATCAAAAGACACTTAAATAATACATGCTAAAAAGATTGTCTTTTTTTTTTTTTTTTTCTTTTGCTAGAAAAAAAATATTCTAATGCTTTTCACATAATTGGATGCTATCAAAGACATAATCGATGACTACTACTAGTTTTCCCCCCAATATACACTCAGAATTCCATCATGAATAGTTTAAGGAATTTTTTTGGCAAGTTTTTTCTTATAATTATGTAAAGGAAAAAAACTTGAAGATCCTTTAACAATACATGCTAAACAAGGCTGTATTTATTTATTTTTTTGCTAAAAAATATGCTAATGCTTTGCAAATAATTGGTTGCTATCAAAGACATAATAATTTTTTTTCCAATATGCTAAAAAAGATTGTATTTTTTTTTTGCTAAAAAAAATATGCAATTGCCTTGCAAATAATTGGTTGTTATCAAAGACATGATTATATCGGGACCGTTTGGTATTGTTTTCAAAATAGGTGAAAATATTTTTATTTTAAAAAATAAGAATTTATTTAAAAATTGTGCTGAAAGCGTTTTTAAAATTTTTGTCTTGAAAAACATGTAAAAACATTTTCAAAAATTTTGAGAACGAAAACAAATGGGTAAGTAGTTTTTTTTTTTCCCCAATATACACTCAGACTTCCACCATGAGTAGTTTAGGGGATTTTTTTGGCAAGTCTTTTATTATAATTATTGAAAGAAAAAAAAAAAACTAGAGGCTACAGGTATTTTTTAAAAAAAAAAATATTAAAAGGCAATCACTGTTTGAAACCGTTAGACATTGGAAGTTAGAAGACGTGGCACAATACAGATACCTACCAAGCTACAACGAAAGTCCCCAATAATTGATAAAAGCAGAGCGAAAAATATTCAGCAAAATGTCATAAAGGGCTATGAAACGTTATTTTCACATTAGCTGGCTAATTGTACGATATCTTGAGCTTCTCCTCCATTAGGGTCATTTTCTTGGCAGACAAGAGATTCTTGCAAACTTTAGAAAATAGCTGATTTTATTTATTTGTTTTACTATATAAAATCAAGAAGAACTATGTCATGCTACTTCAGAAAGCAAAGTACGGCAAGAATTGCTTCTGCTGTCATTATATTTGCCTACACTTTTTTTTTTTTTCCTGAATAATATTCCTGCAGACTTGTTGGTCTTGCAATCATTCGGACAATGATTCGTTGGAAGGCGAAAATTTGGTCAGAAAAACTAGTATTCGGGTCAGAATAATTATTATCATAACCTATAACATGAATTCCAAGTAGTTTTTCCTGAAAAAAAGAAAAAAGAAAAAAGAAAAAAAAAAAGAAATCCCAAATAGCTATTAGCTAACATACATCCTTCTGCAAGTGATATGATACACTAGAAATAACTACTTCTGCAGAATATTTGACCAACTTCAAGTTCACAAAAAAAAAAAAAAAAAAACATATATGTGAATTTTTTTTTTTTTTTTACTTGCTAATGCTAACCATAGGGCCCAATAAGTACTACTCCCCTTCTCAACCATGAATAGATGGCGGATGCCGGTTACCAATAGGGTTGGGTCCTGATGGAACTTTGTGAATACCTTCTTTCGCAATCTTTCTGGACTTGACCTTTTTCCATAAGAACAGAACAAAATTCATGTGTTAGCTAGTCATATATATATGGATCACGAGTTTTCAATAGTTACGTTGTATACATATTGCTAACAAACTTTATTGTATTAATGAGAGTGCCTACAAGATTGCAATAGTTGCAATCTTGTAGCGTAGACTTACCCAAGTAGCTAACATTTGTCTTATAGCCAAAGTATTTCTTGCTGGTACAGGTGCTACATTGAGCTTCACTAAAGGAGAAAATAAGGGGATGAAAAAGTTAGTCTGGGTTACTTTTAAGTAAATATTCTTGAAAATTAGAAAAGTACCGGGTTCTTCAGCTTGGATCGTGAAGGCGGAGCTCGAATAATGGCGTCGAGAAGCTAGCAGGAGGAAGGCAAAGAGAAGGTATGCAAAAACTTGTTTCCCCTTCATTTTCTTTTGGAGTGGCCTTTTGTAGCAGTGTTGGGAGTGTTAGAGAGTTTTAGGTATGGGGTATATATAGTAAGCATGATAAGGTTCCTTTTGTGAGTGAGTCACTATTCCGTTTATTATTAGTCATTTTGAAAGCATAAAAGGTTTTTCCAAAAGTGACTGGGAATCCAATGATATGCACAGATTGAGCTCTTGTCAGTTGTAGGTTGACTTCTCTTCAGGCAATTGTGGTGACCATATGATTGTTACATCAAGTACAGCATTTCCATCCCTATTTTGAAGAAACAAAGTTCTTTTGATAGTTACTGTGAGATCGTGAAAGTATTGGGATTTTTCTTCATTGTGCGATAGGTGTTAAGTTGTGCAGCTTAAGACGCAAAGACAATACGTAAATCGATCCTATTGTATTCTTAATTGTTTGCTTGCTTTTCTTTTGCGACTTTTTGGCTCTTGGTAGGAAAGATTAGGTCATCTAATTCTTGACAATAGATGTTTCGAATTTAAGGTTACTATTTTCCCAATGGAAATACAAAATCCGATTTGGTACATGCTGCATATAAGTTAAGTCCATAATCCGTAGTAATATGCTCTAAAGATTAGGATAGTCTTCATTCAATTTATGTGTAATTTTAGTGACTGCCATTCATCTGATAGAAAAGCTTACCCAGGAGACAAAAAATTTAAAACCCCACCAAAGCAAAAGCCTCCATGTTGTTCTATTTTGTACAAATATAGTTTATATTTCCATTATATTTAATATGGTAGATGTTGTCTAAGTTTAGAAAATCCATATCAGAACTTGTCAGAGGATTATCATAAACTTCATTTACTAATGCAAGAACGTCGGTCTTTTTTAAGTGTCTAAGCCCATCTGTTGAGTGTGCCCACAAATTCGTAAAAGACTCCTTAAAATAAGAGCCTACAAATCTATTGAGTCGTGTTTCGAGTGAATTTTTGAATTGGTCCTAAGAGATATTTAAAGAATTTGATTATGCCACTTCTATCAATTGCAACTTTTGTGAGGAATAATTGCATTAACTTCTGCATTACTTACTATCTCCAAGTCGAAAAGCCTCTGCAGCTATTTCATGTGTCTATAGTGTAAGCAAGAGTGGCACAGTGATTCCAACACATTTGTCAATGAGAAAAAAGTTGCCAAAAGCAAGGCATAATTATAAGCAAGAAGACTAATACAATTGCAATAATGGTGCAATGTCTGGTTGACCCCTAATGAGACAACTTATGGTGATAAAATTTTCACTGTTAATGGAGATTTTAACTTTGTCTCCATTTAATGAAGATATTGATCGTGTACCCTTTTAGCCTTTTTTCTAATTAAAGTTGGTTGTCTTACTTAGAATTTCCTGTTAAGCTTGTGTTTGAATCTGTCCAGTCCATTAACTTGTTCAAGAAATTCAATTTCTTGTTGTAACTACTTAGTTTGTATAATGAAGAAAGATGGTGCATATATGGGTTACTTTCCTTGTATAACTGTTAAAGATAGTGGATATTGAACAATGTTTCCATTATTTGTGAGTTTACTTTCCAATTTGCATAGTTTTCTTTTTTTTTTAGATGTTTTATTCCTTATAAATAGGGTGAGGCATTGTCTTTGTATTTTCAGTGCCGGCTCAATTATAAAACAACTTAAACAATTGCCTTAGGCCCCAAGTTTAGCCAAGCCTCTTATTACTTTAGAAATTTATAAATTTTCTTTAATTAATGCTCAATTATTTAAGGTTTTACCAAAAAAAAAAAGATTAAACCAAGCAACAAAACGCTTTGGAAAATAAAATATTATTGATATATATATATATATATATATATATATTGGAAAAATTGATGATAGCTGTTTGGCATTACCATACTTAAAAGTGAACGAAAAATAAACAATAAATCCTTCTTTTTTTGGCCTTTTTTTGGCCTTTTGTTTGATGGAATATATCAAGTTTTACAATAGTTTTTTTTTTTTTTTTTCCATCTTAAGCTAACAACTCTTATAGGTTTTCTTTTGAAAATCTCATTAACATTTAATAATAAATATTTATTTACTTTTAATTTTGCACTGATAAAACCTCCAATTTTAATGCCTTTTTTATTTTGAAAATTATAAGAAAAGTGAATTAGCATTTGCTATATTTCATTACAAATGAGGCGAAAATAGAATTCAACTTTAAACTTTTAAAAAGTCCTTGAAAATTTTTTGGTTAAAGCCCCAAAATTGCTCGAGCGGCCCTGTGTATTTTATCAACGAATGAATGAAAGCATTCTTCATTCGTGGATGCAGACGCTGTTATTGGACAACGTTAAGATATTTTGTGTTTCCTCCTATCTATCATTCCTCTTTTTCGTTTTTTTTTTTTTTTTTTTTTTGTCCATTTTCAAGTGAACTTGGCTATTGTGGAAGTTTGAAAATATCATGTCGTTTTTCCTTTTAGTCTGAAAATTTCTGCGTCTAATTAGATGATATGTCGTTAATTCTTAAAGGTCTGTAGTCTTTCAATGTCGAACAAACGACAGGTTACTTTATTTATCTGTCGTTATGCTTGATGTGCGACATGCCGTTTGTATTACAAAAAAGATTGCAGTTTTAATACAAAGGATGCTGTCGTCTACTTCGAACTAGATGTCAGTGTAATGATAAAATGACATTTGGTTTTATTATCTTAAATCTATTGTTACAAGGGTAAAAATTGAGTGTTTATTTTAATAATTTTGTTACAAATATATGAAAAAACCCTTATGGGTAGGATAAAGTTTTTTATCGTGAGATAAACAAGAACAATATTTTACTGTCATATCATATCAAAATCATATAAAATAAGATTAAGTATGTTAGATAGTGGAACCCGGAACCCGTCAAAATCTAATGGTTAAAAATTATGTCTTTTTTTTCATATCCTATTAATAAAATTCTCAACAAGATAAAAAAATGATACCTTAACAAAACTTGATAAATATCTAGCTGTTAAATATGTTGGACTAATAAGGTATACCTTTTTATTGCTTGACCTTTTTTTTTTTTTCATTTCTTTTTTGATATTTGGATTAGGAGATATCAATATCTGAACTTATAAAATTTACAGTCAAGCCGAGCTTCCAAACACTATAATGGTATTTGGTACTCTGAATGGGAGTATTTATATTGGTTACCTTTTGTTCTATTTTCTGTCTTTCAAATAAATTTAGAGCAACTCTCCAAAATTACAAGAGAGAGAGAGAGAATTAAGTGCCACTGAATGCCGTGTTAAGAAATAAAGTGACTTTAAATAACTAGCCGAAAACCCGTGTGTTACTACAGAGAATATTTGTGTTATATAAAAAATTTAAAATATTTACGGTATAAAATAAGTCTATACATACAAACATATATATATATATATATATACACATACATTAATATAATATTGTATTCAAAAGTTTTTTACAATGTTTTATAGCTTTTGTTTTCCCCTTTTCTTTAGTGTTTCTTCGTTGCAAAATTAGAAGGTAAAAAGATCAATAAAAATAATTATTAAGGAAGTTAAAAATGTATTATTTGTATCGTAAATTAAATGATTTAAAAGTAGTTATATTAATATAAACGGTGCATCTACAATCAAATATGAAAATATATGTTTGGATCGTTAAGATTCTGTTCAAGGAACTTGGGCCTTCAAATCATCATTAATTGGACCTATTAGCTCAAGTAAACACGTAAGATCAAAGCGCTATAAATAGAATAAAATAATGCTGTAAAAACAAGAATACCACGCACAGAATTTATAGTGGTCACTCTGTTAAAAGAGTTACGTCCACTGTAATGCACTATAATTTTCTAGATACAAATTACAAGAGAGCAGAAAGAGATGAGAAAACAATTGGGCAGAGTTTCTGTGTGTTTTTCTATATCCCCGATACAATGAAACAACCATCTCTTTATATAGAGAATAAGGAGGAATCGTGGCTCCCAACCATCTGACGGAGTGGGATAATGCACTAAAAGCAACTGTAGTAGTAGGACACGTGTTGATCCGCAATAGGCCACAAGAATCATGCCTCCCTCATGTCCCGGTCCTTGATCAAACGTGTTAGTAGCCGTCAATTCGTGCTGTTAACTATCAACTCGTGGCGATCGGCCTAGTCGAACGAACACTTCGAGACGAGTTTGAATTACCTTGAGCGGCCGATGTAACCCAAATGCTTACCACGCACAAAGAATCGAAACAATTGAACTAAATGAAACGTCAATTTGATTAGCCTTCCTCACATCGATGATTCACTTCAATCTATTCGACTCGTTTTAATACTGGGCCGTCTGGGCTTGTAGGCAATTTAGGCCTGACTAAATTGCATCCTAATAGTTACTTGGTCATTAGACATTTTCTTGTTGATTCAGTTGTTTTTGTTTCATAACTGAAATTGTAAACATTTATTAAGATATATATTTAGAATAATAAATGATTTTTAAAAATATTTAATATAAATTAGTAAATATGTTTTACCTTGTAGTCAATCTTTTTGAATAATGAAAAAAAGGCAAGAGGGTATTATAACAAAGCAAAAGATAAGATGACTAGAAAACCCTTAGCACAAACAGAGTCTTGAGAAGACAAATAAGGGTAAAATAGATAAAGCATATCAAGAAGATAATGACTAAGAACCCGCCGTCAGAACCAAAAGGCAAAGAAGAGAATTAAGGGCAGAACAGACAAAACACTGTACATAACTATAGTGAAATTTGTCTACTTTTTAGTATATATAATAATATCTGTGCAAAAAATGGGAAGAAAATAAATAAATGCAGGATGCAAAAAAAATCTAAACAAAAAATAACTAAGTGGAAATAGAATATTTGGATTTCAATGACGAATTCTATTTACCTGATATTCCGCGCCGGGGAGTATGACTAGTCCTCTGTTTTAATATACAAAATTAGTTTTAATGTAATTCAAACAAAATGGGCATTTGGTCTAGTGGTATGATTCTCGCTTAGGGTGCGAGAGGTCCCGAGTTCAATTCTCGGAATGCCCCTATTATTAATTTAATTTTGAGTTTTATTCAGCCAGCCAGAGGATTGCCGTAATGAACACCAAATATATATATTTTTTTCATACTTGCACGGTAATCGATCTCAAATCAAATCAATGACATCCATTAAAAATAATAAATATATATAATAACCGATTCATATGCTGTTTTTTTAATTATTTTTTTTAAAAGTTTATCTTCATGCTGTCTTGGGTAACCATTTTCGCTTCTCAACGTCCTGCTTTCCAAAATTTTGTTTCCAAAAAACTCTAATACTTCAATTCTTAAAAGGTTCTCTTTTAAAGAAAAAAGGAGGGGAGGGGGGGTGTCTAGTGGGAATCCCACTAAACTAATAGCTTAGTGTTTTCAAACTGTTTGATCTAGTCTTCCTTTTTTTTTTTTGTTAGAAATTTAAAAATTGAAAAATACCGATAAATTACTTTTCTAACACCCATAAAAAAAAAAAACTTACTAAAAAAAATCTCACACAAGTAAAAGAAATACAAGGGAGAGAGAATATGCATTAAAATGATATGAATTCAAGAGCCTCTAGAGACTAGAAAAAAAATTTCCTGCATAGTAAAAAAAAAAAAAAAAGCCCAAATATTCAACTTTTTCCCCGTCATGCAATCTGGATATGTACGTCCATTTACTTTCGGTGAGGAATAAAGTAATGTCTGCTTTTTGAGGATGGGATGGAGTCTTGTTGGGTGAAAAGAATTTCTTCAATATCTTTTTTTTTTTTTTTTTTTTTTCTCTTTCCTCCCCTTTTAATATTCTTCAACGTCCATTATCTACCATACTATGTGCTTTTATTAGGTCCTAGCAGGGGCACATTCTGCGGTACACATTTAAAATTATCGTTTGAGAAATAACAAAGACGACAAAATAAATATATAAATAAAAGAACAAAAAATAAGAATTATTTGTTATTGTCAGCAATGCCAGATTGTTAGAGCATAATTGCGTGGAAGAATTTGATTATAATAAATCCCTTAATTAATGTCGCAATGTACAAAAAATACGTATAAACTCATTAGTAATTAAACTGTATTATTCTAGTCGTTCTCTTGTACATTAAACTGGCATTTTATACTAATGACATTAAGGATGCTTAATTGTGCTTCCAATTGGTGGTTGAACAATTAAAGAGCATTAGTCGATAAAAATAATATATTTTTCACGGCATCACCAATCACCATTTTTTATGACTACCAATATTTTAAATAAAATATATTTTCATATTTTTATTTTCAAATCTAATCCGTGCATAAAAATTTATTAAAAAAAAAAAAGGGTAAATTGTCGGTTCCCAACTTTTCAAAGGGTTGTGCTTAGATTTTTTCAACTTTCAAAATGTACGATGTATGTTCCCAAAAGAACGTAAACAATGCATGTGTGTGGTCCTTCTATCAAAATCCATAAACTTTTATTGTTTAATGACCATGTGAGTATTAAATGTTCGACTTAAAAATTTGGGACCTAAGTGCAATGATTTTAAGAGATTGAAGATTGGAGTTGCAAAATTTTCATTAAAAAAACAACACTTAGCAATCAAAGTTCACAAATTTATACAAAAGGACTTTATACCTAAGTGCGTTTTCAGTGATTGGTGATGATAAGTACATGCATATATAATTTAAATTGGTATTGAGGATTAGAGCTGTTAATTTCTGAAAAACAAGATATGATACACGTATATATATGATAATATTTCACGAACTTACCCAAAATGACTTTACATGCATCATTTTTTGTTATTTGTACGAGTTTTATAGTGATTGGTGATGATAATTACACGCATTATAATTTGGGTATTTATTTATTTTTTGCTTGATTTTCCTTCTTTTTTAAAAAGCTGATTTTTTTTTTTATTTTGAAAATTAAAAGGGAGGATAAAAGGCATGTGAATTGCACATGGGACAATTATTGACACAAGTAATAGAAAGACCTAAAGTTTTGGACCCAGATGATAATATTTTTAAAATGAAGACTCAGAGTGTCAAGGTCAAAATATTTGGAACTTGTAGCACGAATTTTCCAAAAAGAAAACAAAATAGTTATTTTCATCGATAGGCCTTAAGGCTATTTATTTGTGAGCATGACACACAAGTATTTTCAGAAGGATAAAATGATTAAAAACCAAAGTAGATCTAAAAATAAAATAAAAAATAAAAAAAGTTATCTTAAGCAAGATCTGTTTTTCTTTTCATTTCAATTCCTTTTAATAATACTTGTTTGTTTAGTGTTTAATCCTTCTTAAAACTCTAATTTGCCATTTTCAATTCTATCTAAGATAGCGTATTAATATATATGTCAAGAATGTATATCTTAAAATGTCTCTTAAAGAATGTTTGGGAGAGCTTTTGGTTTGAAAACAATATGTAAGAGCGTTATACTATAGTAATTTTTTGCTTTTTAATATAGTTGTTGAAAGCTTGACATTATAGTTAGTTAAAACCAATTGGCTTCAACATAACATCCAAACAAAGCGTTGGCTTACACTATTAATTTAATAAATTTTTAAACCACCAAACTCATAATTTAAGGGTCATTTGTTCTCAATTGGCTGGAACTAACTTTTAAAACTTAATTCCAAATCATAAAATTCAAAACAAGACGTTTCAAGCTCAAGAATTAAATAGACCTTAAAGACTTTCGATAAAAGGAAAGAAAGAAAATTTCAATATCCCGATTCTCGAGGTTTCCAAGTGGGGAGAAAATTTCAGTTTGAAAATATAGCCTATAAGAGCTTTTTATTTTTTAATATAATTGTTGAAAACTTGATATTATAATTGGTTGAAATGAATTAGTTTCAACCTAACATTCAAACACATCGTAAGTTTAAATCATTGATTTAATAAATTTTCAAACAACCAAACTCATAATTTAACCGCTATTTGTTCTCAATTGGTTTGAACTAACTTTTAAAACTTTTAATTTCAAATCATAAAATTTAAAACAACGCGTTTCGAGCTCACTAGTTAAATGAAGCTTAAAGACCTTCGGCGAAAAGAAAGAAAGAATGTATCCTGATTCTCGAGGTTTCTAAAGTGGTAGAAAATACTGCCTCAATATTAACTTTTAATTTTAAATCTTAGGATTCGTTTGTTTCGATACTCGAATCACGGTTTGAATCATTTTGTTACAGTATTTTGTCTCACAAAAATTTAAATTTTTATTAAAATACTTTATTTAAATACTCGAACCAAACGACCCCTTAACCTCAAAACAAGTTTCGAACTTACGAGTTAAGCGGAGCTTAAAGACTCTCAATGTCGAAAAAAAAAAAACAAACCGCGAATCCCAAGGTTTACGAGTGGGGAAGAAAGAAAGTACAGCTCAAGACTATATTTTCAATTTATTTAATTTTAAGTGATTTTCTATTTATTTATTTCTTCTAATTAATTGTATTTATGGGTTGGGAATGGGGAGAGAGTAGAGAAGAAGGAAAAAGTCCAAAAAGAAGTCGGTAGTCCATCCTCTCCTCCTTGTCCTCGGTGGCGTATATATACAAAGAGAAAGGCAGCGTTTTTCCTTGGATTTTATTCTTAATTTTCGCTGAGAGCTTTCCTTCTTTCCCTCCGACTTTTCCTCTTCAATGGCCGCCTCGCAAGCAAGCCTCCTCCTCCAAAAGCAACTCAGAGGTTAATTATTCAATCAATAGATCGATACTCGCTCTGTTCAATTGATCTATCTGTTTGATTTTTCATTTCAATTCTTTGTTTTGTTTTGTCTCGTTTTCTTTTCATTTCTTGTGCTTGTTTTTCTGATTTTGTTTGTCGATTTTGGTGGATCTTTTTCTTTTCTTTTTTGGTGATTTCAGATCTCTGCAAGCACCCCGTCGATGGCTTCTCTGCTGGCTTGGTCGACGAAAGCAATGTCTTTGAATGGAGCGTCACCATTATTGGCCCTCCAGATACTCTCTAGTATGTTCTAATTCGATTATCTCTCTCTTTTCATTTTTCGCTTTTGGTTTTTGTAATTCGATATGATTCTAGGTTAATTATTGGTTAAATATTTGGAAAAGGAAATTATTGGTTTTGTTTAGGTTAATTATTGTCATAGTGGTTCGTCGAATTATTTGTGTCCGTGAGGAAAAAAAAAAGATTTGTTCTTGATCTCTTACAGTGATTGTATTTGATCAGTCTCGCTGTGATCTTTACGGTAGGATTTTTGTAGTCATCTAGGACTTAAAAATATATATAATGTTTTCTATGTTTGATTTCTGTTCAAATGTATTAAATTATTCTTTTGGAGGCCTGACATACGTTTTGTATTGCAATTCTTTTTTATGCCAGTGAGGGTGGTTTCTTTAATGCCATAATGAGCTTTCCCTCCAATTATCCAAACAGCCCTCCAACAGTGAGATTCACCTCAGAGATTTGGCATCCCAATGGTAGTATTTATATCACTCTTTTTTTTTTTTTTTTTAATGTATTTGCATTGTAAATCGCATTTTATTTAACTTTTTTATTTTCCTTTCTTGGTTCGAAAATTTCCTAAAAGTTGCTGTCCGGTTTCAGTTTACTCTGATGGGAAGGTTTGCATTTCAATCCTTCATCCTCCCGGCGATGATCCTAATGGCTATGAGCTTGCAAGCGAGCGCTGGAGTCCTGTCCACACGGTATGTATTTGAAGTTTATCGGTATATCTCTTTGTTATTATTGATTTTTGATGTATATTGCCATGTTATACTTGCGCCATGGTGTTTGTTTCTTTGGTTGCACCTATAAAGGATTTAACACGTGTGGGTTTGGGATTTAGTTAAATCTGTGGTTGAAACTGCCAAGCACCTTTGTAATAATGGTTATTGGAGGATCCTCTTCCCTTTCCTTTCATTTAGTGAACTTTAACATCGAAGGTTGGTAAATTCTTCGACTAACAGTTGGTTGGTTAGAGTTCTGGGTGCAAAGTTGTCGCTTGTCAGCAGAGTGAGAATGAGAAGTGAAAAGTTGGAGTTGCACATGTGGTCACTAATTGAGTCTCTGTGTTTTATTTAACAATTGAAAAGTTATGATCATCTGATGTTAGCTCTGATTCGCAGTTCAACTTGGTGGTGGCCAGTTGTGTGACTGAAGGTTGAGATTTATTACAGAGACTGAATTGAACTATTGCATTATGGATCTCAACCTAAGCCCAGATTGAGGTGCTTGTTCTCAAACCCTAGCACAACTCTGGTTTTGGAAAGATTGCTCGAGTTGGGTTGGGGTTAATTATTTATCTTTTTGTTTTACACACTACCATTTTTTTACCACCACATGCATAGTTTCTGAAGCATGGTTCAGCTGGACAAGAACTTTTACAGTTGAACATCAAATAACTTTGTCACAGTTTGCTTCCAAAATTCCTTTCTTCCTGAGGAGAGAAGATCTGGAACTAATAGATTAATCTGGAACATAATTTTAAATTATGTTGGTCTCTATTCTTTGGCATGGGTGTGATACATGTAAAAAGCAAGGAAACGTGCTTGAGTGAACAAGTGAAAGAGGGGCAAACGGGCAAATGCTTTATGCTTTTGTGGGTTTATTACACTGGTGTCTATTGTCAAATCTTCTGTCGCTATATATACTTTAGTATGGTAAATTGCCTCATGGTCACCACTTTGTGCTTTGAGTGGGAAGCTCAACTTTGTTGAACGTTAACTTTTTTTTGCTGTTAAGGTAGTGATGTAGTGAGTGGTACTGCTTTTTTTTGATAATTTTTGCTGTGATCGTCATCAGTCGAAACCTCATTTATGCCAAAGCTTTCCCTCAGAATGAGGGCTTTAAAATATTGAACTACACTGACAATTGGGTGTTGTGCTGATTATCAAAATTAAATCTTTATGTCAGGCCTTACATTTCTTTTTCACTCCAATTTTCTTGTCTACAATGTCCTTGTTCCGATTGCTGTGTTCATTTTATAGGTCGAGAGTATAGTACTGAGCATTATATCAATGCTTTCAAGCCCTAATGATGAGTCTCCTGCAAATGTGGAAGCTGCGGTAGGTGCTTTCTTCAGTTCATCACCTTTTCTAACGTAGTAATAATGTATCTGACCTTAATTTGGGGCCTCTGGATGCATTGCAGAAAGAATGGAGAGAAAGAAGGAGCGAATTCAGGAAGAAAGTAAGTCGCTGCATCCGAAAATCACAAGAAATGCTGTAATTCTTTCTATATTTTGTGAAGAGATGCAATTCATGTCTCCAGAAATACTTGTCTTTAGAGTGTTGGGTTGATTGCTATGAGATCATAGCATGCTCGTCCTTTAGAATTTTCATGCATCTGCAAATCACCAAGACTGCTGTTTTTGCATATTTTTTAGTAATGATAATCAGATATTTCAAGACTTTCCTCTCTAGTAGTCTCTAAACTATGTGCAAGTCTTGATGGTTCTTTAGTATTTTCAGACTTTTCTTTTTATAAATTCTATCATCATCATAGTTTTGTTGAATTAGATTATTGTTTATTCGATTAGTAGTCGGTCGATCGTCATAGTTTTCTGTAATTAGATTTTTGTTTGTTCGAATAATACCGTCAAATTGTTAGATTGAAAAAGGGAGAAAGGGGAAAAGAGAAAAATGAAGACCTTTTCTTAGACAATGATGAAAAAAAAAACGTTGTCTGCACAATTCGTCTTTTTTTTTTTTTTTTTTTGAAAGAATCCGCTCAATTTATAGTTGGTCCTATACATTTCATCATCTGCATGTGGTTTCCCACACGACTGCTTATGCGCTAAAAGAAATTAAAGAAAAAGTCTTCTTACAAAAGGAGGCGCTTCGTTGTTCAATTGTTTTTATTTTAACGCTTTGGTTTCTTGAATTAAAAGCCCCCTTTTAACATGGAACCCAAAAGAGTGAAAAATTTTGCTCCCTTATTTTTTGTTTAAATTGTCTTCAGTGCAACATAATGACTCTTGGCATACTTTACTCGAGTCATGTTTACATGTCTTGTTTGATCGGTTGATAAATCCTTTATCCTACAAAACGAAAAAAGTTGTTATTATTTTAGTACCTTTTATTTTAAAGAAACATAAAATTTTTAAAACACAATATTAGTATTTTGTTATTTGAAAAATATCAAAATGATAAGTTGTAAATCTTCAAAAATATTTTGGTAGCTTGAATTCATGGATTTTAACATGGATTTTTTTTTGTCCTTTTATTATTTAACCATAAGTTGATTTTGTAAAATAGTAGAAAATCTAAAAAAAACTCATAAAAAAGTTATATATGTAATTTTTTTGTCTGTTTTATTTATTTTCTTTCATAGTTTAAAAAATAATTTGGGATTTATTAATAAAATGATAGGATGAAAATATCGTATCACAAATAGAGACTTTGGGTACTAAACTGATATTTTAAAAAACAACATGGTATTGTTTTAATATTTTTTAAGCAGTGGGGTTCAATGCGATATTTTCTTAACATACAGGTATCAAAATAATAAAAACCGAAAGGAAAATATTAGTGTCTAGAAAGAGAGAAGAACTTTGCCCAAGAGAAAAGCTCAACTAAAGTGAATCAAACTAAATGGAAACTGCCAACTGAGTGGTCCTTGGGCTCTTGGACTTAGAAATGTGTTATCAAATAAGGAGAAAATTACACATGCCACAGTTTAAAAAAATGTAATTATTTATAGCGTCTAAAAAAGTTATATTACACAATGATTTATATTATTTGTTATGTCAGATTTAAACATATGTAATATTTATAAAAAGTTAAATTTTAAATGAAAGCATTTATGAAAATTTCTTAAATAAATGAAGAATAAGTAGAAAGAAACAGATTTGGTGTGAGATCGGATCAAGACCAATCAATCTAAAGACCATGCAAGAAGATGATGACCCGTTACCGGCCATTTCAGAAAGGGCCAAGAAAGAGAGTGTAGTAATCGTTCTTTTGGTGCTAGCTTGCAATTCAGTGGCAACACATTAATGCTAATCCACTGTTGTTGATATGCCGGCAGGGGAGGAATTTTGTGATTTGGGATCTCTTTGAGAATTTGGGGACACGTCATCCATTGTCCCCCATACGTTACTATATTGAGAATTTACGTAGTAATAGGTAAAAAAAAAAAAAAAGGTATATAAATACCATTATCATTCATTGAAAAAGTCTTGGATCCTTAGGGTCATTTTTCTTCCCGCAATCTTGTGGATTCATTTTAATGTTGCAGTGGAGTTGGTGGTAAATTTACTCTAGTTTGAGGGAGAGTTCAAATCCTTCCATTATTTTTATATTTATTATTTTTTTAAAAGTATTGTTATTGTTATTATTATTATTATTATTATTATTATTTTGGAAAAAGAATCAATAAGATTGAACCTAGGTTTTGAAGTTTCAAAATTCGCTCCTCACACTCCTTTGTTATAGAGTTCGTTTGGGAAACATGTTGAAAGTTGAAATTGAAATTTAAACACTGTAACATGTGAGAGATTTACACTATAACATGTGAGTACTTTACAATGTAGCAGTTGGTACTTATTATTTCTAACACATTTTTCAAACAAACTCGTATATGTTTATAATGCAAGTTAAGTTGGAAAAAGAAGTGTTTCAATTCTTTTCAGGAAAAAAAAAAAAGTGTTTCAATTATGTTTCGGGACTTGAATTTGTAGGGTGAGATTAGTCTTGTTCAAACATGGGTTTTGAATTCCTATTGATCTTGAATTTAATATAGAATTTCCACTTACATATCAAGGAAAAGAAAACAAATTTGTCAATGTCTTCATCAACCTGATGGTAATAGTATTTTTTTAATTCTCTTGTATTCGTAATTACCCAACCATACATAACCGCAAAAATTGTCTAAAAAGGTAATGGCAAAAATTTGAGTTCTATACTTTGATTTACTAAGGTTAATGTGATGTTTGATACACCGGTTCGAGTTTAAAAAATTCTAGTTTGAACAAATTTTATTACAATATTTTCTCCTATAAAATTTATAATATGTTTAAAAATATTGATTCAAACTACTGCGTAAAAAACTCACATACTATAGTGCTTATTTCTAAAAAACTATTAAATTGATAAACAATATTTCCTGTACGAATTAGCAAAAATCTAAACATCACATAAATTTTATGTCTCAAAGTACATCAACATTTGTTGATGAAGATTTTAAAACGTGTACCAGATAATAGTTAACTGAACCACCGAATGATATGAAGTAGTGGTAATGTAACGCCCCGAAATTTATTTAATGTTAATGTAATGTAAATGATGAATTAGTGTGCCATAACTAATGTTTTAACATTAATTAGATTATTTGGTTGGATTTTGAATTTTGGTTGTTTTGTTAATTTGTTGAATCCAAATGATTTCCTATTGTTTTAAAATGATGTTTATAGTTTTAAAACGCAACAATTTGTAAAATGTTAAAAATACTCCGTTTTGCAAAACCGTGGGCGGCACATGATTTTCGCACAGTAAAACCGCCCACCGATTTTCTCTATTTATTTCCTTCCTTTCTCTCTCTCTCTCTCCTGACTCTCACGGCAACCTCTCTCTCTCTCTTTCTCTTGATCTCTCTCGGCACCCTCTCTCTCTCTCTACATCTCTCTCAAATTTTTAAACCCCATTTCGAATCCAAGCTTCGGGATAGCAAGGAGGAGGCTCGGGGACGTGATTTGACAACCGAGAACGCGGATTGAAGCTTCGATTCGAGGTTAGATTTGAAATTTCTAAACTTTTTACAAAATTTTCAATTTTGTGCGTTTTTGAAATCTAGGTTTGTTTAAGCTTAGAAAACCGTGGATTTGAGTTAAATGAACTTAGAACAACTAGAATCTAAGCTTAGATTGAAGAAAAACGGATTGAATTCAAGATTTTTCATTTTTCCTCAATTTTTTCCTATTTTTGGATTTTTGGGATTTTTGTATTTGAATCTTATTTAAATGAGTTTTAAAGTGTCTAAATATGTTTTTCTATCATCTATGAATGTTTTCTATGCCTAGGATTTGAGAAAAACATGTTAGAATCAAGATTTGGGTTTTGGAAAAATCGAAACTCGTGGCTGAAATTTCTGGGTTTTTCCAGTTCGGCAGGCCGAAACAGGGATCGGCAGGCCGGTGTTCTTTAGTCCGGTAGGCCGAACCTGGAAATTGTTCAGCCGACCGAACTTTGCTTCCGGCAGGCCGAACTGTGCAGTTCGGCCGGCCGAAGCAGAGAGTCCGGCAGGCCGACCGAGGCATGGAAATTTTTGTGATTTTTACCCGTTTTTACTGTTTTGAACCATGATTTAAATCCCAACATTATAGAATGATTTTAAAGGTACAAATGGCACACTAGGACATCATGAAATGGTTTAGTAACATAGAATGTCTCGAACTAGATATTGATAGACTTAGTTTGTATCTAGGATCGTTCGTCGTTCCGCGGAGCTAACGTATAGCGGACCGGGATTTCGGTGTGGGGCATCGGTACGAGTATTGAGGTAGGACTTCTATCCTATTTCTTTGGTAGCCGGGTTTTGAAATGATTTGGCTTTGAAAAGGATTTCTATTAAAATGTTTTCAACGGTTGTTTGAAAAATGAATTTATCGGTTTTATTTTATATACCGTGAATTGAAATGAATCTCATAATAAATGTAAAGAACAACACTCGGTAATTGGGTTATGAATGATGATGATAATAAACATATAGACATGATACCATATCAGAGATCGGGTCGTGTAGCGATCGACCTTGGGGGCAGGTCCCGAAACCCAGCTGGGCCACTACGGTGGTGATACTATGGTTTGCCTAGGAAAAAGAAACTGATATTTCTGGTTGTCTAAGTAAACTGTTCTGGGTAAGAACGGCTTTACTCAAATTTATTCATTTATTTATTCATTTATTCATTTAAGGTTTCTTTTAAATGTTTCCTGAATAATGACTTGTTTCTTTAAATTAAATTATTTTATAAAACATAGTCCTACTGAGCCTTTCGCTCACGTTTTATTTGTTTTAAATTTCCCCCCTCTAGGTGGTTTCCCATTTAGGTTTGGAGAGGATTCTTCGGACCGAACTCAGGAGCAATAGGAGGATTGATTTACATTTTGTATTATTTAAATCAAGGCATGTAAGATCTTAACTTTATTTGTACCTGGACTGTGATTGTATGTATGATATTGTCAGTACCATGTGTGTGCACAAGTTGTGGGTCGGTGGACCCATACTCGCGGTTCTTTATTAATTTTTATTATTTGCTTAATTTTTATAAATTCTTTTATAAAAATGTGGTTGAAATCTTCTTATTTCTCGCTTAATTTGATCCTTAAACCATTGGTTTTAATTAAATTCTTCTTTAATTAATTTAAATAAACCGCCACGTCACCTCCCGTACTCTGGGACGTGACAGGTAAGGACGTTTTTTCTAGGACTCTTCTTTCTATCTCTTCAAAGTTTGAATCCCCAAAGCCATATTTTGGGCCCTTTGTGCTAATGTGCACTGCCTGTGTGTGGGCTCAATGGCAAGTAAGCAAATCTAGTTGGATGAATAAAAAGAGTCTAGTTCAAGGCCTTTTTTACTTTTCAGTGGTCTTCAAGACTGCCAATATATCAAAGAGGATAAGGGCATCATGCGCATCAAAGATTAATCTGTGGAAGCAGCTGAGCTTTTTATTGACCACACCAAGTGGTGCATCAAAGACTCAAAAGTCCCAAGGGCAAGATAGTGCCGCTACGTGCATGGGAAGTAAAGCGGTAACTACTCAAGTCTTCCGATTACAATTATTTTTATTTCTCCATCCCCTTCCCTATTACTAAATTATAGAAGTTGGGGGAAGAAAGTCAATATAAATTGAAAAAAGATCACCATTTTTTTTTTGTTTATTTTTTTTTATATGTATATTTTCCTTCCAGTTTTGTTGCGAGACGTTTTGCAAAGAGGCATACAAGGTCATGAAAGGCGGTCATGGATTTTTAAAATGTCTCTTGTGGGCCTTCCTTTCTTTTATCTGCCTTTGGCGTTCTTTTTTCCGCAATTAGATTGAGGGAAATTGAAAAGGGAAAGCAAAAGAAGCAGAAAGAAAGAAAAAACAGGAGTTTTTTTTTTTTTTTTTTAATGCGAGTGCACGGATAAAAAAAGGGAAATAGATAATAAAGCCCCGGAACCTTTGGCTGTCCCATTGAAGAAAGAGCCTTCGTTTAACAAAATCCGTATTCACAATAATTAATAAGGCATAAAAAAAGTTGGGAAGGTATAGGGTGGAGAACGTTAAAATTCTCCACCGGTAAAAAATGTTCTTAATAATCACACGATTGAAGTTTTAAAGAATTAAAACAAATAAAAATTTGAGTAAATTTTGTTCTTCTTCGGCAATCTCCTCTCTCTCCAGCCTCCCACACCGGCATACTCGCTGTCAACAACAGCAACAATAACAAGAACAACTACAACAACGAAAACCAACTCCGGCGGTGGACTTCGATCTGCAAATCCATTCTTCTCCGTCAACGTCAAGACTCCATCGCAAGTGGCTTGGATCAGACGTGAGTGGCTGGCGAAAACAGGGACAAGTCAAGTGCTGCCGTCATGGCTAAGGTTTATTAGAACAAGAATAAGCCTAAAAGGTTTCAGATCGTGGTAAGCCCAAACGATCACTGGAAACACCACGGCGATGACGGAGTCGAGAATGACTGTTGCCAGCCCTTAAGCAAGATCTGAAAAAAATTACCGTCACCTTACCCCAGACATGCCCAGCCACCGTGAAGAGAAGAGGAAGAGAAGATGAGAAGGAAGAAGAAGTGACTGGAGAAGGGAAGAAAACTCATGTCACGTCCTGAAATACGGGAGGTGACGTAACGGATTATTTAAATTAATTAAAGGAAATTTTAATTAAAATCAAGAGTTTAAGGGTTGAATTAAGTAATAAAATATGAGGTTCTTTAAAACAACACTTTATAAAAGAGTTCATATACATGAAGCAATTGAAATCATTACATGAAAATAAATAATAAATATTAAAGAGCTGCGAGTTGGGTCCCACAGACCCACAATTTATGCACACACATGGTACCTACAATATCATAAATACAATCACAGTCTAAGTACAAATAAAGTTAAAATCTTACATGCCTTGATTTTAAATAATACAAATTAATCTACTAGTCTCTCTATTGCTCCCGGGTCCTATCCGTTGAATCATCTCCAAACCTAAATGAAAAACCACCTAGAAGGGGGAAAATTTAAAACATATAAAAAGTGAGCGAAAGGCTCAATAGGACTATATTTTATAAAATAATTTAATTTAAAGAAACATTTCATTATTTAGGAATTATTTAAAAGAAACCTTAAACAAATAAATAAATAAACAAATTTGAATAAAACCGTTCTTACCCAGAACAATTTACTCGTACAATCAGAAATATCATTTTCTTTTCCTAGGCAAACCATAAGGATATAACCACCGTAGTGGACCAGTTGGGTTTCGGGACCTGCCCCCAAGGTCGATCGCTACACGACCCGATCTCTGATATGACATCATGCCTATGTGTTTATTTCCATCATCATTCAAAATCCAATTACCGAGTATTATCATTTACATTTATTATGAAGTCTATTTCAGCTCACGATATATTAAAATATAACCGATAAATTCATTTTCAAACAACTATTGAAAACATTTTAATAGAAATCCTTTTCAAAGCCAAATCATTTTGAAACTAGGCTACCAAAGAATGGGGTAGAAGTCCTACCTCGATACTCGTGTCTGTTCCCCACACCGTAATCCCGGTCCGCTATACGTTAGCTCCGCGGAACCACGAACGATCCTAGATACCAACTAAGTTGATCAATATCTAGTTCAAGACATTCTATGTTACTAAATCATTTTATGATGTCCTAGTGTGCCATTTGTATCTTTAAAATCATTCTATAAGATTGAAATTTAAATCGGGGTTTAAAACAGTGAAAACAGGTGAAAAATCACAAAATTTTTCATGCTTGGCCGGCCTGCCGGACTCCCTGCTTCGGCCGGCCGAACTGTGCATGTGACACCCGTTATTCTCCTAACGGGTATTAAGGTAATTAAATTAATTTTTAGTGTATCAATAAAAAAAAATTGCTTCATTTAAAATTTATTTTACAATATTTATTTTTATCTATTTTTAAATTTTCTAAAATTCTCCTATATTTATTTAGTATGTTTACTGAAAAGCCTTAGAACTTCTAATAAATCTCAAAAATGTCATATTGGCATTATGTGCGTTAAAGTCTCTAGATGAGACATAATGATATCTTTCCAACTATTCTTAACCCTCATTTTCTTTATTTCCTCTGTGACATGCTTCAACATGTCTCCTCCATAATTGCTTCTATCACTCCTTTTCAAAGACTTCATATTTTCTTCCTTTCTCTTCCACGGTTCCCACACTCTTCTTCTCATTTCTTTGCTGAAGCAAAATACTTAGGAAACTTCTTCAAGGCAGCCATAAAAATCAGCCACCATCACCTCCATTTGAGCAAGAATTTCAGTCATACCGAAGTCAAGGAACCTGTTTTGAAGCCATTTCAAGTTCCAACTAACCATAATCCGAGGTTAGAATCTTATGAATAAATTGAGTCTTTCATTTATAATTTTTTTTGTTTATACTCAAAGATTATTCAAATTTGTGTTCTTAAACCTAAGCATATGTATAAAGTCTAAGTGTATACGCTGTAGACAGAAAATTTATATTGTTAAACTTTGTAATACCTCTATGGGCAGTGGCTCTTTCTTGAAATTCTAGGATTAAATAAAAATAAATTTTTGTAAATAGGTTTGAATATTTAAAAAGTAGACATCCTAAGCTTTCTAGCGAGCTATCATAAACCTAAATCAAAGTTGTATTTTATTTTCTATGAATTATTCAATTTTTGGATTGGAAACTAGTAAACCTGCCAGTTTGTTATGGTATACCAGCTGCTAACCTGAACCAAGAACCCATCTTTGCTCACCACCTAATTCCTTAATGTCTTACAACCTTTCCAATATTATCCTAAGTGATTGATGAATCTTATTAGGGACTAAAACATATAGATTACTTGTTCACATTTTATATTGTGTTAAGACAAAAATTGTTTACTGTGGTATTCAAAAGAGATTTACATAAAAGCTTTAATAGCATACTAGTAAGATAGATTTACACATGATTTATTTATGAATGTAGTTGTATGTTGTGCTTTAGTTTTAATTATCCTTATGTATGCCTTGGGATCAAGGGAGTATGGAGCTAATGTTAATTGATTCCAGAATTAAAAGATTGTTGATAAGCTTGAATGGTAGGGATTCTATTACTCATCTTTTGTGAGGTTTTTATAGAATTAAAATTGATTGTTTTACCGCAAGATATAAATATATCTATGATGAACTGATATTATATGAGTATCACATATGAAACTATGACATAGACTTGTCTTGTATTGTACGGCGAGGAACATAATGAATTGATACATGTTATAAATTGAGAAGCATGGTTAGGAAAACTGACTCTATTAATAATATTAAATATAGAGAAATGGTGAGACGTGAAGAGGGCGGCGGTTACATCCTTGGGCATGAATACCCTAAAAGGTAAAATAGGGGGAAGGTGATGACGCTTCCTTGGGTTGAAAGTCTCAGAATACACTGTACAGGAATCGACTTGGTGAAGACTCGGGGCTTGATGTCCCCTCACCGGAACACCCTTAGAATGTTTAGAGGGTGATCAAGTGCGCCCATTTGGGTTTTGATGAGTTGAGTGATACTCTATTGAACATGGGTACCTATGAATAATGATGAACTATAATATTTGTATATATGTATATGTATGAAACTCGGTAATGATTAACTATGGTATCCACAGAATATGATTATAATAAATCTCATAAACTAAATAATGATGAGTATTAACTAACCATGTAGGTTTTAATGTGGTAATGATAAAAACCTAAAGGTGAGTAATGGTTTTCTCTACTGAGCATATTGTTGCTCATTCCCTTGTATTTTTATCTTTTTAGGACTCACTAAGTGTGAGGTGGCTACGAGAAAAATAGTTGAGGAAGCGATGTAGCTATATTACATTGGGACTGCTTCAATTGTTAAGAATGTTCTTCACGATAATATAAGCATCAATTGTTACTTTCTGTGACTGTATTAAAATGCGTTGAGGGTTAAAATGATGATGACGACAGTTTATATTATTAAATTTAAGGTGCTACAGTAAACTGTGGTTTAATTGTTGTTTATATTTTTATTTTTAATTTGAGAGTTTTCATTTAAGCCCTGGGCAATTTTATTTTTAAGATTTTACTTTTATTTCTGATTTTTATTTTAATTCATTAAAAACTGTTAACCCCCATATAGAGGCGTTACAGTGCAGTTCGACCTGCCAAAAACCAGGTCCTATCGGCCGGTCATTTCCCAGGTTCGGCCTGCCGAACTGGAAAAACCCAGAAATTCTAGCCACGGGTTTTTTGATCCCCAAAATTCAATCTTGATTCTAACCTGTTTTTCTCAAATCTCAGGCATGGAAAACATTCATAGATGATAGAAAAACATGTTTGAACACTTTTGAACTCATTTATACAAGATTTAAACTCAAAAATCTCAAAAATCTAAAAATGGGAAAATGAGGAGAAAAATGAAAAATCTTGAATCCAATCCGTTTTTCTTCAATCTAAGCTTATATTCTAGTTGTTCTAAGTTCATTTAACTCAAATCAAGGGTTTTCTAAGCTCAAGCAAACCTAGATTTCAAAAATGCACAAAATTAAAAAATTTGGAAAAAGTTTAGAAATTTCAAAACTAATCTCGAATCGAAGCTTCAATCCGCGTTCTCGGTTACCAAATCACGTTCTCGAGCTTCCTCCTTGCTAACCCAAAGCTTGGATTCGAATTTTGATTCAAAATTTGAGAGAGAATTTGAGAGAGAAGAGAGAAGCCGAGAGAGAAAATGAGAGAGAGTGAGAGAGGTCTCACGGGGGAGAGAGAGTGAGATTAAGGAGAGTGAGGAGAGAGGAGGGAAAAAAGAAATAAATAGAGGGAAACGGTGGGCGGTTTTACTGTGCGAAAACCAAATGTCACCCACGGTTTTGTAAAACGGAATATTTTTAACATTTTACAAATTGTTGTGTTTTAAAACTCAAAACATCATTTTAAAACAATAAGAAATCATTTTAATTCATCAAATTAACAAAACAACCAAAAATTCAAAATCCAACTAAGTAATCAAATTAATGTTGAAACATTAATTATGGCACACTAATTCATCATTTATATTACAATAACATTAAATAAATTTCGGGGCGTTACAACTCATATATGAGTTTTCGACGATATCTAATGGCAATGATGATGAGGGCCGACTGGTGATCCGGCTAGCAGCGGGCGGCGCTGCAGGGTTGATGGTGGAGATGGGAGGAGGAAGGAAGAACAATATCGATTTAGTTTTTTTCTCAATAAATATAAAAAAATCATGTGTGGTTGAGTCTGTATTTGTTTTAATGGTCCTTCATCTTTTTCTATCATTAGATGTTGAAACAATGGGATTAGTCATACTCCACCGGTAAAGAAAAATTGTGCACTCCATTATAGAATTTATGTAGACGTAATTAAATGCAAAATATATTAAATCAGTTTAATATGTTCTTTTTAATGAATTTAGGCCCTCAAATCAACGTTATTAGGATTTGTTTAACTTCAAAAAAAACTTGTCAGACTAATTACAGAAAGTAATTTGAAAACCAAGCCAAATGAAATTAAGCAATTCTGAAAAGATAAATGATACCACTCACATAGATTTATAGTAATTCACTCTATTAAAAGAGCTACGTTCATTGTTCTTTATTATGTATAAATTTAAGATGTACAGATTACAAAGATGATAATGAAAATGAGAAGAAATTTTAGCAGAGTTTTTGCATCCTCTTCTTTTCGTGTATCTACAAATAAAGATGACATTCTTTTATATAGAAGATGAAGAGAAGTCGTGACTTCTAACTGACGGAGTAGGGATGATAGTGCTTGAAGTAACTGCAATAGTGGGACACGTGTTGGTCTACGATAGGGCTCAAGAATCGGGCTCTCCCTACGCTAAAGTTCGTGACTGGACATACTCATAGCTGTTAGATTGTGTGAATCGATCCTATCGAATAGACATTTAGGAGATCAAACCTACAACAAAAAAAGCTAAATACACGATTGGTACACTATCGATCGAATCAATCGAAGCCTCAATTTGATAATACGCTAGATAAACGATGCTTCTCTTGTTGAACAATTGAATCAATCAAGGCCTTAATTTGATAATACGCTAGATAAACGATGCTCCTCTTGTCGAATAATTTCGAATCAATCGATCTTGTTGGGCTCGACTCGCTTCAATTGCAACTCTAAATCCCCATTATGTGCCTCAACAGACGATTTGGGCCTAGTCAAATCGTACCCCAATAATTTCCCAAAAAGTTTTAGCCAAACAAGAAACTAAAAAAAAAAATCAAAATATTGCAAGAGATTATAGCTAATACCATGCACCTACAAAGCGCATGAAAGAAAAATTATAATAAAAAAATAGATCTAGCCAAATAGGGTATAAAGTATAAAAAAAGAATTATCTGTATATTTTCCCCCCAAACAATATCACTTAGACCATTTTATTCCATAACTTTTAAAACGCACCATATAATTCCCTCAAATTTTGTTTCTTTAGCAAAGTATTCATCTTCCATCTAACTCTATTTGCTTTTGGACTTTTTTTGTGGAATATTTTTATACTCCCCCCAAACTATGTTATCTATGTTATTTTGCCCCCTCAACCTTCAAAATATATCACTATGTCCTTTCAGTTTTTTTTCTTAGCAGATAATTAACCTCATTTTGTCCAATTCTGTTTGACTTAATAAATTGATTTGTTTTCTTCCAACTCTATGAGACCTCTAAATCAAAGCAATCCATATAAATACAACTTGCACAAATGTTTTTTACAACAGTCCATTCAAATACAGATACAAAGAAAATTCAAAGGGGTAGAATTAAAACAAAACTCCCCACAAAATCCCTTAAAATAATGTGTTCTTATTCTTGAAAACTTCAAGACCTTTGTGGGGTTTTTTTTTTCCAAAGCTCTTATATTTTAGAGTTAGAATAACCTATTGCAAAAAATAATACTTTTTTCTTTAAATTTTTTTCCTTCATCTCTTTTTTGTTTTTTCTTACACTCTTTTTTATATTTAGGCCTCTTTTTGCCAAGGATAGAAGAAAAAATGAGGTTGACTTATGAAGCCAAAAAGAATTGAACAGAAGAAAGTTTTTTGCTAACAAAAAGAAAAAAAAAGAATTGAGGCGACATAGTGACACTTTTTGAACGTCAAAGGGCAAAATAACAGAAGTAAGTCAAAGGGCAAAATAACATAAGTAACATAATTTAGAAGAAAAAATATAAAAATATTCCACAAAAAAATCCAAAAACTAATGGAGTTGGACGGAAGGGGAAATTCTTGCTTGTGTAACAAAGTTTGAGAGGATTAAGTAGTACTTTTTTAAAAGTTGGGCCAAAGGGAAGGATGGGGGCAAATGACATAACTGATATAGTTTGGCAAATGTGGAAATATTCCAATACTCTAGAAAAAAAAAAAAAGAATATATACTCCATTCATAACTAAGTGAATTAAATTAGACGATACTTGTAAACTTTTCAAAATTTAGTCCAATATTATGTGTACCTCTTAGGGGATGGCATTTTTACTCACAGATATGGGTTCCCGCCCCTTAATAGGGTGGGTATAGGGGATATTATATGGGGGTGGGAGCGGGTATGGAGTTTAAAATTAACTCCTGAGTTAGGAGCAAGGCGGGGTGAGGAAAGCACCCCTGCCCCCGCCCCCGCCCCCGGCCCCGCCCCCACCTGATCCAATTATATGTTGTTTTTTTCATTTTTCTTACATATATATATATATATATGTATTTATTTATGTATCTATGTGTATATATGTGTGTGTGTGTGTAAAGGACACATATGTAAATTGATGAAGTTGGCATGAAACTATGAAGAGAATATGTAAAGAAAAAGAATAATGTTTTTAGTATTTCAATGTTTTGTTTTATTTTAAAATTTGTTTTTATTTTGATGGAGTTTGGTTTGTTTAAGGTTTATTTTATAAGATATAAGTGATTATATTGCTAAATTTTACAGTTTACTTAATAGAATTTGATTTAAGTTTAATAATGTTGTAAAAGTTCTCAAACACGAAATGAGTAAACGGGTAGGGTATGAGAATAGTTTCCTCCAATAACGATTTCCCAACCCTGTCCCCGACTTAATTAGGCCGATATGGGGACAAGTATGCAGGGACAAAAAAATAATATGGTATGTAGATGGAGGAAGCATACCCGCCCCCGTCTCACTCTGTTGTCATCCCTAGTGTGCCCTCATAAGGCCGTGGTAGTAAGATTTGAGAGAGCCTTTTCCATGTTGAAAGAAAATTTTCTGTATACGGTTATTAATAAACTTGATATAATAACTTAAGAATACGAATGTAATTGTAAAATGAAATCAAATGTATTTATTGACGAACTTGGTACGATTACTTATAAATCTTGAATGTTAAAAATTGCAAAATGAAGTGATCATTTTCGAAGTGACATTTGACGTCATACAAGATGTTTAAAGTTAGAAGTATGTTTAAATTGAGCAATCTTATTTAATGTAACAATCCACCTTTTCAGGCAGTCATTTAACTTTCTTAAACATTAATCTTACTTATTTAGTAAGAAAAATACTGAAACCTTTTCCTTTTTTTTTAAACATACTTTAAAATATACTAAGAAACTGTTACTATTTTTGCTGGAACTTGAGTTGAGAAATTGCTCAACATTTGACTTTCAAACCATTTTTATATCGTTCCTTAAAACTTAATAAGAAATATTAACAGAATCATAGATTAAAATTTAACTTTATAACTATATAAAACATCTCGTAAAATATATGTTAAAACTTTGAAAACATTTTTTTAAGACTTTGAAAACACTATATCAAATGGTGGGAAAACATTTTCTTTGAACAGCAGAAACATGCTGTAGTAGTATCCATATCTAAATCTTTGCATCTGTCATCCGTAACACCAAGCTCTTCAAACAGGTCCTAATGGTCACCCATAGGACTACCTATAGTATGAAAGAACTTTTAATGAGCTTTTGCTCAGTAAGTTCAAACATAATATGACAAATCATTTTAACATGCTTTATAAGCTTTTCACATAAAAACCTTTCTCTTAAAACGTTTTTCATAAAACATTTCTTAAACGTTTTTCCTTAAAATGTCCTCCATAAACCTTTTTCTTGTAAACATAAAAATGTTTTTCATGACCAATTAACGTACAACATTTCTCAGAATGTTTTTCATAACATACAAATATTTTATAGTAAGAAATACAAGCAAAATCAAAATACATGATTCTATTTATGCTCAATTATGAATATCCTATAAACATTTATTTCTTACTTTAACTTTTTATTTTTGTTCCTTAACTTTCCTTATCCTATAAACTATAGTATTCGTACCAACATCATTAATTATGAGATCATAAACACGATGCTTCCCTTGTGGAAGACTTGAGGCCATCGAACATCGAGGTCATAACTTTAACTTTACTTTGAGTACCTCACATCAAGGAGGTCATAACTTTAACTTTGCTTGTGTACCTCACATCAAGGAGGCTGATACGACACTTTCTTTTTCTCTTTATTTACATTCTTTTTAACTTTAGTGAGCATATTAAATGCTAACACATCATATGCAAATACATTTGCAAATCATAACTTATACTCTTTAAAACATTGTGCATTTCATATACAAACATACTTTAAGAATTGCAAATACATTGCAAACCTTTACTTCATCTTTTAAACTTTATGCATATTAAATGCAATCATGCTTTAAGCATAATAGTTGTAAGTATATTGCAAATCTTGATTTAAACTTTAAAACTTTTTGCATAACAAATACAAACATACTTTAAAATCAACTTGCATGACAATTGCAAACAAATTTGCAAACATATATATAAGCATTTGAAAATCATTTTATTTAATGTTGTAGGTAAGGTTTGAACTTACCTATCTATAGCTTTAACACTTTCGTCTCCTTCCTTTTCCTTTCATTAGTCGGCTTCTATATCCTGATTAAAAGACACTCGACTTATTAGCTAACTTTTCATATTATCAATATGCTTGATTGATAGCAGAACTTAATCATTAATCGTTCATTCCTTTTTTACTTAACTTGTATACTATTAGTTTACTTTCTTTTACTTTGTATCCCTTTGGTTTACTTTTCTTCTACTTAGCTTTGTAACCTATCAGGGCTATCTTTCCTTTTACTTAACTCTGTAACCCATTAGTTTGTCACTCTTTTTACTTAACTCTGTAACCCATAGGGTTATCTTTTTCTTTACTTAACTTAAACATCCCTTAATTAAATCCCCCATCTCACTCGATGGTTTATTTACCTAAAATGATAGGAAACATCTTTTGTCTAAGAGTGTTTTGCTAATTCAGAGTGTTTTAACTCCGTTTTAATCGTTTCCTCAAAAATGACGATTTTACCCTTAACGGGTTTTTTGTAAAGTTCGTAACTTGTTAAACTTTTCCTCAACTTTTCCTCTTATATCTTACATGTTATGGCAAAATTCCTACTAAGGGATGTTTTCCAACATCGGACGTTTTGGCTTTGTTTTGGCTTTTTTTATAAAATGATCATTTTGCCCTTGATAGGTCTGTAAAACTTTTGAAACCTGTTTTAAAACATAACTTTCATTTCTTTATGTCTCATAATATTACGGAAAACAAAAACAACGATTTTCCTTTTAATTAAATTTATTTTATCAAAACGTTACAGTTTTAACCCAAAACTTGAAGATCTTTGCGTTTTTGCCCGTAAGGTTTGTTTCTTTTCTTTCCTTGACTAAACTTTAAATCGTTTAAAACTTAACATCTATGATTACTTACTACCTATAGTAGTACAGGAACCCAACGTTCCCTGTTGAAAACCCAATTTTCGCATAATTTTACTGTTTTGGCCTAAAACACAAAAATCTTTACATTTTTGCCCTTGGGACCAAAAAGAACCGTTTTATACCAAAACGTTCAGTTTTTTTGCAAGGGATAAAACTTACAAAAGATCCTTGGTCGAATTAAAAACATTTCATAACGTTTTCATTTCATGAAATTTTGTGCTCAAAATTTTGCAAAATTCATAACTCCTCAACCGAGTAGGATTTTGACAATCCGTCCATGTTGCCTTAATAGTTTCGATGAGTTCTACAACTTTCATGTTTTAACTTTCTTAAAATTTCAACGCTACAGTGGACGTTTTGGCTTATTTTTAAATCTGTTGAATTTTTACAAAACTTTGCACTGTAGTCATTTTGGAATTTTACAAAATTTCGTTCACAAAACTTGTTTCCCTCATTGTTTTGGCAGATTTCAGACCTTACTTAGGACATAATTTGGCCTCTAAGACCCCCAAAACCCCATTCCTTTGAAACTAATTAAACTTTATGCTTGTTTACCAATTTTTCTACTTTTAAATACAAATCCTCTACTTTCTTTCTTTCTTTCTATCATCATCACCATCATCATAAAGCACAAACCAATCATGTCATAATGTCCATCTTACATGCCATAGACTAAAACATTTCATCAAACACTTAGCATCCATAATAAAACATCAACTTTAGCTTAATCAAAAAGACTAAGATTTTAACTAATCATTCCCAAGTGTTTGTCCCCACTTTTGGCACTTGTAAGTATCTCAAAACCCCTTGAAAATTGTATACAACACTTTTGGCACTTGTAAGCATCATTTGGTGATTAAAAGTTAGGGCAACTTGGCAAGATTTGATTTGGCCACTTCAAGGGTGTGGTGGCAATTTTTTCACCTTAAAGGTGGCACTTAGGTAGGTCCCAATTGATTTTTACACAGTCTAAATTTATACTAATAGTATTTTTCTTATACTATCGGTATTCTTTTCTATACAATTTATGAAGTCTCACAACCTCCTATACTTATTTACATCTACCACTTAATGTAATTTCTATATTGTTTAGCTTTATATTATCCAAATTTATCAGACAGTATTTTTCTTATACTATCGGTATATTCTCTATATTGTTACGAGCTTACACAATGTTTTTTACTCCTTCATGTCCTCCAAACAGTATTATTTCTAAAGTGCTTGAACTTTAAACAGTCCAATTTATGTATTGTTTAACCTTAAACAATCTAATTCTTGTACTATATTACTTTTGTAGTATAATTTTTATACTTCATAAATTTATCAGTGTACTTTTTTATGCTATATTATTTTAATATTGTATAATTTTCATGTTATTACACAATATTTTTCTTAAACCGTATTTTTTTCTTAGCATTTATTGCAACAATTAAGCTTTCTAGCTTATTTTCTTATCATTTTTTTCTCGTATAAGACTATGACATAATTTTTACCCTTAAAAATCTTGTTTTTGCTTTTATAAATTTTATCATAAAAATTAGATTAAACAATAATTCTTATGATACATATTTCTACTTAATTTAATCCTTAAATTATTACATTTTTAATATATTAAAAATATTTAAGTATCATATTTAACTTGCAATTAACAAAACCATAAAACTCAATTTAAAAAATAACCTACATTGATCTAGGCTTACAAGTTTTCGTTTAAATTTAATCATGTTGCCGAAAAGATCCTTTCATGCTATTGAGCCAATGTACAGTTGCCTTTACTGATGTCTATTAGGGCATCTTAGAAATTTTATATATATTTGACAAAAAGAAGGAAAAAAAAAGAAAAAAAGAATAATAATAGAAGAAAAAACAAGAAACAAGAAACTCCTCTCTCTCTCTCTCCTACTTGGCTTTCTTTTTCCACTTTCCCTCTCATTTCCTCCCTCCCTTTTTCTCTCTCTCACTTAAAAATTCCCCTGTATCCTCTCTCTTTCCACACACACACACTCTTTTCCCTCTCTCTCATCCGATCCCCATGGAACTCACGCCCTCGCCCGTGACTTCCCCTCCATCTCCAAATTAATAGCAGTTTCATCAATCTCCCCCAACCAACCGCCCCCCTTTCCCTCATGATTTCACCCTCTCTCTTATTCTTCTTCTTTCTACTTCTCCTCCTCCGCCATCGCCATGCGTTCAGCTCAGGTCCAGCAGGCACACCGCAACGGTGAGACTCCCTCGCCGTCGCCGCCGCACCACCACCGCCACCACCATCACTACCACCAGAGCACCGCTCCCTTCCACTCCACGCTCTCCGTGCAGAAGCTCCGCCGATTCAACTCCCTCATCTTCGTCTTCCGCCTCGCCGCCTTCTCCTTCTCCTTGGCTTCCGCTGTCTTCATGCTCACCAACTCCCACGGTTCCTCTCCTCCTCGCTGGCACGACTTCGACGCTTTCAGGTACGCTATTTTGACATTTTGTTTCCATTTCCACTTCTGTTTGGTTACTGAGAAAATCGTGCTTAGAATTCTGGCGCTATTTCAAGAAAATTTTGAAATTTCAACCAAAGGAACAAGCGTTCACAACATTTCTTTTCGCAGTCTCCCAACTTTTCTCAGCAATCAAACAGCTTTTTTTTAAATAATTGTTGTAAAATTGAATTTTTCCGATGTCAGATTCGTATTCGCGGCGAATGCAATAGTGGCTTTGTACTCTCTGTTGGAAATGGTGGCTTCCGTTTGGGAAATTTCAAGAGGAGCCACTCTCTTTCCCGAAGTCTTGCAGGTCTGGTTCGACTTCGGCCACGATCAGGTTCGTTTCTTTTCTCTGCAACTTTAATTTAATTTTATTTCTTTTGGCTTTTTTTTTATATTTTTCATTAGAAAAGAAAAGGAAAAAAGCTCTATAATAAGGAGAAAGATTGTGTAGGTGTTCGCGTACCTGTTGCTGTCTGCGGACTCGGCGGGGACGGCTCTGGCGAGAGTGTTGAAGGAGCGGCTGGACACGTGTGAAGCATCGAACGCATTCTGCGTCCAGGCCGACATCTCCATAGCCCTTGGATTCGCCGGGTTTCTGTTCCTAGGGTTTTCCTCTCTGCTCTCGGCTTTCCGGGTTGCCTGCTTCATAATTAACGGCTCTCGTTTTCACCTTTAGCTGATCAGATGAGAGAGAGAGAAGGAAAGGAGGGGACAATATTTGGGTCGTCGGAGTATCGCTTTTCTTACTGTGAGCCGTACACTGTGTCATGGACTGGCACCGATAGGATGTCTGTAGACGTGATGTGGGCGGGGTATTTGAGTGCGCAAGTGACCACGGTGATGTGGTGTGTACATGGGAAAGAGATGCACGTGTTTTTTGTGTTTTTGTGGTATTTAAACTATTTGCTAGCTGTTGATTTTTTTTTCATTTTGTTTGGTTGTTGGAGATTAGAATAAAGACCATTTATGGTCAAATTTTATTTGTTAATTTTATACTCCTTGGTTGTTCTTTTATCGTAAAAATTTGTTAAGGTTCTTCTATGGTAGGGATTCATGCATTTTTGGTGTATTTTCTAATCGTTTAATATGGGGAATCGTGTAAAATAAAATAAAAAACACAGAAGAAACAATTTTTGAAGAGATCCAACTTTGGAAAAGCATAACTCTCAATGGTCACCTTTTTCAAGTCCCATTAAAGATAAATTAGAAGCCATTTTTGTGTATCTTGCAGGAAATCTTAGGAGAATAGTGTAAAATTATCATATTATACAAATAAATATAGGTTAAAACTACAGTATAAAACTTTTACATGCTACTGTATTTATAGTTTAAACTCTTTGTTTCAATTCTTCACCCGAATATTCTATTTAAGACTATAAGATGAGGTTGTGTCAAGAAAAAGGTCAACGCAAATTCCCTTGGCTTCTAAAAAGAAGTTTATGAGATAGAAGGCAAAAAAAATTTGCCCCAATGACTACACCAATTTTTTAATTATTATTTTACCTTTAAAAGGTCTTAAAACACTTTAAAAAAAAAACCGTTTTATGAAAATTTTCTTGTCATTTTCCATTTACCAGGTGAGGTTGCAATGACAGAAATAACAGGGAATTGTTGTGTGATGTTGAAAATGCATACTACGACCAATTATACTAGACGAGCGACATAAATAGAAGACAGGACAGAGCATTATGATTCTGTTCTTGGACCATTATTATATAAGCGGGACCAAGAGACTCAATCATAGCTTGTCCACATAAATAGAAAGAGACTTGCGTCAAGACTAATGCCTAATGCAGGAATTAGTGATAGAACAAGAGTCATAATAATCATTGATTCAATAATAAATTTTTTTAAAAAATAAAAATAAAAATAAAGATGACGTCATGTGAGAAAAGAATCCAGAACAGATAATAAGCTAAACAAAATTTCATATAATTTAGGCATCATGTAAGGTGCTGTACTACATAGTAGCTTCGAATACAATATATTCCTGGTTTGCACTTTTCAGTTGCCTTCATATTTTGGGTCCGCCATTAAAAAATGGTAAGCAATCACCAGCGCAAATATAAAAATGCCAAGGAAATTGGCAAAAAAACCAAGGTCCTGATCGTCTATCATCTGCGGAAACAAAGATCAATTGATCAAATCAGCACCGTATTCCAAACCAATCGAATGATGGAAACACCTACTTCACTAAAGATATTAGCTGGAATCAGATTATGATAGATATTCTGTTATGTGATATCAGAAGTGTGAAAGGAGGGGGAAAAAAAACAGACGGAATATCACTGCTTGATACTAGTAAGATTAGATTTCCAGATGCTTACAAACTAAAAGTAAAATCAGGCAATCATGTTCTCTTATTCCATTGGAAAAGTTGAGAAGACAATTTAGATACAGGACCAATGTACCATTGAAATGTCCATACAAATAATCAGTAAGACTAATTAAACTATGGACACTTGAATCATGCGCAATAATTGAAAATTCTATGGTAGGCATTGAAAAAGAAAAGAAAAAAACAAATTACATCACATTAAGAAAAGCATGACAGTTGAACAATTACAGAAAAAAATAGACAACTTGACATTTGTTTTTTACCCTACTAGAAAATTTACCACAATATTTATCTGGTATTTGATGATAACTTGCAAGGACTTTGGCCAGAGAATATTGTATCATCCAATGAAACATGACAGGCGAGTGCGTGTCAAAGAACAGGTCCAAATTAGGTTCACAAGGAAAACCAAAGCAGACAATAAAATTGCTGCAAACTTTTTTTTTTTTTAACAACCAATCAGAACTAAATTAATATAGGCACACATAGAAAACAAATATAAATAGCAAAATAAAAATTGAGTGCAATGAGTTACTTCAAGTTCTAATCAAGATTGGATATATAAAGAGAACAAATATCCTATGCTAAAGAGGAGACATGAGTACAAAGTTAATGTTTAGGCATGTTTAACTTGCTAGTTGTGCAGCCATAGTACGTGTTAAGTTATGATTACCACTTTGATCAACCTCTGAATATGTTCTTTCTACGACGTCTCTTTTGTGTTAGGTCTATATTCATTGTAGCTCAATAAGGTATCATAAATGAGCCTATTTAACCCGATTTCACCCAATGGGGTTATAACCCCACTACTAACAAAACAGTAGGGTCTAATCTAGAAAGTACAATACATACCAGACTGAGGCCCATAAGTTTGTAAGTAGAGTAGTTATAACCCCATTGGATTTAAAAGGATTTTTCATTATAAATTTATGCTGCTCAACCTCAATTGCACATGTATTTCACACATAAAGAGCCTCTATCTACTACCCTAGAATTAGACCCCCCCCCAAAAAAAAAAAGCAGTTTTGCCAGATAGCTTACAGTCCTATCATAGAATGTTTGAGCACGTCTCAACAAAATAGACTTACCAAAAACATGGCTGCAAAGGGTAAAAATTAAGCGATGCCATGGTCTTTATGTGATTGTTCTTTAAACTATAATAAGTTACTCCTAAATCAAAATTATTGTCATACAATTTTTTTCCCAGACCAAAAACATACCAATAAAAAAAAAACCACATAAATATGTTTAGCTAATGACACCAAGTTAGCTGAGATTTGCCGACAAAAAATAGGCATTTTCAGTTCCTTAGGTGACATAATATTTGAAGGAACCAAAATAAAGGAGAATTCTTTAGTAAAGTACCCGAAAATGAGTTACCAGTTCCGCGTAGTCTTAGACCATTAGATTTTCATCATGTTCAGTTAAAATTTCAAGTTTGGTATCTTTGTAATCTGACCACAGAATTCTTCCCCAAAAAATCTGCTTTTTGAAGCATTGAACTGAACAATGGAAAAAAAGTGTCAATAAATTGTTGACTGTAAATAACCCAAATTCAACATTCTCTCGGAAAACAAACCCAAAAATGGTGCGATCGCAGTGGGATTTAGATCCGGAGTCTAACGCGATATCCCCTCCGCTATGCGATCACTTCTACATGAAATCGGCCAAATTTATCCATAAATTTCATTCAATTCTATACAACTTGAGTGAAATCGATAGAAACGAACAAGATCCCTAATGTTACAGAAACCAATAACAATGAAAGAGATCGCCGTTACCCAAAGTATTAAAAAAAAAAAAACCGAGCATGAATTGCAGTGAAAACGAAGAAAAACAACAAGAAAATATTTTCGATCTGAAATTGACAGAGACTAAGAGAGAGAGATAAAACCGAGGTACCTTGAGTCGGTAGATCAGAGAGAGATGTAAACGCCAAGACGAAGGCAGGACCAGATCTCTCAAAGACGTCTGATTCCAAAAACTACTGAGGTAATTGAGTAGCGGTGACGATGAAATTTACTGGAGTCTAGTTCGAACGATAAAACTGAAGCGAGTAGAACCAAACGAAAAGCAAAAACACCACAAAATAGATACGAAGAAATTACGATATTTGTTCAAATTATTGTTATGAAATTAAAATCTAACACAATATTTAAAATATTTTAAAAATATTTTTAATAATATTATATATTATATTATATAATTATATATAAATAATTTTAATAATATTATTATAAAATATTTGTAAATTTTTTACAAATTAGAGTCATATTTTAATTCAATAAACGTAATTGAACCAATTGTCTCATTGATTCCAAAATATATTTGTTGGGCCCATGTCCAGCCCATTCGTTTGGATCTCAACAGCACAATTTGCGCCAAATTTGAGGGTCAATTTTAGCAACCTGACTGTTGTGGTATTGCTTTTCAATTTATTTACTTTTATGAAAAAAATTTAAAACATAATTATTTTCAATAAATATGAAGATATTATTATTTCTATGTATTTTAAATTAAGTATGATAAATATGTGCTATGGATATCAACCAAAGGGAAGAACAAAAATGGTATACTACAATAATAACAGTAAAAAGTAATGCACCACTTAATTTACTTCAAATT
The DNA here is from genome assembly GCA_025403435.1 of Artocarpus heterophyllus. Classification (NCBI taxonomy): domain Eukaryota; kingdom Viridiplantae; phylum Streptophyta; class Magnoliopsida; order Rosales; family Moraceae; genus Artocarpus; species Artocarpus heterophyllus. The sequence continues at coordinate 11,589,717 of CM046353.1, forward strand.
TTAGAGGAAGGATGAAAATAACATAATTCAAAGCATCATTAAAATTTATAGGATAGTTTTTTGTTTTTTTGTTTTTTTTTGTAAGTGTAAGGAAATAGCATAATATTATAAAAATAGTTTCCAATACCTTAAAATACTAAAGTTACCCTACTTTTTTCTCTGTCTTGTTTTCTCCTACACGTCTTCTTTGTCATCGTTGGGAGTCACCATTGTCGACGGTTCCTGCCAAATGTATATCATCGCATTGTAAGTAAATTTTTAAATTATGCAAATCAAACCCTAAAATTGCATAAACATGATACTAAGATCTTAGAATTATATGATTCTCATATAACAATAATTAGAGAATAAGATATACCTTGTCCATGGTAAAACCTTCAATTTCAACAAAGTAAACTCAAGAAGTTTTGAAGAAAACTGTGTTTCTCTCTCTTAACCCCTTAGTTTTTGACCAAATACTTTTCTTGATGGAGAGAAAAATGTTAATAGGTGAAGAGAGGACCAGTTTTTTATTAGGATTCCTTTTATAACACACATGCCATCAATGTATCCAATAAATAGAAAATATTTCTCTTATGACCAATAGGATTTAGACACATAATAATTATTAAACCATAATTATATATTAATTAAGTAAAATAATAACTAATAGGAATATGACACGTGAACCACAATTTAAATATATAACTTTCTCCCCTCTTGGTCCATATAATATCATTCAATTTCCTGGTTTAATAATAAAACATAATGCACAAATTTATCCTTTCTTAAATTGGTTGAATCATAAATAATTATTAAGCAAAAACTAATAGAAATCATAGTAGTTGTATGTCATAAGATTGACATAGTCCCTTTTATGTATCACAATATTAGTTGTATACTCAATATAACCTATAAAAGAGATATACTATAATGATCCAACAATAATATCTTTGTCAAAAACAAATCCTATAATATCAACTTAATTCACTCATGTATATACAACAACTAACATAATGAAACATGATGCATTATAATATCAGAAACACAAATTAAATGAGCTTAGAGTGTTACATATATAAAGAATATAAAACATCATCATAATGTCAATAATACCCATTCTTTCGACATGTTTGTTAAATATCTTTAATAGCAACCCCTTTCATCAATGGATCTGCAATCATGAAATTAGTACTAATATGCTCAATTCATGTAAAAAGGACTACTAAACGATGCACAATATAACGATTTTATTATCGTGTTTGGTATGATGGTGGGAACTATTGGTTAGAATTGTGCTTTTACTGCAGCATGTGAGAGCTTTACACTATAGCATGTGAGAGCTTTACACTATAACATATGAGAACTTTACACTGTTCCTAATTGAGATAGTGGTTAAAACCACTCACTGTCAAACAGCAGATAAAAACATAATTCAATCGTCAGGACAAATTCAGTTTTTATGTTTTTATTTACTGTTGCCTTAACAATCATCTTTTCAAGCTCTTTCGTTGAAAAGAAGAAGAAGAAAAAAAAATCCCCTTCCATCAAAGAGACAAAAGGTTTTATGGATTCTTTATCGTAATTATATATATAAAAGAGAAAGATTTTTCGCTCTTTCAGGTGACATTTGAGTTGAAAGTTTTTTTTTTGTTTTTTGTTTTTGCATTGTTTTTGTTTTTTAAAAACTCCTTCTTTGCCTTCTCTTTTCTTTTTTAAGTCTTTTTACTTTTCTTTTCTTTTCTTTTCTTTTTCCCTATTTTAAGCTTTCCCTTCTTGCCCTAATGCATACTGTTTCTTTCCCTAATAGAAAAACTTTTTCTTATATGGGTTCCTAGTTAAATATCTATTTCCTCTCCCTTTATTTGATATAAACTTATCTGATGCAAATTCTTTCAAACATATCTTATAAATATTTTACTAACTAGTTTTTTAACTAACTTTTGCTTTAAATCTACTCTATTTAAATTTTTTTTTTATAATACCCTAAATTTTTTAGAGAGTGAATTTTAAGAAAAATAAAAAAAGAAAACTTAAAAGAATCATTCACATATTTCTTTAAAAAAATTAAAATATTAAAATGCACGTGCATTGTACGCGCTTTCCAATTGGTATATATATTTAGAACATAGTATTTTCTTTACAAAATCTCCCTCTTTATTTAAAAAAAAAAGAAGAACAACAAAAGGGAAAAAAAAAGGTCACTCCTTCTTTCACTGGTCCAATTAAATTTGATACACGTTGATATATTTTTTGAGAGAGTAAATTGCATTGATGCACCTCAAACTATTTGTTTTTTGTATAATGCACTTTGGATTTTTAAGCTTTGCAAAATAGACCTTAAATTTTAAAATCATTGGCGATTGAAATCCATTAGCTAAGAAGCATTAAAAAACGTAGATATAGACGTTGGATCTACAATTAAACTAAACAAAGTTAAAGACAAGATTAAGGGATTAATTGAAAATGTTTGAGCTCTCAAATTACCATAATTAGGTTCTAGCAAGCTTGAAATTCAGGTTAGATTTACAACGATAATATTTAACTAGCAAAATAAAAAAATACAACAAAATAAAAGATGTTACACACAGATTTATAGTGATTTACGCTTGAATTGAGCTACATCTACTGCTGTTTGCTTCACTATAAGTAAGGCCATGTATAGCTTACAAGAACTCTTTTGAATGTTGTCAATGAGCTTGAAATGAGAACTATTTACGGGAGAGTATAAAAGAGTTTTTGTAGTGTTTTTGGTATGTGTGAAAGTTGAGAATTTTCAACTTGTGCTTTCTGCTCATATTTATAGAACTCTCTTTGAGTTAGTGGGCTTCTAAATGTGGAAAGTGGACAAAAGATAGCGGGACACGTGTCAGTCTTTCGTTGGGCATGAGTTTTGGACCATTTTCCATTGCTCTGCTACGTGAGTTAGTGGGTCTTTTTTTGTTATTTTTGAGTCCGAATCTAATACGTCGATCCAAATGAACAAAGAGATATAATTTTCCACCTAATTCTTGACCATCACAAACCGTCTATGTCGAGCATGTCAAACACATGACAACCATTGAACCAGATAACATCAATTTGTTGTATCGAGCATATCAAAACTTTCTTCACACTGTAATACGACGAACACTCCAGATAGGCCCGATTTATTAGATTTGTGCATTTGGCCACACTTATTGGGCTTTTACTCTTTGATTTGGGTTTGTCCAAATCATACCCCCACATTGGACAATTTTAATCACGAGATTCGCATACGAGTTTTCTTAAAGGTGGAGTTCGTTACTTTAAGAAAAAAAATGAAACTCAACACTAAAAAAAGTACCTAATAGAAACTAAAAGTAGTTATTGGACTTTAATGATCAATGATTTTAAAATTCAAAATATATTGTGTCAAAATTAAAGATTTAAAAATACATTGTACAAAAAGTGAATAGTTTAAAATGCAAGAGTAATTTACTCTAATTGAGAACATAGTCCCATTTTCTTTACAAAATTATTCAAGTGCACTTGACACTTAGCATTAAGGGTGGCAAAATCGTGTCGCGTGTCGTGTTCGTGTTAACACGTTTACAGCACGATATGACTAGGCCGAACACGAACACGACACGATTAATAAACGTGCTAGAAATGCAAACATAAACACCGCCCGTCTATGCACATGTAACACGACACGATACGATTAATACGATTACTAAGCGGGCCGTGACGGGTTGACATGATAACAACACTCTATGACACATTTATGACCTAGTAAACTAAAAATTAAAAAAAAAAAAGAAGTTAATAAAGAAAATTAACAAAAAAACACAATATCTAATAATACAAACATATTACAAATATTTCAAATATATTTATTTTGAAGTTTAAATGTGTTATAAACAGGCGGGTCATATCGTATCGTGTCAATAAGTTTACGGTTTGTTTAATTAAAAGTGTTAAGGCGTGTTAGATGTGTTAGCATGAATCCAGCCTATTTATTTTTATGTTATTCGTGCCAACCCATTTATGGCCCAATTAATAAACGTGCGGTCCAAATCCATTTATCTCGTATCGTTTTCGTATCGTGTCATCGTGACGTGTCTGAAATTGTCGATCCTACTTAGCACTGTGTCAATGACGTTATTTATTATTATTTCTTTTTTTAGGAAAAAAAAGAGTGACCCTAGTCTATCACATCATATGACTCTTTCGTTTGCCAAGAAAATCACACTGAAAGACATGCATGAATTTAATTTATGCAAAAACATATGGAACGCGAGAGATTTGGGTAAACATCAGATGAAGAAGTCAAGGTTGATGCGTTGGATCTGTTACAGCAGATGACTCCTCCTGCTTGGACCTACTCTGCATTATAGGCCTCTCCATTCTTATGTGCCTAACGGCAAAATACCAATAATCGTACACAACTCCCCCATCTATGATCTTCCCTGACGTGGCATATAACTCTCCCTCCGTACATTTCTTATTTTCCGATGGTATTGTTTATAATCACATGCTCCTCGGTGCACGCAAGTCCAACTAAAGCTACAATCTATCAAATTGCAAGTATGTATGGACTCATATACAGTGTTTAACAAAATCAATTTAAACTAAAATTTTTACTTGTTTTAATGTAAAAATCTCATATGCTATAGCGTAAAGCATAAGCGAGCTACAGCGTAAAGCTTTCAGATGCTTTCACACCAAAGCTCTCAAGCATGCTAAGAGTTTGAATCTTAATATTGTAACATGTAAGGGTTTTTATAATGTAACATGTAAGAGTTTTTTATGATATAGTATTCAAGAGTTTTACATTGTAAAAAAAATTAAAACTAGAGTTAAGATTCTCCTTCTAAATATCTTAATAATGTTCTAGTGCACTTTTTTTTTTTAGCAAAATATAAATTATGTAAGGTATTAAAATTTTACGACAAAATGATTAATACTTTTAAAAAGCATGATTATGTTGAACTTGGTGGTGTTGAATACCACAAGATAAGATTCATATATTAAATTTATCTTTTATTAATTATGATGTTTAGTATTGGTGATATTCTTAATACTTTTTTAATATATTGTTATGATGACTAACTAATTTAGCAATAAGTTCACACCTTTTGTCAAAATAGAGTTTTTTTTTTTTTTTTTTTGGAACAAACAAAGGTTTGATTACTTAGTAATAGAATCTGCAAGTACAATTGAACCGATAATAATCGGTGAAACACCAATCCAAATTGAATAAAAAAACAAACATAATTAGCTAGACAATGGGCTACAGAATTCAGAATTCTCAATGCGAGAAATGTAGCAAACTACTCCACACAGCGAAATAGCTGAACGAACAGCATAGACGATTAAAGCTTCTGGGGCTCTCGGTGCCCGATTACCTATTGCTTGTACTACATTAATAGCGTGCGTCTCGAGAATCTAATCTCTGAAACCACCCTGTGAAACAAAACGAGCTCCCTCTCTTGCTGCAACAACATTCCGCAATAAAAGGACTGGAATTACCATGAAGCCTTAACGCTGCAGAATCCAAGACCGCACCAGTGCAATCTCTAACACAAATACCAATTCCAATCAAATCCAAATGTTCTCTAACAGCCGCATCAACATTCACCATAACCACCCTCCCCTTCGGTGGTCTCCATTTCCCCACCAATTTTTCTCTCGGCGGCCCCTTGGAAACATCTAAACCTGTTTATCACTGGAAATCCCCTCACAGCCGTGCTACATGATCCAGAGAAGTTCTGATTTTTTTCATTTGCCCATCATGGACCAGTTTGTTTTTATCCTACCATAGACACCAAAGTATCATACAAAAGACCTCCACATCAGAGACTTTGCCGTAAGTAGCCACAAACAAACATGCACTGATTGGACCGCCGGAAAAGTTCTTGAGAAAATCCCAAAGAAAGTTATTTTCCCCACATTTCTTGTGCTCTTGAGCATCTCCAAAAGTAGTGTGTGGTATCTTCCATTTATTCACCACAAAATCTACACATCACCTGCAGTTTAATACCACGTTGGGATAGTTAGCAAAAAGTACGCACGCTAAGCATGGATTTTCAACTTACTAGGGACATTTGTATTCCACAACCGTATCAACCACCGATAATCACCCTCTGTCCCAAAGTACCTGCCCTGTCTTTACTTGACATACCAACTTAATAACTGATCTTCACACTAAACTCTCCTTTCTTCTCATAATGCCAAGCAAGACCATCACCATTCGCTCGAGCTCAAACTGGAAGGCTGAATATTACTTCAGAAGAATATAGTGCTTTTGTTCCGGCACGGTCGATCACTGACAACATCATTAGCTTTGGAAAGTCTGCACACTATCCGGCCGAAAACGGGTGGCACAAAGGCCTTATGGCTTTAAAGCTTGACATGAGCAAAGCGTATGATTGGGTTGAGTGGTGCTTCCTAGAAAAGAAAATGATTCGGCTGGGATTTTCTAATGCATGGGTGAGACGGATATGGATTGTGTTACTACCCCTTAGTTATGGATCGCCATATGGGAATGTTGTCCCTCACCGAGGGATTCGACAGGGATGTTCACTGTCCCCGTACCTTTTTCTTCAACTGATTTGCTAATGCCTTAGTGATAATCTTGCAGACAACATTAAAAGTTCATCGTTGGAAAGTTGGAGACCTTCGTTGGTGACTTGATCTTCAGAATAAGCACCACAAAATTTTCATTTAGATCTTGTCCCGAACCACCACCATTTAACACGTTGAGACAAACTCAAACCGATTAGATCCCAATTTTCCTAGTAAAATCCTGCATGAAAACCATCCGGCGCCGATGACTTCCAAGCCCCCATAGCGAAAAGAGCCGTCTTTAGCTCCTCCCCACTGAACAGTCGATCAAGAGCTTCTCTCACATCTGCACTAATCCGACATTCAATTCCCCGTAATACTTCTTCCAAAGTTTCTTCCTTCGGACCTGAAGTCGAGAAAATATCCACAGAATAATTCTCAACAATACGAACAACATCCTCTGTCGTTGTTATCCACTCACCTTGGGAAGATTCCAAACCCCCCCTTTTCTCCTTTTTGCTCCTCCTTTGTGATGCCTTGGAGTGAAAATACCTAGCGTTCGTATCTCCTCCTTTAAGCCACTCGGAACGAGATCTCTGCTTCCAATAATACTCCCCCAAAGCCAATTGGCAATCCACTTCCCGTTCAAGTTGCAAGATGCAATCTTTAAAAACAACACCATCTAGCCTATCTAAATCCGCAACCTCATCCTGTAACGTCTTTTTCTTTGGAATAGAACCAAATGCAACCGAACCCCAGTGATGTAGAGCATTAGCACATCTACTCAATGTCTCTTGAAAGGCCCGGCCATCTCCGTTAATTTCCTCCCTATACCATGGCGCCAAAACAACATCTTTGTACTCTTCACGTGTCCTCCAATGACGCTCAAAAGAAACCTCCTATGCGAACCAGCCCGACAACCATCATCATCAACTAAGTGAATCACTCTATGATAAGTTAGCGGAGCTCCATGAGAGCCAAGATCTCACTCTTCTACCATGCACCTAAACTCATCCATACTATTATAAGTTCTATCAACACCACCAAATTTCTCAGATACATGGAAAATTTCGTTGAAGTCACCCGCTACCAACCATGGTAAAGTAAATAATCCACGTAATCTCCGAAGTAATTCCCAAGAATGGTATCATTGTGCTTTTTCCGGGTGTCCATACAACCAAAGAAATGCCAAGCCTTGCCACTCGGAAGGGTCACAAAAGCACCAATGTGGTATCTAGAAAACCTTTTAACTTCAACCTCCCATTCCGAATCCCACAGTAACAATAAGCCACCGCTACGAGCAACGCTATCCACATGGAAGCCCCCTGTCAAACGCACACCATCTTTCACTACCGACGCCACTCTCCCACAAAGTTTTGTCTCTGAGATGAAGACAAGATTGGCTTTGTAATACTAAAGTGTATATTATACATATATATATATATATATATATATTGTATATTATACATATATATATATATGTATATTTTTGGTTGGAAAAAACATACATCCCATGTAAAGGCATTAAAAAAATTTTCTCTAAAAAATATCACAATGGCAATAAAAACGATTTCTCTTCGGGAAAAAATTATAAATTAATTGAACAATGTTATATAGAGTTATCCATTAGAACATCTATAATAGTTTTTTTTCCCTCTAAGATAATTAAGAGGAATACCATTAATTTTTTTGTGTGAATTGAATTATGATACAATTAAAAACACGCTTACAATTTCTGTCACATTAGTTAAAAAAAAAAAAGAGTGATTGTATGGATTAAAATACCTCAAATTAGTCTAGCATTTGTTTTCAATTTCTTTATATAATATGTAGAATGAAATTATGATACCCAATTAAGGTGATTTCTTTTTCATTATATTTCTAGTGAGAAGAAGAATAAATTAAGATTTATATTGCATATTTTTTTAGATAATTAACATTTATATTTTATTAGATTTGTTAATAAATCAAAAAAATTTATCCATTCTCCTTTAAACATAAATTTTAATTTTATTTTATATTCAAATTAAGTTAAATACACGTTCAAAAGTTAATTTAGATAATAATTTAAATCTTAATTCAAATCACACAACTCAAAATAAATTACTAATTGAAATTCATTATTCAGCGCAATTAATATAACAAAACTCCGAGAGTCAAACATTGCACTGCAAGGTTTAACGCTTGAAACGAAATCCGGGTTCTGAATCGGATTGTTTTGTCCGAGGTATATATGGAATTTGGTTTTAATTATTGTTTGATTTTGTTGCTTTTTTTCTGGATTTTTTTTGTGGGGGTGTTTTTGTTATGAATTATTTTTTTGGGGTGTGTTTGAGGATTGTTGTGAGGAAGGAAAAAAAATGTGAGATTCAGATTTCAGATCTGACAGAGATCATTAGGTGCAGGTCTCGTTTCATCACGAGGGAAGGAAGGTTTTTGATGACTTCCTACTTTTCGTGTTTTTCAAGAATTTGTGTAACAGATTATTTTCTCTCTCCGGTTGGTCCAGTTTGGTACTCTTTTATATTATTATTTTTTATTTATTTGGAATAATTTATTATTTTAAAAAAACCAATTTGTGCCTTCTTATGATCCTATATATAAGGTCCCCAATCTTGAAGACATATCACAAAAAACACACATAGGATTCTGCAAATTCCTCTGAACAAGCAGCGGTAGTCTATAAACTTTTTTTTTTTCTCCATCAAAATCTGGAAAGAAAGAAAAAAAAAAAATCTTTCTATTTGTTTCTTTGATACTTATTTATTTATGCTTTAATGAATTTGTCGTGGGGTTTTGTCAATTTTGTGGAAACTGGAAAGTTAACAGCTTGATTCTTTTCTCTGTCCAATTTTTTTTTTCTGAATAATATTGTAATTTTTTTCTCATAATTTAGTGGTTTGATGGTTTGAGGTGCAGGATTGGAGAAAGATCTGAGAAATGACGAAGGAAGCTTCAAATGGGAGTAACCATGTGACCACAAAACCACCTCCAACCCCATCTCCTTTAAGAAACGCCAAGTTTTTCCAGGTATGATCTGTGACAATCCTAAACTTTTCTTTGGTTTTCTTGTTTTTTTTTTTTTTTTTTTAATTTAAATCCATCTTGTCTCATTTGATCTGTTATTAAGTCTTTACCTTATTATGTCCTGTTCAGATGATGTGTTTTCTATATGATTAAATGTAGAATCCTTTTCAAAGAGTTTCTGGGTGTCCTATGTTTGGGACTCGATTAATTTTATCTCATGTGGGGACTCAATATGAGTTGGATGGCGACGATGAGAACGACATTATTAACGCAGCCCGATATTATTAACACGGCCATCGTTGTCTTGCAATTCGTGCAATTGTTCTGTAGCTTATGTCGTAGCATAGAGATCACGGTTAGACTTGGCGATAGATATGATTGAAAGTGACCTGGTCTTAAACAAATTTAATTGTCAGAGGCAGCAAGCTCTACTAATTTAAAAACATTGGACAAAATTGTGTGTATTGAAGGTCTGAGGCTGGATTGGGTGAAATGCTATGAACTTTCACTGAGACTGTTAGATAGGATGGCTTCGTATTAAGGAAAGTTGTTGCTACAATTGTTTGGTCTTCTCTAATTCAATATTGGATATGCATATTTGATCTCCAATGGAGAAATTTGTTCTTTTCATTTGCAAGGTTTCAGTTTAACCATATGTGTTTTTTTGTAATGGCAGGCCAATATGAGAATCTTGGTAACTGGAGGAGCTGGATTTATTGGCTCTCACTTAGTGGATAAGTTGATGGAAAACGAAAAGAACGAGGTCCTTTTTTTTTTTTTCCTGGTCTTGAGGTTAATTTCATGGAACAGTTAAGAAGGATGGGATCTTTTGGACATGACAAATGTTGTTGGAGCTGATGATGTACTAAAACGAGAATATTAGTTCACGTGTCTATTAGTAATGGTACCTCACAAACGTTTGTGTGCCGTATCTTTTCTGCATTTCAGGTGATTGTCGCAGATAATTTCTTTACTGGTTCAAAGGACAACCTGAAGAAATGGATTGGCCATCCGAGATTTGAGCTTATTCGTCATGGTGTGCATTACCTTGCAGATATTTCCCTATCACGCTTTTAGATTATTTTTTTTTTTGCCACCTTTTGTGTTTTCAAATGTTTTTTCCCCTCCTTTACCGATGCCTTATTCTCTTGCTTCGGTATTTTTATATTGGTTTTTTCCTGTGCAGATGTCACGGAGCCATTGCTAGTTGAGGTCGATCAAATATACCATCTTGCTTGCCCTGCTTCTCCGATCTTCTACAAATACAACCCCGTTAAGGTGTATATATTTGTATTTTATATCTATCTAAAACAGCAGAGGAGTTGTGAAGGATTTGTTTTGAATTTATGTAGGATACCTCCTAATGTCGCAAGCATCCGGTGTGAGTGTCAATTTTGCTGGTGTTGAGTAGGGATGTGATTCTAACTTGTGATTTTTTTATTTTTTTATTTATTTTTGGTGACAGACAATAAAGACAAATGTGATTGGTACCTTGAATATGTTGGGACTTGCCAAGAGAGTTGGTGCAAGGTTAAGACTTTCTTTCCATATCTTTGAATTAGGCACATGTTTATGTTTATATGTATCTTACTAATGATAATTACCATTGGCCAACAGGATTTTGCTTACATCAACTTCTGAAGTTTATGGAGATCCTCTCGTGCATCCTCAGGATGAAAGCTATTGGGGAAATGTCAACCCTATCGGTAATTACTCATTCTATGACTGATATTCGTGATATCTATATGATAAACTAGGATTATATTTATAGTGTGGTGGTCTTATCAAGGAAAAAGAGTGTAAAATGTGCCACATATATCCGTTATTCATTCATGTTGTTGCAAATATGCACAGGAGTTAGGAGTTGCTACGATGAAGGAAAGCGAGTTGCTGAGACTTTGATGTTTGATTATCATAGGCAGCATGGGATCGGTAAGATTCTTCTACGCCTCAACCCTCCATTCCCTCCCCATTTTTTTGTTTTTGCCTGTTAGATGGGTTTCTTGACTTTAGGCTCTACGTTTTCTGACTTTTTTGTTTCTTAATAATGCTCCTCTTGACAGAGATTCGGATTGCTAGAATTTTTAACACTTATGGGCCTCGTATGAATATCGATGACGGTCGTGTTGTTAGCAATTTCATAGCACAAGCTGTCCGGTATGTTCCCTGATAGATTAGTAAACACTTTATGGAATTCTAAGACTTAATTAATTCCCTTTTTCTTGAAATTCATTTCATATTCTTTCATTTCTTAATCGGTAAGTGCTCCTATGTTGTCCTTTATTAATTTTCATTAACGTTTCTTCCGATGTAGGGATAAGCTGAACATTTTTTTATTCATGAAACATGCATCACATACAATTTTTATTTGTGCAGTGGCGAGCCCTTGACTGTTCAAGAGCCTGGAACACAAACACGCAGTTTCTGTTATGTGTCTGACATGGTATGCAATGCTTGACCGTCCTTTTTTCTTGTGTTTTGTTTTGTTTTTTTTGTTTTTTTTTTTTTGAATTAATGTGGACAATGAATTGTCTATGGAGGCTGATGATCTTGAAAATAAATTTATTGTTTGCCCAAATGTTGAAGGTTGATGGCCTTATCCGGCTTATGGAAGGAGAGAACACTGGGCCAATCAACATTGGAAATCCAGGTTAAATGATACTTGATTACTTAACTAGAAAGTGTATGGTTAGATGGTTTTTTACCATTACTGACGGAAGATTTTTTTTAGGTGAATTCACAATGCGCGAGCTAGCGGAGACTGTTAAGGAGGTTAGTCCTGATTTCACTCCAAAATCTTCACTGTAATCTGCTTTGGAAAATGTTTATTGCTTGTCGAATTGAGGGTGTTTGAGAAACGTAGTTGGAACTGTGAGTTAGAATTATAAATATTGTAGCATGTGAGAGTTTTATACAGTAAGATTATGAGTTTCAACTAGGTTGCCAAACGCCCTCATCATCTTCCATATATCATCATCACTGACCTCAAAAAAAGTCTTATTTGTCTTTTGAACGCTAAAATGAGAGCTCTTACGATGAGTGAACCCTCCATGTACAAAATTTGGCAGCTAAAACTAGTTTGGTTCTGTTACTTTCAGCTCATCAACCCAGATGTGGAGATCATATCAGTGGAGAACACACCCGATGACCCTCGCCAAAGGAAGCCAGACATCACGAAAGCCAAGGAGCTACTCGGATGGGAACCGAAGGTCAAGTTGCGTGACGGCCTTCCTCTCATGGAGGATGATTTCCGGACAAGACTTGGCGTCCCCAGAAAGAACTGAGTGGCATGGCTTACAAATACAAATGAGTGAAGAAGTTAGCTGAGCAGTGCTTGACGTGGGGATACTCTTTTTTCTGTTCCATATTATTATCATTTAAGAGAATAAATAGTAGTAATGCAGTTATCTGTACGGATACTTAGTATGGAATACTAAGGGTCCTTTAGATCGTGGGTTCAAAATATGGCAGTTTCAATTTTTTGTTTTGAACTATTAAGTCTAAAGACTGTGGTTTCGACTTGTGAACTGACATTTAAATATGTAATTAAAGTTGAGTTTGAACCCGAAATAAAGTTAAAATTGTGATTTTTTATGTGCCTGTAAGGGACCCAAAAATGAGCTAATGATTTTAATTGTAGAAATAAGGTTTGAACCATTTGAAAGCAAGGAGAAATAAGTACCAGCCTAAGTTCTAAAATTGGCGATTGGAACATCACATTGAGGTTTAAGATCACACTTGGCTCATAGATTCAAACAGGGCCACCAGAACCCATGAGCTAAATGGCGTAAAAGTTTATAAAGAAGCTTTTTGCTTTGACGAAGGGCGTCTTCTTTTTGAGAAAATCAGTCAAATCAGTCAAATCACTCATTTTGGCTATTTTTTAAATAAATGACTAAGCTTTAAAAAATTAGGAAAATAGATGAAATTTTTTAGAATCAGGAACATTTTCTTTCTCTCTTTTATTATTTTTTTTCCACAAAAATATGGCATTGATTGACCTACTAATATATGATAGTTTATCACCAATAAACCAATTCATAATTCACTTACTAATGCTGTTAAATAGGTAAATTGTTGAATGAAATCGGTTAATCACTAACAAATATTGTTTATATTATTAAAAAACCATCAATTTAATCAATGGTAAACCATGAATCAGTACATCATTGATTAATGTCAATATATAATTTATTAACATCAACACATTATCAGTTAATTATTATCAACAATTTAAAAAAGGACTATTTCCCTAGTTTTCAGCAAATTCGGCCATTAACTTAAAACAAGCTAAAAGAAGGGCACTTACCTACAAATCTCCTGTTTTTTATATATTTTTATTATTAATGAAGAACATACTGTTATATTGTCCTGTTTAAGTCTGTTGACTCGTTTTGATTGTGAAATTTTTTAGCTTTCTTAAATTAAGCAAGCAGAGACACTCAGTTTGACAAACTACTAATCTTTATAATTAGAACATCTTATATATTCACATAGAGTTTACTACTTATAAAATAATAAGTTTCAGTCTATATTACAGTCTAACGTTTTCAGATTTTTGAGCTAAAAAGCTCACCAAACTCAAAATTAGCCTCCCTTTACTTTCAAGTTTTTGAACTCACCTCTCTTATATATCTAAACACAATTTCAAATTTTATTCATTTTTCAAACTCAAAATCAATTATACATCCAAATATATATTTGAATTTTAATTTAAACTTTTCATCTCAAATTCAAAAGTTCAAGCCACCATAATTCGAATCACTGAAATAAACAGAAGTGCCTAAATTTTTGTAGTCGTGGCATCACAACAATATGGACCTTAAATAGCCTATCAAAGGAATTTAAAAGTTGTACAATAGAAGATATGGCCAAACTGAAAACATGATCAGGGGAAGGAGAAAATCGAGTACAAGATAGAAATGGGATAAAGGAAAAGGGTACTTACAGTAGGGCCACCGGTTGAGCTAGAAGATCATTTGGGAAGACGGAGAATAGGTAAAATACAACAAAAATCTCTCAAGTAAGGTGCTCGGTGGCGAGGACGTTCAGAACAACAAAGACCGTGCTCAAATTGTGTAGTGGAATGTGACAAAACTGAATTGGGAAGAAAATCAACATGGTCACTTGATGATAAAGCAAATACAAGATTGGAATCTGGCTCTTGAGACTAAAGGATATATGTGCTCATGAAAAATTGCATGTTGTGTGAAGCCTGTTTTGTTTGAGAGGTCCATTGAGTTTGAACCCGAATTTTAAATTAAGTAAAGGTTTGGTTGGGCAATTTTGAAACTAAATTTGAATCCAAAATGATTCAAACTCAAACCTATTGAAACCAAACTTGAACCCAAAATGGCCTAAACTCAAAATTAACCAACCCTTGATTTCAAAAGATTCAAACTGATCAAACTCCTTATTTTTGACATTTCAGTTCAAACGTGTTTTCTAAATTCATATCTAAACACAATTTTTGATTTTATTATCTTTTCAAACTTATAATCAATTGCACATCTAAACGTCAATATGGATTTCAACTTAAACCATATTTTTTAAATATTTTATCTCAAACTCAAAAGTTTAAACCATCAAGATTCAAAACCCCTAAAAGAAATGGACAAACTGGTTTCAGTTTCGAGGTCATAGACCTTTTACACCTTTTGACCATAGGCATCCCATGATTATACTTTGGTTCAAATTTGGTTCGCTTGAAGCATGATTGGAAGCATTACAAGACATTTAAAAACTGGTAAAAGAGTGTAAGAAGATTTAACAACAACAATTCACGTAAATAAGCGGACGGGTTTCATTCAAATATGCAGAAGCAAGGATGCAATCACCCCCAAACGTAAAGCGGAAGATGTGCTTGAAAACGTAAAGCACAAGTCTACAACCTCATTTTGTTGAGGAGTGCTGACACAAATGTGTTGGTAAATGATACCATTTTCCTGAGAGCAAAAAATACGAAATTCTCCAACGATTATGTTTAACTCTCTTGTCAAATTGATTTTATATAATTACGCATTAGGATACAAAAACTCAGCAACCACCCAGTCATTACTATTGTCATCTGGTGCAGTAACAAGTGTAAAAGAGTGGGGCAAGGGAGCAATGGATCATCAAACACATGATAAAAGAGCCATCTAGCACTGCATATCATTGTTTATTGTCACCAATTGTGGAAAATTGTGGATTGTGGAAGATTTTGATGATGTCCAAAAAGCCTTTTTTTTTGTGCCAAAAACTGTCCAAAAAAAAGTGGACTGTTTCTCAAAATTTTTTTTGGCCGGAGGCCATTTCTCAAAATCTCTCATTGTATCTATCCATTCGACTGACGAGGGAAAATGGCATCTCAATCTCGAGAAAAAAACACTACAGGTTACATCACAACTGCAAGTGGACACCACTAGGAGAAACATTCTAAGACCACATCCAAGCAAAATACCGCAAACAAAAACAATTTAATTCACATTTTAAGATGAATTTAATACATGCATGATGTCTGACACTCAAATTATTAGCAAGTTTCAACCAAAAAAAAAAATCCAATGTTAATCCAACGTTCACTAGCCATATGGGCTTTCAATTTGCTAACTGTTTGGTTTTAATGCATCCTTGGAAGATACGGCTGCAACAGCTCTCCACTGCTGCCAATAAACTGCTTTTGTGCTCCAAATCAGGAAGACGTGGGCCAAAAAGAGAGGAAATCTTTTGTATGATTGAAAGTCTCAGCGATTCGAGCCACGTAATTGCATCCGCTATGCCCACAATCGATTATGCATGTAAAGCCCTTGCACAGAGCCTTCGAAAGAACCAGAAGAAAAAAGACCCTCCCTTCTCAAACGACTGTTCTCATACCACTTTTACTTTTATATAAGCTAACACTAAAAAGTCTCGTTGGTATGTAGGAGTAACGGACAAGCTTAGAGCACAGATTTCGTAAATTTTGCTTATTGCATGAAATTGGATAAGCACGTAAACCATGAACCATGATTAGCGAGATAGACATTGAAGGGGAGAGAAAAGAAAAAGGGAACAACCCAACAATCGGCAGAAAAAGTAAATTTTGACGCAAAATTTATTGATCCTTGGACATAAAAGGTTGCAGTTTAGACTCTTTAACAGCAGCTTCAAACAATCTCTAACATGTGAAAGAAAACAGCATGGATATTCATCAATGTCGCATAACCAGATATAAATTGAAATGTCTACAGCAAGCATTTCGAGCTGTATTATGGGGAAAAAAATGTAGAGCCGTCTGCCAGTCGGAATTGACCTCAACAAGCTCCACGCAGTCACATAGTTACCTAAAAGTACGACAGACCACAGCAATCAAAACCTTGTAAAACTTGATCACTTTACACAAAAAATAAAATAAAAATAAAAAAATTTCAATTTGATACAAAAAATTCTCAAGTTCCTACAAAAGCATCCTGCTTGGGCATAAAGATGATCAAAGAAATCGCTCGCTTCAGTCATTTCATAAAGTAATACCCGACCAACCAAAAGTTGTTGTACCTTTCTCATTAACCTAAATCAAAACTCACAAGGAACAGATTAGCTAACATGTGTTAACCAGGTATATAAATGCATATCATGGCATGCATTACAGAGCCAGGCTGCTCCATATTCTGTGTCATTTTTTATCTTACCATAAACTATAGTGATTGAGACAGTTAAAACTACCCTCAAACAGCAAAACAACAAGCACGTGTAATGTAGAAAAACTAGCAAAAAACATCACCCCGTATTAACAATATGTACAACAGCCATGCAGTATCCAAGTCAATTTCTTCGGATGTTTATATTCATCTTGAACAGCTATATTAGTTAAATTCATCACCTATGGCTTATCCATGAAAGACCACACACAGATTTTTTTGTTTAAATAGTTCTTCATGAGTGATCTCAATCTACAAACGGCCCAACGATCATAATTGGCATTGTACTGTATACATCTATTCATGAAGGTGTGCATCTTTTTAACCAAAAAAAAATATATATAGTAGAATATAAATACCTCCGTAAGAAAATGAAATCAATTAAACATACATCTAAGATTTTTGGCCCATCTTATTAGTGATCCTTGCAGGAAAATTAATATTATTACATTTTCACTTTCATATATATATATATATATATTAGTATTATTGGCATCCACTAACACCATATTGAAAACCAGCTTTTAAATTTCATTTATATAGGGCACCTATTCACATTCCACTCGCATGACCTCATGTTTATCCCCAATTATGAAAAACAAATCGACATGATTAACTATAAAATTAGGTGAGGAAAACTATCAAAAAATTGAATTGAACAATGAATTTCGTACATTTAGATATGCAATTCGTCTTACAATAGAAAAAATGAAATTAAAAAAATAAGTTGAAATTAAAATTAGAGGCGTTTAGGTTTAGAGATACAAACTGGTTCAGTGCTTCTTGTGCCTCTGCACAAAGGGAGAATTCTTCGCGTCCTCCTCTGCGAAAAGAAATTAAGAAACGAATCGTTGAGATCAAATCATAGCGATATACATATACATATATATGCACAAACATAAATATATGGAGAGGGAGAGAGAGAGCGAGTAGTACCAGTGAGGCCGAGAGAAAATTTGGCGATGATAGTGCCGGTAATGGCGAAACCGACCAGGAAAGGCCAGTTCCTGTTCCACTCGCGCTTGAAGAACACCGGCCACGGATCGAACTTTCTCATCTTTCCTGTATTTTCTTCTCGTCTTCGCTCTCGCTTTTCTCGCTTACCAAACAGAAAATTTCAATAAGTTCGTCGGGCTGAGTTGGGCTTTATCGGGGTCCAGTCGACAGGTTTTTAGGGGTTGAAATGACGAAAGGGTCCTCGTAGGTTGCGTTCTGAAAGCCAGGTTCTGATTGGCAAACAAGGTTAGGTGTGTGTGGAAAATGAGTAGTAATTTAAATACTATAACAATTGAGAGTGTTACAATATAATAAGTTATTAGTTTTAACTTATTTTTTAAACAAAATAATTATTGAGAGCAATGACTAAAATGTTGTCCTTGGTCAAAGTTATTCTTGGGTTGAAAAGTGGAATATTTATTAAGGAGGACAAGAGAATTATGTCATCATCAATTGATAATAAAAATAAAATAATCAAAATATGGCCATGTTTAATAAATAACCTATTTTAATTACAACGAAATTTATTTTCATATGAAATGATGTAAATGCCTTAAATGTAATATTTTTTGAAATAAATCCTTAATATTATTTTTTCTTGTGTAATTCTCTCATATATCGTAATTAATATATATTGTAACCATTATAGATTATAAGATTTTGTTGCAAATAAATTTTTTATGTGGTATATAATTTTTATATGTTATAAATAATGTACAATTAAATGTCACACAAAAAATTTAAGTTTTCTTTAAAAATAATTTGTTTACATAGTAAATTTCTTATTTACCGCGTATATATCATAATTAATGCATATCATAGTAAAAACAGATTGCAAGTTTTTGTTGCAAAATTTTTTTATGTGATATACAATTTGTTTACCACACATATATTTTAATTAATGTATATTAGAGATTGCAAGTTTTTTTATTGTAAATAATTTTTTTTCATGGTATACAACTTGTTTACCATACATGTATTATAAATAATGTGCATTAACGTTGCACAAAAATTATAGATTTTCTTTGTAAATAATTTGTTTGCATTGTAAATTTCTTATTACCACACATATATCATACCTAATGTATACTGTAATAATTACAACTTTTTGTTGTAAATAAATTTTTATGCGGTATATAATTTGTTTACGATACATATATTATAATAATGTACATTATTGTTGCACAAAAATTATAAGTGTTCTTTGTAAATAATTTGTGTACGTGGTAAATCTCTTCCTTAGCATAAAAATATTGTAAAAAATGAATATTTGCCACACAACTTGCATTGTAAATAACCGGCAGAGATGATGAAGCTATTGATGAAAGAGAGAAGAAAACAAGGAGAGAGAGAAGAGAGAGAACCTATGAAGAAGAAAGAGAGAGAGAGAGAAAGCAAAGGAGACGACAAAGGAGAGAGAGAAAGGAGATAGAACAAAAGGAATTAGTGGAAAGAAAGAGAGTTCCGTGAACTAAAGAGAGGATAGAGAAAGACAAAATATCAGAGAGAATGAAAAACAAAGATGAAGAAGAAGAAGAAGAAGAAGAAGAAGAAGAAGAAATAGGTAAAATTATAAATTCAAACGTTTAAAAAGAGTACCTAATTTCAGGAATACTAATATTTAAATATTTTTAAAAGTATGTTATTTGCTTACATTAAGAATTGAATCTTAGTGTAATTTCCCTATTTATTATTAGGGTTAATTTCATAGATAGTCCCCCAGATTTACCCTCAATTTCGGTTTAGTCATTAACGTTTAAAAAGCTCATTTTGATCCTTAATCTATTACTTTGTTTTAGTTTCATTCCGTTCGTTAGTTAGACATTAGATATTCAAAGAAAAAATTTTAAAATGTATCACTTTAGTCTCTAATCTATTACTTTATTTCACTTTTTATCCCCTTGTTATAACTAAGAGCTATTTGGGATAAAAATTTGAAAAATCTAAAGTGAAAAACTAAATTTACGATTTTGATAGATGTAATTAAAAATAACAATTTATAAGATTGTTTGTAACTAGAATTTTAATTTAGAAAAAGATAAGTTCAATTTTTAATACCAATATATAAATGTTGAATAATCATGCATTTTAAATAACAAACTATGCATTATGATTTTTATATATATATATGTATATATATACACTTATTATTATTATTGGAAACTGAAATGGATTTTATTTTATTTTCATTTTTTAGGAAAGTGGAACTAATGGGTAATAATAATACTCATATTTTTGGAGATTAATAATTAAACAAATAATTAATCAGAGATTGATTCATTTGTTATTATTGGAGTTTAACAAATATATGTCCATCAAATCGCAATGCTAGCTCACGAATTCCTTGACAAGTTATGTGAATGTGGTTTACCACAAGTACTATAGAAGGTTACGCTGAATAGGTTACCGGACTTGTCAATGTACATGCCCATAGTCCAACTAGATTGTGTGTGGCGCTAGGCCCGTCCTACTAGACCATTGGAGCACACAGGAGGATATTCTAAGAATTCATTAATCAAATTTAATTATTGGGATTTATGATAATTAATTATTTGCATTTGAATAATTAATTTAAATTCTAATTGTATTTGAATTTGAATAAAGGGTATTATTCATAATTATTTAAATTAAAAAATTATCTTGAATAAGAGAATTCTAATAATTTAAATAGAATTATTTGAATAGGAGTCATCTTGAATAATGCTGATAATCACAAAATCCTACACTGTGAATGGCTAAAATTTGAATTTCTTCTACTGGTGATCGGCGTGTGACACTGAGATGGGCCTAGTGTATGTGGCATGTGACACTAAGCGAAGAGAGAAAAAATTCTTCTCTTATCTTGATAGACATCTAACTTCTCCAAACTTTTCTACAAATAAAGGCCTTAGGTCCTCATTTATTCTTACACTGCTATAGTACAATTTTTAGAGAGTAGAGAGTAGAGCTTTGATTACTCCCCTTTAGTATTTAGTGCATAGTCTAGTTAGAAGAAGAGAAGCTGTAGTGATAGTCTGTTGAGTTGTGCCTACACACACAATAGCCTGAAAGAAGAGTCATATCACTGAAAATCAGAAGGTTGAGATTTCTTGATTAGTACGTTGAGATTCCCTTATGAATCAGATGTGCTACTTTTGATCATCAACAGGTGTGTTTTAATTTGATTTCTTTTTATTGTTTATAGCAACCTAAGTTAGATTATGGGTGAGTAACAATAATTTTTAAAATTCTGTTGCATCACCAAATCTATTTTTCTAACAGCAAGTGGCAACACCGATGTGGGTCAGTGTAAGATGAGGATCGTTAGGGTGGGGCAATGAGAGGTTATCAATGGTGATGTGAGGTAGCGAGCAGATAGGGATGGCTGGTGGATGGTGATCAACCATGCTCTGGATCGAGTGGTTGTGATCGACAAAGATCTGGTGCTAGGTGCAGTGATCAATAGGGATGTATTTCAATAAACTCCAACATGCTTTGGTGATAGGTAGGAGCTTTTATTGGAGATTTGATGGTAATGAGGCTCCAACGAGATCTAATGGTAGGATGAGCAAGCCATAAGTTTTTTCAAGTCAAAGAGAGACAAGAAAGAGGGATGAAAATAAAAAGGAGAAAATGACTTTTTTTTCCTCAAATTTTGAGTAAAAGTCAAATATGTTGGGAACAATTTTATTCCTATTTTTTATAATTTTTTAACCAAACATTATTTTTGAACCTTTTTCATCTTACTCCATAAGACATGCATGAAAACATCCTGAAAACAAAAACCAAGCTGGCCCAATAATACTAGATACTTTTGACAAGTGCTTAATTTGATATAATTTTGTAATCAATTTTTCTATGTGTCCTTGCTTTATTCTTAAGTTATTTATGTTTATCACGTGATTTTCTTTTTTATAGGTATTTAAAGGTGATGAGATGAAAATTGAAGTTTTGAAGCTCAAGAATCTCATTTATTCATGTTGAAAGTCATTTGGGATCAAAAGTGGAGTTTTGGGTGATTATAGGGTGGAAACGAAGTCAGACACACCCCAGACCAAAATCATCCGCGTGGATAAATCTTCCACGTCAAAGTCATTCTTTTCTTTCTTTTTTTCTTTTCTTTTTCAATTTTTTTGGTTTAATTTTATTTGTAGTTGAAGGGGAGTTCAAAACCCTAGACATGACTATATGATTAATTTATAGAATTGTTTTCTAATTTTCCATTTGAAATAGTTTATGTTCTTCTATAAGTAATGTTGATGATTATTTTCTTGTTTTGTTTAGGTGGTTAACTAAATAGAAATTGAAATTGATCTTTTGCTAGATTGGAATGCATGATCTGAATTGTCTTGTTATTCTAATCACTAGTAGCAAGTTGCAAGGTATGATTACGAGAAGTTTTCATTAATTACGACGAGAAACATAACCTAGGTTGAACAATCTGAGCTTATATGTTTGCTATCTAGATCAATCTATCTCTTTTATCTTAATGCTTCTATTAAGTTGAATCTGTCAAGTTGGTGCAACATGCCGAAATATTCCATATCTTGTTAAGCTTGAGGGTATCAATAATCAAGACCTATATGTGGTGTTCCACAACACCTTCTATGGGCAGAAGCCGTTTTTGATGCCGCTTCTCTACGTCAGGCTAAAGACCTAAAACCAAGTGCTTTATGGGAGGCAACCCAATGGATGGAGAACGTCAACACATATTTGCTCTTTCTCACTCTCCTTTCCTCAAATTTTTAATTGTTTTTATTGTTTTGTTTGTTTAGGTTGTCACTTTTTTCTTCTATACTTAGTCTTACAATGAGGAAAATGTTAGGATTAAGTGTGTGTAACACCCGTATTTTTAACGGGCATAATTTTGTAAAATTTAATGAATAAAATGTGACTATTTAAAATTACTAAGTTGTTTATGATCATTTAAAAAAAAAATACCATTTTAGTATTTTCTTACCAAGTCTTCCTAAGAAACATTCAAAACTTACCAACACTTACTTCTACCAATCTTGTCTCCCTAAATTATTGCTCAATTATATAGACTTCTTCTCATTTTGCTAAAGGTATCCGAAGGGGACATTGAATTATTTTCCGTCAATTCATAGAAGACATGGAGATATTTCTCAACCACCTAATTAATTATTTCCTTATCTTCTTCTATAATTCACTCCAATTATCCCCTCAATTATGTTGGCATTATTTGCTAAAAGTCTTCATGGGAGACAAGATGATATTTTCCTTTAAGACTCTTTTGTTTCTTCTTACAACTTTTCCCCGTAAACATCTCATTCCTCTTAAGCATTTTGATATCTTTTTATTTAACTATCACCACCTTCTTCTCTAGTTCTCATTCTCTCCCTTCTCACTTCAAATTTCTAACTAAAGACATAGAGCACAAAGCTCTCTTTGTGGCCAAGACAATTATAATTCCCAACGATGATCGAGGCGGTTTTAAAGTTAATTCAAGCTTGATTGATAACCCAAACTTTGGTGCTTTTCAAAGAAGTTTTGAGGTAGGTTTTCTTTAATCTAAACTTAGTTTTTAGTATGCATTTTCTCCATGTTTAATGCATAAAAATACTTTAATGGCACTAGTAGACGGGTTTACACATAACTCACTTATGAATGTGATTATACGTTGTGCTTTAGTTTTAATTGTCCTTATGCATGCCTTAGGGTCAAGGATGTGTGGAGCTAACGTTAATTGATTCCAGGATTAAAAGATTGTTGATAAGCTTGAAAGGTAGGGATTCTATTACTCATTTTTGTGAGGTTTTTATAGAATTAAAATTGATTGTTTTGCCGCAATATATATATATCTATGTTGAACTGATATTATATGAGTATCACATATGAAACTATGACATGGACTCGTCTTGTATTGTACGGCGAGGAACATAATGAATTGACATATGTTATAAATTGAGAAGCATGGTTAGGAAAACTGACTCTATTAATAATGATTTAATATAGAGAAATGGTGAGACATGAAGAGGGCGGCGGTTACGTCCTTGGGCATGAATACCCAAAAAGGTAAAATAGGGGGAAGGTGATGACGCTTCCTTGGGTTGAAAGTCCCAGAACACACTGTACAGGAATTGATTTGGTGAGGACTCGGGGCTTGATGTCCCCTCACCGGAACACCCTTGGAATGTTTATGGGGTGATCAAGTGCGCCCATTTGGGTTTCGATGAGTTGAGTGATACTCAATTTAACATGGATACCTAGGAACAATGATGATTGGTAATATTTGTATAAATGTGTAATTATGACACTTGGTAATGATTAACTACGGTATCCATAAGATGTGATCATAATAAACCTCATAATCTGGAATATGATGTAACCTACTAACCATGCAGTTTTTAATGTGGTAATGGATAAACCATAAGGTGAGTCATGATTTCCCTACTGGGCATGTCGATGCTCATCCCTATCATATCTTCATATCTCAGGTGGAACTCAGTGCAACATATTTGAAGAGGAATAAGCGAAAACAATTCTGTTGTTTTCGTGTTAGAAGACCCTGTTTAATTACAACTTATCTACAACATGTAAGAGTTGTATTATTTTTTTTATGGCTGTGTTAAGTTATTTGGGAATTGTACTATGGTGATGATGACTGTAATTATATATATTGGTGCTACACTAAAAACTGTGGTTTGTATTTAAAACGTTTATTTTTATTTTTCTTGTTGTTTAAAGACCCATGGGCATTGTTTAATTGATTTAAATAATATAAAATTTAAAATTATTTTTATTTATTTAAAACTGTTAACCCCCACATAGGGGTGTTACAGAATTTTTGGTATCAGAGCCTAGGTTCGATTAACCTAGGGGGTATAGCACCACCTTAAAAATTAATCTTTGGGAATGGTTTTAAAGTTAGGTGTTAATGTCATCATCATTTGGTACTGATCCTAGTTAAATTTTCGCAGCCAGTAGAAACTATGCCACCAAGACGTCAAATGCAATCGTCTGAGCTGTCACAACCGGTTGAACATGCTCAAGAAGTTGAGCAACCGGAACCGATGGAACAAGCTCAAGAAGATGAGCAACTACGACATGCAACACAATCCCCGCCAGCTGCACCAGAAGTAAATAATTTAGGACAAATTCTTCAAGCATTACAAAATGTGCAAAGACCTGTGGAGGTTCGTGATCCCGAACAACGACATCTAACTCTGTTGAAGGAGTTTATGAAGCAGAAACCACCCACATTTAGTGGAGAACCTAACCCGGTCATAGCAGAACAATGGCTAAAGGCAGTCAAAAAGAAGTTGGACACCTTGAGGATTCCACGGGAGTATTGGGTTAGCTTTTCAACATATATATTTGAGGGTAAAGCCGAAGAATGGTGGGATCTTCAGAAAGACGACTATGACGTGCCGAATCTTACATGGGAGCAGTTCGAAACCATTTTTCGCAACACCTATATTCCTCAGAGCCATAGGCAAGCAATGATGCGAGAATTTGAAAACCTGGTGCAGGGAGATACAACAGTTGCTGAATACCATGCTCGATTTATAGAATTGTCTCGCTACAATCCCGGGGCTGTATCGGATCCAATGGCGAGATGCGAAAAATTTAGAAATAACCTGAGGCCGAAAATCAGACAAATGATAGCTGCTGTTCCATCAACAGATTTTCTTGATCTTGTAGCTGCGGCACAGCGGGCAGAGACAGAACTAAATAACTCCTATGGAGAGTATAAGGGTTCTGGTGGGCGTCAAAGGAAAATAAGTAAGAAAGAGAAGTCACAAGGGCAAGTCATTCAGCATAGTGGAGTGACTATTGGTGGTGGATCTTCTGGCAGTGGTCGTTTCCAACCGTATGCTTGTCATAACTGTGGACAAGTGGGACATCTGAGGAGAAATTGCCCTAACCGCCCTACACAATCATCCTTTGCACCAAGGCCACAAGGAAGTCATTTTGGCTCCACTGTTTGGGGAGGGAGTCAAAATCGTGGAGCGCCTCAGCAAAACACTCCAGCTTCCCAAGTCTCAGTAACTCAACCTCGAGGGTTCCAGCCTCAGTACAACTATCAACAGCGGCCACAGGGTTCCAATTTTTATGCTAATCAGAACTTCCAACCGACTCCACAAGGCTCAGTGAATCAAAGGCCATATTTTTCTGGGAGAAATAATAATAAGGCTAGTAGTAGCCAAGGAAACCGAGGAAAAAGTGATAAAGGAAAAGCACCAGCACAAGCTTATGCAATTACGGCTACAACTGGACAAGGAAAACAGGCTGATCACTCAGTTGTAGACGGTATGATTCACGTGTCTCATTCTTGGGCTCATGTATTATTTGACACTGGTGCCACTCATTCATTTATATCTATGTTATTTGCTTCCGTACTACAATTAGAAACTGAGACATGTAGTTCATCATTAACCCTTAGTACACCAATGGGCGGGATAGCTGAAGTATCCATAATTTGTAAATCAGTGTGTATTGTTATAGGAGAACATAAACTATCGGCTGACCTATATGTAATAACTATGACAGAGTTTGATGTAATCTTAGGAATGGATTGGCTAACTAAATACCAGGCAATAGTAGATTGTCATAGGAAACGTGTCTCTTTATTCACCAAGAATGGGCAAGTCATCGAATTTCAGGCAAAAACAGGAACAGTGACGCCAGCCCCGGTGCTAAAGGCTTGTATTGGAGGACGAAGGAATTTCACCAATCTTGGGACGATCTTTGCTTCAGATGGAGAACTAAAGAAGAGTGACCTATCCTCTCACACTCCTGTGGTGGATGAATTTTCAGATGTTTTTCCAGATGAATTGCCCGGACTTCCGCCTGATAGAGAAATTGAGTTTGTCATCGACTTAACTCAAGGAGCAGCGCCTGTTTCTATTGCCCCGTATCGAATGGCACCTGCTGAGAAAGTGGAATTGAGGAAGCAGTTGGACGAATTACTGGAAAAAGGATTTATTCGACCAAGTACATCACCTTGGGGAGCTCCAGTACTTTTTGTGAAGAAACATGACGGATCGTTGAGGCTCTGTGTCGATTATCGCCAGCTTAATCGATTGACTATCAAGAACAAGTACCCTCTACCCCGAATTGATGAGTTGTTCGATCAGTTAGGAGGATCTTGCTATTTCTCAAAGATTGACTTACGATCCGGATATCACCAACTGAAGATAAGAGAAGAGGACATTCCAAAGACAGCTTTTCGGACTCGCTACGGTCATTTTGAGTTTCTTGTCATGCCTTTCGGGTTGACTAATGCACCAGCGGCTTTCATGGACTTGATGAACCGTGTCTTTCGACCGTACTTAGATCAATTTATCATTGTTTTCATAGATGATATCTTGATCTATTCTAAAAACGAAGAAGAACATGCTGAGCATTTGAGGATCGCTCTACAAACGTTGAGAGAACATGGTCTTTATGCAAAAAGAGAAAAATGTGATTTTTGGATGACGAAGGTCAAGTTCCTTGGACACGTTGTCTCTGAAGAAGGCATCTCAGTGGACCCCTCCAAAATTGAAGCAGTGCTAAATTGGGAACGACCAAAGAACGTGTCAGAGATTCGAAGTTTCCTCGGACTAGCTGGATACTATCGACGCTTCGTAGAGAATTTTTCAAAGATTGCTTCTCCATTAACAAAACTCACAAGGAAGAATGTCAAGTTCGTGTGGGATGATAAATGTGAAGAAGCATTTGAGGAACTGAAACGAAGACTCACTAGTGCACCTGTGCTGATCATACCTAACAACGAGGAGCCTTACACAGTATACACTGATGCCTCAGGAAACGGTTTGGGTTGTGTGTTAATGCAGCATGGACGAGTAGTTGCCTACGCCTCACGCCAGTTGAAACCCCATGAGAGGAACTACCCCACACATGATCTTGAGTTAGCTGCTGTGGTTTTCGCACTTAAAATTTGGAGATGTTATCTATATGGCGCAAAGTTCGAGCTATATTCAGATCATCAAAGTCTGAAATATTTGTTTACTCAAAAGGATCTCAATCTAAGGCAACGAAGATGGACTGAGTACATGGTGGACTATGACTTTAGTATCCAATATCATCCTGGAAAAGCAAATGCCGTGGCAGATGCTCTAAGTCGTAAGAACAACGGACGTATAGCCAGTTTAGCATTGGAAGATTGGAGACGAGTCACTATCGCCGACTTCAACTTGCAATATTATGAAGATAACGAGAGAGCTTTCTTATTCAATGTGATAGCAACTCCTACGTTAATTCAGAAAGTAAAACAAGGACAATGGCACGATGAAGGATTACGTAGGGTTTGGAAACAAATACAAAATGGAGAACAACTGGATGGATGGCAGATTGAGCCAGAAGGATTTTTACTTTACAAAGGAAGATTAGTTGTTCCAGAGGATCCATATCTCAGGCATGCGGTGCTAGATGAGGCTCACCGTTCAAAGTTTGCTATTCATCCTGGAAGCACAAAAATGTATATGGATCTAAAACGACAATACTGGTGGCGAGGAATGAAACGAGATGTAGCAACCTTTGTCTCTAAGTGCATGACGTGCCAACAGGTTAAAGCGGAACATCAAAAGCCTGGAGGCGAGTTGAGGAGCTTACCTATTCCAGAATGGAAGTGGGATCATGTGACAATGGACTTTGTTACTGGATTTCCTAAGACTCAAATAGGGCATGACGCCGTTTGGGTAATTGTAGATCGTTTAACTAAGACAGCCCACTTCATCCCAATCAGAACTAATTATAGTGTCTCAAAATTATGTCAATTGTACGTGGAAAAGGTAGTGACATTGCATGGAGTGCCAATGTCAATAGTTTCCGATAGAGATACACGTTTCACGTCGAAATTTTGGAGAGGATTGCAGAGGGCCTTGGGAACTCAATTGAATTTTAGTACAGCTTTTCATCCTCAAACAGATGGACAATCTGAACGTGTCATTCAGATTCTCGAGGATATGCTTCGGGCTTGTGTGCTGGACTTTGGAACAAATTGGGCTGCACAGCTGCCATATGTTGAATTCGCATATAACAACAGTTACCAAGCAAGTATTAGAATGGCTCCATATGAGGCCTTATATGGTAGACCTTGTAGATCTCCATTGTGTTGGGCTGAAAAGGAAGAGCGTCTTGAACTTGGGCCTCAGTTTATCAGAGAAACAACGGACAAGATCCAGATTATTCGCGAACGTCTTCAGACAGCTCAAAGTCGACAAAAGAGTTATGCAGATAAGAGGAGGCGACCTTTAGAGTTCATGATCGGAGACTTTGTGTTCTTAAAAGTGAAACCAAAACGAGGTGTATCTCGATTTGGTGTTAAAGGAAAGTTAGCACCAAGGTATACAGGACCGTTTGAGATTGTGGAACGCATTGGAACGTTGGCATACCGTTTAGACCTACCACCACAATTGTCTCATGTACATAATGTGTTTCATGTATCGATGTTGAGAAAGTATGAACCCGACCCTTCACATGTGATCATGTGGACAGATGTGCCAATTCAAGGAGATACGAATTATGAAGAAATTCCAGTTCAAATACTGGATCATGAAATAAAATTATTACGTCGTCGTGGAATTCCTCTGGTGAAAGTGATGTGGCAACACCATGATGTGGAGGAAGCCACATGGGAACTTGAATCTGAAATGAGAGAAAAGTACCCACATTTGTTTTAACATTGTAATCAGCGTACGAAATTTCGAGGACGAAATTTTTATAGGAGGGGAGAGCTGTAACACCCGTATTTTTAACGGGCATAATTTTGTAAAATTTAATGAATAAAATGTGACTATTTAAAATTACTAAGTTGTTTATGATCATTTAAAAAAAAAATACCATTTTAGTATTTTCTTACCAAGTCTTCCTAAGAAACATTCAAAACTTACCAACACTTACTTCTACCAATCTTGTCTCCCTAAATTATTGCTCAATTATATAGACTTCTTCTCATTTTGCTAAAGGTATCCGAAGGGGACATTGAATTATTTTCCGTCAATTCATAGAAGACATGGAGATATTTCTCAACCACCTAATTAATTATTTCCTTATCTTCTTCTATAATTCACTCCAATTATCCCCTCAATTATGTTGGCATTATTTGCTAAAAGTCTTCATGGGAGACAAGATGATATTTTCCTTTAAGACTCTTTTGTTTCTTCTTACAACTTTTCCCCGTAAACATCTCATTCCTCTTAAGCATTTTGATATCTTTTTATTTAACTATCACCACCTTCTTCTCTAGTTCTCATTCTCTCCCTTCTCACTTCAAATTTCTAACTAAAGACATAGAGCACAAAGCTCTCTTTGTGGCCAAGACAATTATAATTCCCAACGATGATCGAGGCGGTTTTAAAGTTAATTCAAGCTTGATTGATAACCCAAACTTTGGTGCTTTTCAAAGAAGTTTTGAGGTAGGTTTTCTTTAATCTAAACTTAGTTTTTAGTATGCATTTTCTCCATGTTTAATGCATAAAAATACTTTAATGGCACTAGTAGACGGGTTTACACATAACTCACTTATGAATGTGATTATACGTTGTGCTTTAGTTTTAATTGTCCTTATGCATGCCTTAGGGTCAAGGATGTGTGGAGCTAACGTTAATTGATTCCAGGATTAAAAGATTGTTGATAAGCTTGAAAGGTAGGGATTCTATTACTCATTTTTGTGAGGTTTTTATAGAATTAAAATTGATTGTTTTGCCGCAATATATATATATCTATGTTGAACTGATATTATATGAGTATCACATATGAAACTATGACATGGACTCGTCTTGTATTGTACGGCGAGGAACATAATGAATTGACATATGTTATAAATTGAGAAGCATGGTTAGGAAAACTGACTCTATTAATAATGATTTAATATAGAGAAATGGTGAGACATGAAGAGGGCGGCGGTTACGTCCTTGGGCATGAATACCCAAAAAGGTAAAATAGGGGGAAGGTGATGACGCTTCCTTGGGTTGAAAGTCCCAGAACACACTGTACAGGAATTGATTTGGTGAGGACTCGGGGCTTGATGTCCCCTCACCGGAACACCCTTGGAATGTTTATGGGGTGATCAAGTGCGCCCATTTGGGTTTCGATGAGTTGAGTGATACTCAATTTAACATGGATACCTAGGAACAATGATGATTGGTAATATTTGTATAAATGTGTAATTATGACACTTGGTAATGATTAACTACGGTATCCATAAGATGTGATCATAATAAACCTCATAATCTGGAATATGATGTAACCTACTAACCATGCAGTTTTTAATGTGGTAATGGATAAACCATAAGGTGAGTCATGATTTCCCTACTGGGCATGTCGATGCTCATCCCTATCATATCTTCATATCTCAGGTGGAACTCAGTGCAACATATTTGAAGAGGAATAAGCGAAAACAATTCTGTTGTTTTCGTGTTAGAAGACCCTGTTTAATTACAACTTATCTACAACATGTAAGAGTTGTATTATTTTTTTTATGGCTGTGTTAAGTTATTTGGGAATTGTACTATGGTGATGATGACTGTAATTATATATATTTGGTGCTACACTAAAAACTGTGGTTTGTATTTAAAACGTTTATTTTTATTTTTCTTGTTGTTTAAAGACCCATGGGCATTGTTTAATTGATTTAAATAATATAAAATTTAAAATTATTTTTATTTATTTAAAACTGTTAACCCCCACATAGGGGTGTTACAGTGTGGGACGAAGGATTTAGGATTTTTATTTTTATTTTTCGTTAGGTTTTTGTTTTCTTATCTAAAAATAACCCTTAAAAATTTTTCCTAAAATTTTTTGTTTTAGTTTACGTTTTGAGTCATTTTTTAGTCTTTGGATGCTTTCCAACTTCTTTGATAAGAATCATGCATTAATGTTTATCATTTTCGTTGATTATGAGTATTGTTTTGGATTGATATTATTCCTTAGTTAATAAATTTTTATGATAATTACACTCACTCTTTATGCATATTGCCATTTTATTTGTTAATGAGACGCATGTTAGATTAGATAGATTCTTATACCCTCATTTGAACTTTCACTTTAATTTTGACATGTAGGGTTGAATGTTAGAATTCTCCCGAAAGTCTTTCGAGACAAACGGCTAATCGAGCACCACTTGGAAAATGATTAAGGCACTAGGATATCTAGCATTAAGGCTAAAATAGCCAAAGCTTTGATTGATTTTCCTAAGAGAACATCCTCCCTAGTAAGCCAAGTTGAACCCTTCATGCAAACCATCTTATTTGGCTTACCACATTATCTCCTTACCTAGCCTAGTATATTTATATCATTTACCCTTATTTTAAAGATGAATTGGAGCTCAGAGATTTAGTTTATGTTCAAGGGAGATTTTGCAAGGAATTAGGTTAGGAATAGAGTATAAGTATAAGGGAGAAAATTGAATCAAGAAAGGAAGGGAAAATTTTTGGAAGGATTGCTCAAGAAAAAAAAAAAAAAAAAAAAGGAAGAGGAGGGGGGACTTAAAAGAAAAAATAAAAAAAAATACAAAAGAAAAAAAAATTGAAAATTCAAAAGAAAAAAAGAGAGAAATGTAATAAAATTCTTGAGCTTTCCTAATATGATTTTAGGTGTTACAAGGTCAGTTAGAATAAAGTAAAGGCCCAGCACAGTGACATTTGGCCTACATAAGAATTTTGTGGGGGGTTTTGAAAGGTGTTCATTGAAAAATTTTTATGATGTCTCTACCTTTATAATGTTTTTAGAACCTTTGTTACATTCAATTTTTTCTTTCTTTTAACCATTACCCCTTGGCCCCATTATAACCCATCTTGAAGACCTTTTTAATTTTAGGTGATGTCTTCAGCGTAGTAGAGATTCATTCTAAAGGGGGAGAGGCCATGGCATTTGATCCTTTAACTAAGGTTGGGTGATCTTTTCTATGAAGACTATAAGGATTTACCTTTTTTTGAAACTTGTGTTTTTCAATATTGTTAACAATGGTTATTTCATATACACACTCACGGGTATAATTGTTATAGGATATATTAGCTTTAGAATGACTAATTGGTTTAACGCAATGCTTGTTTGAGTTCAAGTTCATAACTCTTATTGTTCTTTGAGATAAAAGGTTGGAAGGTTAGCCTTCTTTGTTTGTGTTTTCTTTTTGTTTTTTGTTTTAGGTTTGGGGAATTTGCTAATTGCTTGATTTGATATAATTTTCTAATCAATTTTCTCATTTTTCCTTGCTTTATTCTTGAGTTGTTTATGTTTATTATGTGATTTTGTGTTTTGTAGGTGTGTAAAGGTGATGAGATGAAAAATGGGAGAAATTGAAGTTTTGAAGCTCAAAAATCTCATTATTCATTTTGGAAGTCATCTGGGATCAAAAGTGGAGTTTTGGGTGTTTATAGAATGGAATTAGCATATTTGAACGGGGTCAGGCCTGCCCCCGCACAAAAGGACAATGGCAATGGCGCTGTAGCGCCCATGTGGAAAGTGAACGGTGCTGTAGCGCCAAGAAGTATGCGTCGTGACTCCAGCGTGTAGAAAATCCATGCCAGAGTTTGGTTCCACGCACGACCACGAGGGAACTTCAGCGGCCCCGCGCATTCTCCAACATTGGACTCTAAAATTGACCTAAAATTAGTCCTAAGTTGCCTCTTTTCATCTTCCAAACACAAATATATAAATACTACTTTAGAAACACAAAATTATACAATTCTACATCAGTTTTTCTTAGTTTCTTTAGACATGGGAGATGAAGAAGAAGGAGAAAGAGAATAAGAAGAAGAAGAAGAAGAAGAAGAAGAGGAGGAGGAGGAGGAGGAAGAGAGGCTACAGTGGTGACTCAAAAAAATATTATTGGTTGTGGAGAATTCTTTGATGTCAAAATCGTCCTTTTTTTTTTTTTCTTTCATACTATTCTTTTTCAATGTTTTTAATTTTATTTTATTTGTGGTTGAAGGACTCTCAATGAACTTAAGAGCGAGTGGATTAAGACTTACTCTGATTTTATTGATGGCCCTTCGCCCCTGGTGACAACAATCTCGTGGCTGATCGTGTCACTAATAATGACAACAATCCTCGAGTCCGTGGTCGGAAGAAGCTCAGTACCTCCATAGTGTTACCTATTGTGTTATTAAAGTTTATGTTTTTGGGTTGTAATGATTTCTTTTCTTTTTTTTTTTCACTTTTTCTTATTCTCGTTTTTGTTAGTTATGTTAATCTCTGTTTTGTTAATAAAATTTTGGTTGGTTCTCTTCATTCTCTCGTCCACAGGGCTGGCGATGAAGAAATATGTTTTACGTTAAAATTTAATATTTTATTTTTAACTTGTTCAATGTATATTTTTTATAGGACATCGTGATAATTATTCTATTGTTTAATAGATTACTAATCTTACACAATCAAAAGGCCATATAAAAAATAGGAAATAGAAAATAGGAAGAAAAAAAAAAATCCATCCACGCCCTTCGGTTGTGCAACCACCTTTCCCAACACTCAAACCAAAGTTGAAAATTTTTCCAATAGGAAAAATGATTTTCTCGATGCGCTTCAAGGTCAATATCTTTAATAATTAATCAAGTCTCTTGTCATATTATTCCCCACACTGCTACTCTTATAATTAAAATAGATATTCTTTTAGTGTTTGCTATGGCACTATCATCATCTTTTAACTGTGTTCGTTTATGGTTCGCAACAATGTTTTACTACCCAACTCACAAAAATAAAGCCTTACTTCTATGCTTGATTTTGAGATTTTATTTTATTTTTCATATTTCATTATATGATTCGTGTGAATTTAGGACTTAATTTCATATTATTTAACTTCACAGCTTTGTTAAGTTCTATCATTACTTCTTGGGTACCATTAATATAATATTAACTTAAATTAGTTCTACTTCCTTGTAACTTGACACTACCCTAATTGCAAATTCGTGGAAATTATTGATTTTATTTGAACAACTCATTCAAAAACATTCTCAACATGCTCTGCCAGTCGAAATGGGAAGGAATTACCGAAATAGATTACTTGGATAATTGTTACATTGTTCCATTTAAAAAAATTGTTTGCATTTTAAAATTTTTTTAATTACATTTTCGACAATCAAATCTCAAATAAGAAAACAATGTTACCGATTTAATCGAATAAAGTTGTACATTGTTGTGCTTCTATTCACGATTCTTTTGCTTCATGACCCTTATCGTTTATGAAGGATTAAAAACATATTTTATGCATAACAAACCAAAAAAATAAACAGTAAAATTACAAAAAAAAAAAATTTGTATTTCAAGGAGCCAGGGCCTTCCAAGATAATTTGGTTCATTCGAGGAAACCGACCTCCCACACTAACTTTAAGTTTGATACAGAAATATTTATTAAGTATTAAAAACCAAAAGTAATACTCAAAAGAATTAATAAAATACTAAGGGTATGTTTGGTTGAATATTTAAATCAAGGTTTGAATTATTTTGCTACATTATTTTCTTTCATAAAAATTTAAATCTCCATTCAAATACTCTACTCAAATACTCGAACCAAACGAGCTCTAAACAGTTTTAATCACAAGCCAACTAATATTTGACAAAGTAAATCATAATGTCATTCCATCGAAGAAGAATATTTTATTATAAATACACGATCGCATGAAAAAGAAGAGTTAGGTGTGTGAATTTCATTTTAAGCTTCTACTGGCCGTTGAGCCTGAGGTGATTTCTCTTTTCTATTTGCCTCTTTTTTGATTGCTTCAACCCCGTGTTGAGCTGCTGCTTGGTTTTCAATTTCAATCCTGGCAAATACTGGTTTAGGTTGTGCCATCACCTGACCACCCTTTAGCCCACCCCACTTGGTCTCGCTCTACAATGCAAAATTAGTCGTCAATTCACAAGAGAATGTTACATATCAATAATTTAGTTTATAAAATGAGCATTTCTAGGAAAACACATGAGACAGAGAGAGAGAGAGAGAGACCCAGGTTACAGCATCAAATTGGTCCTTGGTGAAGCCAAGCTGCGAGTATATTCTCCAACATAAACTCGGTGCCACAGGGGATAGTGCAATTGCTATGATCCTCATGGTTTCTAAAACAATTACGAGGTCCTGTTCCAAAACAAAGAGAAAACACTTGAGACATTAGATATTGTCCATTGATTAAGTTCAATAAAAATGTGTAAGAGAGAGAGAGAGAGAGAGATGAGATGATTTAAAACTTGAATTTCTTTAGCCTCGAAAGGATGTTTTTGGCTATTGCTTGGAACAAATCATACTGGCGTGAAGGTTTGTTTTAGGCAAAGGAAATTCTCAAAAGAAGTTTAATCGTGAATGCTTTTAAAAACCTTTGCAGCAGATTCAGCAGCAGCGCCCCCCTGCTTGAAGAGAGACCATGGTGCTCGCTCATCCATGTACAAATTTCCGGCATTACCAATCTCAAGCACAGCCGCACAAGCAGACGATAGTGAGAGATTTTCATAATGAACTCGAGCTTCTTTGACCTAGGAAAAATTGTTATGAAAGTACGGAATTTATAGGATCACACATGCCAAGGTATTTGAAACTGAAAGGTTTACAAGAAAGATGTGACACGAAAAGTTTTAATAATGAGTTTACCAATTTTTCTACATTATTCTTGAATGCAGTTCCTTCAGCTGCAATACTTGGATCAACAACCAAAGTTGACTGGCAGTTCTTCTTTAGAAGACCTAATGTACGGTTAAGCAGATTTCCTGCAAAGGGCACACAGCTTAAAAATCCAAAGAGGGATAACTTGTTACAAAATATAATGTTGATGAAGAAATGAATTCTGACTAGCGATCAAAATAACACCTATTGTGTTTGCAAGATGTGCATTCACTACATTGATGAAGCGGTCTTCTGAATAGTCTCCGTCCCCACCAAATTCCACCTCCCTCAAGAAGAAGTATCGGACCGCATCAGAGCCGAATTTACTGACCAAATCATTTGGTTCGATTGTATTCCCTAGTGACTTTCCCATCTTCATACCATCCTATATTAAAAATGAAAAGCAAAGCTGCGTGAAGTAAAAAATTAGGTAAATGGAACAAAAGTAAAAAGCACAAGCTAACTTACACAGATATTTTCGCTTTAATATTAGTGGCAATTACCTTACATCCAAAATCATAAATTCTAGAAAGATCATAATAATATTCCTGATTATCAGTATGAGAAGCAATTTCAAACCAAGCTACTATTTTTTTGTTGGAGTAATCAAGCTACTTTCAGAGAAAGGCAAAAATTAAACGCTAAAAGTAAAATACCTTCGTCAAGAATCCATGCCCAAACACCATCTTGGGAAGGCCTAGTCCTGCAGACATTAACATAGCTGGCCAGTAAACAGCATGGAAGCGTAAAATATCCTGTCGACAAAAATATATCTGATTATCATATGGAGTCGTGACGTTGCACAAGGAGAGTTATAATAATATTAATGTTCAAAACTACATTTAAAGTACATTTGTAAGAATTTAAACAAAAGCAAACCAGAAGAATAGAAGTGGCAATTCGTGTTAACGGGCCATGTTTGTGTCAACCCGTTTATTAATCGTGTCAGAAAATATCGATCCAAACACGACCTATTTATCAAACGTGTCAAAAGATGTCAACCCAAACACGACCCATTTAATAATCATGTTAATCGTGTCAACCCGCATAACCCATTTCTATTTATATATTGAATAAATGATTGATATAATTATAACTTATATAACATGATTATGAAACATATAATAAATTTATTGTTCAATTTATCATTAAATTTTAGATTGCCTATAGATTTTAAAATTCATAATAGTTATATTTAATAAAAGCAAGTAAAGTTTCTTTATGCATCATATAAACTTTTATATTATATCATATATAATTAAGTTTCAAATCATACATATAGTTAATCGTGTTATTTCATGTGAATCGTGTTGGGATGATCAACCTTAACTCAACCCATTTAATAATTGTGTTAATCGTATCAACCTAATATTAACCCAAACCCATTTATAGTAAACCCAAACCCTCTAACTTCGTACGGGTTTTGTGTCCTGTTGTCATGTCAGACCCAAATTGCCACCCCTATGGAAACAAATGCCATTTTTCAAATAAGCTATGATAGGTGATATTTACAAGGATATTTTAGAGAAGCATCATCACATGACACCTAAGAGTCAAAGACTGCATAAAGATATTTGAAAGTGGAACTGAAAAGAAACAAACTAACTGATAGCAGCAACAAACAAGAAGCCACTTTGGCAAAAAATTGTGCCATGATAGCATTATCCAAAAAAGCTCATCCGAAAATAAACATTTACTTGCGGCTGCGGGATAAAATTACAAGCTCCGAAAATGGCAAAAAATTATCCTACCTTTCCTATCAAGTGTAGTGTGGCAGGCCAACCCAACGAAACAGCTTTTTGTAAGTTTGGTTCCACCGTGTCCTCTGATAGGGCTGATATATAACTGCTTTATAACAATATTCATGTAGTTTTTGCCAAGCTCAGTTTTAGGAGTATGTAGGAGAAAATGATTTATACTTCTGTGCTATTTGAAAAATCATTAAAAAAAATGAATACTATAGTTTGATGTTCGTACAGGAAAATGTCTTACCCCAGCAAAGCATCGAACCAGACATATATAGTTTGCTTGCTGTCATCAGGAACCGGGATTCCCCAATCCACTGATGCTCGGGAAATGGAGAAGTCCTTTAGGCCACTTTTAATCCAACTTTGCACCTGGGGAAAAGGAAAATCGGAATGCAGGTACTGACATCACAGAAATCTACAGAACAAGTTCAAAGACTACAATGCTTCAAAATCATTGCATTTTGTGGCGTGTTGCATTGGGCTGCATCAACACATAATCCGAAGCACCTAGATAATGGTGTTACAAGAAGACTCGATGATTGCCTCAAGCTAATATTAATGCCAAAGAGCAATTAGTGTGGAAACATATTAACTAATTATTAATTACTATTAGGAATTTGTGCATGATTAAACCTTTACTATTATGATGTAATATGATTCTCTGCCTAGTCCTAAAGTGAGAGCCTTAATTGTTAATATTCTCCAAAAATAATCCTAATTAAAATTTCTATGAGAAAACATGCAACTGCAGATTAGAAGGATAGATATTTAAAATAATGTCATGAAAATGCTATTCCACATTCTGACCTCGTTTAGACGAAATGAAGGCCTCACGAAATCTGGATTTTGCATAAGAGTGTCCTCCAAAATTTTTTGATACTTAGACAATGCAAAAAAGTAATTATCCTCTTTCCTTGGAACACATGGTTTTAGGTGCATAGGGCAACAGTTGTTATCAAGCAGTTCTTTCTCATCCTGCAAACGACAAGCTGAATGTCACACTCTGGAAACATACAGGCAGAGATAGTTCTTCACAACAAAAACAATTGACCATTCCATGTTCAATGAAACGGAACATAAGACATAAAGAAAATATATGAAAACACCAAAAATTAGTGTTGTTTCTACTACCAAAGACAACTTTAAATGGAAAAAAACAAACCTTATACTCTTCACAGTTGACACAATAAAGTCCCTCATAGTCAGCTCGATAAATGTCTCCATTGGCAAGAACCCTTGAGTAGAACTCCTTCACTATTGCTTCGTGCTTGGTATCAGTTGTCCGAATGAACTTGTCATAAGCTATGTCCAACTGCAAGTACAGAAAATATATATATATATATATAAATCAAGGACACTCAATTGAGAATTCAACAAAATTAGTAACAAAAAAATTGACATCAAAATAAAAATCAGAAACTAAAAAAGAATGTTACATCTTTCCATAGATTCTTGTAAGCTTTAGAAATGACATCACAATGTTCCCTTGGACCGGAACCATTAGCGGCAGCTGCGGCAGCAATCTTCTCCCCATGCTCGTCTGTCCCGGTTACAAACACAACTTTCTTCCCTAAAAGCCTCTGAGACAATATATCAAATATGCAACAAAAGCATTATTAGCCTTTCCAACCCTCTTTTTTGGCACAAAAGTTGCTAATATATTTTTTTTTTAAATGAACTTCCTGCTTCCACAGATGTATGATAACATCCAACACAAAATCTTGAAACCCCATTAAATATTACTGAAAAAATAAAGTGGAAATCTTATCCTAAAAACTGAAATTTTAGTAAAGCACAAGATTTTTCATTCAAATACACAAAAATGAAGTACCTACCTGAAAGCGGGCAATGGCATCGGCAGCTATAGTGGTGTAGGCGCTGCCCATGTGGGGAGGGGCATTTACGTAATAAAGCGGAGTTGTGAGGACAAAGGGCTCTGCCTCAGCCACGCCTCCATTGTTGTTGGTCACGGCGGTGCAGAAAACTGCTCTGCGAGAAGACGACGACGACGACGGAGGAAGTTTCCGGCGAAAGTGGAGGTGGGTCCTGAGATGGGAAGCTTTGGAATTGAGCGAATAGTATTGCAAAGGGTTCAGAAAGCAGAGAGCGTTTTGGGCGGAGGCGCAGTTTATTCTCGCCGCCGCCATTTTCCCCGATATAGTGTACTTCAAAGCGTGTCTTTGCTATGATCAACTCTGGACCCAGGTGCGTTAGTTTTTTTTTTTTTAATTTGGGTTGTTATTGGTGGGTCGACAAGTGAAAAATAGGTGTTTGGAGGGAGAAAAGAGGGAAGAAGAAGAATAAGATAATCCAATTGAATTGGGCAGTCGTTTTTTGTTTTTGTTTGATGCTCAAACTAGCCGCAACCACGCGCACGTTTGTGTTTCCAAGGATTGATTATTTTTGTGTCGGAATGGTCCCTTCTAAACCATTTTTTTTTTAGGGTCTTAAAGCATCTTTTTAAGTAAACATCTTTTTAAACAATATTTTAACAAATATTTTAACATTCTTTTTAAAGCATATTTTAACAAATATCCTTTTCTTTAAAAAAAAAAAAGATAAGTAGTCTCAAAAGAAAAAAAAAATGTTCCTCGTCATTCCTTGGTACAAAAAATAGTACATCTTAACACTTTATATTAGAAACTAATTGTAGTTAGTAGCGGTAGTTTTTAAAAAGTAAATAGCGTATGTTATTAACAAATTTTGAAATTCCAAAATACCCTTGGCATCATCTTTGCTCTTACTTACTTATCTGCAACAATCGTTGACGTCAACCAGTTGAAGAGCTACAAGATCGTCGACAGAGCTTGCAAAGTCTGGCGGGCGAGGCCGTGACAGAGCTCATGTCTCAGCAAGATCTTGCATTTGCGAAGAAGCTCATATTTGATCTTGCTTCTCTAATGAGTTGAGGGAGCTCAACAAGATCTCGCTGTTTATGATAGGCCATTCCTCACGAGGTCAATGATGTTGAAAACATGACTGCATCACCGGCCAAGGGGGAGGGGAGTTGCCATTATTCTCAAAATTTTATATTCAAAATATGTTACTATTTTCCTTTCCCTTAAATTATGCCACTAATTTTTATTCCCGCCTCTAAACGTGTTATTTCCTTTCCAAAAAAATAAAAAGAGGTCCTCTTTTTTTCTTTTTTGTTAGTTTATAAATTCAGCCAGGACTACTCATTTCTGGCATCATGAAGTTCCACAACTAAGACACGATCATGATGTCTTCCCTGTCTCTTACATTGCACTTCAGACCACTCTAGATTGGTGCAGTCCCTAGAACAGCCCCACTGCATCAACGTTCAGCTTCCGCTTCCCCACATTAGAAGGATGTCACTGAGCAGGGGTAATTGGAGCTCGTGGAGCTGCAAAAGCCAAACCACACCACAATGATTGGAATTCAAAAAACCACCCATTTCACTATCAACATTGGATCATCATGGCCACGCCCATAAAACTTCCTCATTTGTACTTCCAAATGCCCCGGAGAACCAAGCATAGAACCTCAAAGTCTATACAATTAGGCACGTGTTTGAAGAATTGGTTCAAACCAATTGGTTTGAGCTCAAACAATATAAAGCTCTCTATTGCTACAGTGTAAAGGAAAAGTGAGCTACCATATAAAGCTCTCTAGTACTTCAGTGTTTGAACCAAGTGGTTCAAACCAAGATTCCAAACACCCTATAAGAAGATCACTCATAAACAGAGGGGAGTAAGTGATCTAATTCACTGCGGGAATGCAGAGACTTTTTCCCAAAGGGCACAATTCAGCCATAGTTACTCGCTGCTTCACAGGCACAGCTAACCAAAGCATGGAAAGTCAACTCCACCTTCCAATGGCAACTTGAACACCCTTTTGCTTAAATTAAACATTGTGGGAAGGATCTCAATAATACATATCCAAACGAACAACTTCACCAGTGGGGGACATCCAACCTCCAAAGGAAGCTACACCACCTTCCATCAGTGCCAGCAAAAGAAACCGACTCATTAGCTGACCACGTGCAAGGAATAGTCTCTCTTGGAGTCAAAATGCCAATACAAAGAGTCCCTGCATCGGAAGAGACTAGTCGGAATCTTAAAGATAGCATTGAAATATGCAATCCACCTCCCAAAGAGCCTCTTGAACATTAGCACTATCCCAAAAATTACTAATGGGATCCAAAACTCAGCAAACCACCCAGTCATTGTTACCGCAATCTGGCGGAGTAAGAGATCTATAAAAGGGGGGGCTGAGGGAGCCATGGATAATCAAACACACAAATTAATGCTATATGGCACTGCATTTTATAGCTAAGACCACTTTCGTTGTAAGATGCATGCTTTACATAAGTTAATACTAGCTAAAAACAGTCTCATTGGCATGTGGGAGCAGCGGACATGCTTAAACCACAGATTTTGCGGGTTTTGTCTATTGCATGAAATTATATATGCACGTAAACCATGAACCATGTTTAGCAAGACATTGAAAAAAAAAAAAAAAAAAAGGGGAACAGCATAACAATCATTTGAAAAAAAGTAAATTTTGAAGCAAAATGTATTCAAACTTCTGACACAAAAGGTTGCACTTTAGACTCTCAACAGCAGCATCATACTCTCTAACATGTGAAAGAAAATCAGAATGGATAT
Source organism: Artocarpus heterophyllus (assembly GCA_025403435.1). NCBI lineage: Eukaryota > Viridiplantae > Streptophyta > Magnoliopsida > Rosales > Moraceae > Artocarpus > Artocarpus heterophyllus. The sequence goes on from CM046353.1 coordinate 11,632,819, forward strand.
TCAACGGTGATATATGAACCAGATTAATATAGAAACATCAACAGCAAACATTTCAAGCTGCATTATTGAAAAAAATGTAAAGTGCTCCTCTGCCGGTTGTGGCTGACCTCAACAAGCTCCAAGCAGTGGCAGAGTTACCTAAAAGAACAACAGACCATAGCAATTAAAAACTCCTATATGGCTAAAAGACACAAGGTAGCTAGATGGTTACTTTACACCAAAGCATGAAATAATTTATATTTGATACAAATAGTCTCAAGTTCCCACAAACAGCATCCTGCTTGGATGTAAAGATAATTAAAGAAAACGCTCATTTGAGTCATAACATAAACTAATACCCAGCCAACCAGAGTATAATCTCACAGATGTGGGTTTTTTTTCCCCCTTTTCTCATTAACCTAAATCCGAGCCCATAAGGAACAGATTAACTAATAGATAGTAACCAGGTGTATAAATGCATACAACGCCTAGCACTCCACAGCCAGGCCACTCCATTTTCTTTTTCACTGTTACACCAATTCATGATACCATAAACTACAGTGATTGAGACCTTTAAATCTACTCTAAAGAAGCAAAACAAAAGCACACATCATGTAGCATAGCAGCCTAGCGGGCAATAAACATCACCTCCATCTCAGTTACCCAACTTCCCTAAATTCTACAGCCATTCAAGATAGCAACGGTACATACAACTATGGCTAATTATGAAAGACCATGCCCAAATTTGACTCCTTAAATAGTTTTCAAGAGTGA